>OX377204.1:22165658-22765658 GCA_947396885.1 Heligmosomoides polygyrus polygyrus | reverse complement strand
ATGAACGCGCAATCAGCATTGCGCAGCTTGGAATCTAGAGACGGTGCTGGAGGTGACACGACTTACGCAAGTGAGAAAAGGCCTCCGGAGTTTCGAGCCTCGTTGACGTTCGAAGATCAGAGACGCTGTCGCATGGGCCACGACCTCGAAAATTAGGTGGTCGGACCACGTAATGCGCATCGCCAGCCACCCGCTGGACGAGAGCAGTTACCGCCTGGATTCCACGGGCTGTCAAGAGAACTCCAAGATGCGTTGGTCGGAGTTCTTCGTGTACATCGAGCAAGGAGGATCCGTTGGAGCACTCTGGCACGCGACAGGGACGAGTGGAAACGCTGCTAGCGCCAGGATGACCAACATCGATGAGGTCGCGCGGACTGAACAATGTCAGTAATTCTCACTATGACTTGACGCGCGGTGAGTAGAGTATAAATGGGACCATAAGCGGAGTTCGGACTTGAAAGGGCGCCCCTGCACGAGTGTCACCTGGTGGACATTCATAGATTGGTCGCCGCACCGCGGAGCGACTGAAGGACCAGTCCCACCTTGTATTGACTAGCTTAGTGGGATATCAGCATGGGTGCGTTTGGTGGCTTTGGCTAATGCGCGGTGCGACTAATCTAATTAACCCCTCAAGAATGCCATAGGAAGTTCAAGTTCGCAGATAATGTCTTAAGTGTTCCTAAGTTCGAAAAAATTCAGGTACTTTCGATTCTTTGGGCGGATCTCTTCATCCAATCAGCATGACAGCGGAACCTTAAAGGCCATCAAGGACAACAGTGGTGGATTAGCGGTAACCCTTTGGATCTGCAATGATTTCTAGTCTTCCATAGCTTGCCCGTTTTTACTTCCGGCGAATCTGTTACTTGTCGAGCATTTGTTGATTCCTGCGAAGTACATGGAGATCTGTCACGTTGTATAGGCTGTTCCAAAACAACGTGGAGGTTTTTTATTTAAAATTATAACTGTGAAACAACTGACAACTTTACAAAACAATACATAGGTATCAACGACACAGTCACTACGCAACACTATTTATTTATTTATTGTAAACCAACGTGTCCAGAGACGACGCCTTGCAAGCCGTGTCTGAAATTCTTTCAGAACACCACGCAAGCGTTAATCTTTACGGCCTGAGCATAGCTCAGATAATGACTGTACTATTGGGTAGAACTTAGAAAATCCAGCTTTAGTGGTGTCCAACAAGGTTTTCAGAGAGAGAGGTTAAATTTACTCATAATCTCTTCGTGTTTCAAAGTGGCGAGAACGGAAGTAGTAGTCTCGGATTGCACTGTAGTTGCAGTCCTGAAATGAATTTATATTCCATGACACGAATGTCGTTCAGTGATCGTGTGACGGAATCAGAAGGCGATGAATTAATTTGATCCAAAAAAAAACTCGGAATGGAATCTCTCTGCTAAATTTCACAAACGAGCAAAATGCTAGTGCCTCCTCATCAGGTCTTGTTCCCTCCTTTTTAAACGCTGCTACAGCATTGAGGAATCAAGGAGCAATCAGTATTTAAGGAACAGATAAGGTGACCCATAACTTCTGATGCAAAGAGAATGCAATCGAAAAAACGAACAAAGCCTCTGCCATCTAGAGGCAGTAGAGCTGTGAACACCGGAAGCAACGATGCGTTCCTACCTTAACTGGTGGCGTATATGTATTCTTTTTTACTCTTCTTCTTTTCCTGTTTAATCGCTACGGCAACAGGGTTTTCCATCATTCACTCCAGCATTCCCTTGTTCTAGTAAGAGTGTTTCGTTTGAATGACCTCTTCCCGCCTTTGTATGGATTCTTTTGTTCCTTCTTTCCGGGTGGTCCCAATCCTAACCTTAGGCCTCGTGCATACTTCCCGTCGCCGCGATCGAATCGTGGCGATGAGTTTTGCAGAGCGACGCGAAGGAATTTAAACTACTTATCGCCCATCGCTCTGCAAGGGAGCGCGATGGCGATCAGTCCAGGACCAACGCTAAACACCGCGCGCGGCGCGAAAAAGTATGCCATGCCCGCGATGGGCGCGGGAAGCCATCGCGCATGCCGACCGCTACTGTTGCGGCGGCCGCGGCGAAGTTTTCTTTGACTATTCGACCGTGTGCGTCGGATTGGCCGTGAACTGAGCACCGCGATGGCATCGCATCGATGGAAGCCCCAGGCCTTACTGGGCGACACCCCGGTCTTCGGCTTGGTGCCCACCTAATCGATTCCAATAAATCTCCATCTCTTTTTTCTCGGTCTAAACAAGTGGACAACGACCAATGCCGAGATTCACCGAGGATCGAACCTGGCGAATTCAATATTCTTCCTGCTCATCGATGGCAGAATAAACACGCGATCGGCTTCGCACGCCGAGGAATCGAGAGGAAGATGCTCGGAGTGACCTGACTTCCGAGCTCCGAAGACGCTATCGCATTGTAGGCCACATCGTCGAAAATTAGGTGGACAGGTCACGTATTGTGTTGCGAAAACCCGATGCTGGGTTCAGCTGGGTTCCGCGAGATGCCAGAAGACCCACCAGCACACCCAGCAACGCGCTGCTGGGACTTCTGGTTAAAAGCCTTGAACGAACATTATGGCGCTCTTCGCGTCCCTCGAACGAGAAGGATCCATTGGAGTCTTCTGGCACTTGACAGAGACGAATGGAGTCGTTGATAGCGCCCGCTCAAATGACTTGGGGAAGCCGATACAGGAGCAAAGCATAGCAACATTCCGAGTGTTGTTTTGTACAGACTCCAGTAAGTCGACATACTTTTTCTTAAATGGTGAGCAAAATGTAGTGCCAGATTCCAGTATAGCCCCCCCCCCCACGCTTTATCGGCTTTGACAAGCGTTTGAGAACTTCTAGACCGCAAGGCTTTGAACAAATTATAAGTACTGCTGACGGCCTTAGAAATAAGCCTTCTTTATGTCGAACAATAGTTGACCATTGTATGTAACTTCAAGGTCCTTAAATGCATCAGTAAGGTCTAAGAATTCTGCATTCACTCTATATTTGGCATCCCGCTCACCACTACCAAACTGAAGCATCATTGTTTTTTCAGTGGAAAGCGGCAGTCCCCAACGACCCATTCAATAGCAGCCTGTAGGATTTCTGCATCGCTAGTTTTTTTTTTATGACATTGTACACTTCAATATCATCAGCCATGCTGCAGGAGACACTTTACTTGGAAACCTCATCAGCCATTTCCGACGTATAAATACTTACTTTACTTTGATGGTCTTTTGTCGGCTGGAGGTCTTCTCAGCGGGGACCACAACTCTTTCAGACCGCTCGATCTCTGGCTGCTTGCAACCAGTGAGGCAATCTCCGCTCTCTCAAAGGTCTTGAGAATGAGTCTGCCCATCGCATTGGCGATCGTCCCAATGGTCTCTTATGGTCTCTCTGGAGCCATTCTGTGACGCGAAGACTCCATCGTCTTTTTGTCTCCTTCTATCGTCTTTTCGTCGAAGCAGTGTCCGGCCCTCAGGGGTAGAGCGGTCCACGCCTCCCACGAGTGCGCTGTGCTTCACCACTCATCCACTGACCCCACAAATCCTTCGCTGCATATTACTGCATCCAATTGAATGCTATGCCTCTTACTTATAACTGGCGACGTGGGACTATGTTCCATATTTACAGAAAAGTTGAAACGGGAATATTTCTGACGAGTGTGCAAAAGGAATTGGGTGCTTGAAACCTTCTGCATTTATGTAACGGTTATCGAAATTTTTTTGCCGTTTTCGACGAGTCTCTCGTAGAAACAATCATGGCCCTGTTGAGCCCTTTAAGTGTGAATACAGGTAGTACAAAATGTATGTATATCAAATTTTTTTACTTAATTAATTGAAAATGAATTGTTTATACTAAAAGTTAAGTATTAAGTTTGTAATACCTACCAACAAATTCCGTTATAAAGAATGGTCTATAATTAAATATAACGTTTACTATGCCTTTCGATTGTCACACTAAGACGGTCAACTATTGGGCAATAAACTAGATGCTAGAGTCGGTGGTTCAGAATATGTTCTTCGGTAGACACATACACCAGTTGTTCGATACCGTTTACCTTAAACTTGGGTAATTAAACCAAAACATTAATATACAAAAATATACACATTAGAGCGTCCTAAAAACATCCTACAAAAGAATGAAGAATAGAAAAATGGAACATGAGAAGAGCGCCATGTGATTTTCCCATATGACCCTTTTATAAGGAGTTTTTGTTTGCATTTCTCCCAATCTCCCTCGATAGAGAGCCTTCGGGCTCTTGTTAAGAGGGATCTCGGGCCGTTTGTCGCAGAGCCACGTGGCGCGTCCCCGGGTGGTGGATAAGGGAACTAAACGCGAACCAAATGCACTGTGTACTGCCCAGAGACGCAGGTGGGATGCAGGGGATGGACTCCTTGCTCCTGCTGTGTCGGATCGACGCGTTCCTTATGCGTGGGAGCGGCATGTTCATGCACAGTGTGCGTGGATGTGTCCGTGACTGTGCGGATTGTAACTGTGTCGGCTCGGCCAAAAGCTTGCACTCGGTAGACTGGGAGTACATCGTAAGGCGATTCGAGGCCGCCTTAAGCCTCGCCCCGTCCCTTCGGGCAGTCTGGCTGGCTGCCCGGAGTTCTTCGCCCGCACGACAGAGCCTGACTAGCTACCCGTGTTGTATGGAAGTCAAACACAGCAGCACTAAAGGGCCTCATTCCCCTGACCCCGAAAGAGCCCCCATTTCTGCAGCGATGGGAAGGACGAGTACGGAGAGGCTGCTAAAATCTCAGGGCCTAACCAGGCTGCGCAAATTGAGGAGGACTAGGATGACGATCTGTACTTACAACGCCCGCACGCTTGCGTCGGAAGCATCCGTCGAGGACCTGATGATGCAAGCCAGGAAGATCAAACACGACGTCACCGGACTGACCGAGACGAGAAGACACCATCCCCTATACGCCGCCTACGACTCCGGAGAAGAACTGTTCCTCGGAACATGCGACAGCAGGGGAGTAGGCGGCGTGGTGTCCTCGTCAACACGCACCTGGCCATGAACATCGATTCGTACGAGTCTCTGACAACCCGAATCGGACGTCTGCGACTGAAGCGATGTGGCTCCGTGCCAGCTTTGACTGTATTCGTTTAAAAGTAGCAAAAAATATTGCAGAAGTCAACGGGTACCCAGCTAATAGTACTCCTAGAAGAGGGGAACCACGACCCAGCGTCATGGTTCGCCGTGAGGAAGAGCGGGGAAAAATACCCTTCTGCGTGCCTTTTATCTCAAACGAAGTGAGCGCAGAGATCCGCACGTGCATTCGCAAAGCGGATCTCCAAGAAGTGGTGAGGTGGTCGAGTAGCCTCCCACAAACTTGAAGGGCAGTTGGTCTGGAACCTAATCTACGATCGGATGTGCTCCACTCCATCCTGCGTAGTTTGCCCTAACATTAAGGAGGAGACTGCATGACATTAGGGGTAGTATACCTCATGTCACGTAGAATGTGCGGGCAGGAGTACATAGGGGAAACGGGCAGACCGTTGTGTATCAGAGTCAAGGAGCATTTGGACGGCCTTAAAAAACCCAATGTGTCTACTCCTTGGGGAGAGCACGGGGTCTGATGCCACTATGGCGCCATGTTCCAAGTCTTTGTCTCCATCCTAGCGAGAAAGCGACATCTCAGGACACTTGAGGCGCTTTAGATAGCGGCCAAGAACCAACAGGTTAATCGCAAGGATGAATGCATAGCGATAACCCAAGAACTGGCACCCTTTGTCGAGCTCTATTCACCCACGTCTATCTCCACTTGCGGGTGACTGGTGGTGCTCGTCGGCACCCACCCGGAAGGATAGTTGATACGCTGTACCTTGGACACCGGTTCTTTACTCTGACTGCCTTGAGAATGCTATTCTGTATGGTGAAATGGCGTTTGGGTGAATAGTTTCGCTATCATTCTCGACTTTTCCAGGCTCCGAAGCAGGCGAAGACGCCGAAACGTTAGCCGAAGTAGAGCGTGTTTAACAATCTTGGTAAACAGCTTAAAGAAGGAACACGCTGAAGTACTAATTAATTTATTTTTGCGTGAAATTAACGAAAACATAAACAATTCATGAGGATACTAAAAAAATGTTAACAAAAAAATTTCAAAAGGACTATATTAGTCTGGATTCGATGTGACCTCCCTTGGGTGCGAATAAAGCAGTCAAGACGCGAGGTGAAGTTTTTGGCGGTTTTTGGCGATGGACCGCAGGTCATCTAGGGGTAGTCGTTCCCAATTCCAACGCACGGATGTCTTTTGGGCCTCCAGGTTGTGGTGGCGCTTAGGACGGACTATGGCCTTCAAAATGAACCACGCGCTGTAGTTCGTCGGATTCTGATCCAGGGAGCGTGGCCATTCCACAGACATGATAAAGTCCTGAAAATTGGCCTTGGACAATGCTTGCGTGTGCTTTTTGTCCTGTGTGCGAAGATTGAGTCTTCTTAAAACGTCCACTGCGCATTGTTGAAGTATTGCTGGTACCAGGAAACTTCCTCAGTCTCTTTTGCTCTTTCGTCAACAAAAACCACGGGCTTTCCTTTGGTGTAGATTCCACCTCAAACCATGAGCTCCTGCGGTCCATCTGGTAGATGGACTTTAGGGTCGAGTCCGCGTTTCTTTCTGCCAGAATGCACTGTGTGCGAGTGTCACAGATATCGTGGGCAATTTTCCTTAGGAGACCCTCAGACTTGGGATTTCCGCTTCTCGATGATTTTTCGGATCTGCGGCTCATTGACGGTGCGATTTCTTCCTTGCCTTGGACGGTCACCTTCATGGTCAAGCTCCCTACATCGACGAGTTTCTGTGAGACAGTCGATCGAGCAGGTTAACGATGTCGTATTGGCGTTTCCTTGACGATGAAACTCCGAAATCGCAGTGCAAGATTTGACATCTTGAGAAAAACCTTAATTGGATTGGGACAAATTATTAGGGTGCGCAGAAAGTTTTGTAAGAATTGTGTGATTTTATCCAAAAGTAATAGCAACAATAGAAGCGATCACTATTCGCAGTAGTCGAAATTTGTATCCACGACCTTCCTCCAACGATCAGGTAGAGCAGCGAACTCGTCTCTCCAGAACGAAGAAGAATGAGAAACGATACAATCCTCCACCGCGCGCTTGACGTCATTACGATCATTGAAGCTCTTGCCTGCACAGAAAGCTTGGAGGCTCCTGAAGGCATGATATTCACAGGGACTAAGGTCTGACGAGTACGGCGGGTGTGGTAGCGATATGATAAACAGCCTGCGCAGCTCGTTCTGTGTTGCCGTCGCATGGTGGGGTCTCGCGTTGTCCATGGTCATGCAGAGTTTTCTACGCCGTAACACAGAATAAGGGATCTGGGCAACCATCTCTCGCACTTGTCTACAAAACACCTCGGAGGTCACAGTCTTGCCCTCAGGCAGGATGTCTTAGTAAAGACAGCCACCTGAGGAAAAGAAGAATGAGAGCAGCTCCTTTTTGCAGTGCCCTCGTCTCTTGTGAACGGGCTGCAGCTTGCGGTCTACAGAAAGCCACTGCAGTTTCCTTTCAGGATTCTTAATGATATCCATTTTTCACGAACTTTGTCCACGCCGTCGTTCTCTCACGATTGAGAAGATCCCGACAGACCTCCACTCGCCTAGGATGTTGCGCAGCGGTAAGGATCCTAGGAATGGTTCCAGGACGTTTAGCTTGTATCCACCTCTAGCGAGAATCGCTCTAACTGTTGAAAAAAGAGTACTTGTTGCCTTGCTCATTTCCGTTAGACTCTGTGCTGGATCACTCTGCACGCAGGCCAGAACGGCACTGATTTTTGAAGACTGCGGACGTCCACAGCGAGAGGATTCCTCCAAGGAAAAGTTGGCCTCATGGAATCGATTGTACCATCTGTAGCAGATAGTGTAGGATAGTGATAGTGCATGACTGCCCATCGACGAAACCAACTCATGTTGAGCTTCAGCAATAGATCGGCCAGAACGGTAGCAATGAAGTAGTAGACTGCGGTAGTCGTGGCGATCCGACATGATTTGCACAAGGGTATTCGGCGACAGCGACGGTTCCAAAAAATTATTAGCTGGTGCCTATATATACGGACTTTGCCGCTTATCATGGTGTTTAAGCCGTGGCAACAACTGGACGCGTTAGCGCCCTGCGTTCGTTCAAAGGAAAACACTTAAATTCTTGCAAAACTTTCTGCACCCTAATAGAAATTTCAAAATTATAACATGAACAAAAGGATACGCACAACAAAGTGGCGCTATTTCCGCCATGCTGCAGATCAATGCGTTCACTTGGGAGAACGTCAAAACTTTATCACGTTATTTTGGAACACCCTGTATAGTCTTCCCTTGCAGTTTTCGAGGGTGTTGATAGCTGGAAAGTGTTTTTTGTATAGGTACTTTTGGAAATCCGTGGCTATTTCTAGGGTATCAGCGCGGAGAGGATATGGACGGAGCTGAAGCGGATCGTAGTCGGTCGAATGGCTGATGAGGTAAGTTGTATCGTTAGATCTGAGTGAGTGACCGAGTCAGATTGATTCACTGAGACAAGGTACGGGCAGAGCTGTCACTGTCCTAGCTAAAAAAAAACTTGCTTTTGAATTTGACAGGAAAGAATAGGAGGGTGATCTACCCAAGTCTTTTCTATCACTAGTGACCACTAATAGCCTGCATGTGACGTAGGAGTATAATGTATGGCGCACCCCGGAGGTTCATAGTGTGGGACGTTATACAGGATGTCTAAAAAGTGTTGATGGTTTTTAGTGACCGTGAAATCCTAAGCTTTCAGCAGTTTTATAGTTTTAATCCTATTTCAAAAAAGGAGAGTCATAAATCTCCTTGCTTGTTAAGTGAGATCGTGCCATGCACAAGTCTACCGTTCTACGATGTTTGCTTGATTGATAGCGCAGATGTAGGCTGTTCGGAGTTTTTCGATAAAGAGATTGCATGGATTTCTTAGTTTTGCCGCGCGGAACCTGCTATTTGATCTAACATTTTGGCTGCATTCAAAAACCTAAACAAGAGCCAACGCTTTGGGGCCGACCGAAAGGTTGATTAGGCTCGTAATTTCTCATTTCAAAAAAGAGGTTTCTTGAATGAAACGGCCTCCAAAGTTTTAGACGATGAGATTCAAGAATTGCGTTCTAAACTGCTCACCGTTCGCTTTCCCGGTGTCGAAGATTTGGATGGAGGTTAATATTAGGTTGTTCATAAGTCCCCGCCGTTTTTTCAACGATTCGCTGCAGATTTCGCCGGCGGTCTCTTGCATAGCGCTGCATAGCTTTTGAAAGAGAATGATTTGCTCCATCAAAACATGTATTGCATTTCTTTTTTCATCATGAATTTTGTCAATTCTTAGGTCGTTGAAGTGAAATGTGAAAAAGTAGCCATTTGCGCACTTGTTCTCTCCGCTTAGGTTTGTAATTTTTTGCGCAGTTTTTTATAGCACTTGGAAGACAATGTTCTGTACTACGAGACTATGTGTTAGTGCTGTTTGTTCATTTGTCCTTTATTGATTTTTAGGTCATCAAATCAGGACGTCCGAAGGAGGATGGTTATATTTGCCGACAGCTTCTGCTCTGTGGTTGGAATTTTTGGGTTGGTGTTGTATGTCATTCGAAAGAGAATGTCTTGCTCTATAAGAATATGTGTCGCGTTTATTGATTTCTGTCGAATATCAACAAAATTCCAAAAAGGGAAAAATCGTCTTCACCAACAACTCCTTCTTCTTCTTCAGTTGTTGATATTCGACAGAAATCAGCGTGAGCCAATAAGCGCGACACAAATTCTTACTGTGCAAGACATCCTCTTCCAAACGACATATAACAGCAAGCAAAAAAGTCCAACCACAGAACCGGAGTTTTGGTAAAAATTCGAACGGAAAAGTCGTTTCTCAATTTGATGGCCTAAAAATCAATAAAGGGCAAGTGAGAAAATAGGACCAACTCATATTCATGTAGAACAAAAAATTGTTTTCCAAGTGCTATAAAAAACTGCGCAAAAAGTTACAAACCTAAGCGGAGAGAACAAGTGCGCAAATGGCTATTTTTTCACTTTTTCACTTTTCACTTCAACGATCTAAAAATTGACAAAATTCGTGATGAAAAAAGAAATGCAATAAAAGTTCTGATAGAGAAAATCATTCTCTTTCGAAAGCTATGCAGCTCTCTGCAAGAGACCGCCGGCGAAATCTGCAGTGAATAGTTGAAAAAAACGGCGGGGACTTATGAACAACCTAATATATGGGCGATTAACGAGTTGTAGTGTAATTCATCCCACCCTATGGCCGCAACAGTTCAGAGGCAGGCCTCAGTCGAAAAACTCCTTGAAGAGGATATAATGCGGCAATTCAACATTTTGATCGTTCTCGAAGCCCTAGTTCTGACTCAGTGTATTGTAAGCAGCCTTGGTTAGTCAAGATTGTAGGGCAAGTTGAAGGTTTAGCAAAGTTAAGCGTGGGAATCCACGCAGTTCTTGATAGAGAAACTTCAATGAAGTTGTGTACATTTCGTTGTCAACCAGCTAAACATCGTGGAACACTGACCGTGTACACCTGGAGCTATCTCGTCTTTTAACACGCAAGCAGATTTTCGCATTCGTTCTCTTTAAACGAGCAGAAGGCTACGCCGCGCTTGAAAGATACAATTTCTTGGTCGACAAAACAGTGTATCCTCTTCTTTTAGCGACCCTCTGCACCAGCAAAGCTCTTTATTTCCAGGTGATTCGATGTATGATCGAAGAGTGCAAGCTGCAAGAGTATCTTGGCCTTCCGCAGAACTGCAATGTGGATAGTTTTGCTCGAGTGGGTGTAAAGAACTGTTCATAGCTCTTTTATATACCATTGACATTTTGGAATGGTCTTTTTTTTGAAGCAAAAGTACACGTATCTAAGCTACGCCATAAAACGTTTTAAGGAAATGAAAGTAATCTGTTGTTTTAAAAGTTGGTAGTAAGTGCTGGAAAGGGCGCGTTAAGCGCAGTCGGAGGAGGCGCCGCCTATCGCCCACACCTGATACCAGGTTCCTGGTTCGGATTTCCCGCCCAGGCCAACCGAATCTTCCATCCCTCCGGGGTCGGTGAATTGGTACCAGACTTGTCAGGGAAGGACAAAGCGCTGACTATTTCATCGGCTGGCCACCGCAAGTCTCTGTATGGCCAAATATGCGTTCAAATCTCCTCCACGTCATCCCGTAGAAGTAGAATGCGTGGTGCATCCCAAAAGGGATTGAGTAACGCCGTCCTTTATCCTTATTCGTTAAATGCTGGTAAAACAACTTACGTGGCCTTCACGGACTAACGGGGACGCATCTCACCAATCACGACGCATTGAGTGGGTGTACCAGCAGGGGCTTGTTCGGTCACTGCCCTGATTGGATGTGATTGGCTAATGTTTCCGCCTCCCATGTTAGGCTACAATGGCAACTAGTGCCAAAATATCTAATTTTATCAGAAAAGTGTTCTGGTTAAAGTCTTGTCAAAATTGCGCTTGCAAATCAGTTTCGAAGTTCTGAAATCAAACTGTGCAATTTTTTAAATCAAACTGGACAGACAGCCTTCTAAGCAAGTTTCACGCTTTTGAAGTCAAGTCAGTGAACATTTTCCAAATAAGGCTGGGGCCTTCTACATAAAATTAGAGCTCTCCAAGGAGTCTAAAATGTTCTTCGTTAAATGAGAATTTAGTATGACTTTCTTTGAATTTTTTAAAAACCATGTGCACCAATAAATGAACACACTGTTTGAAATTTTACTAAATTTTTATATTTGGGAGAAAATAATGAATTAAATTTTTTATAATAAAACGCAGGAAGACAGCAATCGTTTATTGTATTAAAATGAGAGATCGCGCTATGCACTCGGCGAGCTCGTCGCGACTTTCATTTAGTTGATACCAGGAAATTCTGTGTGCTCGTAGTAGACAGTACAACAAGAGCAGTACAGAGCATACGCTGTACAGCAAAAATTTTATAAAATTTCAGACGGTGTCTTCACTTATTGGTGCAGATGAATTTAAAAAATTCCAGAGCAAATCATTCCAAATTTTCCTCTAAGAGGAAATTTATTCTATCCGTCTCGGAGTCCCTACTTTAATCGGAAAGCCGTCGCTTTGATTTGGAAGGTTCAGTTTGATTTCGAAAACGTCAAGCTTACACAGAAAAGAACGCAAGCTGATTTAAGAAGCGTCCACTTTGTTGTTTGACAAGAAAAGTGTCCAGTTTGACGTGAAAATGGAATACATATATTTGGAGAAGGAATGTGTGTAGATTTTGCGATCAGATCAGGTTTCGCTGTATTTGAGCGCTTAAGGTGTTCCTGAAGCACAACGGTGGTGTTGAACCGATGACGATGGTTGCGTCGTTGTGTGAGACGCCGGAGGACATCGCGCTGTTTCACAAGAAGACCAAGGTTTGTGGCTGTGTGGCGGAATGCTCTCGACACGGGCGCGATGTCTGACTCTCTTACAGCTGTCAAACAATGAACGAACTCTGGGCGAGTTTATTGTGACGCATCGAAAGGAGGCCGAGCGAGCCTTGTCAACCAGTGACCTTGATTGGTGGAAGGACATGATCGTCGAGCTGGAGGTGAATCCAGGCCACGGTGAGTAGTTAGGGCTGAAGGAGCCGAGAAATCTGTTTGGTTATGACGATGCGCAGCTTCGCACAATGGGATGCGCAAAGGTTTGGACAGGATAAGGCGTGACGCATCTTTCAGATAATATGAAGTTGTCTGGACTGGATCTAGTTGTGCAGCTGGCCAAAGCCGTATGTGCCGACGACAGCTTAATCAAAGAGCTGGAGACCTGGACAGTGCCGATGTTTCCCGTAAAAGGTACATTTTGAAAGATTCCGTTTTTTAGGGGCTTTTAGTGTATCTCTGCGAAATGAAGCGAACCAGTGGCAGCCTTATAGTTCTTACTCACGAGGAAAGTCAAACAGGTGACCGTAGAGTTTCTCAAAGGGACCTATATAGGATTGTAGGGCGTTGTCTGGGAAGCACCATATTGGTTTCCAAATTTCCTGCGGACCTCTGGGTGGGTCAAAAATGGCAAAAAAACTATCGCTTCAGTGCTGGCCGATAACACAAAACTGACACCTGGAATACCCTTGTCGTGCTTAGAAATGATTCTGCAGAAGGTTTGAAGCTTCAACCATTGCTAGAACGCGGGATTTGGTAAATCCCTAGTAGAAGTGAGAAGGCAGATTCACGGGAGGCGTTCACTAGCAGGCCTCCAGTGATTGGATGGCCGAGTGATATCGTGGTGGGCTTGCTGGAAGGAGGTCAAGGGATCGGTTCCTGGTGTGGGGTCTGCGCATTGCTAGTGGTGTTTTTCGCACTTCTATCAATGTAGAGTGCATTTTGGCCTCATGAGGGTTCGGTGTTCGCTTTTCAACCTTTTTTAGCCTCTCGCGGAATGCGAGCCAAACTAGCCTCCATCGATTAGATATGGCCATTGAACCATGCTTGTCTTGTTGGGTCCCTCGTTAGATGTTATTCATGTGCGATCCCTTTGTAATGTTTTCTATTAGTTATAGAACTGTGTATCGTAGTAACCCTGTAGTGAAGCAAGCATGCTTTAGTGGCCATCGGCATGGTTCTAAATGAAGAAGGCTAGCATGGCTCATATCCCTGGAGGGGGTTAAAAAGAGGGTGAAACGCGAACACACTGAACCCTGCCGAAGCCGGGACCGACCCCTTGACCTCCCTCCAGCAAGCCCACCGCGCTATCACTCGGCCATCCAGTCGCTGGAGGCCTGCTAATGAACGCCTCCCCTGAATGCGCCTTCTCGCTTCACTAGGAGTTTATCATATCCCGCGTTTTAGCAATGGTTGAGGCTTCAAACCTTCTAGCGGATCATTTCTAAGCACTACGAGGGTATTTCAGGAGCCAGTTTTGCGTTATCGGTCAGCACTCAAGCGGTACGTTTTTTTGCCATTTTTGACCTGCCCAGAGATCCGCAGGAAATTTGGAAATCACTGTGGTGCTTCCCAGACAACGCCCTACAATCCGATATAGGTCGCTTTGAGAAACTCCACGGTCACCTCTTTGACCTTCCTCATCAGTTGCGTAGCTCGTCTACTTAAGTATGCACAGCACAGAAGACAACCAAGATGTAGGAATAGGGATAAACGTCGGCGATAGTCAACATCTCTGGAATGTACGGGACGTTATACCTTGACGAGTGAAATATCGAACGAAATTAAACGAAAACGCCACATAGTGTAATGCACGGCGCATTCCAGGGAGGCTGCTGCCCGATAGCCCTTACAGTCGCTTCTTTTTTTATGACGATAATCGGTAATGGTCCAAGGATTAATCGCCCTACGCTTACTATTTTCAGGGTTGGATCTAATGGGTGCTGGTGTAAAGAATGGCCCAAAGATGAAGCTGACGCTGAACTACCTGTTTGAGCTGTGGCGGACGGTAAGTAGTGAATGTCATCTCCAGTATGTAATGGACTGCTGAACGAACGCGCAGAACTAATCTATACAGTGCGGTTTGCAAGTGAAGTAGCGTGGATTTCAGAGTAAGTACGCGATGAGCAAAGAGCAGCTGCTAAGTCACGCTCTGGACGACAGCATACCGGAGCCTGCGCCGCCTGTGCGAATGCCGAAGAAGCGCCGCCACCAGGAGTCGTCCGCAAAGGATGTCTAACAATCTCTCGTGTTGTTCTTGTTTGCTAATGCTGTTAACCAAGTTGTTCATTAATAAATGCAAGAGGATACAGATTCGGCCACTTTTCGAAGAGCTACGTCCCTAACTATTCCTGTGGTCGAATTTTGGTCGCGATCAGAGACCATAATCTAGTGACGAAAAATGCGATTTTTCTCACGTAGATCAGCATATGGTGTGGTACTAGGTTGGCCGGAAAGTTCTGGCGGTTTTTGTGCAACCAATTTTCGTTCACTTATTAGTGAATCAGTATCCACCTTAATTCGCATTTTTATAAAACGTCAAACATGGAAATTTTCGCTTTATCTGACAGAATACACCTCGGTGCAAAATTATAGGTTCACCCTCGGTTTGTCCATTAGAACCCGAAGAACCCACTGCCGAGGGTCAACGATATTACCATCGTATTCCTCACTAATGAAAACCTGTATAGAAGAATCCTAAGTAGGAACCACGAACTTTTATTAAAAATTTACCGAATAGAGAAAATTTAGGTTCACCTCATAAAAAACCTGATTAATTCCAAAATTACCTACAGACAAAGTAAGATTAGTCACCTTTGTTGTTAACAATGCCGAAAATTCTATTTGACATACTACTACTCGGTAAGGTTATCATTAACAGTTTGCTCTACATTGGTTCATGCATCAAGTATGGTGTTATTCAGAACAGAAGCCAAAGCGTAAGTGGTTCATTTTTGTACACCTTGTGTACAAGAACGGCCCACAAGTTCTCTATCGGGTTGAGATGTGGAGGAAGATTCATCAACGACTTACAGCAATTCAACGGAGAAATGATAGCGATAGCATGAGCTTATCGAGCGATACGGTGAAAAACATTTCATCATATCGCTTGTTAATAAGCCGCGCCATCGCTATCTTTTCTCCGTTGAATTGTTGAAGTCGTTGATGAATCGGTCCCCTGCAGGATAACTAAGCCACTCCAAAAGTTGAGTTCTGTTGGAGTTAAGCCAACCTGTAGTTGACTGTGATATGTGTACATATGGATGCGTTATCTTGTTGGAAAATAAGGTTGTACCTACGACATCTGAAATATGGCAGAAGGGGATCTCCGAGCAATTTCTGATAGTCTTCAATGTTTATCCCACACGATACGAACTTCGAGGCGACAAGTCCGTCTACGCAAATGCAGCCCAAAACATGGGACTTCCCCCACCAAAGTTGCGCCTGGAGAATACTCGCTCCTCTTTCCTCAGATCTCTCCAGTCTCCAGTAGGGTCTGTACCCTCGGGCCCATCAAGATTCCACTTTTTTTCGTCGGAGAAGACCACCTAAAAATTGAAAACGCACTTCTGCCATATAACCTCATGCGGTACACGATCAAATGCTTTCTCTAAGTCGAGAAAAGCTAGGTGCAGCGGTTTCTGCTTTTCGCGATGTCTCTCTAGCAGAAGACGAGCAGCATGTATGGCATCGATGGTGCCACTGCCCTCTAGGAAGCCACATTGATCGGTGGAAAGTTGGACGATATCGCGAATACGTCCATCTGCAATTCGCTCGAAGATTTTCATGCTGTGCGAGAGCAAGCGAATTGGACGGTAATTCGTGCTGTCCGCAGGACCGTCCTTCTTCTTCCAAATCGGGATCGTCGTGCTTTCCTGCCAACTACCAGGTACCTTCTTTTCCGTAACAACCTGATTGAAAAACCTCGTTAGCCACTCAGCAGGACTCCAGCACCTCAACTTCCATAGGCCGCTATATCGTCGTGGCCGGTTGCTTTTCCTATCTTCTTCAAAGCCGCTTCCGTCTCCTCCACAGTGATTTTTGCACAGGACCGGGCGTAGGAGGGGCGCAAGGGATGGGCGGATGGGCAAACTCTACTGTCGAAATTCTCTCGAAGTAGTCATGCCATCGTTTCATATCCCTCTTGCGGTTCGTCAGTAGATGGCCATTCTCATCGTTGATGCCCAAGTATTTCACGATGTCCTCGGCCTGACGGTGGCGTGCCTTGGCAAGTCGATAAAGATGTCGTTCACCATCGCGCGTCTCGAGTTTATCGCTGAGATCATCATAATGGACGGCTTTTCCAACGGCTACGGCCTCTTTACCGCTTTCTTCGCCTCCTCGTACATACGCTATTTGTCTGCGGTCTTGTCGCGCAGGAATGCGCGATATAATTTTTTCTTCTCTCGGACTTTATCTCTTACGTCGTTAGTCCACAGCCACGCCAGCTTCTCGATCTTGCGCCGTCCAGGCTTAGTCATGCCTAATTCAGAACATGCAACTTGTTATATCGTATCGGTGGCATCTCTCCATGTTTCGTCGGCGGTAGTCACCGTCGGTGACCGAATAAGAGAAACAAAAGCTGCAGCACTTTCCTTCAACCGCCACCACTTGATTCTCGGTGGATGCATCGCTAGACATGCTTCAGCCTCGGAGGGGCGAACTTAAGAGTGTATATCAGCGGACGATGCTGTGTGGCGACAGTCTCGTACGGCACCACCTTCGCATCTGTAACCAGTTTTCGATCGCGTTGCATCTCAAGGGTGAAGTCGATCTGTTCTTGGTGCTCCCGCTATGGAGCGACACCAGATGAGAGTCACGCTTTCGAAATACGGTGCTCGCGATGATGAGGTTATGCGAGTGCGCATACTCAAGGATTCGTTCACCATCCGCGTTACGTGCTCCATATCCAAAACCGCCGTGACAGCTGCGACCATCTTTCGCAGTCTCCACATGACCGTTGAGGTCACCTGCGATAACAACAGCGCCTCCTAACGGTACCTCTGCTGTCTTTTCATCATGCAGGGTCCAAAACGCATCCTTGGCTCTCTCAGAGCAGTCTGCCTGCGGAGCGTACGCAAAGAATAAATGATACATACACTGTTCAGCAGCGACCACGACCTTCATCAAGTGGTCATTAAAACGTTTCACCCTTATAATCGCGTCTCGGAAACGTTCGAAGACAATTACACCAACTCCGCTGGTTGTCCTGGGACTGCCGCACAGAATGGCCTTGAAGCCTCGGCCTATGTCCCTCGACTTACAACAGCACCACCTCGTCTCCTGTACTCACATAAGTCGACTCGTCTCGTCTCCAGTGCTTCTGCCAACTCGCACAAGCAGCCCGTCAACGTACCCACATTCAGCGTAGCTACGCGGCTCTTGCCTTCGTTACGGAACTTTCGGACTAGCTCAGTTTCTCCCGATGCCGTCCTCACATCAGGGACCCTCTCATGCTTCTCACACTCGCCGGGCTCTGCGAGTGCGCGTCGGCTCCCGCGGACGCCGTAGCACTATCTCGAGAAACTTGACTTATCATACACCATGTGATGTGACATGGGTCTTCGTAGGCCGGCCTGTCACAAGGGCCTGTCGCCTGTACTCGAATGTCCATGATTAGCTTTGCTCGCGAAAGCGAACAGTTTCCAGCGGCACCACGTGGAGGAACGGACATCGCCACCGGCAATCGTCTGTCCATTGTTATCTGTTCGATGGACGTCTTGAGAATGATTAAATGTTCGGATGAGGCCATCTCTTCTAGAACTGTGAACTGTGCGCCTCGTGTTGGCCAACATTTGTGAATGATAAAGTAGAGATCATGCTTGATATGAGCCTTTGTTGAACATAAACCCTCAAATATTCATTGAGCGGTGTGCTCCACTCCCTGAGCAATGAGAAGTCTGCTGGCAGTGAGCGTCGTCGTCCAAACAGGTTAGCTCATCTCACAAACTAGCAGCCAGCTGAAACCGGTGGAACTGTCTTGTTCCCTAACGGGAGTGAAGTGAGTCTGTGCTGCTGCTGAACCAAGGGTGAATTTTCCGTTGCGACAGGTGTGCGTTACCGCAGTATGAACGTGTTCAAATACTCGGTGACATGACTGTGTAGACATTACATGGACTATTGAACCCCAATGAGCCACTTTTAGCAGATTTTCTAAAGACGAGCCTATGTAATACGACATGTAGCGAGAGAATAACGCTGCCCGCTGACGCTGACATTTCCTCTGCAGAGGTGAATTGCTACTGAAGACTGATCATTTCAGGTGCAATCCTAGTTGATGCTGGCCGCTCTTAAAAGATTTCATAAGGACTGCATGTATCCAGTTTTGATATCAGGTTCAATATTAATCGGGGTGGGGGGTGGGGGAGCAGTCCACAATGACTTGTAAATTCATAGTTACCCATGAAAACGTACAACATACAATATAACACATGAACGACCTTACCTTATCTGATTCCCTCCCTTTCGATCCTGACAATCCTGACTCTGAAATATTAAAAAAAGTCGTTATAGAACTATGAAGAGGCGGCAGCGGCGCTGCTCGTAATAGCCGTTTGATTTCTCGCGCTACGTGCGAATGCATACGCGTCGACTCATTCACCGTCGGCGATACGTAGAGGGACGCCTGCAGGCTCCACGCATCGCTCCACGGCGTAGTTCTATTGAATGGAGTTACAAGTCATTGTGTTCTGCCCCCCCCCCTCCGATTGGGATTGATCCTTGGATCATTCCTTAGAAAACAACTGCATAAGGAATTAAAAATAAATCACACTAAAAACACGAGGTTGTATGACATTTTCAGGTGCAATCCCTGTCAGGGGGGGGGCAGTCCATTTCAACTTGTAAAGAAATGCAACATGCACCACAACATATGAATATGTATAAATATGCTTACATTATCCATTGCTCTCCTTCCAATACCAAAATCAGCTTTCTAAATTGCTTTCCTAGTCGGGGGGACCGAGTAATGAAAACACAGCAAATTGAACAGAAACCTGCAACAATTACAATCTATAAAACCACGAAATCACGTTAAAGCAACGTCATTACCTTAATCAATTAGTGCATAGCGGTCTGCGATTTCTTTCCAAAGCAAATAGAGTTTTGGATCACAACCGTGCTGCAGTGCATAGTGCCCACCTGACAGGGATTGCACCCATTTTCAGCTAGGCCGAAACCTTTGCAACCGATTAGAACGTGGACTACATTGTCTTGCTTGTGTCCAGAACGTTGATTGATGGAGACTTGGCCTATTTTTCACTTACTGATGTTGTCTGCTTTAGATGCTTGAGGTTGATCATCAAATCTAATAAGAGGGCGCCCTTACTAGATTTACACCGAGAATGATCCTTTTAAGTTCTTTCCACAGGGAGCGCGGAAACTGTCTCCAACCATGTTGGCGTTGTTTGTCTATTTCTATTTACATGCTGCCCATTAACTGTACCTTTTTATGTCGGAAAATCGTTTAAGAGCGGCCACCACCAACTAGGATTGCATCTCATTTCGAAATTACGAGCAGTTTGTTAATAAAACAATCGCGAATTTATCCAGAAATACTACAAATGCAACGTGGTGAACGGTTCGATCAGGATAGAGAACACAGTCCGGTTGGAGCGATTTGTGCTGCCGCATTTGTGCAGGTTGCACTGTACAGGTGGGCTTCGTTTCCCATGACTGTTTCTCTTCCGAATACGTGGTAGTAGTTCTTGAACACGTCTAACAATGCAAAGCATATTCAAATTACTTAATCCGTCTGGGCACTACGTGAATGGACCGTCCAGAGATGAGCGAAATCCGGACCCGGATAATGGATAATTTTGCCCAAAAATCGCCAGATAACGGAAAACGGATAACGAACAAACAGCAGAAATTAGAACTGGTTTTGTGTTGCTCGAATCCCGATAGAGTATCAAAAATTTGAGCAACGTTAAATTTTGAGTCGTTTACTACCATTTTAATAGTTTTCGTTTTGAAAAAAGGTGAACTATTACTGAATCGGAGAACAACAGCGGCACGATTCTCGAGCGAGAAACAAGGACTATCTGCAATGCAATCGTTCGTCACTCTACTCGGCTGATTTTTCTTCAGTGCCTGGAAAGGAGAACGGGAGCTTAAATTTTACAACTTTTCAATTTTTTGAATTTAAAAGGGCTGAGGGAGGATGCAGGAATCTATACGTAAAACAGTTCAGTTGACATTATGGAAACAGTGGAAATGATGACAAGTCACCACTGCACGAAGTAGTTTCCTATTCAGCAAAGCAGTTTCACTAGAAAACTTTACAGGTCTGAATGAATGTGCATGTTCTGCAACACGCGCAATGGAACTAACTGAATGTAGTTCAACGGCACCATTTATTGGGTTGATCGAAAAGTCTTGCAAAACTTCAGCTGCTGCTTGTTAAATTTGTTAAAGCTCTTACAGTATTGATCTTGCGTGGTGAAGTCACACTACATTCTCGAAGCTTCCTCAAACACACTATATAAGGCCTCGTGGAGTATGAATACAGCAACAATTTCAACGATAAGCAGCAGCGTCCTACGCCTATCGTCTACTACGAATTTCTACAGGGCCATTCCGCAAGGACTGCAGCCTCCAACATCTGCGCTGCATTCAAGGAGGAAGTAGTTCACTATTCCACAGTGGCCCGTTGATATCAGCGCTTCAAGGCTGGAGATGTCTCCTTCGAAGATCGACCTCGTTCCCGACGCCCCTCTGTTGGACTCAGATGGTACGCTTTACTGGGAATTGCTGGATAGTGGGACCACAGTCACATCATCTCTCTGCGCTACCCAGCTCCAGAGCGTGGCCGACGCCATGCACCAAAAACGTCCAGAACGGGAAAATGTCTACCGGATGCATGACAACGCGCGTCCTCATGTCGCAAAAATGAGTCGCGAGAAAATCCAGGAGTTAGGCTGGGAAGTTCTGCCCCATCCACCGTACTCTCCAGACCTCGCTCCTTTTGACTACCTCCTGATCAGAGCTCTGAAATAGCACCTTCGAGGTTGAGTGTTCGATGATCGACGTCAGCTGGAAATGGATGTTTCTGAATTCTTTTCCTCGCAACCCAGGTAATTTTAGCGGAAAGGAATTGAAAGGATATCTGAAAGATGGGGAAGGATCTTAGACTTGGATGGGGAGTATATCGTGGACTAAGTTTTTGTTTTAGGAAATAGGGACAAATTTGAATATTGTTGTGCCAATCTTGCAAGACTTTTTGATCAACCTAATAGATACGATTATCAGCGGGAATCGCTTTCTCTATTCATCTGGACTAAAAGTATTCCCATTCTACTCATTTTGGAATATACTGCCGTGTTTGTGTACTGTGAACAAAGAGCAACATAGAAGCAGGTAGAAACGCTTTTGCGCTGGCGTATTTGTGGCTATAGTGGCTGGCTCTGTGGGGGAATTATACTTCAGTCGCTACGCGGCGCAGCGCTATGAAAGCTGTCGGTATCAACTGTGCGATAGTGATGAGCGGTAGTGGTAGTTTTTGTAATATCACGCTACACAACGACTGCAGTGGAAATCGCGTCTAACGAGTCTACCCGCTGCGGCATGGTGCGACGTGTAGATGCATGAAGTTGTGCAGCGTCTGGATCTCCGAAATTGGATCCAAAATAAGGTTATTCGACAGCAGCAGCAACAAGAACAACAACAGCAATAATCACCAACACCAGGTGCGGCAACAGGTCAAAAGCACACAACAACAACAACAATTATGAGAACAGCAACAAAGCAGCTACACGATGCAATAAGAACTGCTGATGTTGGAAGTCAACAAAATACATAGTTGAATCGTTTTGACTTTACAGTCTTTAGGTACATATTGCAAAGACGCACCATAGGGGTACGAGAATACGCCGTTGCTCCTACCGGGTAGCCAATCAGGCCCTGGCTTAGCCACACAGGTAGGACACATGATTGGCTGCCGCGATCAATTGAGAGCAACGCGCATTCCCGCATTCCCTCCCTCTCCCAGCAGTTCGTCTTCGCGTTACCGCTTTTTAATCATAATCTACGATTATATTGCCGCTTTTCCTGCCCTACGGAAGAGCCATTGGGAGTTCTTCATTCCCCAGTTGTTGTTTTTTTTTGCGTCAGAACAGAGATACCTCAATTTGTGGCGGTAAAATAACCATAAGTAGACCGTTGTTTTCGAGACAGCCCAACAGTTCTGAAGGGATAAAAACGCTCTATTTTCCAGTGTATCCCGATTCCGTAGGGAAACCAAAAATGTCGCTGTTAATGTGAACAATTGGGGACTTTGACGATGAGATGGTTTTCAGAACTGCCATGCATATTATTTCGCAACAATTCAAAGTTGAAGTCCATATGGTTGCCGGATTTGAAGCACGTACTGTACTCACATATTGGAGCCAAGCCGAGCGATGTGGTATGCGTCTTCTTAAGCTGCGGTGGTATGGTCAAGTTCTTTTGGAAGGTGTTAACGCTGCAGATGTGCCACAAAAAGAACCGGAGAGCCACCGAAACAGTCCTGAACTCCTACGTCCTCCTTGGGCCACGCCTTGTTTTTTAAACTCTGTGGTACCATCTGTTGTTTTTAATTTATACTCATGACCTACCTCGCCTAGTATCCCCTTGGGCGTCTCTTGTGCTATGTACGCAGATGACATTAAAGCCTATAAAGAGATTGATAATCCAGCTGATTCATTAGCTCCTGAAAACGCATTTGATCAGGTGTGCAGTTGGTCTGAGAAGCGGGAGTTGTCCTTGTCTGCTATTAGGGGGGGGGGACAAAAGTAATGAGACTCTCCATGCCGTGTCTATACATATATCTCCTGTCTGGAGTCTGGTTTCATGCTTCTCGTATTTGTATGTTTATTTGCTACTTACTGAAGGCCACCTGAGAAGTTACCACTTCCACCCTTTCCAGAAGCATGCTAAAACCGCAGTCTGTCTCATGCCGAAATCCCAATCTGACGAGTCGGCTTGTGTCGTGCAAATCTCGCCCAATTCTCAACCCCGAGCGGCCTGGACTCAATGGTCACGCAAGGTGAAAAGTACGTCTTCTACCTTGACGCTGCCAGGCAGCGAGTCTGGGTGAGGCTTGGTGACCTGTTACCGACCTTCGTTCGGCAGGATGTTCACGGCGAGAAGCACCTTCAGAGCTTTTGGGTCTGCGCCCATACTGGAAGCTGTTTACCAAAGGCACGAGGATGGACTCTAAAGCCGTGGTAAACGAAATAGAAGAGGTGGACCTGCCACTCAAACTTATTCAGTCGCAGCGCTTCAAGAAGGTCCTCCTCTTCGACAACGCCGCACCCATCGGGTGAAAGTGGTCCCGGAAAAGCTTGCTCGGCTGGGCTACGTTCACATGCCTCACCCACCGTATTCGCCGGACATCTCTTCATGCGACTACCACTGCTTGAGCCTACAGGACTTCGTGGTCGGAAGGGACACAAGAACCCAAGCAGTGTTGACAACCATATCGATCAGTTGATCAACACCAGGCCCAAGCAGTTCTGGAAGGATGGGATCAGGAAGTTGGCTGAGTGATGGCAGCAAGTCATTGACTCAAATGGCGAACACAATACCCCGGCATCGTTGAGTTGGAATTGAGTTATAGAGGGACAAGTGCTGCCACACGCCTAATGGCGTGTCTCGCACTTGCCCGCTTCGTGGGGTGATACAGTTAGTCTTTTTTTCAGGAGCTACTCTTGTACAAAGAAAGATAGGCCAAACGCACAGGAAATTGTCTCTTCTTAAGTCTGCACGGTGAGGTGTCATAGGCAGGCGGATAGATTATTATTCTAGGAATAAGCACGTACTATGCTTTGTTCGCTCCAGTTGCAATTTTGCACCCTATAGTGTACCTATCCATATGTTCAACGGTGAGTCGCGTACCATTGCATAGACCCTAGTTGACTCTAAGATTATGACTGCTCCTTTCTTTAGATGGAGTTCATGTGGCGGGTATCCCTGGGGTGTCAAGCTGTTTAGAAACTCCAATGGTTTAATTACCCAAGTTTGAGTCCGCGTGCAAGGCCCGCGAGCGGCGGCTCTACGCCTTTGTCCTGTCGACTTGTCGTTCGCCTGATATTGGAAAGTCGTCGACTCTTCTACTTACTGTTCTACTTAGTATTCTTGGACGATATATCTGCTGTACCTTCAGTGGCAAGAGGGTAACTCTCTTGACGAGAGTCTTTATTCATTTGCCACCAATACAGGTGAAAATCGATATCCTTCGGCGGCCGTCTGTATTGATTGTCGTACTTCATTTGTGATCACGACTCCGTCTCGGTCGTGTTTCGTTCCAGTGTCCAGACGCAAGCGCTCGAGGATTGATGATGCCGTTACCATGTCGCAAAAGGACTCTCTGAGTTCTCTTCGGGACATCGTCAATGATCCAAGCATACCGGCCTACGTGAAACTGATGGTGGACTTGCTATTGGAGACGAAAGAGGAGATCAAGCAAGTGAATCAAAAGAATGGCGAACTTATGGACGAATTGCTAAAGTTACGGGAAGAAAACTCTAGGCCCAAACAACAATTGAGTGCTTTTCAATCGCCTCCTACCTTGTCTTCGACTCAGGCTTCCCGTGTTGATTTTTCTTGTAACACAGACAACTTTCAACTCGCAGCTTCCTATGAAGAACGTGAGCGGACTCGATCCATTGTAATTTCTGGTCTTCCTTAATCTCAGTCCCATACGGCTTTCAACAGGATCGTTCATGATTTTTCAAGTACGCAACATATTCTCGATTTTCTCAATGTTGACTTTCTTCCTACTACAGTTTACCGCATGGGGAAACCAAACCCCTCTAGGCCAAGACTGCTCAAAGTGATTCTACCATGTTCTCGTTTTGAAAAGACAGTCCTCAAGCTAGCACCACGTCTAAGATTCTTCTCGCAAAAAGGCATTTATATACGCCCTTCCCTCACATTTGAAGAGCGGAAACTTAGACGTGAAGAACATTTGCGCATGACCGGTCGATTGCCCGAGCGGCCCATACAAATCAAAACAGTCCTCGATCTATCGACCAGACTTGCAATTCTCCTTCTGGTGTTGAAAATGGTTCATCGGGAAACCAATAGGTGCTCCACGGACGATTCGCTGCGCCCTTGCCAACATCAGATCTATAGTAAAAAACGGAGATGCCTTTTCTTTATTTCTCTCTCTTAAGGACTGTGACCTTGCCCTAGTAACTGAATCCTGGCTTAGCTCCAAACATGAAGTTGTACCCATACTTGGTCCTATCTCCGGCCACTATGTGGCAGTTAGAAGTGACAGACTCCACAAACCAGGTGGAGGTGTCATTATGTTTCTAAGAAATCGGTTCGGTTACAATGTGATTTTCAAAGAATCAGTCAAAAATTCTTATGAAATTTTGGTCTCTGACTTGTTCTTATACTCTAAAAAGTTAAGAGTAATATTGGTCTATCGAACACCAAACTGTAGTGCATCCAGTTCTCATCAACTCGTTAAAGCGATTAGTGACTTTTCATCTATTGGAGTGCCTTGCATAGTCCTTGGAGACTTCAACCTCCCCGATATTTGTCGATTAAACAGTACTACCGCTTCTTCCTCTTCTTATGCGCAAGAATTTGTAGATATGTTCTCCTCACACGAATTCCAGCAACTTGTACTCGCCCCTACCAGAGGCACCGCCTATCTAGACCTGCTTTTTTGTAATTCACCGGGACTGGTGAAAAATGTAAAAGTAATACCACCTATCGGTGGGAGTGATCACGCTGCTGTTAAATTCCATTTGGATATCAAGGGACTGGAATCACCTGTTCGTAAAAGACGGGACTTCTCTGCTGCCGATTATTTAGGAATTCAACACTATCTCAGCAGTATTGATTGGCTAGGATCTTTTGGTACAGCTAATACTGTTGACGAGATGTACGAAATATTTATTGCTGTACTTCATCATGTCGTTGAGCAATTTGTGCCTTTGAGAAATGTTGGTGATGAAAACATAGACGTCCCCCTGTATATCCGAAGGATGATTGATCACCGGAATCGATTGTGGCACAAAGCTAATTCGTTGAGAGACGCTTCTAGTCGGCAAACTTTCCAAAGGTTTAATGCTAAAGTTGAGAAAAAAATCGCTAAGTATAATGAATACTTAGAGGATAAAGTTACAAACGTCAAACACCAATCTAGGTTATACGCTTTCATCGGAAACCGCTTCATCATCATCATTTTCATTAGCGTCTGTCCCGCTTGGTGGCGGGGTCCGCTCTTCTGGTGTGGTGACGCCAATTCTGCCGATCAAATGCTTGATCAGGGTGCACACCAGCCATCTCTAAGTCCAAGCGCAACGTATCTAGCCAACGTTGCTTCGGGCGTCCTCTGGGCCGCTTTCCAGGGACCACAAGATTCAGGCCAATCTTACACACGGTGTCGTCGTTAGCGCGAAGGACGTGGCCGTACCATCGAAGACGAGCTTCGCGCAGCTTCTCGGATATCGGGGCGACACCGAACCTCTGTCGTATGGTGTCGTTACGAACGCGGTCCAAACGCGTAACTCCAGCCGTCCACCGTAGCATCTTCGTCTCCATAACACTGAGGCGGCTTTCAACTTCCTTCGTCACGGGCCAGCACTCAGCACGGTGGCGATGTCCGTTCCTCCACGTGGTGCCACTGGAAACTGCTTGCTTTTGCAAGCCGAGCCAAACACGGACATTCGAATGCAGGCGACAGGCCCTAGTGACAGGCCGGCCTACGAACATTTTGTGTCACATCATATGGATGATGGCGTTTCAGATTTCATCGGAAACCGCTTAAAAGATAAAATTGCTATTCCTGCACTCGTCGACAGCTGTGGAGAAACACATTTTACTGACCGTGATAAAGTTGAGCTCTTAGCCTCTCAGTTTCAGAAATCTTTTAGCAAACCTACCAGTTATTCGGCAGCTCACAAAGAAATTAACTTTCCTCCAATGGAGCCTGTTACTTGGTTTAATAGAGAGGATATCATTGAGCTTCTTTCTAAGTGGCCAAGTTCTATGTCGTTGACACCTGATTTTCCACTCAAGTTCATTAAGAAAATCCTTGTTCAGATCTCTTTTCCTTTGGAATATCTCTTTAATTTATCATACATGAGGGCCGAAGTCCCCTGTAGATGGAAATCCTCGTTCGTTACCCCCATTCCTAAAAAGCCGCCTTATCATAAGCCTGAAAACTATAGGCCGGTTAGCATTACTTCCATTTTTTCTAGATCTTTTGAAAAGATTGTTAAAAATGTATCATTGATCATCTCGAAAAGCATAACATTATTCCAAAGAACCAGCATGGTTTCTGGAGAAGACGTTCCACTGAGACAGCTCTTCTGTCGTCAATCAATGACTGGACTAAAGCCATCGACGAGCGCAAAGAAGTACATGTAATTTACTTTGACTTCTCTAAGGCCTTTGACAAAGTTCCTTTTTGCAAGCTGATTGAGAAACTGGAAATAGTTGACATTCATCCTAGGTTAATCCGCTGGATTCGTAACTTTTTAGAGGGCCGCACTTATCAGGTTAGACTAGGCAATACCTTTTCGTCGGTCTATCAAGTAACCAGTGGTGTGCCACAAGGTGGTGTGCTTTCCCCTCTATTGTTTCTATTATACACGTTAGATCTTCCAGGCAAAATACTAGAATTTGACGTTCAATGTCAAATGTACGCTGACGACATTAGGATATACAAGGCTATTTCAACATCAGATGATAGTGAAGCGCTTCAAAATGCCATAGATTCTGTTGTGGAATGGTCCAATAAAATGGAAATGCCGCTTTCAGCCGAGAAGACAGTGGCGTTACGCATAGGTAATTGTCAGGGTACCGATGCGCATATGGTTTATAAGATAAATGATTTTTCTCTCAATTGGACCTCGGAAGTGAAGGATCTAGGATTCTTGATTAATGACAAGCTTTGCTTTGATAACCATTGCAAAACTCTGGTTTCAAAGGCAAATCATAGGGTGTATAACCTATTCAAAGCGCTCCGAACAAAAAATCCTCAGACTTTGGTCAAAGCCTACAAAATAGTACGTCCAATTCTGGAGGGAGGTACCACTGTTTTCTCGCCTTATAAAAAGAAATTTATAGACCTTATTGAAAGTGCTCAGAATAACTTCACTCGCAAGGTTCTTATGCGCTGTGCAGGTCTAGGTTATCAATACATTCCCAATGGAGACGAAAGACGGAAACAACTTGGGCTACCTAGTCTGCAGAGTAGGAGAGCTAGAAATGATCTCCTGATGGTTTTTAAAGTGATTACAGGTAGAACTGAATTAAATTCTAGAGATATTTTTAACCTATTGCCCTCTAGAACTAGAGGAGCAAATGCTAAGCTGAGGGTTCCAGCTACTAGGTCACAGGTTCGCCATAAACGCTTTCCCATAAGAGTGATTCCGTTATTCAATAAGCTCCTTAATGAGAACATTCTTTCTCTACCGCTCTCTGCCTTTAAAAAACTGATTTTGTCGCGTAGACACTTAGGGGTTTCCTGATGAAATCATTCATTATTGCAATTTAATTTTACATCTTTCCTGCACTACTATGTTGGATTTTGTTGGAGTTTTTCTAGTGTCTCTCTAACTATGTTTCCTTCCTTTGAAGTTTACTAGTGTTTGTTGCACTATGTTCCTGAGTTTGTTCTAATGTTGTGTTTCGCGTCTAGATGTTGCTATTACTCGCGTGGGCATGACCTGCGCCTCCAAAGATAAAGATAAAGATAAAGATGAATACTCTATGTCGTTGTTAGCTTCAGTTTTGTCATTCGTAACCTCATCTATGCTTCTGTAAATCTTCTACTGCCCAGGTAGTTTCGAAAGCACTTTGTTGTTTATCTCCAAAGAGTTGAAATTCCTAGGCGTCAAAATCGCTCTACCATCTGCAGCGGACATATCTTCTAAGGTCACTATATCACCAAATATCTTATCTGCTATATCTCCAGAGCTCAGCATATCGTCGGGCACTTTCACTTCATTGGAATCGTTTTAGAACTCTCCGTTTCCAAGTTGAATTAGAAAATTAGACCAACCGATTCCACCGCGGACGCCCCCACATTCTCAGTCAATCTGTATTTAAAGAAATGAGGCCACAGTGGGGAGCTCTTGATAGAAACGTTCAGAATTTCGGAGCGTCCTGCTTTTGGCACGACAGGAGGAATTTGTCTGAAATCACCTCCTAGGATAATCCAGATGCCTCCTGCCTCTTAATCCAGATGCCTCTAGCGCGACGTAGAGGACCTTTTTTCTGAATCGAAACGTTTAGAAATACGTGTAGTTGCCGTTGTGTCAAGCAGGAGGAGGCTATTCTTCCTCTTTGGATCAGCACCCCATGTTGAATTCTGAAAGCGCCTGCACGCCGCAGCACGCCGGTGACACAATTCCTTAATTCAGATGCTTCTAGGGCGCGTAGAGGACCTGTCCTATGAAACCAGCACCTCAGAAGACCCACCTTCTGAATGCAGAGGATCAGAAGCGCGCACAGTTGCCGCTGTGTCGAGCATGAAGAGGCTGCGCATATGGCAGATTCCTTGTTTCGCGTATAAATTTTCTTACGGCTCCCTTCTTGCTGGTTCCCCGTACTGGTTCCGCCTCCAGGTTCCTTGTTCCTGGTCGATCTCTCCCCTTCTCTAGGAATCCTCTTAATACTCTCCCCAATTAGGTAGCTCTCCCACGCTCACACACAACGACGGCGAGCGAACGCCCATTGCGTGTGATCGGTGTCACATCTTCTGAATCCGTACTCTCTTATTGGTAATGGATCCCCTTACTGATCATCTTAACTGCTCCCCCTGATTGCTAACTCTCTACTGGTCTTTCCTTAATGCTTCATTGATCCCCTATCGACCCCTCCCCCCTTCCCGATGCTATCTCCAGGTCGCTACCTCCTGGTCGCTGTCGATTCTCCACCCTCGAAGTCCCCCTTATACTCTTCCCCTTTAGTGGTCTTCTTATGCTAATAGCACGAAGTCGGCGGCACGGCTTCTGAATCTGGACGCTCAGGAACGCGCATAAGTGCTGTTGTGTTAAGTAGTAAAAGGATGCGCTTTCCATGCTGCAGCAATTCCCACGTTCAATGGAAAATTTCGACCGTGCTGTGGATGATAGAGCGTACCTCACTTATTAGATTAGATAGATAGATCATTCTACCGCTCTTGCTGTGGATGATGCGGTCTTCCTCACTTAGGTTAGATCACTCGACCGCTCCCACTGTGGGTGATGCAGCGTACCTCACTTAGGTTAGATCATTCGACCGCTCTCGCTGTGGGTGGTGCGGCGTACCTAACTTAAGTTAGATCATTCGACCGCTCTCGCTATGGGTGATGCGACGTACCCAACTTAGGTTAGATCATTCGACCGCTCTCGCTGTGGGTGATGCGGCGTACCTCACTTATGTTAGATCATTCGACCGCCCTCGCTGTGGGTGATGCGGCGAATGCGGCGTATCTCACTTAGATTAGATCACTTGACGGACAAACTCTTTTATATATAGGTGGTGATAAAGAATTTTTTCAATTTGTCTCATTACTTTTGGTTCCTTCTAATAGAAAAACTGGTCTTATCGTTACTAAGGACGTCCATACTGATCATGGAGTTGGATCGAAAAAGCGTGATCTTGTGAGTGATGTCAGTGATCTAGGCTTTAAATATAATAGCAAATTCAAAACATCGTTATATTAGCTGGCAAGTCAGTAACCCCGCTTGCGATTTCAGGAATATGACTCGATAGCAAATCTTTGGGACATGACTGCGAGTCGATTTCACTTACATATTCCAGCATTCTGCCTCTACATCTCATTAAGGTTATTCATTTGGAAGGAGATGAACTTCAACTCTCACCGCCGGACATATTCATCCTTAGATATCTCAGCGGAGATCACCTCAAAATCGTAAACCTCACTAACGTACATCAGGTCTCCAACTTCAAACCACGTCAGTGTTATCTGCTTATTATAACGAAGCGAAAGTTTTCAAATATAGTCAGGTAATAAATGAGAAAATAATTTCGTGTGAGAATATATCTAGGTCAGGTCGTCACACGTCACAGCGATACATTCACCAATGGTTGGGTATGGTGATGAATCGTGGGAGTTTTTCTCTTCTACCCGGCATCCACCCATCGTTTGTGAATCCGGCTCAAGATTTTCATTGTGATCCATCAGGGGCCGGATTCATCAATGATTAACCGCGGGTATAGGGGGTAGAGATACCCACGATGAAGCCTGCGTCTCTGACTCTTACCTTATCTCTATCTGACTCTTATCTTATCTATACCCCTTATACCTGCATACCCACGGGTTTAATTGTTGATGAATCCGGCCCCAGGATTTCATAGCCGAAGCAAGGAGCTCAAATCACTGATGAAGATAAGGCTATAGAAGGAGTAGGCTCTGGGGCTGGATTCATCAACGACTAACCCGTGGGTATAGGAAGTAGAGATACCCACGATGAACCCTGCGTCTCTGACTCTTGCCTTATCTCTGCCTGATTCTTATCTTATCTCCACCCTTTATACCCGCATACCCACGGGCTTAACTGTTGATGAACCCGGCCCATGGATATTTTCCATATTGCTCACGTGATTCGAACTCTGAACAGTGGCGCAAAGCACTCTTGCCATTTTAAATTTGAATTTCCCTCACGGTTTCCCTGGGCCAGCCGCGTAGTGAGGCTCGGGGGTGTAGGGGTGGGGGGGGGATGGGCGGTTCACCATGGAAAGCAGGCCTATATGACGTTTTGTGTTGCACGGAATTAGAAATTTTACACAGCACCGGTGTGCTTCACCCAGTGGTGAACTGAAATAGGCCATTTCTGATGAAATGGAGCATTCATGTGCGTTTCCTACCAAGGCAAATCACTCAGCAGAACGTGACCACCCCCGAGCCGCTTTGCGTCAGTTTTGATAATCTTCCGTTCCTTCCGCTGTTTTTCAATTCGTATCGTCTCATATCGATTACTTGGAGGTTGAACTGCTTCAGAAGATAGAGAGCGACTCACCCTATACAGCCTCAATGGAGTCCAATTTTTTTCGTAATTTCTTTTCGATCGAATTTTAGGACCCTGGTATCTCTACGCGGACTCCGTGCTAATATATTTCACAGTTGCGATCATAATAGTCATAATAATGAACCTTATCATCGGCCTAGTGTTCTTTGTCAAAGAGATTCGTCTGAAGGTTAAGTTTCAAATTTTATCGACATGTGACCTCCACGATGTTTAGTGAGAGCAATATGCATGGCGTATGCCTACGTAACTGACCTACCTCAGTCTATCGTCCGGCCAGTTATTTGAGTTTTTAGAAGTTAGAGGAGAAAATGGTGCGAGAAATGCTGCAAATTCGAAACACATCCATCCAAGCGAAGCTGATTCGGTATGTTCTACGCAGCCCCAACTTTGCTGACTTCTTACGCATGCTTCGATTAAGGTACAACGTCGAGGCGTATCAGAAGAAGAACCCAACGAAGACCTTCACAGAGGTAGAGAAAAGAAAACAGTGCAGATTGGGTGGGCCATACTGCCCGACTGAACGACTTTCACATGTTCGAACCTGTCAGACTAGACATGTGTGGCCCACCTAATTTGTGAGGCAATAAAGATTCTTTAAAGGTTTTTCTACTAATTGTCGTACATTCAGGCACTCGTGGCTGTTAAGCATTCGATGACTGATCGGGTAAGCCATATTTCTGGTGTTTTCGCTAGAATTCCTGCTTATTAACGTATTTTTTAAAAGTCATCTGGACCACCACCAGTTCGACCAAGTCGTGCCGCTCTTCTGGATGCCCTAGCCAACGACAAGAAGACGAACTAGAGTAGCACATAGCCTATGTTTGAGATAATTAGACTATTCACTGTACAATCAAATTAATAAATAAGATGTTTTCTCTTCCGTGACGTCAATGGATGAAAAGACGGGAACTCCTAGCTCAGGAAGGATCCTGAAATACTCAAAGCATAAGTCAGACAGCGACCGTTCAAAATCCGCCTACAGGTGTTCTTGACTTTCCTTGACTACTCTCGGAAATAATACCACAAGCCAGGTTCGCATCAAATTCACCAATTAGATATAATTATAGTGCATGGTGCGTCTCCCGGGTAAGCGCGAAAATTTCAGCACCATCTGTTCGGAGACATCCATTCGCTTTTTAAAAGCATATACAAATTTAGTATGTTTCTAGCGTTCGACTTTTTTACTACCCATCCGCTACGAGCGCTATTCCACTAAAAAAACTAATCCTTCCGTGCCTTCACATGCGTCCGTGAAAAATTTAGTAGCCTTAATAGCTTTTTTTTAGTGGAATAGCAGATCGATGGCTCTCAAGAGTCACTAACAATATGTGACACTCGGCAATTATTTGACTTTTGGCTTGAAATTAGCTTTAAAATTTGAATGTGGTTAGTTGTCGAATCAGAAGAATCAACGAATAGTTCTTAGTACTGGTAACAGTACTCACGATCAGTCGATATTATCGCATTGTATTGTTGACCAGACGCTCAGCGGCCCAGCTGCCTCTGACGGTCTGATTGGGGTCTTCGCCTCCAGACCCCGAAATTGAACAACTCTAATCTTCCTCCTTTCCTCTTTAGGCCTTCTCACTTTTATCACATTAAAAAACTGGTTTTACTATACAGGTGATGGCAGCGGGATATGGTAGGGCAGAATCTTCAGTACTCGTATGAAGCCCATCCACCTTGTATCGCATGTACGCGATTTAGTCTCCGAAAAGCCTGTTCTCTACATGGCGAGAAACAGATCACGAGAGTCGAAATACGAAGCGCTTAACCTGCAGAAATATAATTAAAATTAATCGGTATTGAGCTTACGGTTCGACTGCAAAAGTACTGCTCCGAATCCTAATCTAGACCTGGTGCGTACTTCATTGGCATCAAGCCGTTCACCACTTCCGTGGATTCATCATAGACATTCTTTCCTGACCGTCCAGTAATGTCATTGGTTTGTGCTGCACAGTACTACTGTCCCTTAGGTTGCTCCTCCACAACCATTCTCATGCTTAACAGCTTGCGTTACCGGACATCGTTAACACGTCTTCGGAATCAGGACGCCAGGTTACCCCTCACTCGTTTCCACTTGCTGGATCTGGTCCGACTTTACTGGCCTTGCTCTCTCTCTCCCACCCTACCTTCCTGGTCCCAACTGCTGGCCCACTTCCTTGTTTCCACTAATAACTCCCACTGGTCTCTTCTTGCTGGCCTACCCGTTCTGGTCTCTCCTCCAGGGCCTGGAAGGAAAGGTACAGCCTGGAGTCCGGGCTGTTCCTTTCCTTCCTGGTCCTTCTCCTGGTCCACCCTAGAGGTCTTCTTTCTTACTGCCCTTCTTCACCACCCCTTAGTGGTCCTTTCATGCTCAAGGCAGACGTCGGCGCCACGTATTTGGAATCAGGACGCTCAGAAAAGCGCGCAGTTGCTGCTGTATCAAGCAGAAGGAGGCTGCGCGTCCTCTGCTGCAGCAGCACTCCACGTGGAACGGCATATTTTGTCCGCGGGGGTTCGATCGCCAGATAGACTTTTCAACATCGAAACGCTAACCGAATAAAGGGTGAAGGCTGCGGTGCTCAATCTCTCTTGTGGTGCGCCACACATCATACTTCTACGGGATGTAGTGAAGGCGATTTGAATGTGTATTTGGCCTATACAGGGTGCGTAAAAAGTATTGACGCACTAAACGTAAACGTTAGAAATAACAGCACATTATATGATTTAATAAATTTATATACAAAATATCAACAATGATCTAGCGAACAGAATAGCATCACTTGTATTTCATAGGGGCTTTTTTCTGCGAATGCAGGGGCGAAGACGCCGAGGAAAGGCATCGACGGTGCGCCGCAGGTAGTCCTCGTCGATTTCCTTCTAAGCTTTGACCTTCAGTGACTTAGTACTTTTGAGCATTCAACTTGTGAAAGTGTTACATACTCTTCAAGGACCTTCAAAGTGCTAATTTTGAACGGAAGGCTCGTTGCAAGGAAGGCGACGGTATCATGGCTTGTGCATTCATCACAAGCGCCTCTCGTTTTCGTGGATACAGGAGTGAAGATAAATCGGTAGAACAATTGTTCAGGGCTGGTGCCGCACCAACTTGGAGGTCTTTATTTGGACGAAGGAATTACCTCTGTATAGACCGGATTTGACGCTGAGTTACTCTATATGGGAATATTTGGAGAACAAGGCTTGCGCTACTTCCCACAAAAGTACGAAGTCAGTGAAGGATGCTCTGGTCAAAGCATTGAACGAAATCGACGTGGACCACCTGCGGCGCACCGTCGATGCCTTTCCTCATCGTCTTTGCCCTGTATTCGCAGCAAAGAATCCCATATAAAATACAAGTGATGCCATTCTGTTCGCTAGATCGTTGCTGTATTTTGTATGTAAACTTGTTAAATTTTATAATATGCTGTTAATTCTAACGTTTACGTTTAGTGCGTCAATACTTTTTACACACCCTGTATAACGACTTGCGGTGGCCAGCAGTTGAACAAACCGTGTATTCTCCATCCCGGGCAACTCTGGTACCAATTCAGCTAAGGGATGGAAGGTTTGGTTAACCTAGGCGGAAAATCCGAACTAAGGACCTTGCATCGGGTGGACACGATAGCCGGCTCCTCCTACGACTGCCCCCACTGCTCATCGATACTTTATCGATCGGCTAACTAAATTAAATCAAAACTATCGTTCTTTTTCGCATCCAGCCAAATGGTTTGAGCGGCGATTGTATGGGAATAAGTAGCAGGTAGTGCTGCGGCTTAAAAGGTGAGCAAATCGTCCTAGGAAAGTCGTACAAAACGCTCTGAACGGGATTCGAAGTAGGTTCTGTTGAGATCGTGCTAAGTGGGCCCCTAGAGAGAATCAAGTATAAACTCACCGTTTTGACGTATATAAGGAATCTTCTGGCGAAGCTAGCGCACCTAAGTGGGGCTCATTGGCTGCTGGAGTGAGAGAACTTATAAGAGAATATTGAATGGAGTGTCTTCCCGATGCTCCCCAATTCTCGCTAGTTGATAGAATTCCTAAGCAAAGGAGGAGACGTTGAGAAATTTCTGCTTTGCTGGTGTTCTCTCTGAATAACGGAACTAGCTATCAATTGCTGCGAAAAGCGCCGTTCCCACGGATCTCATTAGGCATCATGCTCATACATAATGACGCGGATACTTAAGACGTAATGCGACCCACATATTTACTCCAACTCCTCTCGAACTTCCTGGGCTGCAACTGCATCGTGAAAGCATGGACCTCTTAGTCCATAGTCGTCCTGGCAGCCTTAGGCTGGTGTTCTTCTATACAGAATGTGACCTGATCATACGGATCGCTGCGAGGTTTAGAAGGAATACAATTTTAAGGGTAAAAAATAGGTTTTTGCGACTGAAATTTTGGCGCAAAAAGTATAGCTAAAGGTCTGAAGAATGAGCGTCTCTAAAAGAGACCTTCACACGTAGTCCAATGTGCTACAAATGCCAAGTACTGCAATCCAGAATAGGCCACGCATTCGACTTCGGCGACATGCACTTCTCTCTCTCTCAAACGCTATTTTCATAAAGGTACCGCACAAATTCGAACAGCAAACGAATATTTATTGATTGATCCCGTTCACCGCTAGGGTGCCAAAAATCGCCTCTGACCCTCCTATGGAATACGATGTCCGCAACTGTACGTCACTTTCCTAATCTTCGGAGTTCGCCGACGGACGGTACATCATGGATCGTTTGAACAGCTGTGATCCGAGTTCTGATAGATACCGGTTGTAGTCGTCGCTGTAATGCAACATGCAAATTTTGCTTTAAAAATGCGCAGTAGAAAATGTGATTTTCATGGATTTTTTTATTTTTTGAAGAGAAAATGTCGGAATAAATAGCGGAACATATTAGTTTGCAGTGTATTCAGACACAACATCGACCTTAAAATAACAAAGAAAGTACTAAAATTCTGAAGAAGTTTTTTTTTTAATTTCCGAAGAAAAAAACTTGGTGCAGGTCGAGCACACGGGGAGCGTTTTTTCTGACTAAATGAAACTAAATAGTATTAGTCGCTAATGTGGCCTACATGGAGGCGAGAGGATGGGGGTGGGAAAGACGCACCCCACCAATCAGAGGATGTATGTTCTATCGCACCCCACCAATCAGAGGATGTATGTTCTATCGGGTGTTCTGATTGACTGCGAGTGGTTGGCGCACATGTAGGCCAATTAACGACCGGTATCGTTCAGACATATAGGAGCCACCCTACTACTATACTGAACCACATCTGTTTGAAGCCAACCGCGCATGAGTAATAGTGGGAGATTGTGAGGGCAACACTTGTTTCAGCATGAAGTCGTAACACACAGACCTTATCTAAACTTCGAACTTTGGACGTAAAGTAACAGACACTGGCCCAATAGGCCGCTCATATCTATTCCGCGCCTAATGATTTTAAAATTAATTCTACAAAAACCGCTCTTTTTAATTAAATACAAAGTCAAGGTGTTCAATTACATGTGCCACTAAATGACGAAATTCACATAGAGAGGGTGAATGTTGCTCCCCTTATCCTTAACTGTTTTTTGAATATCAATGGAAATATTGTGCACTGCCACACTATTCCTCTTTCCCAGGTCATGCTCACTGAAGGCCCTGCTATATTTAAAACAGAAATCCATCGCTTCGTATGTCTGTTTGTCTGTCTGTCCATCCCTCCGTCGCAACAGAACAACGACGAGAGGAGGAGCTTCATCCTTACTCGGCGTTGCTGATCGCGGCTCTGGGTTAATTTTCCAGGTGGAGATCACTCAATATGACGGCAAATGGGCAGGCTTCACATCTTGTAAACATGATCGTTATTGATCTGTTTTATAGATTTTTGCCCAGCGCTGACCATTTAAGATAAGAATCATGTGACTATTTATTTATTTATTTAATACACAACTATGTTCGTGTGCTAAATTTACAAAAGAAATACAACACCGTCACCAATGTCTAATGAAGAGTTCGCAACTTCTGAAGTATCTTTCTCTAGAAACGAATATGCTCACGGAGAAATTTTTTGAAAGCGTTATATGAAGTATGGTGGCAAGGAATGCTTTTTGTGAAGCTTCTCATATAACGAGAGTGTCCTATGTGTGAAGAAGAAACGGCGACAGTTGCGTTTGGCAGTATCAATGTCATACTTAAGAACACAACCACAACCGGCGCTAGATGCTCTTATCGACACTAGATCTGTAATTTCGTTTCCAATTAGCTGAATTGCAATTTTGTGAAATAGTAATTAATAGACCATTTCGCTTTCTTCTAGAGCAAGAGCTCTCAGATTATATTGTTGAAGAAGTAAACATTATTGATAGTCTAAGCATTATATGATGATTATGGATTGAGCGCTTGCAAAACAATGAGCGGTGAAGGTACTCATAACAAGCAAACAAGATGGGCTTTTAGCAGTTACCGGGGAGAAGCCCCACCTAGTATTAACATCGGGCGTTAGACACTCTGACTACTGGCAGTTAGTGAAGTGGCGAAAGAACTCACTCGCTGATTCCTGGTCGATTCATTCCGGTCAGATGTGACATCGCCAAGCGATCCCTGAAATGTGCAGTCATTGTTGGGTGCTATGATGAGGGGTTCTGGCAGACACCTCTTCCTCTCGCTCGTTCGCTCGCTCGCTTGCTCTCGCGAGAAGCGATTAAATTTTCCGGAACGAATCGTTTGTCGGAGAGCGACGAACGTCTTCGTGCTCGATTAGACCACACATGGTAGCTAATCGCGTGTTGTGATGCTATCTGGCGCATAGAATAATGGGTGTTTTCTCGTGGAGCTGGTCTGAAGGCTGAAGGTTCTCCTACAGGTGCCAGTCTGGACTAGTTGAAAGTCTGATCCGAAACACGGGGCTTGCCTGCTTCAGAGGGGGAATCTCGAGCCCTAAAGGAGATGCAGGCGCTCGGTGTTCATCAGCTTGATCGATGTGTGAACTATTTGGCCGTCGGGGAACGGCTTCGATTGGCTGACCTCTTTTCTGGTATCAACCTCGGCCATACGCCCGCACAGTACCGAAACGTACATGTCAAATTGGACGTGTATCTCCGCTCTCTTACCTTTTGTAAACCTTTCTCTTGTGACACTCCTACGCAAAGGCTGTTGACTTACAACAGTTAAGATACTGTCGGCCGTTCGAAGCTGACATTGGCAAACTGCAGAGAGCGCGAGCTACAGTGAGAATTACTATGGATTACTGTAATCTGTGGGCGCGTGTAGCGTAGTCGGAGAAGGCGCCGACTGTCGCGTGCACCCGATACCAGGTCCCTGGTTCGGATTTCCCGCTGAGGCCAACCAAGTCTTCCATCTCTCCAGGGTCGGTAAATTGACACCAGACGTGTCTGGAAAGGATAAAGCGGTGACTTGTTCATCGGCTGTCCACCGCAAGTCATTGTATGGCCCAATACGCACTCATATCGCCTCCTTGACATCCTGTAGAAGTAGGATGCTCTGGCGCATCCCAATAGGGATTGAGTAACGCCGTCCTTTCTCCTTTTATCCTTACTGTAATATGTACACTTACTGGAACATTCAAGCGGTCAAGTGGTCAACGCGGCATGAGTTTTGTGTGTTGGGGGCATTACTTGCCACAACCGCTAGCTTCGCCCTTTCAAGATGATACTCCATCACAGTAGGCGATTAAATTGTGATAATCCGATCGCGTTTAGGGACAATCGATTAGACCGCACAGCTAATCAATATTACACCCTATCATCACGTCGCGCCGCGCAGGGAAGGAGCTCTAAACATTTCCTTAGTCAACGTTGTTTTTCTTGGAACGCGCCACGCACTCCACGACGCAATCCTAGTTGGACGTGACCATGTGCTGGATTGCCTTACCACCCTTCATCCCGAATCCGTTTGAAAGCTAGGTGGCCGCTTCCTGTTGTTAGGTCACTCAGGTCATCTCAGGGGACTGATGAAGCCTAAACGAGGGAAACAGTTCACCTAATTGTGGCAGGTTCTCCATACCAGAGATGTACCCATTCTATTCTAAGCGGAGGCAGCACAAACGCACATTTTGACTACACACTTAACATTTTTCAGGCAATAGTTCTAGAACCAAATTCCAGGGCAGAGGTAAAGACATCCCCGAGGGTGTGTAGATATACCATGAAAATCGCCGGGTAGCTTACATAAAGCAGTACATTCCTCACTTAGTGGAAAAGTAAGGTATATGATAATCACATATATGAACATCTCATCGTGGGTATACATATTTCTAACCTTTACCGTGCATGGACTGGGATGGTTGAATCCCTGTTGAGTCCGTCACCATCTTGAAATTCAGGACAGATGAACAGTTCGGTTATCCTCGCCTTGCATTGAGACTCGAATCGCATAGCGGCGCATATATTGACGCCTCGTGCAGCTGTGCTACACACTCATTCAACTTCCTAGCAGTTAAGACCATTCAGCAGAAATTCAAACTGCTTCTCAACTTCAAGAAACCGAATTTTTAATGTTAGTTAATAGGGCGGGCACGTGTAGCGTAGTCGGAGGAGGCGCGACTGTCGCGTGCACCCGATATCAGGTCCCTGGTTCGGATTTCCCGCCCAGGCCAATCAAGCCTTCCATCCCTCCGGGGTCGGTGAATTGGTACCAGACTTGTCTGGGAAGGATAGAGCGCTGACTTGTTCATCGGCTGGCCACCGCAAGTCATTGTATGGCCAAATACGCATTCATGTCGCCTCCACGACATCCCGTAGAAGTAGAATGCGCTGGCGCATCCCAGAAGGGATTGAGTAACGTCGTCCTTTATCCTTTATCCTAGTTAATAAAGAATCCTAGTTAACAGGGCTAGCCTTTTCGGTACCAAAGTGTAATAGCATCAAATAAACTGTGCACTTGTTTGCATTCCACTTTAAACTTTGAGTGAAGCCAAAATTTTTTAACAATCTTTTATTATACTTGCATTTAAAAGCCTCGGAACTCCGCTCTTGGCAATACTGTCTCATTGTCAGTTGCTGCTGCAGATTACATAGCCCTAAGAAGTTCTTTCTTGCGGCTTTCTCCTGGATCCCTGGAAACCGTCGCTGCGAGCTACCGTCAGGGTGCTCAATCTCAATGCGATATAATGGCTCGCAAATGTACAAATCAAAATTTTACAAATTCAACATTTAAAATGATGTAAAGAGTGATGTACTTTATTGATGAAAAAAGCGCATATTCAGCTTAAAACACCACATCAACACATTTGGCATTTCACTCTGCTTCACACTTGCATTACGTTTCTTTTGGTGGGAGATTCGGTCCGTGTCGTGAATGTTGGCATCTCAAAACCCACACACACAATAAGACAACACGGCAAACCAATCAGGACACTCAGACAACACGGCAAACCAATTAGGACACTGATCGTACACGTTCTCTATAGCTGCATTTCCAACCAATGCGACCTGATTGGCGCGTTTCGACCTCCCAATGCTGGCCAGATACGCGTCACGGACTGCTCATTTCTCCGCCACTACGGGATAATGGACCTACCATGCGCCCATTAGCTAAACATTCAATATAGCCTCTGCGACAGCAGCTGAAAGCTGAAAGCACGGCTCATTCCAGAGAAACGGGCTTGCATTATTCTTTGTTGTTAAGTGTTGTACAAAGTGCAAAAACGAGTGTTTGAAAACCCACAAATTCATCTTTCTTGCAGCCTAAGCGAGGTTCTATAGATCAATACGCAGAGCAAAAAAACACATCACTGTAGTCATGACACTAAGATCGCGCCATACACTTTACCGCTGTGTCTCGATGTTTACTTGATAATGTAGCATTAAATTTGTTTATCTAAAATGGCGTACACAATATTAAGCCTTAGGCACTGAAGTGAACCTGAAAAATCGTTGGTCGCGCAATTTTTGACTAAAAAAGGAGTCTCTCGGTAGAAGCGGCCACAAATTTCGAGGTCCAGTAGAGGGTAATGGATTGCGCCGTGATCGGTTTTCTATTTGTCGTATCTTCGAGTCCTTGATCAGTATCTCTTACATCTGAATGCAAGCTTAACAGTAGACGAGCCAATTTTTGAGACAATCATTGCTAAAAAGACATATATTTAAAGCGAAAAAAATACGACCACTCTATTCTCAGGCGCAGACTGGGGATTGCTCCGGCTCAAAATTTTGTGTTTAGGTTCCGTTAATGAGAAATGACGCCTTAAACGACGATTTAGGAAACCACGGCCTAAACATTCGTACAGTTTTAGCCATAAAACGGATTATAGATTACATTTGCACTTCTGAACAACCAATTTTTTCGACTGTGCGGGGCAATTATATCGCCCTTTCAACTTCAAATTCATCACTACGCTTGCCTTAATATTCTTCAAAAAATGCCGCAGCTGAAGGGATAAAAATTCCATGGCAATTCTAGAAGTGACATCGTTTTTTGAAACAACCATCTGTTCATTCATGTTTCACGGTGGCACGTTAAGATAACTAACCGATTGGCATTATTTTCAGTTGTCATCTCATAACCTGAGCTGTGAAAATCAAAATGTGGATTTTCAAACAAGTTTTTTGCCTCATCTATTAATTTTTGAAAATCTATAATTGCCTTGAATTTTTCTCAAAAGTCTTGATTAAAATCAAGAACTGTTATTATGAGTCTGGACCTAAGTAATAGACGCTCTACTCTGCCTTTCTGAAATGGCGGGAAATTTTCAAAGTAGACCACTTAACAAAGGTAATTACATTGAACTAGTCACGAATTGAACGTCGTTTTGTTTGCAATTTAAGCCGGAGTATGCCATGTGTATTCAGTTAACGTCTTCTAAAGGTGCTCCCACCCACTAGGTAATATCTCCATCACTTTATGACCTCTCTCGCGAGCTAATGTGGTCCGAGTCTTGCTATGTACGTATAAGTGGAGGATTGACACGGCAAACACTAATTATAGGTAATTACCTTAGACATCGTGATACATCCACATCTTCTGTTTCCGTATGTCTCAATAACAAATGCCTGATTAAGACATCGTGCTAACAGCGAATTTCGTGAGGGCTTCTGCTGCTTATTTTGCAATGCAATGAGAACAACAAGCAGAATGTTAATCATGGTCAGTGTTTTCCGCCCTCTCAGCTTCTCTAGTACGTAATAGTCATGCTCCGACATCGAGGCAATGCAAGTGCTATGCTGAGGTAACGCTGAGTTATAGGTTTTGGGTTGTCTGCTCTCGCGGGCTGAAGAAAAATCGCAATTCGGCCACATTTCTGGATCAGAATCGGAAAGCAGAAGCACTGAACGATGACGTTTACAAAAGTGGTTTTGTAATTGCGTGTCCTCCTGGAAAGATATCAAGCGACTAGAAAAAGGAGGAGCAAGCTCTTCTCTTAGTACCCTATTGTCGCATGTACAGTAGCGCGCATACGCTTTGGCCATTTGCCGAAAAGAACGCTTTGCAGCGTTAAAAAGCGGCTTTTTAAATAAATTTTTTTCAAAATTAAATGTGAAAACAAACATACATTTACAAACAAACATCACATACCGTCGAACTAGAGGTGGGATAATGAAAATAGCCTTGCCTTGTCCAAGATCATCAGTTCGTGCTTGCTTCTTTACGCATAGAGCAGGTAGCGCTTACATAAGAATCATGAAAAGCCTGTCAAATGCTTACTCTATACCCCAGTTCAAGCGGTATGCATCAAGAATGTTGCTTAATTTTGACGGACTCTAATCATGGAGATTAATCACAACCAATTCTTGTTTTATTGTGCATTTTTCTGAAGTTTGTTGTTTATTTTTTCGTACTGTCCTACTTCTTATTCATTCATTCATTATTGCATCCATAGTGCGCCATTAAAAACACAGAAAAGATACAATAAAAAACGGAAATCGGCTTTAAAACAACTAACACCAACAAATTGTTGTGAGCGTTTCGGACGAACTATGTGAACTGCATTTGGATTAAACAATATTATTTCTGCAGACTTCTATCTCGCGTCTACCTTTCGCGACGTAATAAAAACAAATAAATAAATATATTTGAGATTAGCAGCTCAAGCTTTTTCATTTGACATATAAATCAATAGAGTTGAACAAGCATATAGGCCGGACATAATCAATCGAGTGGGCGCGAGAGCTTGTAGAGTGGGCGTTTAGGCAGTTTTGTCGGAAATTCCTGGCCGCTCTACTCAGGAATTGCTCTAATACCGTCCAGTTTGTCTTTGGAATGAGCCGTGAACAATGCATATAGAATCGAACCCATCAATCGCGTGGGCGCGAAAGCTTGTAGAGTGAGGGTAGCTCGACGAAAACAGCCTACCTACATGTGCGAAGAATATAGCAAATTAGCATCTGACAATCATCTAACAAACAATGAGTTTTGTAATTCCACCGACTATGACGCATGTTGGAGGGGTGATGCTAAACTGGACGCACGGGCGTGTTCAGAGCGCAATAACTCCGCAGATGTCGAATCGTTCCGGCTGCGACTTGGGGATTTTGTAGGTAGTAGAGAGCTTTAGTAGTCCGCGAAAGTGCAGCGTTGTAGTTTGCAACCAGGTAGAATTACAACAGTGCGAATATGCAGGTTATGTTAGGTTTTGCTTCTCTGGCTTAAGCGGACGCCTGCCGGAAGACGCTATGAGCTGGCGGCCGAAAAATACATAGGCAAGCAGGCCACTTATTGTACTTTAAGAGGAAGCGCTCACAGCTCTGCAGCTGCTTAAACAGCGTTAGCCCCATGTGCCATTTTGGAGCGGCAGAAGGCAGCAGTGAAGTTTCCTGCACTCTTTTTTGACCATATTTGAATTTTCGACACTTGCAATGGTACCGCTCTATTCAGCGAAGAAAGAAGACCGGGATAGGTACTCCCAAGATCACCGCACATCTACCTGACGGACACGGTGACTTCCGAGGTGTAACAGCAGAAGGAGAAGACACTCTCACGGAGACGTCGCTCTGCAGGCATCCGGCTTCATAAGCCTTCAGTTGACCTTCTAGACCACGAGACTTTCGGGAGCTGGAGTACAACCTGATTTTCAAGGCTGATTTTTTTCCAGTGAACGTCTAGTCCTTACCTTTTACTATTACCTAAGCCTAAAGTTTTGAATTCTTGAGCCTTTCGTTTATCTCTCATAATGTTTTTTCGCCAGTGCTAATGGCAGCAGAAAAAGATGTCAAATAGTTCTGCCCATTGCCGTTTTAGTGTAGCAGATTTTAAACCTAAAGACGCCAGGGTGGCGTCAACTAACCGTTTTATGGGATGCGCCACGCCTTCACCCTGAATGTGCATTTGAACTACACAATGTCCTTGCCAAGGCGAGCCCAAGGCACAAGCTCCAACGGCGAGAATTCGAAAAGCAGTCGGTGCCGTCAGCCGTCGTTGGGACAGCGACCCAACCTCCGAGCGAAGACCTTTCCTCAGAGCTCCGGCGCTTCACTGTACATGGCCTCCAGCACATGCCCTCATTCCTTAGCTATGTAGGCGGTCGTGGACGACGCGGTGTCGCGATGCCCGGGCGACTGTGCTTCATGAAGGCAGGTATGTGAAGAGACAATTCCCGGCTTGACCTAATTTGATGAGTCCATTTACAGACAACTTCGACGACACCGAGAACCTGCCCTCTCCTCTTCTGCTCCAGGTGCGAAGGTAGGTAAGTTGCTTATTCTTATTCAAAAACTAAATAAAACCATAAAATGTGAATACAAATAAAAAATAACATTAAAAAATAAGAATAAAACACAAATAAAGGATAAGGATAAAGGACGGCGTTACTCAATCCCTTCTGGGATGCGCCAGCGCATTCTACTTCTACGGGATGTCGTGGAGGCGACATGAATGCGTATTTGGCCATACAATGACTTGCGGTGGCCAGCCGATGAACAAGTCAGCGCTCTATCCTTCCCAGACAAGTCTGGTACCAATTCAACCCCGGAGGGATGGAAGGCTTGGTTGGCCTGGGCGAGAAATCCGAACCAGGAACCTGGTATCGGGTGCACGCGACAGTCGCGCCTCCTCCGACTGCGCTACACGCGCCCAAAACACAAATATGAATATAAAAAACCAAAAAAATTGAACAACAAAAATAAAAATTGAAACTATAAAAAAAGTTAAAAATAAAAAATAAAACTACGAAACTAAAAAACTATAAAAATAAAAGTTGAAAAAGTAAAAAATAAAACTATAAAATATGAAATTAATAAAAAATAAATGTATAAATGTAAGGAGGATCGGTGTGCCACCGGCGCTGGTGCGGCCGATTCCAATTTGACCTGGATCGGCAGTTTCTGCCCGCCCAGGTCAAATAATCCCCATCAGCCTTCCGGAGTTGGTGGTAGTTGGTTCCGGTATGATGACACACTGACTGACGGCTGCACAAGCCCGGTCAGCGTTCTCGATGCCCTCAATCGCTCCCTCTAGCGACTTCTTCGGATACAGGTCAGAGCTCAAAAGCCTGCTTTGGCCTCAGCGTGTCCCTCAGTGGCTAATCAGATTATTCCACATCTCTGATAAAAAGCCAGGACCACACACAAAAACTCTAGTAGTTGCAGCAAATTCTCCTAAAACAAAATTTCCTAAAAACCAGATCAGATTTACGTCGAATTTCGCATTTTCGTCAGTTTGTTTACCAAGCTGACCGGTTTCTGCTGTTCAGAACTATGTACGAAAAAAGACTGAGTGTTATCCCTTTAGTGTTTGCTGATTTATCTGCTGCCTCAAGTTATTGCCATTTTAGGTAATCTCTCTGCTCAACCGTTTGATCATATCGTAGAAGAGCACGACGCATACAAATCAGGTTTGTCCTTCTAAGACCAGATTTCAGAAAGATTTCAGCGGAGTACCGTATTCTGGTGGAGCCGACTGGACGAGTGGAGAGGGCCTCTTTGTCTGTCCGCGTAATTTCTTCCGTGGTCTGGAACGTGTGGAGCTTCAAACAAGGATCAGCAGCGGTAGTCAGGGTTGGTCTCGATCATCTCCGCGTTGCTTTTGTTGGAGAATGTACACATTTGGGCAACTTTTCCAGCATCACGTACACATCTAAACGACGCGCCTCGGGAACTGCTTTGGAGTGCTGGAGACGTCGCGGACGAGGCGAGGACTAGCGAGCAGAACGACTTCTGATCCACCACCACTCTACTGACTGGATAACACTGAAGTGATGAGATGGGCACAGCGTTCTTTGAAATAAACTTTTCACGAAGATTATGTGTGGTGTCTACGCGTTTGAGTTTGCTTTGAGCTGCTGATAGCTCGAGTCGAGAGCCTTTTCACCGATTCATCCGTCAGTAGTCGGTAATGGAGAGCATCGTTACTGGCGGATATAAAAAATAAAAAATATCTCTAGAATAAATGTATATAAATAAAAGCAAGCGCCTAATTTTGAAAAATATTATTTAAAAAAGCCGCTTTGGAACACTCCAATTCTGTATATAGCGCAGTAGGTGGTAGCGTTGGCTCTAATTTACGCCCAAACTTGACTCCAGCTTGGGGCTTTTCAGTCATGCTTTTTACCCTGGGCAGGCAAGCGATCACACACACCTACTTGTGTACCGGTTGGACACTGCGTATCGCTTCATTGGCCAAATACGCATTCGAATGACTTCCTGTTGAAGTGGAGTGCGTAGTGGACCTCACGAATGGACTGGTGAACTCCTTCCTTTATCCTTCTGGGAATCCATTCTGGGATGCGCCATGTTTTTCTTTTGGTGACGACTCGAATCTGAATGCGCATTTGGCCTGCACTTATGGAGCAGCTAGTGAGTTCGCCGGTGTGCTTCTTCTTTAAAGACAGGTCTCACCTCAATTCGCCCACTCAGGACTGATGAAGAACTCTGACTTTTGTTGCGTATATCCTACAGACTTCACCACACCTGCCTGGGCAGAAAAATTGTTGAGGAAACGCAAAACCCATAGAATGGGGACCTCCGTTTCGAAATTGTTTACAGAATTCAGAACATTTTTCAGCAGTGGCGGTGGAGAGGTCTAAGAGTTCAGAGAATTGGTTGTCACCCAGGCCGGTCGGACATCCGCTTGTAGCTGAATTGAAGCGTAGAAGGGTCAATTCATGTATTCTGACTGAAGCTTTCTGAAGACACACGCATGAAAACGTGCAGGACTGGAATCCTAGATGTCAGGGTGACAGCTTTCGGGACTAACAGAATAGATTTAGCTGCCAGTGGTTGTTCGGTTGGCTGAGGTACTTTCGACTGCTCTGGTATGTAGGCCGGAAATCTGGGGCGAGTCTAGCCTTAAAACCTAACTCATCCGGGAAACGATCCCCTCTATTCTAGGGATGTTGCTCCATTTGCTCCATAGACCTACTGCCTCAGACCGAAGAGATTTAACGAATGCTGGTTTCAGATGCACTATTTTGAAGAAGATGGATCCTCTTTGCAAACTCTACCTCCTTCATTCCTAAGGCGCTTTGTTGTGTGATATTCTTGGCTACGCCACAACCAGAACTTGCACTTGCACACCTCATTTCTAGGATTGCTAAAGTACTCAGCTAGCTCAAAAGCCGTTGTTGCCCTTGGAAGAAGTACAGCGTGACTAACAAGACTCTTTCTGTTGCTTATGTTACTTTGCAAATTCCCCCAACATTAGCGTAGTACAAGAATTCGCTTCAAAAAATCATCCGCTCACGGTTTTGTACAGCTTCGGCAAAGCATACGATAAGTGGGAGTGAGTTCGGTTCGAATGGTTTACATAGGCTTCTAGAAGGTACAACATAGCTCTATAAGTTGTGTTTTTTTTCTCAAAAAATCCTGAAACATTTTACAGCATTGCCTGTTAAATCTGCTAAAGCCTTCACATGCAGGAATTTGTAGAGTAGCATCACTGCACGTTCTCGAAGTGTTCTTGATCACGCTATATAAAGTCTCGCCGACCACAAGTACTGTAACAGTGCCTTCGATAGACAGCAGCACACCACGGCATACCGTCTACTATGAGCACCTGCAAGGCCATTCCACGCGAACTGCTGGCAACGTCTGCCCCGCATTCGAGAGGTTGGATGTTGCTCACTACTCCACACAGGCCCCTTGGAATCCGCGCTTTGAGACCTGGGACAACTCTCTCGAAGGTCGACGTCATTCTGGGCACCTCCTCTACTGTGAAGGAGGACAACCTGGGGAAGGCCCTCGAAGCCAAGCCCAATTCGACAACTCGTGAATTTGGGACGATACCGAATGAAAGGTGATAAGGCAATCCAGCACATGGTCACGTCCAACTAGGATTGCGTCGTGGAGTGTGTGGCGCGTTCCAAGAAAAACAATGTTGACTAAGAAGATGTTTAGAGTTCCTTCGCTGCACGGTGCGAGCGACGATGATAGGGTGTAATATCGATTAACTGTGCTGTCTAATCGATCGTCCCTTAACGCTGGATTATCATAATTTAATCGCCTACCGTGATGGGTATCATCTTGAAAGGGCGAAGCTATGTGGTGGCAAGTAATGCCCCCAACCCCCAAAACTCATGCCGCGTTGACCACTTGACCGCTTAAATGTTCCAGTAAGTGTACAGATTAAAGTAAGGATAAAAGGATAAAGGACGGCGTTACTCAATCCCTATTGGGATGCGCCAGCGCATCCTACTTCTACAGGATGTCATGGAGGCGATATGAATGCGTATTTGGCCATACAATGAATTGCGGTGGACAGCCGATGAACAAGTCACCGCTTTATCCTTCCCAGACACGTCTGGTGCCGATTTACCGACCCTGAAGGGATGGAAGGCTTGGTTGGCCTGGACAGGAAATCCGAACCAGGAACTGGTATCGGGTGCACGCGGCAGTCGCGCCTCCTCAGACTGCGCTACAGGCGCCCTCTAGATAACGCACCAATTTCTAACCACACAATCCTGGGTAAAGTCGGTCACGAATCCGACCTCTGGATGTACTCGAAGTACTGTCTTAAGAGAGCTAGAGATCCTTGAATGCCACAAAGGTTTTGCCATCTTGGTAGCATAGGAGCTGTAGGACTCGGACAAGGCATATCGAATCTGTAGTGCTGAGTCACTTCTTCGCCGCGCACAGAAAGGGACTTTCCCAAGGGGTGCTGGTGACGAGAGCTGGGCTCTCTACAAGAACAACACTTGCACGAGCTAATGGCTATCACGCAGCAAACCGCTGCAAGCACCCGAATACTTGGCTAGCATCCTGACCTTTAGGTAAACATTGGCAAAAACGTCCTGATTCTGACCGCGCTTATTTTGTTCAGAAGGCTTTTGTTTGCGTTGAGTTATGACTGTTTGAAGTCAAAAACGCAGTCTGTTTGTGGATGACCTAATATTATAGAAGATTCGATTGTGAGCAGCATTGAGGGGAAGAGGAGATGAGGGATGGGATAAGTGCTCGCTTTCGAAGGCCAACAGCTGCAAATTTCTACACAACTGGGTGTTCTGGTCTTGATTAGGGCAGTCACGATTGTCACGGTTATTAGGCTCTCTCTTTCGAAGCCGAGGATGTGCGCCTCTGACCATGAATGATCGTCCTGGTTCTACCCTGGCTATTGCCACCCATTTACGACAGGCCCGTGCTGGAAAACCAGTTTTTCTGGCATCTTTTCGCCTTGAAAGGTCTGAAGCGAAAGTGGTTCTATAGAGTTATGAAGAGGACTTGCGAGAATTAAGGTTGGTTCTGGATTTAATAAACTACAGTACATTAGAAATCCTGTAAACGCAAGAAATTTTCTTGTCAAATATAACGCTTTCCTCCAGACCCACTCCTCCACTTTCAGAAATATCTTATGCTCACAATTTCCTAAATCTGTAGGCATTCGAGCATATTTAGAATAGCAAAAGCGGTGTTATTTCTGGAGCGAACTGTTAGGAAATGTTGCCAGTAAACTACTGCACACGGAAGCGTTCGATCGAGCCAGGTAATTTAGATCTCCTTCGACCCCTTTTTCATGAATTCCCCATGTCACAGGCGCTATGACCGAAGGCTGATTACGTTTTCGTATTCAAGTTGGGCGTATGCAGCGCAATCGGATCGTTCTTGGTCGCGGTGCGGATCGATTCAATGGTTCGGGCTTCGTTCAGGGCACTTAGGGATTAGGAACTGATTCCCAGCCTAGAATTCTCATATTCTCACTTTCTAATACTTTTCCATTGGGCGGCTTCAAGCCATCGCATATGTCCGATATTGGTGTGGTAAGAATACCCAGATGTTTTTTTTTTTGAAAAATGGCCGACTATATGCTTTTGAGTGAAACTCATGATCCAACACGTCGCAGTTGTAGATAATTCTCGAAACTTCTTCGTGATAGGTATATAGCCACGTTGCCTTCCATAACTTTAATCACGATGTAAATTCCTCAAGAACTTCGTGCCGTCGTCTTCTATGAATGGCGTGGAGGTACTGGAGCAACGGCAACCATTCCAGACACCGTCGAGACATCAGCAGCGCACGGGAAGCGAACGCCGCTTCCGTCAGCATTGTCAATCGCTGGTTCTTTCGCTTCACAAGAGACACGGATTTCAAAGACAAGCCTCGCTAAGCCTCGTCGGAATAAGAAAAAAGCAGTGAACGCTCCTAGTTCTCGACGCTGTCAACGAGGATCTGGTAGCCGCCATCCGGAGTCTTGCGTCAGTTCTCAGTCTTCTCCAGTCCCTCGGCACATAGAGGTGCTGATTCGATGGATCCCACATGCCTTGACCGATAGCATGCCCGCATATCCATCTGCCAGTCTTTCCTTGTCCGTTCTCCCCTCAAGGAGTTTCTGGAACACCTGATCACTGGAGATGAGAGTGATTCGGGCGGAGTGGCTTTCTCGTGGAGAAGACCCATCGGCGCAAGCCAAAACGGGCCTTACCTCCAAAAAGCGTCTCCTTTGCTACATCAGGGATTCGCGAGAAATGTTGCATCACGAGTTGCTCCCGCAAAGACTTGCAGTCACCGGCAGGATTTCTGCCAATAAGCTTCAGAGACTTGCGAAACTGCTTGCGAAGAACGGCCGGGACGTGCTTCTATTCACCTCCACGACCACGCTAGATCGATGGTAGCTAAAGAGACAGATGAAAAATTGGAGGTGCTGAACTGGTGCACTGTTTTCCACCTTCCATGTTCCCTGATATTCCCCCCTCCCTCCCTCTGACAGTCACTTATTTCATCTCCTTAACACATTCACGACCAGAGCGTTTTCGCGCCCAGTGCGCGCGACGGCCCGCGGCTTTTTTGGCGCGTGCGTGTGTCCACTCATTTGCGTGGACAGGCGCTGAAAAAAAAACAGTCTTAGAAAACGTAACTGTAGACTCAAGAACAGTCCAGAAGAACTGCACAGCTTGCTATAAAAAACTGAGCAGCAGTCTGGGAAGAGATATTGGCAAGAAGAAAGGATGGTCCATACGCGCTACACCAGTTGCGAAAAAATGTGTTTGTTTGAGGTGCTCCAACGTTAGGAAGTGTTCTTGTTATAAGTTTGTTCAATGTCATAATCATTCAGGGCCTAGGTTGTTTTATTTAAGAGTTCGATTCATATTTCATCTGTAGTTTGTGCATTAATTCTGGTCTAGAAGTATGTGCGCTTATTGCGTTTCAGTAATGGAAAAGTTCTTGTCTTGTTAGTTACGAAAAAGCCAATCATTTTTCTGTCTACGCAAACCCAACATCTTTTTTGTTACTATAACTTGCGAATGTTCGGGCTCAAGCTAAACGTCAAAAAATCTGAGTACTTGACGACAGACGTAAACGAAGCCGGGTCCATTGAGGTCAATGGCACTGCGCTAGTACGAACGACAGGCTTCAAGTACCTTGGATCTGCAATTGCGTCTGATGGTAGTCTGACGTTCGAGGTGAACTCGCGCGTGTGCGCAGCGTGGTCCAAATGGCGCTCGATGACAGGCGTTTTATGCGACAGGAAGATACCGGAACGCCTTAAATCGAAGATCTATAGAACCATCGTCCGGCCAGTAGCGATGTATGGAGCTCAGTGCTGGCCTGCAACCAAGGAGGTTGAGACTCGCCTCAGCGTAATGGAAACGAAAATGCTGCGATGGACGGCTGGTGTTACGCGTCTGGACCGTATTCGCAACGATGAAATACGCCAGAGTTTTTGTTGCTCCAATTGCTGACAAGTTACGTGAAGCTCGCCTTCGGTGGTATGGCCACGTTCTTCGAGCTAGTGGTGACACTGTTAGGAAGATTGGCCTTAACATAGATGTGCCCGGAAAACGGCCTAAAGGGCGGCCGAAGCAGCGATGGCTTGATACGTTGCATGTGGACCTAAAGGTTGCTGGTATCCATCCCGATCAAGCATTTGATCGCCTAAAGTGGCGTCACCACACCAGAATAGCGGACCCCGCCTCGAAGCGGGACAAACGCTGAAGAAGAAGAAGAAGATAACTTGCGAATTTGATAAGAAAATCGAACAAAAACATCAATAAACAAAGTTCTTCCCAAAATTCCCCCGTCCACTCAAATGACTGGACACCGTCCGTCGCGCCCTCTCCGCTGTCCACTCATATGTGTGGACACGGTCGCGAATGTGTTAAACCATTCCTGGTTAAGAAAAAATCACCCAAATTGAAGAGTTGAAAGATGTCGAATTCCTTGACTTCGAGTGTCCCAAGCTCTGCGAGAAGGGACTAGCTGACCTGCACTACTAACGCTATTGAATACGTTGTTGAAAGAACTCCATTATACGCTGTTTAAAAAGTTGAGAGGAAAAAAGCCGAACACCTAAGAATTCCTTTGCATCCTGAGATATTTATATTCAAAGTGTCTTCAAAATGTTCCACAAAGGTAAGATGTGCGGCGGATCTCGAAATAGGGACTAATTAACACCGTCATTGATCCATTCAATGCATTTCTAATAGCAGTTCTTACACTCGCAAATTGCTACTTTTAAAATGTGACGGCTTCCTTTTCAGAGCATTGACCATCAGCTCCATTTAAGGAATTTTCCTCAATTTTTCTCGGGCCATAGATGCGAAATAGTGCGACTATTAAAGACCACTGCCAACCGTGGTTCAATTCCGCAATCGATTTTGTCGCATACATTTTTCTACTTTTGAGGGGCTTTGAAAATTGGCGTGAAGGGAGGTCACTGACTTCCTCCAATATATGTCTCTGGAGGCATTGCTTCGAGCAGTACTGGTAGGCATGACATAATGCTGTACAGGTTAGCCACCTCAAACAAAAGCGGCCGATTTACTCAGCAAAAGTCACGCTTCGAAAAACACTGCCTGGGAGGAACGTGTACGGTCTCACGGTGCCAAGAATTCACTCTTGCCATGAGAACAAAAATAGAGTGGGCGCAGGCCAGTTCGAATAACTTAATCAGGAGAAATTCCCTCTAAGAAGCTTAAACAACACCTTTTTCTTCGCATCGTGCGTGGTAGTAAATCTAGTAAAACCAAAGGTATGACGTTTAATGTCGTCTAGACGCCTAGAGACATGTTCTACAGTTTCGGGAAGAGATAAGGTGATGGGAGATGTCTGGTGTATTCCAGAAGCGAGCAGATCTTCGGCTTATTGCGAGTGAAACGGTGAGATTAGATCTATTATTAGTATGGAAACCACACATCATGGAAAGATTTATTAGTACACATTCGCTGCATTTTTAGAGGCCTCGAAGCGGGTGAAAAGACAAACGGCAAAAGTCGTTAATATTGCCTACAGGGGAAGCGAGAATGCCTCAGCCTTCGCAATCAATGAGAGCGCTGGCTGGACAAGCGTCACCCAATAAGGATTCTGACCAAGCATCTGTGATGCGGCCACTCAGTGCAGTCTGATTGGGCTCGTGCCTTTCTCCCACGTGGCAACATCAATGGCTAGCGCATACACTTCAGTTTCGAATTCGCCTTTCCTTTGTATTAGGTTGTAACGAATTAAATGGCACTGGCTCGCGCCATTTTTTGGCGCGTCTTTACGCGTTTGATCAAGAACAAACCGTAACGTGTGGCATATCATTTAGAAGCGCAAGCTTTGCTCTACCGGTGAGTACCAAATCTTCTATGTAAAAGTGGGAAAACTTTAGAGTTTTATTGACTTTTTTGCAGATGGACAAAAGGGTAATCCGAGGCATTTACTTGTATGAATTCAAGCTGGGCACTACAGCTAAGGAGGCGGACTAGAAGATCAACGCCGCATTCGGTCAAGGGTGTTCCACAATTCGGACGGCGTATCGTTGGTATCAGAAGTTCCGGAATGGAGATGAGAGCTTGGAAGAACATGAAGGTCGTGGGAGGCATAGTGATGTTGATGAGGACAAGCTGAGAGATTTGGTAGAGGAGGATCCATACAAAGGTACCAGGGAGATAGCGAAGGTTCTTGGCATCAGTCAAAGCACAGCTGCCCGGCATCTGAAGGAAATTGGAAAGACCAAAAAGCTGGAAAGATGGGTGCCTCACGAGCTGTCTGAGGAGCAAAGAAAGCGACGAACCGACGCACTGCTTCTACGGAACGAAACGGACCCATTCCTTGATCGCATCATAACCTGTGACGAGAAATGCATAATGTACGACAACAGGCGACGATCTGCACAGTGGGTGGACAGCGATGAGAGCTCCAAGGTTTTTGCGAAGCCGGAATTGCACCAAAAGAACGTAATGGTGACAGTATGGTGGTGTTCGCTGGGAATTATTCACCACAGCTTCCTCCCTCCCGGTGAATCCATCACGGCAGAGAAGTACTGCATTGAAGTTGAAGAAATGATGAAAAAGTTGAAGGATATCCGGCCGGCCTTGGTAAACCGAAGGCGAGTTCTCCATCTGCACGACAATGCTCGCCCCCATGTAGCACGAATACGTTGCAGAAATTGAATGAGCTGAGCATTGAAACTCTACCACATCCTCCGTTTTCCCCCGACCTCTCCCCAACAGACTACCATTTCTTCAAGCATCTTGGCGACTTCTTGGTAGGGGAAATATTCAAATAGCAACAGGATGCCGAAAGTACCTTAGAAGATTTCGTCAATTCCAGAACTTCTGATTTTTATGCTACTGGGATAAAAAAGCTTGTGTCACGTTGGCATATTGTGTAGAATCAGAAGGTTTTTATTTCGATTGATAAAATTGCCTACAAGCCGAGATATTAACTGCTTAAATTTACAGTTGTTCAGTGCCATTTATTTCGTTACAACCTAATAGCTATGAGTAGAATGTAAGTTGCAATTGAGCTTGGAGCTTTAAATGTCGTACATGTGAAATGGTGCTGCAGGACATGCTTTAAAGTCATTGGGTGGGCGTTCTAACTACCTTCATGATGTACTGTAGAGGTAGAATCCATGGCGAATCCCACAAAAGGAGTAATCGACGCATATCCTTTATCCTTTATATATATGGTGGGATCCTTTATCATAAAAAATCTTTAGGCGCGTGTAGCGCAGTCGGAGGAGGTGCAGGGTGTCGCGTGCATATCAGGTTACTGGTTCGGATTTCCCATCCAGGCCACCCAAGCCTTCCATTCCCGTGGTCGGTGAATCGGTACCAGACCTATGTGGAAAGGATAAAGCGCTGAGTTGCTCATCGACTGGCCACTGCCAGTCATTTTATGGCCAAATACACATTCAACACGCCTCTACATCCCGTAGAAATAGAATGCGTGGCGCATTCAAAAAGACGTCAGCAACGCTGTCCTTTACCGTTTACAGTTTATTTTTATTTGAAGGGTTACATCCAAAGCCAGAGTAGGGTGCCTGTCCGAACCCCGTTTAGGACGAATAATCGTAAGTATAGTTAACGCACATGCGCAGAGGTAACGAGCGCCATGATTTTGGCTGGATTTCCCGCCAAGACCATCCTTGGCTGCTCTATGACTGGCACTCGGATATCACTCAGGTCTCAGCATCTTCCGAAACCAGTTTGTCAAAGTGTTTGTCGGTTTGTCGCATTGGAAGAGTCAGCATTTGACATGAAAGTGGAATGCGTGGCGCATCTCCAAGGAGACTGCCACCACATATTCAGTGAGATGCTAAAGTCCGAAACTCACTCCATCTTGAGACGCAGAGCTACGACGGTAACGAGCAGAGCGAACAGCACCAACAGCGAGCGCATCTAGCAGCAAATGTGAATTGAATCGGAGGCGGAGCTAGCTCTTCGGTAGTGAGAGAGAAGGGGAGGAGGATTCCCACTAGCGACGACAAAAATCCAGGCTACATAGCCGTGTAGACGTGTGTTCTTTGAAACGCCACGACTATTCCTGTACATTTAGATTCCTGGACGCTGATGAATTCATGAAACGCAGACGCTTCGTGTGCATGTTAGCATCTCTAACAGTAATGTTGATCGCTTGAATGCAGCTCATCATGGTCTTTGGTTTGAGCAAGTGATAGCCTACTATGAACAAACTAAGTCAGCGATATAAAGTAATGAAAATCTATAATTAATACAATGCTTGGCTCAACAAGAACTAAAGATAGGACAAGCACAAAATATCTTCTTGCAACCGATATCACCTATTAGGGGGGGGGGGGGGGGAGGGCAAGAGTAATGAGACCCTCCATGCCGTTCCCAAATATTTCGCGACTGGAGTCCGGTTTGCTGCTTCTCGTATTTGTATATTTGTTGCTACTTACGGAAGGCGGCCACCTGAGAAGTAACCACTTTAACCTTTTCCAGGAGCATGCCAAAACCCCAGCCTGTCTCATGCCGAAACCTCAGTCTGACGAGTCGACCTGTGTCGCGCAAATCTCGCCCAATTCCCAACCCCGAGCAGCCTGGACTCAATAGTCACGCAAGATGAGAAGTAGTCTACCTTAACTCTGCCAAGCAGCCAGTCTGGGTGAGGCCTGATGACCTGTTAGCGACGTTCGTTAGGCGGGATGTTCACGGCGAGAAGCACCTTTGAAGCTTTTGGGTCTGCGCTCATGGATCGGTTTACCGGAAGCTGTTTCCCAAGAGCACTACGATGAACTCCAAGACCATGATGAACAAAATAGAAGAGATGGACCTGCGACTCGACTTATTCAGTCCTCCTCCTCAACAGCGCCGCACCCCATCCGGCAAATGTGATGACGGATAGGCTTGCTCAGCTGGTCTACGTTACATGCCTCATCCACCGTATTCGTCGGGCATCTCTCCATGCGACTACCACTACTTCTTGAGCCTATAGGACTTCATGTTCTGAAGGGACACAAGAACCCAAGCAGTCCTTGACAACCATAACGAGCAGTGGATCAGCACCAGGCCTAACAAGGCAGTTCTGGAAGGGTGGGGTGTAAGTAGTTCTGGAAGGGTGGGATCAGCAAGGTCATTGACCTTAATGGCGAACACATTCCTCAGCAGGGTTAAGTTGTAATTGAGTTACAAAGAGGCAGAAAAATTTGTTGAAATTGTCTCATCACTTTTGGCCCACCCTAATATAGTGCCACAGGTTTTTGACCAGCTCGAGCGAATGAACGAATTCACCTTTTGCGTGGCAAAGTGGCCTAATGAATCCCTCTCGTTTAAAGGACGTGAACATCGTCAAGCCTTGAGTTTTGAGTTTTAACTTTTTTTTTGACGCGCAATCCAAGCGGTGACTACTCTCGTCCACCGGGTGTCTGCGTTACGTGGCCGACCTACCTAATATTCATAAGTTGGCCATGGGACAGCGCTTCTGGTTTGCGAGCAATCTTGGAATCCGGAGGCATTCTCCCATTTGCGTGAGTCGAGTCACTCCGAGCATCGTCCTCTCGATTCCGCGCTACACGACGCTGATCGCGTGTTCATTCTGCTTTCGAATGGCCCAGCTCTCTGAGGCGTATGTTAGGGATGTTAGGAAAGGAGGAACAGTGGAGTCGAATAGGTCGAAGCAACGTTCACCGTTTTCTTCACGACTTCTGCGATGTTCTGAAAGCTCCCCAAGCCGCTCGTTTCCTTCAGTGTGTGTCCACAAGTAATATTCAGAATCGAGAGGTATCGCCGAAGGATGAAGGATAAAGGGCGGCGTTACTCAATCCTTTTTGGGTTGGCCACACAATGACCTGTAAACGAAAATGATGAACAGGTCAGCGCTTTATCCTTCTCAGACAAGTACGGTATCAAATCATCGACGCCGGTGGGTGGAAGGCTTCATTTTTTGAGTGGGAAATTCGAGGCAATAACCTGGAATCGGGAGCACACGGCGCCTTCTCCGACTGCCCCACACACGCCGTTGGGTGGTACCTTAAGATGGTTAATTTGTTCAAAACTCCAGTGCACTGCATGGTCGTTGGAATTCAGTTCTGTCTAGACAGAATATGTAACCAACAAGAATAACTAGCAATAACCACGGAACAGAATGTTTTTGATTAAATCCCTAGTTGGAAGCATGATTTACAACACGGGAAACAGACGTTCGTCTGCCGACAACGACATCTGGACGGGAGGAACAGAAAAAACTGGTAAATTAAAAGACATGAATGAGAAAACTGATGAATGGAAAGCCTTTCTTGAACAGTATAACATGAACATGAACATGAACATGAACATGAACATGAACATTTATTGAGCCCAAAGAAGTACAAAACAAGTTGAACACAAAAATCACTGCAAAAGTTGGCTCTTCAAAGACAAGCAAAAGTGAAGAGCAATTATTGTACCAAAAGAGATCCGAAATTAATTGATCACAAGATGTTACAGAAGAACCGCTCTGTTTTAAAGATATTCAAGAAAAGACTTCTTCCATGAGTGACGCAAAAGTGTTTTTTTAAGGACTAGCGACTCACTGAAAAAGGTACTTTATTAAAATATAGCTGATTTGTTTTTACCTAACTCGCAGTTAATTTCTCAAATCAAGAGGCTTCATCACAAGTTCTAAGAACAAGAGCCGAAAATGATTCGTGAAAGTTTTAGAGTTCCGTATTGCTTTAACAGACGTCACGATTTTTTTTACAAATATAAGTTTTCATTCAGCCGAAGCAAACACACTATTAATTTATTTAGAAAAAGCACAGCTTCGTATAAATAAATGTTATTTGTAAGAGAATAATAATAACATAATCGTAGCTGGTATTCTGACCCCTACAATTTGACTTTCTAAGTTGGGTTCCAGAAGTTAAATAGCTTCCGGAGGATCAAGCTGCGGAAGTGGAAAACATCTGTATGTAGAGAATCGAATAACCACTGGATGATTTGCAGAGCTATTCGAGGCCTCTCTGGTCAGAGACACAACGATCAAGGGTCAGATCGAACCAACTCTTTCCGGATAAGCCAGCCACTACGTTAACTGAATGTTTTGAGTACAATTCAACAGACATTTGGCCTTTGCTTTTGCACAGCTTCTCAGACGCTCCCTCACTCACAGGATGACTAATTCGTTCATATGCTAACCAGTTCACAGAGGTTAGAACTTTCAACATGAGGTTTATCTGTGCAACTCGTCTACGTCAGAAGGAACCTCCTACCTCCTACCACATAAAAGGCCTATACTGTCGGCTGTTTCGATTTTGAGTGTAATTGTAAGCCTCTTAAACCCTTCTTCTTCAGCTGCTTTCTTCTTCTCAATACGCTGTTAAGTATCTCTGTCTCTATCTCGGAATTAGTGTGTGGGAAACACAATTTTCACGTCAAATTGGACACATTCCCTAGCAAAGTTAATGCTCTTAACAACAAAGCGAATGTCTTCCAAATCGAAGCAAGCTTGTTACAGGTTGAACTACAAACTGTCCAGGATGGTTAGAATATATTTCTTCAAAAAATGGATATAACTCTTTTTAGATTTTTTTAGTTCAGCTGTCCAAATGCATGATATTGAACAGTTGAATATTTTTTTTGCGAAAGAATAATAAGTTAAACCTTGTTTAAAAGCGCAACAAAGCCGCAGCGATTTGAACAACAAGATCGCGCCATGCAAGACCTCGTCGCGATTCTTGTTTGTTTGATAGTATGTGCTGCTTACGCGAAATACCAAGTTAAGTTATGTATGTTCTTTATTCGCATTTAATCGTTTACAGATATGAAACTTCATGCAAATGAAAAGCTCGCTATCAATTAAGTAAAAATCGCGGCATCTTGACGAGGGCTTGGCGCAACCTCTTTTTTGCGCTAGAAAATAGCCGCCTCCTTGCCCTTTAAAATAAACTTTATGTCATTATTTTTCAAAAAAAAAGAATTTTGTAAAATTCCAAACAATGTTTTCACTTGTTGGGCAAGTGAATTGAAACTTCGAAGAATGTCATACTAAAATTTTCCTTGAACGAAAAATTTCAAACATTTTTAGAGTATCTAGCTTATTGTGGAAATTGCGTTTTGATTTGGAAGATGTTCAGTAGTTGCAAAAGTATTACGAATGTTTGGAACAGTGTCGGGTTGAACGCGAAGAGTGTCTAATTTGATTTAAAAAGGGTCAGGTTTGGTCTGAAAAGTGCACAATTCCATGTGAAAGTGGTAGAAGTTTAATTACGAAGGCTGAGGCCGTGCAATCAGTCACGAGTGGCTGTGGCGGCACAAGATTCAATCCACACCGTGGTCATCAGCTTATCACGTCAGATGAAAAAGGTTGACCGAAGACTTGAACTGCAGCATTTTCAGTTCCGGACGCCTTCATAACACCCTTTTTAGCTTAGCATGACATCAAGAAATAACGAACACGAGGACACCGCCCGTAGTTTCTAATTCCGTTTCACAATACGAACAAGAACCTCTTCTTCGGCGTTGCAACCCGCGTTTTCATACGAATACTTTCGCTTCTCAACGAGAACTTGCGACAGCCTAATGAAGAGGGCTCAGTAGGCCGTTCTGGCACACGGCAAGGACAAATGTAGACGTTGCCTGCTAGCGCGTGTTCGAGCAATTCGAAGATGGGCTCGAGCGCTTCAAAATGTAACCTCTGACGTCCGCCCAAGGCCATTCACGGTCCGGATGTGGTGCCTCCGGATTTGTAAAACGCACTCCTGCCGCTGACTCAACTTTAGTCGGCATCACAGTTCTACGCAGCCCGCCATTTCTCTCAGCCAACGTGCATTATCTGAGGATACCTCGCGGCATTTCGATTGTTGTTCCAGTGCCATTTGTTCGTACAATAAAGTAGCGACGACCTTAGGGACAACTCAAGAATGTCTCCGATTGGCTTTTGTAACGTCCGAAGGTCACGCTATTTCGAGCTTAGATACGAAGTACGGATAAAGTGCCTTTTAGAGACATTCCTGTGCTACTTTGATGTTCAAATAACGTCTTCGTTCTTCAAAACCCTGATTGCTTACGAGCAACGAATAACATGTTTAATGGGTGGAGCCTTGCCCAAGTTGTTGATACGAACCTGTCTATAAATTTGACTTCTATTCAGGGGTAGGCATAGTCACATGGTTATCTCTGCAAAGGTCAACAAACTGCTAACGTTCACTCATAATGATGTCTGTCTACGACAAGTCAACGACTCCATCTTCCGAATAAAAATCGATGAAATCGGTCGATAGTCATCAACCAATCGATGATGTTTAATGATAGTGAAGACTACCCAACGGCCAACATAACTTGTTAATTCCCACATCAATCTTAGGATAATTTTTTGCTCAAGGAAAATATAGTGTCACTTTTTCAAAATGTTAAATTCAGATTTCACAATAAGTGAACACACTGCTTGAGATTTTATAAAATTTTATAAAATTTTGTTTTCAGGAAAAATTGTGAATTGAAATTAGTTTTAAAGCCGAAAAAGCAACAACCATTTAGTATATTAAAATAGGCAACTGCACAATGCGCTCGACTAGCTGTATGCTTTAAACAAGAATGTGATTGGATGTTTGTTTTTTGCAACTGTTTTTGTAGTACAGTTTTAATTTGTGGTACTCCAAACAAGCAGAATTTCTACCGTCAATCAAATGAAAATCACGACCAGCTAGTCGGTCCATGGCGCGATTTCCGTTCTTAATCTTCTTCTTCTTCTTCTTATTCTTTAGCGTTTGTCCCGCATCGTCGCGGGGTCCGCTCTTCTGGTGTTACGACGCCACCTTTCCCGATCCTGTGCTTGATCGGGGTGGACGCCAGCCGCTTTCAAGTCCGTGTGTTACGTATCGGACCAACGCTGCTTCGGGCGTCCTCTAGGCCGCTTTCCCATAACCTCGAAGTTAAGGCCTATCTTGCGGACGCTGTCTTCCTTTCCACGAAGAACGTGGCTGTACCATCGCAAGCGAGCTTCGCGCATCTTGTCCGCTATCGGCGCAACACCGAACTTCTGCCGAATAGCATCATTTCGAATGCGGTCCATGCGGGTGACTCCAGCCGTCCAGCGCAGCATCTTTGTCTCCGTGACGCTGAGGAGCGTTTCAACTTCCTTACTGGTAGGACAACGCTCAGCGCCGTACATCACTACCGGCCGCACGACGGCTCTGTAAATCTTCGACTTGTGTTCTGGTATCTTCCTATCGCAGAGCACGCCAGTCAGCGAACGCCACATGGACCAAGCTGCACTCACATGTGAGCTCACTTCAACCATCAGACCGCCGTCAGACCCTATTGCCGATCCCAGGTATTTGAACACCGAGGTGCGTGCAAGCTCAGTACCGTCAATCTTAATGGAGCCGGACTCGCTCACGTCAGTCGTTAGGTACTCGGTCTTCTTGACGTTCAATTTGAGTCCGAACCTCGCCAGACGGTCGCACCAAGCTTGCACCTGCCGTTCGAGATCGTCTTTGTCTTCGCAAGCGAGCATCACGTCGTCAGCATAAAGCAGCGTCCATGGAACAGGCTGCTGAAGATCTCGCGTAATGGCATCCATGACGACAACAAAGTGGAGTGGAGAAAGCGCAGACCCCTGGTGCACCCCGACAGAGATGGGAAACTCCATAGAGGTTCCAGCTGCAGCTTGAACTCGACTCTTTGGGCAAGAGTAAAGCATCCGCATCCACTCTACAGGTTCCTCAGGTACGTTGTGTAGTCGCAAGGCGTACCATATAAGCTCACGCGGTACGGGTCGAAGGCCTTCTCCAAGTCGAGAAAGGCGATATGCACCGGCTTCTGTCTCTCGCGATGCTTCTCCACCAGGAGGCGGGCGGCGTGTATAGCATCAATGGTCCCACAACCAGACACAAAGCCGTTATGGTTGTCGGAGAACTTGACGATTTCACGAATTCGTCTGTCGAGGATTCGCTCGAAGATTTTCATGCTGTGCGAAAGCAAGCGAATCGGACGATAACAACAGTACGACCGCAGGACTGCCCTTATTCTTCCAAATCGGAATCGTCGTACTTTGGCGCCAGCACTCAGGCACTGTCTTCTCCTTTACTACCTGGTTGAACAACTCAGCCAACCACTCAGCAGGATACCAGAGCTTCGACTTCCGAACATCAGCTGCCAGATCATCCGGCACTGTCGCCTTACCAGGCTTCATCTTCCTCAAAGCCGCTTCTGTTTCCTTCACGGTGATCTTGTGGACGGGACCGTGAACAGAAGCCACAAAAGGGATGGCCGGTTGAGGAAATTCCATAGTGGAAATTTCCTCAAAGTATTCACGCCATCGCTTCAGCGCCTTTTGGCGGTCTGTCAGAAGATTTCCATTCTTAATATACCAAAGAATTGCTGCTTTCCTTCGCTTTGATATAATAATTATTTCACTAATTTTTAAAAATTAACGGCCACTGTGTTTTAGTATCGGAAGGAGATACAGGACGACAGACGAACGAGTTGGTTCTTTCTTATACTTTAGAATATGACCGGCCGACATAAAATTGTGCAGGGGCACTCAAAATTTCTTTATTCTATATTTTTATAGTTTTACATTTCTAAAATAATTTTTCATAATTTCACAACTCATGGCGCACATTAGGGGCATAGATCATTGGTTGATATTGTACTATTTTATCTCTTCCTTTTGTGGGCCAATGCTAATACGAAAAGCTGCTTTACAAATAAGAGACCATAATATGAGCTTCTGATTTTTGACTGATTTCTTCTTTGATTAAAATAAAACGACCGAAATAACTTTGTGTCGTAGAATAAAAATATTAATGCTTTGCCACCTCACAAAATTGCCCACAATATTTTCCAAAAAATTGCAAACGAGTTCACACGGCGATTGCTTTCAGATGGCAAGGATTACGCTGGTCTGACTTAGTATTCAAATAATTGTGGACAATTATGAAGATATTTTTTCAGCGCGTGCTGATAATTATGGCTTCGCCCCGCTTCTAGGGCCCGCTGCTTCTCACCGATCAACAGAACGCTGCTGACACATACGTAATGGGTTAGAAGGGATTAATCTTCAGCTCATGCTGTACTCATTTAACTAGACAAGTACACACATATTGTAGTTGATTGATTTGTTCTCGGGACGCGCCATGCATTCCACCTCTGCAAGGTAATGGGAACATACTATGAGTGTGAGATTACCTGGATCGATAATAGCTGCAGGCGTTAGCCGGCGCCTCCTCCATCTGCGCTACACAAACTCACAATTATTTCCAATTTCTTAATTTTTAAGAGGCTGCAAGCACTAGCAGCTTACTCCAAAAACCCTCTTAAAAACAATCGTGCTCTCAGTTCTGGACCATTTCCGGGCTTTGACGGTTATTTTTTTGTGGATTGGTCATTTATAACAAGAGGTTTTAGGCAAACGATATGCGGTGGATTAGTGAAGCGAAAACATGCATCACACCAGGTTGGAAACAGATTCGTTATGGAGTTTGTCAAGCTCGAAATCATATAGCAGGTCTACCTATGGTTGCTCAGAAAAAGGGTTTCTCTACGAAGTGAAAAAAACTCGTGGCAAACACAATATTTGAGAGGAAGCTAAACGTTCGGTCATAAAAATAAAAATAGTGATGAACGGTGCTGAAAATAATTTAGCAAATGGTAACGAATTTACGAAAATATGCCCTAGAGAAGAAGAGAGTCGTTCGGACAGGGCGATGGCAATGTTTTATTGTTTTTTGTAGGTTCATAGATTGCAGCCGTTTAATGTCGACAACACACGTGGACAGCTCTGAGGGGGGGGGGGAACCAATATGGATCGACCAACCGATATCGATCGGTGTCATTGACGTTTGTCCAGAGCTGTTCGTTTGAGATACGAATTGCGCGTATATATCGGCCGCCGGGCGGGCTTCTGAACACAGATCTGTCAGTGAACATCGATCAATATTATACTATCGGCTTTGGGAGTGCCGCTAATCAACTTGGGATCGCGCCATGCTTCCAGCTTTCACGTGACTTTGCGGAAGCTTTTTAATTAGAGATTTGAACTTGCGCTCGGACATTATTGATCGCTGATCGCCAAAAGGTGTGGTACCTACAAGATCATCAAAGACTCCAAACAACAACGGCAACGGCCCCGCTACCGACCGATTGGTCCGTCTGGCCCCCTGTAAGGTAAGGGTCTCGATCTCTCTATTGACTGCGTGATCGAAAGGTGGTCTTGAATTTCTAAGGTTGAGGCTAAGTATCAGCAGGATACTTGAAATCACAATCAATCAAGGAAGTACTCGGAAGCCGAGCATTGATTAGAATTCAATTTCGCATCCAGTCCAGTTATCTCAACAGTATAACTGTGTGGAAGGACGGCCGAAACGTTAGCCAATAAAGATCTGTATAACCTCGTCTGGGCGCGTGTAGCGCAGTTGGAGGAGGCGCAGGGTGTCACGTGCACCTGATACCAGGTTCCTGGTTCGAATATCACGCCCAGGCCAACCAAGCCCTCCATCCCTTAGAGGTCGGTGAATTGGTACCAGACTTGTCTGGGTAGGATAAAGCGCTGACATGTTCACCGCAAGTCATTGTATGGCAAATACGCGTTCAAATCGCTTCCACGACATCCCGTAGAAGTAGAATGCGTGGCGCATCCCAAAAGGGATTGAGTAACGCCGTTCTTTATCCATTATCCTTTATAACCTTGTGTGGAGCTCACTCAAAACAACGCAACTCCAAAGAACGTTGCTGCTATTGCTTCCACATAGTTAAGCTGTTAAGATAATTGGATTGGATGCGAAATTGGACTCTAATCAATGCTCGGCTTCCGAATACTTTCGTAGGCATTTGTGGTGTAATTTCAAGTATTCTACGTGATACTTAACGTCTCTTGGATACGGAGCAAAACTACTTAACCCTCGCCTTTTTCAGCGAAAAACCAGGATAGGACGACGTTCGCAGAAGACTGTGACGTTCTTGAGAATAGGAGCTGCTGAAGGGAGTAATGGTTGTCATCGTGGATATGGCGGACGTCATCCATCATCATTGATGATGACCATCGCTATCCAGAGCCTACGCAGCAGTCTAAACGAATCACCACATTAATGTGAAGAACGCTTTTAGGAGGCACAACCGTTCTCAACATCGGAAACCAGCCGTGCACTTTTCAGGAAGCTCGGGAGAAGCGTCTTAGAGCGATCATAGCAATCTTTTGCACATCACATTTACAAAGGAAACTATCTCACCAGACTCAAGTTTGAGGCTGGAAAATCGAAGGAAGGGGAGAGGTCGTACTTTACCGGTTTTGGCAGAGGATTCTCTCGCATTTTTAGGTTTTTGTGTGGTGGGTCTCTTAATAAGCTGATTTTTCCAGGAGCTACGACAATGTGGAGAGTTAGGCGTGCCTTCGCTTCCTGAAGCTACTATTATAGAAATAAATATAGAACATGTTTAAATACTAATTGTTTCACAATTAAAAATAAAGAATTTCTTTCGATAGTGAGAGGTTTTCATTTTTTTCAGATTTTTCCCTGATGGCATGAGCACGGCAGTTTGCATTCGGCTTTTACGGAATGTTGTGGATGTCGTGGAGACGATTTGAATGCGTACTTGGCCGGACAATGGCTTGCTGTAGCCAGCCGATGAACAAGGCAGCGCTTCATCCTCCCCAGACAAGTCTGGGACAAATTCACCGACCCTGGAGGGCTGGAACGGTTGGTTGGCCTAGGAGGGGAATCCGAACCAAGAACCTGTGCCCGGATTCATGAAAGCGGCCGGAGGTAAATTCTACGCCCACTTACCTCGATGATCATTTACCCGCCACTTTCCCTGAACTTACCTTTCTTTTCTGATTCATGACGGCCAAGGCGAGGGCTTTGCTCCGCGGCCAATTTGATCAGCTAGCAGCGAAACCAAGCAGTCACATTTGCTGCTGGGAAGTCGCTGCCACCGACACTGGCAGCATCGTAGTTAGGGAAATGAAATGTGAAATGTGAGGTAAGGGGAAGGGGGGGGGGGGGGAGAGAGAGAGAAGGGTGGAAAGTAGTAGCATATTAAGCAGTAGGGATGCCATTGTAAATATGGGCCTACATGGCTAATAATGGGTGCCATCCACCACAGTAGCCTCCATAGACAACATATGCCAAGGAAGGCTAAGGTGGCGGACGGGCATAGTCCACCCACGCGAATCGTAAATTACGATTTGCGTGGTGGACCGGGCTCATGGTGGCCCAAGCCGACCCACAATGCCACTAAAGGGAGCAAATCACATAACAATAAGTGGCATTGTGGGCCGCCATGGTCCACAGAGCCCAAAAACCCATAGAATTCAAGACTAATAGAGAAAAACGAAAGGTCAAACAACTCACCATAGGTCCTGCGAAAGACGGCGCAGGCGATGGCAACTAGTAGCCGTATATCGAGCATTGATTATGCGGCTGGCGGCCAGCTCAGAGCTGGCAACGGACCAGTGGAGGGTTGCACTGGGTCAGAAATTGGCCGCGGAGCAAAACCCTCGCCCTGAAGGTAAATGTTCCCCGACGCGCCGACGGGGTAGCATTTACTTCGACACTTACCACCGATTTTCCCCGCCGCGCGTTCATGAATCGCGCGTAAGTGGGGAGGGGGGGGGGTGGAGGTAAATCTTGCACTTATCCGCCGGTAAATCGTTCATGAATCCGGCCCCTGGTGTCGGATGCACGTGACAACCGGCACATCCTTGGCCTGCTCTGCATGTCCATGTAACAATGTACTAACCGTATACCGTATTTCGTTTGCTACAAGTTTTGTAATGATTTGGGTTTTGATTAAGTAAACTTATCATTTTGCGCCAATCTATGTACTTCTTCCGCTTTTTCAATAAAAGCTCTTGCAGTCTTGCAGTTATCAGGTTACCTGCCGAAGACTCTCGGGTGCGATACTATTAAAACGATCCGTTCGCGGCGACGGGGCGACTAATGCCGCTCAGCGCGACATCCACGCCGGCCGATGCGCTGACCTCATCGCGCGGGTGGCGACCGCCGCCGCGACCGCGACGGGTGGCTATTATCGCTCTGGAGGTCTACTTTGTTGCATTTTATTCAACTATTCTAGAGGAAGTCGGGGAAAGCTGAAGAAATTAATGAAACTGGCAGAACCATTAGAGCTGCCATAATAGAACCGTAGTGCTAGGATGTCATTGTAACAGTGGTTTGTTTAGAGAGATACTTGCGAAGCCTTGGAGATGCCTTTGTGCTTGAGGATACACGCACCGATGGTTAGCAAGTTGAATTCTGCGAGCGCACCAATTCTATGCTGACGAAAAAAACGGAATTAATGATGAGCAGTTCGAAACACCTCAGCAGGTCGTCAAGCATTTGAGTCTCAATGAATTGAAAGCTGTTAAGAACTTGACAAAAAACGTGCTGAGAAATACGGACGGACGTATATCTAAATGTGGGGAGTGAGGAACTGTTGACCTAATTGGGCATGCTACCCTAACACGATTTGAATGAAATATGTACTAGGAAACCCATTGTTTCCTGCTAATAATCGAAAAAAAAATGACAGCACTTTTACACATCGGGCCTTTCTACTGTATAATTAATGTATTCTAAGAACACGAAGAGACTAGCTTCGCATCTCATTTTCGGTTTTTCCTATTAATAAAATACCGCCACAATTTGATGGGCTTGAATTCAGCAACAACTCAGTGGTTAGCAATAGAGCACGCAGCTATTGGACCGAAGCATAGGTTTGGTATTTCTGGAGTTTCATGCTGAACAGTGGCAATATTCCGCTCCAAAGTCAACTTCCAAAGGAAGCGGTAGGAGCTGGGTCTTCCTTCTGTTCAGCTCTTGAACAAAGGATTCTTTGACCAATTCTATTACAGTTTCCCTACAGGCGTTCTATCGATTGCTCTCTGTTAAGAACTGCGTCTTGCTACCTCATCATTGCAAGAGACCGACGGCTATTTAGCAACCATTGGAGGGTCCAAAAGGTCAACTAGTGATGCCTAGCACAGAAAGCGGACAGATCGATAGAAAATAAATCAACAGCTTGTTAGGGAGAACATCATGAGTTAGGCTATCTAGCCGGGCACATTTACTTTTCATACCTAGATTTTCGTAATTAGAAGACGTTGGTATCCCATTTCTCCTTCTCAGCAACAGTAGATTTATTTTGACGAACTCTCCACAACTCAGACTGTTAGCATAAAGAAAGTTTAAAAATAAATAAATAAATAAATAAAATGATTATGGAAATTAAGATGTATGACAATCATGTAATGTAAGAAGGAAAAATGTATTATAATGTATTGCAATGAGAAGTCGCGTCTAATGAGCATGAGGAGAAAGTGGTTGCCTGGCAAAATAACCTTAATACAAGATGGGCGCTAAGGGGATCAGGGGAAGTTACATGCATGTAAGGCAGCTCTACACGACATATTGTGTTACACCAGATTAAAAATGTTGTGCAGCACTGGTGTGTTCTAACTCTGTGCTGAGCTGAGCTTACTGCTGATGTAAATGGGCTTCTTACCAATGAAGAGGATAACCAGTGATTACAGGGTAAACCCAGCTGAGCTTCTTAGTGCCTCTAAATGAACATAATGAGGCATAAACATGAGATATGTTTGAGAGTGTAAGCATGAGGAGTGCAAGGCGATCTTTTCACAGCTTTTCTATTCAAAAAGAAATGGCAAATAAACAGAGATTAGACATTTTCCCCTGGCACTACGAGAAAGGAGTCGGAGGACGTGCCAAAATGGTAGTATTACATCCTTAAATCTACCTGGAATGTGAAACTATAGCCCGATACCGAGTCCATTGCTCAACCCGCCGATATTGCAGGCAACATAGACTGTAGTCGCGTCACGACGCTCGACGCGACCTCTGCGGCAGAGGCTGCCGGCCCTGCCGCGACCGCCACCGCGCTCCTCGGCATCCATCGCCGCAAACGCGACGGTAATCGTTTTAAGAGATACCCCCCCCCCAAGACTCTCATGTAGAGGTTTTCGCCGGTGAGGAAAACGGTAGTGACATTATTAAACCTTTGCAGAGGGAACTTTGGCTACAAATGGATAAACCAGAAGGTGTATACGAACAGGAGTGCCTCCATCACAGCAATATGCATAGTTGTTTATATTAGACTAGTATTTTACTCAGTTCCAGTGCTATTTGTCTTTTTGTTTTTCCTTCATTTATGCGATTTTCTGTTCTTCTTAGTTGCTTTTTCGTGCGAGCACGTCTTCGGGACATAAGCAATAAATAAATAAATGAATATGCAAGAGATTGCAACTGCTCGACGCAAGTCCTGCATACAGCAGAGTTCTGGTCTACGAAACACAGCGCAGAACTGTCATTTGAGAAACGATTTGCGCCACCGGCCTTGGTGACCGAATAAACTAGTGGGTAGGATGGCGTACTCACATGCACAAGATCAAGGATTCGCATGCAGTGGCCCGCCACTTTGTTTTGCATGCTTATTAAAATAAGGGTATTAGTATTTACTAAAGATCCAGGGGTATTAGTATTCACAAGAGCAACCTTGGTGTGACCGCTTGGCGGAGTTCGACCTCAAACTAAACGCCAAAAAATCTGAGTACTTGACGACAGACATAAACGAGACTGGGTCCATTGAGACCAATGGACTGTGCTTGTACGAGCGACACATTCCAAGTACCTTGAATCTGCAATTGCGTCTGATGGTAGTCCGACGTTCGAGGTGAACTCACGTGTGAGCGCAGCGTGGTCAAAATGGCGCTCAATGACAGGCGACAGAAAGATACCAGAGCGCCTGAAATCAAAGATCTACAGAACCGTCGTCCGAACAGAAGCGATGTAAGGTGCTGAGTGCTGGCCTGCAGCAAAGAAGGTTGAGAGTCGCCTCAGCGTACTTGAGACGAAAATGCTGCTTTGGACGGCTGGTGTCACGCGTTTGGATCATGTTCGCAATGTCTCCATACGTCAAAGGTTTGGCGTCGCTCCAGTTGCCGATAAGCTACGTGAAGCTCGCCTAGGATGGCATGGCCATGTTTTTCGTGCGGACGACGACACCGCTCGGAAGATTGGCCTCAACATAGATGTGCCCGGAAAACAGCCTAAAGGACGGCCTAGGCAACGCTGGCTTGATACGTTGCACATGGACTTAAAGGAAGCTGGTATCCACCCCGATCAAGCGTTTGATCGTGCGAAGTGGCGTCACCACACCAGAAGAGTGGACCCCGCCGCTAAGCAGGACAAACGCTGAAGAAGTAGAAGATTCACTAAAGATCCGACCGTAACTCTAATCTGGACTCGAGTGGAGATAACCACAGCTTCACACTGTTAAGGCAAAGACGCATCTAGCCGCATCTGCCTTCATTCGTTCATCCCCCTCGTTCGGCTAGAGTCTTGGTAAAATGCTCTCCAAGTGAGTGAGCACAAGGTGTACTAGCTGGAGCACCACCGCTGCCCTTCATCTACTGCAGCCTGTCAAAGCTCCTTGGCTTTTAGCAAGTCTCTTTACCCACATTTCCGTTCTTGCTCAAATGGATCCTCTAACTTATGGTCGTTTTATGTGTGGACTTATCTATCAAGAACAACACCGTATAAGTAAAAACTTATGATTAGATCATCCTGTCGAGTTCATAAAAACTTCTGTTTGATTGAAAGCGAAGCTGGACCCCAGTGAATCCTCAATCGAGTACCTTAAACGATGTCTATACTTACGCCGCCGAGCGGTGTGACACCGTGACCCGCATAGCTAGTGATTGTTCGTACCGTCCGGAGCGCTGTATTGCATTTGCACTTCGCTGTCCTAATACACCTAATTTGATGGGATTTTACGGTACTGTAGTCGGTGGACCCGGAGTAGTAATCAGGGTAGTGCAAGAACACCCTCAGCCGCCTACATTTCTCGCGTCAAAGAGCCGTTGTTTAAGATTATCCCCTGCAGTGCGTCACTCTCCGATTATCGAAGCGAAAGTGTGACAGCTTCATGAGCAATACTAAAGAAAATGCGAGCTGTCACTCTGGATCTGTTCACCTTAGATCGAAAGTCTTCGTCCTTAGAGATAAGCGTCGCTACTTCTAGAGTTCAGAGGAAGGATTCTAGCCGAATCATCATATTATTGCGAAGCAGCGCATTTTCAGAAAGCACAAGCTTTTCCTGACATACGGATCAACATCGGACGCGAGCCGTATACTTCGTACCAGGAGAGATTATCAGGCTGAGAGCATAGCTATGTACCTCCGACACTAGCTAGAAGTTCCGACTCCACCGACACGACTTCGGTCGAAAAAATTTTTTCGCTGAAATTTCGTCTAGGAAGGTTATTTGGGGTGCCGATTTCTGATTCTGAATCTGACATCCGTTTTTGCTGGAGTACGCCTTTTACGCTGGAGTACGGTATGTAGGTTGCGATAGGTACGTGTGACTAATCGTAAGGTAATGGTCACCGATTTCGCCCAAGCTCCAGCGTAAAACGAAAACGGATATCAGATTCATTATCAGCACCCTAAATATCCTTCTTGGTCAAAGTTTGGGCAAAATTGGTGATTATGACCTCGGCAGCCTTAGCTACCCGTAGCTATGAAATAACCTGCCAATATCGGCCGCAGTTTTAAAAACGTATGTCATACTCGTGGTCAGCAACCCAAATAACCCCCCCCCCCTTAAGCGAAGTTTCAGCGAAATTTTTTTTCGATGTCGTGTCGGTAGGGTCGGAACTTCTAACTAGTGCCCCTACCTCCGGCACGTCATCTCCATGAAAGACGCCTAAAGCATATTCACAAAGGTTCAAACGCAGGTAACCACCCGGCCACATGCATTGGTTTTGGGGCCAGAAAGCGCGAAAGGAAACCTTTTCGCCGCGTCTCCATTCGATTTGAGTACATTGAAAGATGAGAACCATATACTCAATATTTATTGATTTATTTATTACGTCCCGAAGGACGTGCTCACACGGGAATGCAACTAACTCAGACACAAATTTGAATAACAGAGTAGAAACACACTAAGAGCAGGCATTACGATAACTGACTAAAACCTAAGCCGACCTAATATGAAGCAACCGAGCATAAACATAACCCAAACCAGAACAACGGGACAACAGAACCAACCTGAGCATAAAACTTTAAGAACATCCGACCATTGGTCAAAAAGAGGTATTGAAGCACCACCCAGCATACTTCATTCAACACTGACCCTCGTTGCTGTTTTGATGCCCTTGCCGCTGATGAAAAAATATATCCGAAAAATAAAAGCAAATTTGTATTGAAACTGTAAAATGGAGACCATTGAGAAATGCCCCGTTGAAGCAGAACAGGGAGCCTTTGAGGGTTGAATCCGTCATCCGTACATTATAATCATACGATGTCGATGTCGGGCGCAGTGAAGAACTGCTGGGTTTACAAGTGCTTTGTAGGACAAATACAAACTAACGTAGGACAATTGGCTAAAGAATCTCACTTAAGCTTATTAACAGGAATATGGAGAGTAATTGAGAACAACAAACGTAATAATAAATTGAACAGCGACAGAAGCCTAATAATAATAAACGTGATTAGCACCGAGCTCTCTTCCCGATGAGTTGCAAGACGCATGGTGAAGGTTTAAAAATTCATTCAGTGACCTATATTCCGCTCGGCGTGATGGACCTACTCCATTGCGCGAGACAATGACAGCCACAAGATATATGCCCTCAATTAGCCAGAAAGGAAGAAGCATCGATCGAATTTTAGGCCTAATAATCATGTCTACCGCCGCATACATTTCTGGATCCTCGATTTTGGAAGTGTAATTTTAGAATACCACGCTTATGGAGGCGTAAACTGCTTGGGTCGGTTCATCTTTGGGGGGGGGGGGGGGGGGTTGGGGAGGGGGCGAAGCACAATGCGGAAGGGAAACCTTAAGCGTAGAAATCTTCAGTACCTACACGATCTAGAGGTGACCACATCAAACTTCTTGGTGGCAATCCGTACATTTTACCCATCACCGAAGTGATTACGGAATACATTCCCTCAAAAAGCAAATTTATAGATTAGGAGGATTTCTCGCAGCCTTCCACATATGGAAGCTTACTAGAGGCTTCTATTGTTTAAGCATGCGCCATGCGTCGAACCCGTTGCTGAAGTCAACTTGAGGTATCACCTGTATCACCTGTTGTTCTGTTGATCATCGAATTGCTCGAGCGGGTGCCAGCAGCGTCTCCATTCGTCCCTGTCGCGTGCCAGAGTGCTCCAACGGATCCTCGTTGCTCGGTGAACACGAAGAGGGTTATATTGATCGTTCAGGACTTTCAGAAAGATCTCCGAACAAACCATCTTGGAGTTCTCTTAACAGCCAGAGGAGTCCAGGCGATAACTGCTCTCGTCCAGCGGATGGCTTCGATGCGCATTACGTGGTGGCCCACCTAATTTTTGACATTTCCCATTACGTGGCCCATGCGACAGCGTCTCTGATCTTTGAACGTCGACGAAGTTCGGAACTCCGGCGGGTCTTTTCTCACTTGCGTGAGTGCGTGTCACTCCAAGCATCGTCCTCTCGATTCCACGCTGCGCGACGCTGATCGCGTGTTCATCCTGCTTTCGTATAGCCCAGATCTCTGAGGCGTATGTTAGGGCAGGAAGAACAGTGGAGTCGAATAGGCGGGCACGGAGTCGAACGTTCTTCGTCTTCTTCGCGACTTCTTCGACGCTCTTGAAAGCTCCCCAAGCCGCTCTTTTCCTCCTGCTCAACTCTGGTGCTAGGTCGTTGGCCATGTTGACTTCGCGACCCAGATAGACATAGCTGGAGCATTCGGAGATGTTCGTTCCGTTGAGCGAGAACGGGGCATCAGAAACCCATCCGTTCCTCACGAACATCGTCTTCGTAAGATTCAGCTGCAGTCCAAAGTTCCCACATACACGATCGAAGTCGGCCAGCATTCGCTCCGCCTGGCTGATGCTCGGTGTTATGAGCACGATGTCGTCAGCGAAGCGAAGATGGTGCAGTTGCCGGCCGTCGACCTTCACTCCCATGTCTTCCCATTCTAGTTCCCGCATGACGTTTTCGAGGGTGGCGCTGAAGAGCTTCGGGGATATGGTATCCCCTTGCCGAACCCCTCTCCTTACGTCAATGACGACGTCGTTGTAGAATGGAGAGATTTTGGTCGTGAATCCACTGTACAGCTCTCGAAGGACTCTGATGTATTAATGCCCTGAGTGAGCAGAACTTCGACGACCGCTTCAGCTTCGACGGAGTCGAATGCCTCCTTCAGGTTGATGAACATAAGGCACAGCGGCAGCTTGTGCATTGGCGATGCTTCGATGAGCTTCGATCGGTGTGTATGTGGTCGGCAGTGCTAATCCTCCCCGAAATCCTGCTTCTTTAAATGTCCTTGGTATAGTGTTCTGCTAATTCTCTTCAGGATCACTCGAGTGAACACCTTGTAGACTACGGACAGCAGGCAGATCGGGCGATTGTTGTCAATGTCGTGCACATCTCCCTTCTTAAGCAGCAAGAAGGTCTTCCACTGAGATGGAATCTTGCCTTCCGACAAGTTGTGCGTGAAGACCTGCGCCAAGGTGTTGATGAACAGTGGCTTAAACAATGGTACTGTAATTCTCTCAAGGTAATAATTTGAATGTAGGTTTCACTGAAACACAAGTGTAGCCCGAGACGTGCAAAGCCTGGAAATGCCGTTGTAGCCGCTCAATTCTTTGTACTCGTCCGTACCTACGGAGTTAGTTGTCCACGAATAATTCTCTCAGGGATACAATTGCATCTGCAACAAGTTCTTGCAGCGACGAGAAACTCGTTAAGGAATGAGATTTAAAAAGAAGTACAAAAACCTGAGCTAACTTTCATTTGAGTTTGAAAGAGCGAAAGGCGAAGAAACGCAAAAAAATTGGAGCCTTAATAACTCCTTAGCCGATTGCCTGAGAAATCGAGTTTGAAAAACGAGGGAAACAGCTACCCGTGTGCAACGTCACTAAACTAAGCTAACCAGAGCATGAAAGTTGGGCTAACGCGGTTAGGCGCAGATTTCTAGGGGATATCGTGGTGACAATTTGAATGAGTTCCTGCCGCAGACAAGGCTGGAGATCGCCAACCTATGTAAATGTCAGCGCTTTATCCCTTCCAGACATGTCTGGTACCAATTAACCAACCCCGGAAGGGGTTGGTTATTTGGTGCCAGACATGTCTGGAGGCGAATACTCAGAGGCCTAGGCCCCCACCACTAAGGGCTGATGATCGCCCTGTGTTTGAAGACTTGTAGGGGCGAATACTTTTGTGTAGAAGAACAAATGCGGAAAAATATAGTAATAGGCATACGGGTAGACTGTCCATGGCGGGAACAAACTATAATAACGGCGAAAGTGCACTTCCTTGAACGTCGATGGACATTTTGAACGGCTTTGATGCACTTAGGACTCGGCTCCTCGGGTCGCTGGTTGGTCGATTGGTTAAATTGTTCAGGCATCTGGTGTTTGCAGAGTGCGTTTGATCTAGGGCTCTCTCGATTATATATAATAATTTGCTGTCTAAACTCATAGCGGACCAAATCACTGACCTTATGCACACTGTCTGGCCCAACAAGTACCTAGTGGAGCGGGCCAAGCTATCTTTCAAACTCTGCCTCGATTTCAACTCAGAGGAAAATCACATGACAGATCAATTCATAGTAAGAATACTGAGTTTATGACCGATAGTTTGATGTATGTAATTGTTCAATAAATAATCGATTATCGGACAATAAGTACACAAGCGTGAAGACGAAATCACAAGACGCATTGAAAGAAGATTATGCAGAAGCTCGCCAAGCATTAAAAATCTCAAACAAAGGACTATTTTCTCCTCACCAAAGTTGTAGCAAAGATGATGAGATAGAGAGCACACTTTCGAGAAAGACGCTATGCAGAAGGCGATTTAGAAACAGATAGAGCTGACGGAAAAAACGAAAGAAATGTTGAGAGAATATGCAATACAGCGTTAAAAAGTAACGCGAACGTTTTTAAACATCAGTAGGGAGAAGGAGGAACAAAGATGTCTGTCGACGTTGACGTGGCTAGACGGCAAAGTGGTGGTCACGGAAACTGCCCGAGGAGAGATCTGAAATCGGTCCTAGAACGGCGGAAACATCGGTGACATGGACATTTATATAGAAGAAGAGTCGTCTGGCAGGAAGGAGTGAAGTGATTCCTATGTACTTCAGTCGATCTTCTCTCCATACCTAGGATGCACTTCAGTGTGAGAAGAACCTCTGCCCGGAAGGACAGAATAGACGAATAGACAGGAGAGTCTTTACTGGACAGAAGAGTTCTTCTATGTCATGTAGGGAGAAACGCCTTGATCTAGGGATCGGGGATGCGGTCACTCGAGAATGTTCTATGCCTGACCACTGTTTTGTTGTTTTAGAAATTTAGACATAACCATCTAGCAACTTGCTGGAAAACAATATTAGGTCCATTTTAGGCGCAATGTGATAACGGAGGGGTTAGTGAAATTCAGCGAATCATCTAGGATGCGACTCAGCACATCCTCGGTGATTCGTTGAAAGGAAACAATTCACGAAAACAGCTAAGGAAAATGAAGAAAAACACTCACCTAAGTCACTTTACCGGAAACTTCGGCGGGCAATTTAAAGGGCGTGCGTGACCACTCCAAAGGCGGGCGCACGCGTTGCACGGCCGCGGTGAGTTTTTATGTTTTTTGTTTAGTTTTTTTAGAGGTTTCTTATTTGACTATGATGTGGGAGGGAGGGAGGAGGGGAAGGCGCGCCGAGGGGGTGAGAGCGAGGGGGATTCAGATTTGGGCAAGGGAAGGGGCTTCGGGGTGTGGCCGAGTTACGCACCCGTGTTTAAATTGCCTGCACCCGGAGTCCCTTTCCTTGCCCAAAATTTGGAAGCAAATTAAAGCCAACATGTGAGTTACTCGGGCGACCCCCCCCCAAGCAACATGGAGCCGACACCATTCCGGTTAAATGGTAAGTGGTTTTGTATTGCTTACGTAAATGTCTACCTAGGCATATATATTTTTCTCAATTTCACTAACCCTCCGTTATCACATTCCGCCCCATTTTATAAGAACCACTGGTTAGGTAAGGAATTTTCCGCTCAAGGACAACTATGTAGCCGGTTCATATATTAGACGAGTTCTAGGACATGGCAACATTTCCAACCCTATTCCTCCTCTAAAGTACGATTCAATATGACGAAATGTCCTCTCCCCAAAAAATTTCAGTGCAAAGCTACAACGAATTTTTCCGCTTTCCGGAAAAGCGAAAGAACACGATCTATCCCAGTCGTACTGGGCGCCAAAAGAAAAGTGAAATAACCGCCAACTCGCGTTACTCATCGCCAACTGGGTGGCTCCTTCCAGCTAAGAAATTGCAAGGCAAATCCTTTCATGAACATGAACATGAACATGAACATTTGTTGAGCCAAAAGTGGTAGAAAACAAGTTGAACACGAAAAACACTGCAAAAGTTGGCTCTTCAAAGACCAGCAACAGTGAAGAGCAATTCTTGTACAAAATGTGATACAAAATTAATGATCACAAGATATTACAGGAAAAGCGCTCTTTTTGAAGATTTGCAAGAAAAGATTTCTTCCATGAGTAACGCGAAAAGCGGTTTTTTTTTCAAAAAGACTAACAGTTGACTCACTGAAAAAGTTAACTTTTAGTGATTTTTCAAATGTCCTTTATGTTTAAGAAAGTTTTTGACCTGTTGTTGAACGTCATCGACAAATAATTGAGAAACTGTGCAGGAGGCTTCATCACAAGTTCTAAGAACAAGAGCGGACAATGATTCGTGAAACTTTTTGAGTGCCGTATTGCTTTGACAGAGACCACGATTTTCATGGCCTTCATAGTTCAGTGTGTCGTTTTTGTAAAAAATAGTTTGACTCCCATTTTGTTGCCTATTTTTTCGCACAGAGTGAAGTACCCTAACACTGTAGCTTCAAAGGATGACGGTAGTTAGGCAGTCCAATTCGGTTGCAAGCCGTATGGTCCAGGCCCACCTGTTTCCCCATTTTCCGTTTCGTCGATCCTCTGTCTGTTCACGCTAGAATCAAGATCATCTCCCATTGTTTCTGTTGTTGGTGAAATCCTAATTTGAGGGAGCAAAACACAAATAGCACCATTACATTTCACTGTTCCCCTTCCTGAAGAGTGAACTCGATCAAATTCTGAAAGTGCAGTGGTTGAATAGAAGTATTGGTTTCCCAAACTAGGACTATTCCTTTTAGCTGCCAGAATAGTTCAATGGATTCCTCTAGTTATTCCTTTTTATTGTTTCTACCTTATGATCTCGTAGTCTTAGGTGCACATGATTGTCCTTATCAAGTTTTAAGTAGCTTGAGTAGGATAATAAACAAGGTGTTGGGAACGTTATATGGAAGACTAGGTACATAGTTGCGTCCTCTCAGTGAAGGCATGTAACGTCCTTGAACAATAAGCTCCGCTAGACACAACTGTACAACTGCCACTCATAACCTCATGTAGCTTTCATTGCCAGTACGTAAGGTGGGCATGGGACGAACTCGTCACCATCTTTGCTCTGCGCCTTGAGTTGGTCCTTTACGATACGGGTACCACATCGCCATCGTAATTCAACGCGTTATCATCTCTTCACCTAGCCAGAATTCTGAGGTTTTTGAGGTATCACCAATGTGTTCAAAATATATAAAAAGCTGGTGGTTTTGTTAAGTTATGATTGTACGCTTAGGAAAAGTGTTTGTTTGTTTATTGATGAGAAAGAAATGCTGCACTGAGGCAAACACCGGTTAGCAAACTATTGAAGCAGTGAGTCATTGGAAGGGTACATGGACATACAGTATCACCCCTAGTTCGTGTAGAATAAACGCTTTGCCGCAGATTTTTCCGTCACAAACCGTAAAATCGCATAGCTTCAATTATGGTGATCCGCTTAAGACTTGATTTACAACAAACGATCCCTGGTTCCAGTGCGTATTTAATGAAATGTATAAAAATTAATTTTGTTCGATAGTTACCTGGTTATAGACCTACTACAATACTGCTCACGCCGCACGGTCAAAGGTTGGAGAAAAAACGCAAAAATAGCGTCGCAAAGCGTCGCATGCTCATAACTCCTTCAGTTTTAGGTTATTTGAAAAAAGGTTAGCACAATTCGATTCGCCTCTTCGAGATCTACACAAACATGCATACAACTTTACCGAAATTCCCATATTTTCGTCGTGGGTGGTCTAAAATTGACTGGAGCGGGCTTTTGCGATTAGAGCAGCTTATTTCTGAGGTTATGCATGCTTTCGGAGTATCTTAGGCATGCGTTGCCAGTGCTCTATAATGCCAGGAATACCCTGAGAGTGCGCCGTGCACAATGCGAACAGAATCGAACCATTCAATCGAGGGGGGGGGGCAGCTTGTAGACTGAGCGTCTGGAGAGTTTTGTCAGAAATTTGCAGCCGCCCTAGTCAGGAGTTGCTCTAAGGCTGTCCAGCGAGCTTTGGAGTGCGCAGTGAACAATGCATATACAATCGAACCTATCAATCGAGTGGAAGTAGGAGTGTATTTACGACCCCTCCAGAAGCGCCGTTAGTACTTTCTTCGTGAACTCTAGGGGTGGTGGTGCGGAATTCAATAAAATTGCATTTATTTTATTGTGTTTGTTCCCAGCATGTTGTTGTCGTCAGATACATATGAAGACCTACCAAAACTAGTGAAACTGGACCTGTTCGGTTGACAATAGAAAAAAGATTAGCATTATATTTGGGCACTCATTAGCACTTCCTCTTATCAAGAACTGGCCAATGCAGTGCGTGAAATTTTACTGCATTGAGAAATCCTTAGCGTTGAAAGAAGCACAGCACAGGCTAATGTAGTCAATTAAAAACAAGACAGTAAGAAGCGTTCGGTCTATGCACAACAGACCCAGTTTGAATGCAAGGTTTCAGATAAGTACGTGAAGCAATCTCGAATATTAGCACTTCGCAGAATCTTCGTTATCCTGTGCTTTCAAACGAGTCTTAAGCATCTTATAAAGCTTCCACTAGCAGCAGTGGAAAAAGCTTTCAAGCAGTGCTTGCATTTTTGACATTTTCTACATTTTATCGCAATCTGTAGTGTTCGTTCTTAAGTTCTAAAAAGTCGGTCGATATGGTCGCTCTATGAAGAAGTTTTGCCAAGTGCGCAATACATAGAGTGCGCAATCGAGTGTAAAAATTTTTACCACCGGGAAGGTAATGAATATAATCCTTTACAATAAAACTACGATCACAGGAATTAACGAAATCAAGGAGGGCACATTCAGCATCGGCCAAATAACAGTTAATTGTTTCTTATGAGAATCAAAAGCTCTTAAAAGGGATAGTCAGTAAGGGAAAGGTCGGGAGAATAGGGTGGGTGAGGGATAACTTCAACACCGATCGAATCGATAAATGGATCAATTTTTGCCGAGTGATTTGTGCGGCCCTCCTCTAATCACCACTGCCTGCCACAATTTTTGCAACTTCGCATCCACTTGGTCTAACTCACAGCAATAAGATTCTTCTGTGACTGCCTGACCAGGTTGCAAAATGCTGTAGTGAATTACACCTTTACAACACCACCACAAAGTAAGCATAGCTTTTTTACGGTGAAGATCGGGTTTAGGAATGGATGTCGGAGGAGCACCCTCATCTACCCAGACAAATCCCCGCTTCCTGTTATCGTAAAGGACCCATTTTCATCTACGGTTATAACACGGCGTGCAAGAGGTTTATTTTTTAAGCAAATCAGCAGGTTCGAGCAGGAGTCGAAACGTGCCAGACGCTGTCCATTGGTCCGCTCATGAGGCACTCACTTCGACATCTTCTTCGTCATGCCGACCCTCGTCAAAAGCCTTGCAACCGTACTATGACGTATGCCAAGGTCCTCTGACAACGCACGTGTATTCGCCTATGGATTTGTTTCTACGGCTCTCCACAAAACTTCTTCGTCAAGTGACGACCAGGGCCTTGGACCCGATTTTTCTTTGAAATCAAAATCTTCAGAAGCGAGTTTTTCGAAGCCTCGGTCTCACGGTTCGTTCGTAAGGACAGTCCGTCTCAAAAGCGCTGCTAACGTTTTGGGATGCCTCTGCCTCAGAATGTCCCAATTTAAATTCGTAAAGCATGATGACTCGATGGTCGCGTCGGTTGATTTTACGGAGCGCTAGAAAAGGTCGGCTAGAAAAACTACGGCGACACCCACATATGTTTTTTGAAAGAGCAAGGAAAAACCCACGGAAAGATATGCGTGACTTATCCTGAGACGGGATGATTTAGGGTAAAAACTTATTTATAATACCTCGAAACGGAGATTAATTTTGCGACAGCCTAATATAAGCTTCTGCCCCTATACTGGCGGCAACGCTATCACCTTTCTCCTATCACATTTTCTTGGACACTACGTATATTCAGGCTGGATAGACCGGCTCACACCGGCTAGCTAAGAAGATCTTTACACTTGTTTATGGCGAACAAACACGGTAAGACCTAGGCCTCGTCTATCAGTGGGAGGAGGGGGCAAAAGTAATGAGACTGTCCATCCCGTGTCCATATATTTCGTGACTGGAGTCCGGTTTCTTGCTTATCGTATTTGTAAGTTTGTGTGGTACTTAATGAAGGCCAACTGAGAAGTTATCACTTCCGCCCTTTCCAGAAGCATGCCAAAACCCCAGCCTGTCTCATGCCGAAACCCCAGTCTGACGAGTCGACCTGTGCCGCGCAAATCTCTCCCGATTCCAAACCCCGAGCAGCCTGGACTCAATGTTCACGCAGGATGAGAAGCACGTCTTCTACCTTAGCCCTGTCAAGCAGCCAGTCTGGGTGAGGTCTGTTGACCTGTTACCGACCTTCGTTCGACGGGATGTTCACGGCGAGAAGCACCTTCAAAGCTTTTGGGTCTGCGCCCATGGACCGGTGTACTGGAAGCTGTTTACCAAAAGCACGATGTTGGACTCCAACGCCATGGTGAACGAAATAGAAGAGATGGACCGGCGACTCGCTCTTATTCTGTCGCAGCGCTTCAAGAAGGTCCTCCTCTTCGACAACGCCGCACCCCATCGGGAGCATGTGACCACGGATAAGCTGGCCCAGCTGGGCTACGTTCACATGACTCAACAAGCGTGTTCGCCGGATATCTCTCCGCGCGACTACCACTACTTTTTGAGCCTACGGGACCTCCTGGTCGTGAGGGACACAAGAACCCAAGCAGTCCTTAACAACCATATCGAGCAGTTGATCAACACCAGACCCAAGCAGTTCTGGAAGTATTGGATCAGGAAGTTGGCTGAGCGATGGCAGCAAGTCCTTGACCTTGATGACATACACATTCCTCAGCATCGTTGATTTGTAACTGAGTTATAAAGAGACAAGGATTTTTTTCATCTTGTCTCATTACTTTTGCCTCCCCCCCCCCCCTAATAGTAAGACAAACCTCTATCTCCTGAAGACGTTGAGACTCGAGCTGGCTTCTTGACAGTGAGACGTTCCTTGTTCGGCTCCATCCGCACTATGGGATGCTACCAAACGTTCTAGTTCTCTGGCGCTACTCAATAGCTCTGCGAAGGGATATACAATCGTGTCCGACACTCTACACCAGCTGGTTTAGAGTGAGTGGCGACGGTACCGCAATAACCACGCTGAAACGTCTCATCGTCTCGTTGTAGATGCTCTGTTCCCGCTTTGAACTAGATTGTAGATGGGTCAAGAGGGCGGGACCCAAAGGCATCTCTTTTTGAAGAAGAAACAGCAGAATTCGAGATCGTGAAGTGGAAATCACCTGGGTTATTGCGTCGAGCTGCTCGAGCTGCCTCTTTCTTAGCATGAACAACGGCCGAATGCCTTCTTAGAAGCGCTCGAATGCCGACGCACAGTCCGCCGGATACAAAGGCGGCGACGAGAAATGCTATGCCGAGCACCCAGTTCCACGAATCTGCAATGAAAGTGTCGAAAATGCTTTCATTCCACTAGTACTCGACAAGTTAGGAAATCATGGACACTTGCTTAGCCTGGAAACGGATTTGAACTAGGCCGATTAATGCGCTCCGAGTGGGCACTAGCTGCCACTGAACCAATCTAGCCTAGTTGCCTTCCCATAGCAGCAACGAGCAATTACGCTGTTAGGCGGGATTTATCCTTCCGAAACGGAGCGGCTGGACGTTATGAAAGCTGCATATCAATATCGATCTTCTGCGCCACCCAGTCGATACGGATAGATATTGTAACGCTACGCCGCTCGCTATCTGGAGTTTAAACGCTGCCCAGAGCTAGCGTCTATGTGTATCTCCGTCTGTCTGTCTCTGCATCTGTCCGTCTGTCCATCTGTCAGTACATTGTACTGTTTAACGTAGTACAAAAATCATTGACTGTGTTTTGCATCTTGACAGATGATTCCACAGACACGACAGATATTATTTACCTCTGCTGGCCCACTGAGGATAGGGATTGCAACGAGTGAAAAGCACCGATCTATGTATCAACCATTATCGATTGTTTTTATCGATTTTTCTCCGCTTTTGATTTTAAAGTGTCGAGCTTTTGTGCAGTGAGCAGTATCGATCGGCTGTGTCACTACTATTCGGATCTGTCGACTATATCAAGTATCTTCGCAGATGAAGGTTTGGGTTTGCCCTAGAGGGTAGGAGGAGGGGATTTTGCTCCGTCTGTTGCATAACGGTGTCAAAATAAAGCTAACCATTACAATGACAACACACTGAGCTAGCCCACAAGAGGAGCTTTCCTTACAACCTCCTGGCCGCGACAGGCCACACTGCTTGTGTTTGTCCCGCTTTTCTAGCAGTGCCTTCTCTCTCCGACTAGGATAGATCCAAGAGTTTGAGGTTGGATATATGTTGACAGAGGGATCACAGCAACACAATGCAGAACGTTTTTTCTGGCAGAGTTTCAGCTAGTGATCAGATCATCCGTTAGCCCTGTTGACTACTAGTAGAGGTATAAATAAGCCAGGAACCTCACCAGATATAGCTGTAGATTCCGTGAACAACGATAGCTCTTCGTCCAGCGTTGAGTTAAAGGAAAGAATCGGAGAAATGGGTTCCATAGTTGATAAGACGATCGAGCAAGCGGTAAGCAGATAATTTTCTCTCTGAAAATCAAGCTGTGTAAAAAACCACCTTTAACTATGGCCGTTGCCCTGCATAAGAATAGAGCGGAGTACCTTATATACCTTATGCTGTAATGTAACTTTCTCCCCTCCCACTCCCCCTTCTTATCACCTGTCGGAATTCTTTTAGCTATTTTGATCTACGATTTTTGTGTTTTTGTCTCCGAAATAGATCAAATCAAATCAAACTACAATTTTTAGTCCATGCTGAGAATAAGCCCGATCAAGCGGAATCGGAGTAACGACCACAGACTTACATTCTGGCCGGCGCGCCTGATTAGTTGGCACGCACCCTCAGAATGCTGCCCTCATTCATGAGAAGGTCCTAGTTTTTAATGCAGTTTCTAACCTTCCTTCATTTTAGGTATGCTACCATGACGTGTAGCTCGTTTCTTCAAAAAAAGCAATCAGTTTTCCATAAACTGTTCAAATTGGGACAGAATCAATTTAGATTGAACCCTGATCGCTCATCTATTTCTGCAAACTATGCAATATAAAGCGTATAACATCGAGGCGTCGTAAGCACCTCACTGACAACAAAGTTTGGAGTAAAAAACTGATTTTAGAGGTTATTTTCGAGTTCCAATAACAAATGCTAGGAAATCCAGTGGCTTTCAAATCGCTAGAAACTATCGCGGTTAAAGGAGTTAAAGTAGTGGAGGAATTGAGAAATACGAGGTGTGAGAAGGTATCATACGTAGTGTTGATGCGACACGGACGGTGCAGAATGTTTTTCACTTGGGACAGGCCCGCGCCATATCCTCGTCGCCCAACAATGTAAATCAGAAAAATTTGAATTTGATCGTTTTCGTCGAGTCACGCTGCTGGAACAAAACAATACCAGCGTGCGGTCCACATAGACTAAGCTGGAGAACTAGGGGGAAGGGGTGGAATCGGAAAAGACCTTTGTCGCTGATTGCTGCTTTCTTTGGACAGATGTCATTGCGATAAGCTATATGTATGTATAACGACCGATGTTTGAGGAATATTATGTGGAACTACACCCTCCGGTAAATATACCATTTTTATGTCAGATTGTTAAATTGGTCATTTTTCAAATCAAATAGGACACTTTTGCAGATGAAGACATATGAAATCAAAGCAAACTGTTCCAAAGAAAAATGAACTTCTTCTACATTGAACTATAACCTCTAAAAAAAGTTTAAAATATTCTTTTGTCTACAGTATAACTTTCTTTGAAGTTTTAATTCATCTACCTTATAAGTGATCCTATTGCTTGAAATTTTGTAAAATTTTAATGTTTCGTAGAAAATTGATGATTTGAGGCTTATTTCAAAAAGTAAGAAGGCGGCCATTTTTTCGGAAAAAAAGAGATTGAGCTGTGTCCTCTTCCGAGACGACGCGATTTTTCTTCGATTGATAGCAGAATCTCTTTGAATGAAGGTTCCCATCTATTAAAGATACATTAAAGACAAATGTAAAAAAAACAAATATTGTCACTTTGATGGCTCATGTAAGTGACGTTTACACAATCAATCAAATAAAAATGGCATCGAACTAATCGACTGCTCTGCGCGCTCTCTTCTTTTAATGCACTCAACGATTGATTCCTTTTTGCATTTCAAACAAATTTTGATTTATAGTTTTTTCCCTAAAAGTAAAAATCTCACAAAAATAGAACACTTATTGGGGCAGATAAACTAAAAAATATCAAAGAAAGTTACACCAAGTTCTTCTTGAACGAAAAATTATTCTAACCATCTTACTGAGTCTGCAGTTTAACCTACCTGAAGGTCGTTTTGATTTCAAAAGTCTTACGCCTATGTTATACTGCGACGCGTCGCTTGTTGTCGACGACGGCGTTGACAGGAGTTTGGGGAGGACGGTTAGGAGGTACACCCGTCCCCTGCTGGGGAGCGTGCGATCTTCCTCTCACCCCCTTGCTCACTCACCACAACCCCCTAGGCTTCACCTAGAGTCTAACGGCTGCCTTATGAACCCTTTGACACGCAAAACGAAATTTCCCGGTCCGCAGAACAGCGGCTGTACTTTCTGTCACACTGCCAGTGCATAGGGTGCCTTGTAGCAACGGAGCGCAATTTTAGTATCGGAGCGCGTTTTCAATGCCACCTTTTTTGCTAAAAAAAGGTCTGAATGTTGGTACGCAACCACTATCATAACAAGGAACAATTCAATTGAGGCACAGATTTATTCAGACCACTATTATCAATCCACTCTTGCTCTCGTAATGAGTTCTTTTGAGATTCGTATATGTCACGATTGTGGCCCTAAAGAGGGCCGTTGGGAAGGATTGAAATCATTGACTTCTCCGACTTATGCGCGTTCACCGCCGGTGGCGATGTCCGTTCCTCCACGTGGTGCCACTGGAAACTGCTCGCTTTGTGAGCTGAGCTAAGCACGGACACTCGGATGCAGGCGACAGGCCCCTGTGACAGGCCGGCATACGAACACTCATGTCACATCACATGGTGTGTGATAAGTCAAGTTTTTCGAGATTGTGCTACGGCGTCCGCGGGAGCCGACGCGCACTCGCAGAGCCCGGCGAGTGTGGAAAGTATGCGAGGGTCCCTGATGCGAGGACAGCATCGGGGGGGGGGGCACTGAGCTAGTCCGAAAGTCCCGTAACGTAGGCAGGACCCGCGTAGCAACGCTGAATGTGGGTACGTTGACGGGCCGATCGTGCGAGTTGGTTGAAGCACTGGAGCGAAGAAGAGTTGATTTCTGTGCGGTGCAGGAGACGAGGTGGTCCTGCAGCAAGTCAAGGGACATAGGACGTGGCTTCAAGGCCGTTCTATGCGGAAGTCCCAGGACCACCAGTGATGTCGGAATAATCGTCTCCGAACGATTTCGTGACTTGATTGTAAGCTTTGAACGCTATGACGATCGGCTGATGAAGATCGTTGTCGCCGCGAAGGAGCGACTCTATCACTTCTTCTCTGCATATGCTCCGCAGAGTGGCTGCTCCGATCAAGCCAAGGAAGAGTTTTGGAGCCTGCTTGATGAGAAGACAGCAGAGGTACAAAGATGTCATCATAGTCGCTGGTGACCTATGGGCACGTAGGTGCTGCGAAGGACGGGTACAGCTGTCATGGTGATATCGAATACGGGTCTCGTAACGCCGATGGTGAGCGCATTCTTGAGTATGTTGAATCGCATAATCTCACCATTGTGAATATCGTTTTCCGAAAACGCGACTCCCACCTTATCTCATACTATAGTCGGAGCTCCAAGTCTCAGATAGACTTTGTCCTTGTCAAGGATCGCGACCGAAGCCTTGTCACAGACGCGAAGATCGTGCCGTATGAGACGGTCGCCCCACAGCATCGGCCGCTGGTGTGCACCTTTAAGATCACCCCTCCGAGGGTGCGGCAGGTTGAGCGATGCGGTGCTGCAAGAATCAAGTGGTAGCGAATGAAAGAGAATGAAGCAGCTGTGATTTCCCGCGTACGGTTGCCGACAGTCACGACTGTCGACGAAACTTGGGAGAAAGCAACCGACGCGATTCGTCAAGGCGCAAGGTTGGAACTCGGCATAACGAAGCCTGGGCGACGCAAAGTCGACAAGCAGACATGGCTGTGGAAGGACGATGTGAAAGCGAAGGCAAGAGAGAAGAAATCGCTTTATGTGTTTCTCAGCGATAAAACAGCCGACAACTGGCAGAAGTATCAGAAGGCAAAGAAGGCTGCAAAGAAAGCCGTGGCTGTTGCGAAAGCCACTCGTTATAGTGATGTCAACGAAAAGCTCGAGTCGCGCGTTGGTGAGCGGTATTTGTACCGACTTGCTAAGACACGCCATCGCCAAACCGAGGATATTAAAAAGTTCTTTGGCATCAATGATGAGAGCTGCCATCTTCTGACAGACCGCAAAAAAGCGCTGAAGCGATGGCGTGATTACTTTGAGGAAATTTCCACTATGGATTTTCCACACCCGGCCATCCCTTCTGTGGGTTCTCTTCACGGTTCCGTTCACAAGATCACCGTGGAGAAAACAGAAGCGGCTCTGAGAAAGATGAAGCCATGCAGGGCTACAAGACCGGATGATCTGGCAGTCGATGTTTGGAAGTCGAAGATCTGGTATGCTGCTGAGTGGTTGGCTGAATTCTTCAACCAGGTAGTGAAGGAGAAGAAAGTACCGGAGTGTTGGCACAACAGTACGACGATTCAGATTTGTAAGAAGAAAGGCAGTCCTGCAGACTGCTCCAATTATCGTCCGATTCGCTTGCTTTCGCACAGCATGAAGATCTTCGAGCGAATCCTCGATAGACGAATTCGTGAAATCGTCAAGCTCTCGGAAAACCAGTGCGGCTTCGTAGCTGGTTGTGGAACCATTGATGCTATACACGCCCCCCGCCTCCTGGTGGAGAAGCATCGCGAGAAACAGAAGCCGATGCATATAGCCTTTCTCGACTTGGAGAAGGCCTTCGACCGCGTACCGCGTGAGGTTATATGGTACGCCTTGCGACAACACAACGTACCTGAGGAACTTATAGAGTGGGTGCGGATGCTCTACTTTTGCCCAAAGAGTAGAGTGCAAGCTGCAGCTGGAACCTCAATGTAGTTTCCCATCTCTGTTGGGGTACACCAAGGTTCAGCGCTTTCTCCGCTTCTCTTTGTTGTCGTCATGGATGCCATTACACGAGATCTTCAGAAGCCTGTCCCATAGACATTGCTCTATGCTGATGACGTGATGCTTGCTTGCGAAGATAAGGATGATCTCGTGCGGCAGGTGCAAGCTTGGTGCGACCGCCTGGCTATATTCGGACTCAAATTGAACGCCAAGAAGACCGAGTGCTTAACAACTGACGTAAGCGAGTCCGGCTCCATTAAGATTAACGGTACTGAGCTTGCGCGCACTTCACTGTTTAAATACCTGGGATCAGCAACAGCATCTGACGGGGGTCTGATGGTTGAAGTGAACTCACGCGTGAGTGCAGCTTGGACCAAGTGGCGCTCGTTGACTGGTGTGCTCTGCGATAGGAAGATACCAGAGCGCTTGAAGTCGAAGATCTACAGAACAGTCGTGCGGCCGGTAGTGATGTACGACGCTGAGTGTTGGCCTGCGACCAAGGAAGTTGAAACGCGCCTCAGCGTCATGGAGCGAAGATTCTGCGCTGGACGGCTGGAGTCACTCGCATGGACCGCATCTGAAATGATGCTATTCGGCAGAAGTTCGGTGTCGCGCCGATAGCGGACAAGATGCGCGAAGCTCGCTTACAATGGTACGGCCACGTTCTGCGTGGAAAGGAAGACAGCGTCCGCAAGATAGGCCTTGAGTTGGAATTGTCAGGAAAGCGGCCTAGAGGACGCCCGAAGCAGCGTTGGTCGGATACGTTACACATGGACATGAAAGTAACTGGCGTCCACCCTGATCAAGCGCATGACCGGGAAAGGTGGCGTCATGACACCAGAAGAGCGGACCACGCGACGAAGCGGGACAAACGCTGAAGAACAAGAACAAGAAGAAGAAGAAGAAGAAGAAGAAGAAGAAGAAGAAGATGCGCGTTCACCGCCGAGCTGGATGTCCTCAAGCATGATGATGACCGCCACTCTCATCGCACTGCTGCTAGAAAGCAGATATATAAGCTATAGGTACCTAGACCAAAGCGAATCAGCGCATATACGATACCCCCTAGGAAAACATCAGTTTGCAAAAATTGGGCCTCAGATAAGACGATTCCGTGTTGAACGCGTCACCAGAAAACTCTCGTGTGGTGTCGAGCACAGAAACGTCGGTTTCCGTGCCTGTGGAAGGAAGGAGGAACGAAAGAAATGCATCAATGAGGACATGCTTGGCGAAAACCCCCTAGCGAAACATCACATTGCAAAAATTAAGCTTCAGCTGGAAAGATATCATGCTGGATATCAAATTAGGCCTCAGCATGAAAGATATCATCCTCTCGTGTCGTGTCGAGCATAGAAACGTCGGTTTCCGTGCCTGTTGGTTGAAAGAGAAACGAAAGAATTACATGAGTTGGCACAGGCCAGGCATGACAGAAACCCCCCTAGCAATAAATTAGAAGAATTTAATGTGACACTTAAAGAAATGCAGAACTAAAAGTAAGAAATATCCTGTTTCACCTCTTAGCCCTATACAGGATATTAAAGACGATAGACAGCTACCATTACTCCCGGAGGTTCATCAGTAGGGCAGGGAGTGGTAGCGTAGAGGAGACAGTGTGGGGGTTATTTATATGCAAGTGAGATCAAAGTATTAGCGGGAAAGTGCAATGGGTACTGACTGGGTGATCAAATTATAGTAATGTAAAATTATGGGAAAGTAAACTAATGAGAATGTAAACAAATGAGAATGTAAACAGGAGATTTTTTATTAAAGCAGATTTATTATAGAAATTGTTGAAATACTGTATATACAAACTTGTGGGTTGCTTTAAAGGAATTGGGAAGTTCATATTTATGGGAAATGTTTTTATTATTAAAAATGCAAGAGATGATTGCTTTGATAATATTTTTTTGCTATATTCCAACTTTAGTACGTTATTAATTAAACTATTCAATCTATTTATAAAATCTTATTTTTTCGTACAATTTCTAGAAATACGTAGAGTCTCAGCATATTTTATTGATTTCTTAAGTACTTGACTGGTATAAGTTGAGCTATAAGGAAATCTAGTTATTCTGAAATTGAAAAATCTGTTTTATTATATTGTTTAGTGTACAATCTTTCACCGACTACTGTAATAGTAAAGTCTAAAAAGTTACATATTTTGTCATCGACGTTAGTTTTTGTTAAACTTAAACAATTTTGATAAGTATGCAGTAATTTCTTTTCAATGTAACTATTCTCTAAATTATGTATGAATAATATGTCATCCATGTATCTGTAAGGAAGGAAAAGTTTTTTAATAGAAAGCTGTTAGATGAGCTTTTAAATTCAAATAAACTTAGGGTAAGATCAGCTTTAATTGGGCTGGCATTACCACCTTGTTGAACTCCTTTAATTTGTCTATATGTAGAATTGCCAAGTATGCAGTAAGCATTCTTTAATAAGAAATCCAGCAAATATATTACATCTTCTTTTTATAAGATCTGTAATGATCATTTTGAGAAGGTAAGTCACTATAAAAAGTTTTGTATTTGTTTACTAATAGAAAGATTTTGTTAGCATTTTTAATACAAATATTCATGATTTCTGTGATATTTTTAATAATTGTGTTATGGGGGATATTTGTAAACATATCTGCGAAGTCAGCAGAATAAAGCTTAAGATTTACATTATTAAGTGAACATATTTCACTAGATATGTTAATGTCGTTAATGGACCAAAAATTTTTAACACAGCCATTGTTACACAGAACATGGTAAGCATAATTTTTGAAGTGACTCCTGATATGTGTAAGAATAATAGCCAATTCAATAGGGGGTTTGACACTATTGTTTGATGCACCAGTTATAAATCTAAACTTAACTGGATTTTTATGAAGCTTAGGAATACAATAAATAAAAGGAATAATGCTATTACTGACAGAACTTAAGTTAAAACTAGTGATGCATATATTATGTCTATTTATTAACTCTTTAATTTTCGTACTATTAGGAGTATATATTTCTTCAGAAGTATTGTTATTTACGCTATCGTCGGTACGAATGATCACGACGAATGGAGACACATGGAACTTCCTCAAGGAGCGAAAACGGAGAGTGCCTGATAGACTTCCTATCCGCGTGCCGTCTCTACCATGGAAATTCTATGCTTGAGAAGCCTTCAAACCGACGATGGACCTAGGAAAGCCCAAATGGAGAAACACGTTCGGAGATCGACCATGTTCTTACAAACAGACGCTGGAGTCTGTTCGACGTCTCCGTGCTGCCTTCATTTGACACCGGCTCGGATCACCGTCTTGTCCGTGCGAAGCTGACTCTCAAAAAGTAGAGGTTCAAGCGTGACACCCATAAACCGGCACCGGTGAGGATCCCCACATTCAAGTCTGAGGAGTTGGAATATGCAATAAAGTCGTATGATTGGAATCTTCTTGAAGATCCATCGGAAGACTACGACCTTCTCTCCAAAGGACTGTTGAAATGTGCTAGCAGCTCTTGCGGAGCCACATCACCGTCTGCTTCAAGACTCAACGCACATGCGATTAAACTCTTGGAGCAAAGAAGAGCTGTTAAACTGGATCCTAATGCTTCCCATCTGGAAAAGTTATCATCTCGAAGGCCTGTCGAATTGCAGTGAAGGAGTCCATTCAAACCTACAAAAGATTGGAGCTGTTAAAAGCCGATGGGAAAGGTTCAAGCATAAAGCACTGCAAACGAGATCTCCGCGATAAGAAGGCAACAATGTAAGCCCTTGTGGATAAGGATGGAACAACGCAAACGTCTCGAAGAGGGCCATCGTTCAAGAATTCTACACAGATCTGTTCCGTTCTTCCATCACTGTCCCGAAATGTTTGATACCACCAGCTGAGGAAGTACCTCCCATTCTGGAATCAGAAGTTGTTCATGCCATCAGAAGGATGAAGCCGGGCACTGCTCCCGGACCGGACGGCATTTCTGCTGATCTCCTTCGTGCGGGTAGCAGTGCCCTCTGCTCACTTCTTGCCAAGCACCTCAACCACTACCTTCGACTTGGTAGGATTCCGGACTCATGGAAGGAGTCCAAAACAGTTCTGATCTTTAAAAAAGTCAGCAGGAAGACATCAACAACTATCGACCCATCAGTCTTCTCTCGGTTGTGTACAAGATCTTCACCAAGATACTGCTTAACCGCATGGAGCATTGCTTGGATGAATATCAGCCAGTGGAGCAAGCAGGGTTTCGCAAGGATTTCTCCTGCATGGACCATATTCAGACTGTCTCACAGCTCATCGAGAGGAGCCGCGAATACCACCTCCCACTTGTCCTTGTCTTCGTGGATTACCGGAGAGCGTTCGACTCTGTGGAAATCAACACCGTTTTGAACGCACTTGTGCACGCTGGTATACCATCGCCCTACATCCGACTTCTCGACGAATGCTTCTCGAACACATCGACTACCATCCAGCTGTTCGATCGAAAGCTTAAAATTTCTATCGGGAAAGGAGTACGGCAGGGAGACACGATTTCTCCCAAGCTATTCACAGCGGCACTCCAGGATGCCATGAACGGCTTGAACTGGGACTATAAGGCTACCTTGTCGACGGCCAACGGATCAGCAACCTTCACTTCGCCGACGATATTGTTCTCATCTCTACCAGCACGACAGAAGTCGAGGAAACGCTCAATGTGGCAGGTATGAAGATTGGATTGGACATGAATATGTCCAAAACACAATTTATGGTCAACCAGTGGTGTGACACGTGACTCGTAAGGTTAAATGGAGTCGCTCTGGAACAGGTCGACTCCTACGTCTATCTGGGAAGAGAGCTGAGTATGGATAACGACCTCGCTCCTGAAATCGCCCACAGGAGACGCGCAGCATGGGCAGCCTTCAGTTCGATTCGCGAAGTCACCGATAAGGTCAAGGATCCAGAGCGATGCAAACTACGCATCGTGCACTGGAGAGATGTCTTCTAAGCCTTTGTCAGCAATGGCAAGAAGGCCTACGAAGTTCAGAGCTACGGGAGAAGTCGCAATTAGCAGACCCGCTGCAGTACATGATGAAGTCCAAATATCGCTGGGCCGGACACCTGCTTCGACGAAAGGACTATAGATGGAGCCTCCGTGTCACAGAATGGCTCCCGAGAGACTATAAGAGACCACTGGGACGACCGCCAACGCGATGGGCAGACTCATTCTCAAGATCTTTCAGAGAGCGGAGTCTGCCTCACTGGATGCAAGCAGCCAGAGATCGAGCGGTCTGGAAGAGTTGTGGTCCTCGCTGAGAAAACCTCCAGCCGACAAAAGGACCATCAAAGTATCAAAGAATCAAAGTAAGTATTGTTATTTATGTTTTCTATTTCATTATTAATCATATTATAGTATAATTTCTTACAAACAATACCATAGCTGGATGACGCTTTATCTAAAGGGCATAATATAAAATACTTTTGAACAAAGTCTATACCGGAGCAGTTTGTTTTTTTTAACAATTAGAATTTTTTATTAACATGTAATAGGGCTCTATTTTACTATCACAAAAGAACAATTTTTGAGTATTTTCGATTAAAGTTAAAATTTTAGCATTGAGTCTGCACCGATTCTTAATCTTTGTATTCGCTAAACAGAATATATTATGCCAGATTTGTTCGATTTCAAAAGAAGTGAAACAAGGAGGTGGCCTATACTTCGTTCCATTACATAATAATTGGTAAACTTCTAATTTTTAAAAATGTCGATATTTCCTGTTACCACATGTCCATAATACGGATCTATAATGATTGGTATTTGTCGCAAATACAGGGGGACTACATGTATTATTGTTACCCATGCTACGTAAAAAGCTATTGTAGTTAAAAAGTTTTCTGGAAATAGGTTCCTGATATTGGCATACTATTTTAAATGGTTTGCAAGGTTTATCACTATTTTCTTTAATTAGACTGACCATATGTTTATCATTAATAATTTTATTTATATTAAAAGAATCAAGGATTGTATCATAGTATAGCATCTAAAGAATGATGAAAGCATTATTTTTGATTATTTTTTGTTTAAGACTGTAGTCATAGTTAAAATGGAAGTAACGTAATGAGTTGAGTAGCAGAATTTTCTTTTCTTGAGAGATTTCTAAAGATTCCATATTTTTAAGAGTAATTGATGAAAGAACCTTGATATAATTTTGCTTTTTGGACTTAAGGAATCTGAAAAATTCAAAACCATTACGACCTTCCTCATTAAGGAAGCACAGTGTTTCATTAATAATGTCGTTAAAACTAAATTGTTTTTTAGATCTATTTTTCTATTTATTACCTCTATTAGAACGATGTTTTACTATCTGTAGATTAAAAAAATGGATGAATAGGCTTATATGAGAGAGGGTTAGAAATATGTGTTATATTACCATAACCTTTAATGTTGTCATTAAAGCCAAAGGGGTATGCAGTCATTAAGAGTTCGATCCAAAAGAGTTCTTTGATTTTCAAAATGGTTAAAATGTCAGTGTTTTCTTCAAGATTTTCCAGAATAGTAACATTAAATTTTCTACTAAAACAAGCCTTACCAAAGTGTTTATGGGAAATTTTATTAGTTTTTTGCCTATAATAATAAAGATAAAGGACGGCGTTACTCAATCCCTTCCGGGATGCGCCAGCGCATTCCACTTCTACGGGATGTCGTGGACACGATTTGAATGCGTATTTGGCCATACAATGACTTGCGGTGGCCAGCCGATGAACAAGTCAGCGCTTTATCCTTCCCAGACAAGTCTGGTACCAATTCACTGACACCGGAGGGATGGAAGGCTTGGTTGGCCTGGACGGGAAATCCGAACCAGGAACCTGGTATCGGGTGCACGCGACAGTCGCACCTCCTCCGACTGCGCTACATGCGCCCTTTTTGCCTATATATATTATTAATATGCTTCTTTATTCTAGTTTTCAGTTTTCTTTTAGTAATACCTACATATTGCTTACCGCAATCAGCACAGGTTAGGCAGTATACAACGTTAGAAGGCATACAGGTGGCTAAATCTATCTTATAGGTATTTATTATACAACCGGTAGTAAAACTATCAATAAAATGATTAGTATCCATAACATCACAGATTACACACTTATTATTACATATTTTACCTATTGTAGAGTTGCCGAAATTTTCTAGGTTGTACTTGCCGTTACTTTTGCGCTTATGAAAGCGCCTAAGCTGAAAGTAATGGGTGTTAGAAGTTGTGCTTAAGCAGGTTTTTTGGCCTAGATCAAACGTATAGAACGGCAAAGTCCTATACGAGTGGGAAGGTTACCTTGAGGTTTTGGAGGGACTGCCTCCTGGGGTTGGCGCTCCCAAAGAAATAGCTATGCCGGAGGCGTATTACCTAACCTCCCATGCCAGTAACTACTTGTATAACCCCATCAGCATAGCTATCAGCATAGCTATGAGGAAGAGGAAAAGGAGAAGGAAGCAAGGCAAACCTAACTGAACCTAAGGCAAGTACAACCTTTAAGAATGAGGGAGTTCGAGGAAAATTTCTGTAATTATACATTATCCTAATATAGTATTATTTATAGGAGTACCATATCTTAATTATAGAATAGGACAAATTGTAGTATACAGAAATGGGAGAGCAGTGGATGGCATTACATTCTTATTATAGCTACATGCTGTTTAATTAAATAATTATTATTAGAAATCAATAAATTAACAAAGTTTTAGTAAATGGATCAATATTATTTATAAATGGTAAAATAGCATAGTATTATTTATAAGAGTACCATACCAAAACTAAAGAGTATCCTAATATCAATCAATTGATCAACTAATTATAGCTAAGAGCTTTATACCGGTTTAAATTGAACAATTGAGGATACCAATAGAATCACTTAATCTAGAGCTGGAACAGCACTATCAATTTTTCGTTTATAAATATGTATTACATCTTGATTAACAACAAAAACTATCATCTAGCAATGAATTGTTAGAATTATACAATTGTTTTGCTATTTATTCATTTTATAGTATGTTTAATGGTGTATTTTGCATATGTATATGCGTACATACATGCATACATATATTCATACATTTACATATACTCATATTATTACTCACATTGTTATGTGGTGAATTAGATTAGTTTGGTAAATAACTACTAAATACTAAGCGTATAAGTCAGTATACGAGATATGAAAAGGTGCTCCTTTTTCGTTTAAAGGCCGTCGACTGTTACCGTAGTCAAGTTTTTGAATACTGACAAACGAATTTTTTTAGGCCGTTGTTTCATGTAACTATTATTTGTGGTTGTTTTCTGTGTTTGTAGGTTGCTTAATTTTCGTATTGAATAGTATATTTCGTGAATATATATAGATCGGGTTATTTCCTTGTAATATTATACTGACAGGAAGTGTTTCAGAGTACATAGACGTAGAATTAGTGGGAACATTGTCCAAAATGTCTGTATGTAACAGCCAAACCGTTACTGATTCCTCGATAACATACAAATATACAGGCAAGAGTTGAATGTAAAATGTAATAATGTATTGGTAACGTATAATGTGTAGGACTTGTTTACAGAATTGTCTTACAATGCTGATGCAGAAAAGCGCTCAAAGTTCAATGACGTATTTCAAAACAAAATACTAAAGGAGTATGCCCGAATCATAAATATCCCTATTCAACCGTGGAAGGACTTTAACGAATTCATTAAGGAATTTTTGAACTGGGTAAAGTAAGTAACCTTTCATTCTGTTGTGAATATACCCAACCAGGGTCCATATCTAGATATATTAATGTGCAATTGTATTCTAATATATAATACACCTCGCCTTGAATGATAAGACTTAAGATGCTTAGGTAAGCAATATAAGATAAGCACCATTGAATATCATCCACAGGCATAACCTAGCGATACCGTAAGTAGGCACTCATGAACGTAATCTCCAGCGGTGCTCGAGTGCGGCGCCGTCTTTTAGGTTTACACTTGTGATACCGATTGCGACCAGAATGTCGCCATATCGTGGCTACGCCCACTGAAATTGTGTATATATACGATGCGTGTACCACTATTGTGGGTTCTACTATAAAATCGTGAGAATAAACCTTTGTTCCACTGAATAGTAAAGCCACCCCATTGGTAATCCACCAAATTGGTGCATCGACCGTGGAAAAAACCCAAGCCTGCGCTAGTTCTCCTCAGTGAGAAACAGACGGGTTTTTATTAGCTTTCTTTGCGAGTTCTCTCCGGAGAAACCAGAAAGCAACCGTAAGTCCTTCGCGAGTTCTCTTCGGAGAAACCAAGACTTGATTGTCAGCTTGCTAGTTCCCTTCGTGAGAAGCAGCCGACAAATCTAAATTTTCCTTTGCGAGTCCTCTCACGAGGAACCAGGAAAATAAAAAAGCTTTCTTTGCGAGTTCTCTTCGGAGAAACCAGAGAGCGAACGAATTTCCATTCCGATCAAGGAAAGGAAATCGAAAGAATATCTTCTTCGCGAGTCCTCTACCGAGGAACCGGAAGGAAATTCTAAATTTCTTAGCGAATTCTTACCGAGAATCCTAAGAAAGAAAAAAAGACCCGCGTTGCTGGAAAAGCTTTGAGCATAGAACTACTCGAACCATTTCAAATAGCGGGTGAATTTCAGACGTCACGAAATCTTAGATATTTGTGAGAAATTCACCAAAACGCGATAGAAATGGCCGATGTTCAAGCCTTGAAGACGAAGATCTCCAACGCATGTAAGCACCTTCGATCCAACAATGGTCAAATCGAAGAACTCCGAAACCCATTCGAATTTCCACCGGAGAAAACGCAATTCGAGGAGTATATCAGAAGAAAGACTGCTGACTTGAACCACCTTTCACGTGGAATATCACAAGGCAAGCAGTTACTGGACAAATACGTTAAGGAAGCCATCGAAAGGATCGACAGACAAGCCGAACAAAAAGAGCAGGAAAAGTTCATGATGGACAGGAATAAGCATTTAGAAGATGATGCAAACAGTATGGACATCATAACATGTCAATGGATCAACAAAATAGAATTCCGTTCAGAGGAACTGGCGCAGCAAGCCGCCCTCACAGAGGATGTGACTTCTAGTGTCAGTCACCAGGCCACTAGAAGTCACAATAACGGTACAAACGATCAACAAGGACGTCTACTACCACCAGGTGACCGTATTGGAAAGAACTTATTAAACCAAGAATTAATTTTTAGATACGAAGGTACCGAAGAAAATTCTGAGGACATATTGACTTGGCCTATGCCTGCCGGTCAGAATAAAATTTTTTTGCAATACGAGTAAGTAATTATTATAAATGTAAGAGATAGGTTCTTAAATAAATGTATTTTTAGGTAAGGGGCGTGTGTAGCGCAGTCGGAGGAGGCGCGACTGTCGCGTGCACCCGATACCAGGTTCCTGGTTCGGATTTCCCGCCCAGGCCAACCAAGCCTTCCATCCCTTCGTGGTCGGTGAATTGGTACCAGACTTGTCTGGGAAGGATAAAGCGCTGACTTGCTCATCGGCTGGCCACCGCAAGTCATTGTATTGCCGAATACGCATTCATGTCGCCTCCGCGACATCCCGTAGAAGTAGAATGGGCTGGCGCATCCCAGAAGGGATTGAGTAACGTCGTCCTTTATCGTTTATCCTTATTCTTATTTTTAGGTAAAAATGTCATATAAGTTTTGGAACTGGTTTCGCGAAATTGGTTACAAAAATCTAATACAGTACAACAAGCAAAATGGTTTTGACATGAGACAACAGACAAAACATGATATCAACGAGATACCCTTGAAAACAACAATCCTACAACGGTACGCGAATCAGAGGGCGATAAAACGGGAATAAAACGCGAAATCATGAACGAAACAGTCGAGAAAACAAGAAATCCAAGAAAAAATGCACTGAATCAGCTGATTCGCTAAAATTCTGTAAAGTCTCCGTCTGCAGAACTGCGTGAAATATGTTAGCCTCTGGCGATGGCGACGGCTCGCGACGCGCATCGCGAGCCGTCGCATCGCTGTGCACTCCCGCGTCGCTGCAGCGGACGAGGGTATACCATAGGCCTAACATAGGCCTTAGAAGAGAGCCTAGAAGAGGGTCAAACTTGATGGTCCACTTTGATTTGTCCATGTCGACGTGAACATGGTTTATATCATTTCACTTTAAAGAACTGAACTAAGCTTTGCACTCCTTAAATACAAGCAGACGTATCTCAAGCCAAAAAAAAACGGAGACAAAGTGTTCCATTGTCTTAAAACATTCATTTTCAATTCACATAAACGAATCGGCTTAAATAAGCGTGCAGTTCCTATAGGCCCATGCACACTTCTGCAACACCGCGGCGCGACAAGTGGGGCCACGGCTACCTCCGCGAAATCCGGCGGTCGAGGCGCGCTCGCGTTAGAGCAGCGTTTCAGGCCACGGGACCGACGTCCCCGTGGATGCGCGCCGCCAGGAATGGTTTGAACCATTCCAGCCTGCGGCAGTCATCGCGGCCTCGCCTGCGATAGCCGCCGCGACAGTCGCAAGAGTGTGCATGCCCCCTCCCTGCGGCACGTGTCGCAATGTCGCGCCGCGGCGCGCCGACCCTATGCTTCATCATAGCCGCGCCGCGCCGCCCCCAGAAGTGTGCATGGGCCTTATCCTATTGGCTGAAACCGTAGTTTCGGGTTTTTCCTAAACTGTCCTGAAGCAAGAATTCTTTCGCTGTGCCACATAGGTAGAATGCTCTATGCACTCGTTATCCTTTGCATCGTAGTGTTTATTTGAAACATAGTGTAAACGCTGTTTGTAAGGAATCTCACTGTTTAAAATGGTGGCGTACTTTTTATATTTCAGTTGCTTCTACTGTTTCAGGATTTATATTCGGCAAGGTCAACGCTTTGTTTTTAGCACCTTAGAATAAACACAAAAATAGTGTTCTGCCAGGAAGACAAGAATTTCGTGTCTGTTCAGAGAAGGTAATTATTCTTTCTTTAGGCACTCTGCGAAGATAAGCGACTAACTAGAATTCCTTTAAAAGAAATCAATATCAATACATTTTTTGAATGTGCTAAATTAAACCATATATTTAAATAATTTGGTTTAAAATCCACTTTGTTTATTAAAGGTGTGGTTTAAATGAAGAGCGACCGGTCCAGAATGGAAATGATTATATGTGAAATACATATTCTTACTGGAGAATAGCTACAGACTAGACAATGTTTTTTTTGTTGTTCTGCATATTTTCAAGCTGAAGCATTTGCTCGTGCCTCTGCTACTCTTCCTGTATTGTCCGGCGACAAAATGGGTATTTGAACTTACAACACTGTCAGTTTCTGTTCACCACGACCTTTTGTCTATATTCATTTATAAGCACTTTCTGTACAAAGTTTTTTCATTAAACCTTGGAAATGTCGAAATCGATCGATATTAGATCAAATTACATACATTGCTTTTTGTGCATATGTAGTGCAGTGAAGTCAGGTAAGCAGAAGAAAGGGGCCCAGCCCTTTTTTAGAGAGCCTCCCATTTTCGACATTGCTGGGGTGTTCCGCGCAGGCCTTGAGGAGGGCGTTGACGGAAACGATGATTTACCCAAGATCACAGACCATCGGCCTCTACACTTGGCGTCTTTACGTGTTTATTCGTCGGAGCGCGCTCTGTACGAGTGCACCGAGGTTTCGGGACCCCCTGTACGGTCACTCGACCTTTAACACATCCGCGACCATGTCCACTCATATGAGTGGACAGCGGAAAGGGCGCGACGGACGGTGTCCACTCATTCGAGTGGACGGGGGAGTTTTGGGAAGAACTTTGTTTATTGATGTTTTTGTTCGATTTTCTTCTCAAATTCGCAAGTTATAGTAACAAAAAATGTTAGGTTTGCGTAGACAGAAAAATGATTGGCTTTGTCGAAATTAACAAGACAAGAACTTTTTCCATTACTGAAACACAATAAGCGCACATACTTCTAGACCAGAATTAATGCACAAGCTACAAATGAAATATGAATTGAACTCTTAAATAAAACAACCTAGGCCCTGAATGATTATGACATTGCACAAACTTTTAACAAGAACACTTCTTGTCGTTGGAGGATCTCAAACAAACACATTTTTCGGAACTGGTGCAGCGCGTATGGACTTCCTTTCTTCTTTGCAATATCTCTTCCCAGGCTGCTACTCACTTTTTATAGTAAGCAGTGCAGTTCTTCTGGACTTTTCTTGGGTCTACAGTTTTGTTTTTTAAGACTCTGTCTTTTTTCAGCGCCTGTACACGCAAATGAGTGTACACACGCACGCGCCAAAAAAGCCGAGGGCCGTCGCGCGCACTGGGCCCGAAAACGCTCTGGTCGTGAATGTGTTAAGGGGGTCGTGGAAGCTGCAACAGTTGCCTGCTACCATAGCGTCCTCATTTTTTTTACTACCGAGAACATAGAGATGGGAATGCAGCTTGTTTTCACATCACGCATTTCTGCAGAGAACTTCTTCTGCAGTTTTTTTCAGTTTCTACTACTTGCTCTAAGAAGCCTTTTATATGCTTTATTCCTTTATAAACTGACAACGACAAATATGATAGCAATGCAAAAATTGGTATGCAGTCATTGTGCAAAGCAAAGCGAAGTGAATATACAGCAATCCTGATGTGGGTGAGGACGAAATAATAATTGGAATGTAAAAAGTGCACATTGTATTCATTGGGTGGCGTACTTTGCAAATTCATTCTGGTGGACTTCGTATACGATTTTCACGTCGAATTGGACACTTTCAAATCACAAATTGGAAACTTTTCACCTCAAATTGCATACTGTTCTAAGCTAGGCTAAGACATGAAATCAAAACGAACTCTTCCGAATCGAAATGGCCTTTAGGCAGGTTAAACTACATACTGGCTTACTAACATGGTTAAGATAATTTTCTACTCAAGAAAAATTTGGTGGAACTTTTTTGATTTGTTTAGCCCACCTGCACCTTTTTATAAAATTAATACAAAGACGTGTATGAATTTTTATAAAAAATTTTATTTTTTAGAGAAAATTATGAATTAAAATTGTTTTAAAGTGCAACAAGGAATCAGTCATTGAGTTCATTAAAAGAAGAGATGTCAACAAGCTTCCTGTAGGTGAACTGCAGACCTTGCAAAAATTGGTTAGAATAGTTTTCTGTTCACAGAAAATTTGATATCATTTTTTTTTTGGAATTTTTACTTTAGTTGTCTGAAGGAGTGTAATAATTTATTAGATTATCTTTAATCTAGTACTAGTTTTTGGGAAAAATATAAAATTAAAATTTGTTTAGAAGCGCAACAAGGAAGCAGTTATGCAGTGCATTAAAAGACTGGATCGGGCGATGGGATCGGAGAGTGTTTAATTATATGTCGAAGAAGCTCATTTCAATTTGGAAGAGTTCGCTTCGATTTCAGAAGTCCCAGGCTACCTTAGAGGAGTGTCCAATTTGACTTCAAAAGTGAGTGTCGAATTTGAACTGAAAAGTGTCGAATTCGACGTGAAAATAGCATGTTTCCTTCGCGGAGCAAGGGAACTTGATTAGTATTATCAATACCGAATAAGCCGTGCGATCAGTCGATATCAGTAATTCGCACAATGACGCTCCGCGCGGCGAATCTATGGTAGTAAAAATTAGGCCTTGAACATTCTATGCTGCACAGCAAACGGCCATTATATTCTCGTGCTTCTGTGTGGCTGCGATGAGAGATCAGGGTTTGGCGGCAAAGGTGCAGTGTGCGCATCATCCATTAATAGAGAACACCACTGGCCGCTCCGACGGGGTATACGGAGGAGGAGGAGGAGGTGGTGATGTTGGATGAGGAGAAGCTTCCTCAGAAATGGCCGTCATGGTTGGTGCTGAAAACAAGCTACTTCCCCCAGATTTCTCCCAGAGTATAGAGAGAGCAGTGGACAGATTCTCACCTTTCATCGCATCCATCAATCTGATGGGGCTGCAACACTTCAGCCACTTTTGTCTGAAGCATTCCAGTGAAGCTAGGGCGATGACGGCGAAGATGATCACCAGCAGTAGAGCGAGCAGCACCACGATCTGCACCTCTTCGCGCGTCCAGCTTTCTGAAGCATTCACTTCTGCTTTTAAAGATTAGGAAAGGTGTTAGTGAGAAAGGCTGAACCCATAGCCCCATCCAAAAAGCTACTCTTGGATCAGTTGTATAGTTTGTCGTACTCATCCTCTGTCACTATCTCCCTTGAAATTTTTGAATTGCCGTAACTTGAAAAGATCCATGCACGAGTAATATCCCTAACTCTCCTGTTTTTTCAAGCTTTGAAGAAGGCGGTCACTCCGCAACGTAAGCCGAATAAAGTTTCGAAAACAATATGGGCATGACGGCTTCACGGCATTAATGTATACTGTCCTTAAAGTTTTCAGAAAAAAATCGTGGTGGTCTGCGTTTGCTGGTTAGATGTAAGTTCGCTATACTTTTTATGGCCAGTTTACAAGGCACTGAAGATGCCACTGGCTGAAGAAAAATATTTCAAAACACAGAGAATGCAGTTCAGAAAAAATTTCTCGACATAAACTCACCTGGTTCCTCTGCTGCCATTTCCTCAATTTTCTCGAGGTCATCCTGGGTGATGTTATGATTGCTCATTAAAAATTCAAATGGCATCTGAAACGAGAAGACGATATAGTTGCAGTTTTAAAACATAACGATAGTGACGGCTACATAACGTGGGTGTCTAGGCAAGCGAAAAGACCATAATCAGCTTATTGCAAATTTGTTATTCACGGAATAATTTTCAGACAATCTTTAGATCAGTGCTATGGCCTTGTGTAGTACTAAGGCAAACATGTGCGTAGCAGAACAATCGGGGGAGGCGGCGGTAGTGGCGCAAACCCAAAATGGAAGCGTGCAGTTCGGGTCCAGCGGTGGTTAACCAAGCTTTCCATCCACCCATGGTCGATGGGTTAATACCAGACCTGTCTTGAAGGAAGAAACTCGATCATCGGGCCACCATAAGTCATTATGTAGATGAAATACGCACTCAAACTTCCTCCACAGTGTCTCGTAGAAGTAATATGTGTGGCTTATCCCACAAACAAAGAATCTGATTGTCGCTGATCTTTGTCTTTTTTCTTCTCTTGCACTGTGATTATACCGCAGACTTCTACCGCTTTGCAAAGCAGAATCAGGAGGTCAATTTACAGATGAATCCCATCTATAGTTCCACAAATTTTTTGTATAAGAGGTGTAAAACTATTTTATCTCAATAAACAAATAAATGAGATAGAGGTTATAGGACGGCGATAACATCTTTTTGGAATGCACTCCTACGTAGAGGGAGCGTGAATGCGTGCTTAGCCCAGACACCAAGAATTGCGGTGTCGAACCGTTGAACAAGTCAGCGCTTTATCCTTCCTAGACAAAGATGTACCAGTTCACCGCTGATGGTGAGGGCTGGAAGGCTTGGTTGGCCTGGATGGAGAATCCGAACCAGAAACTTGGTATCCCTATGCACGAGACAGAATGGGATCTTCTACGACTGCTATACAACGCACCAAATCCTACTATACAGGTTGTTTCAAATGAAATGCATATACTATTTGGAAATTATAACTTGCTCATGGAAAAATTATTGAAGTAGTTAAGGGTTCATATGGAAGCTTAAGAAATTAGAAATTTTCCGACATATGAGCCGTTTGGAACGCAACATGCACTCGTCTGAAATTTTGAATTTTACACTCGATTGATTGTGTTTGGCTTTAATACTTGTTATAAATTCTTCTCAAAGTGGACGTGTCAATTGTGTGTGCCGTTTTAAGGTTTAAAACTTGAAGCCACACTACGGTTTGCAAAAAATGCGAGATATCCTAAAAATGCAGGTTCTATTTGAATTTTCTAATATTGCTGTTAGTGAAGCTTTTGAAAATGTTTGGGATTCATGTGGAAGCACAGGGTAGCGAGATTTCTATGGCGTGTAACCAGTGAAGATTGGGCCATGTCCTCGCCTGAGACATTGCAGTTGAGACTCGATTGATTGTACATAGGCTGAATGCTTGTTACAATTTTGTTACTGCTTCGCTAGAATTACTAGGGGCTGTGCTTTGTGCAACGTTTTCCTCTCCAGTAGCTGCATTTATGCCGTTTCACCCCTCCATCCAGCTCGAATGTTGCTTCATCAGTCCACAGAATCCGTCTTGAAAAATGGGGCTTCTGCTTTCAAATTGGCAATGAATAAACTAGCATGTCACGTGTCTTTCACTTAACAGGTTAATCTGGCCAAGTAGTAACAAGGTTGTTACACACATTCAGCCCAATGCACAATCAATCGAGTCGGATTTGCCAGGTTTCAGGCGGAGGCATGGCTCAATCTTGACAGTAGAATAGAAAGCTCGTTACCCTGTGCATTCCCAAGAATCTCAAACTTCATAAAAGCCTTCACTATCAGCAATGTTAGAGCCTTTCAATAGTACCTGCATTTTTTAGGATACCCCATTATTCGCAAGCAGTAGTGTGTTTTTCAGGTTTAGACCTTAAAAGAAGCGCAAATCAATCGATGCGGCCACCTTGTGAAGAAATTATTACAAGTATTCAAGCGAAACACAATTAAACGAGCGTAAAACACAAAATTTTGACAAGTGCATGGCGCATTCCATACCGCTCATATGTCGGAAAATTTCTATTCCCTCAATATTTCGTATGAGCTCTTAACCTTTTCAATAGATTGATGGCGATCGACAGCGATCCGACACTTCAGCCCTGGAAGTTGAGGTCGCTGAACATGAATCTGAAGTTCGTTCTTATATTCCTTCTTGTATTTTAATACCAGACGTTCAGCGGTCTACTGGCTGCCAAACGCCTGGTTGGTGGGCTTCGCCCCAAACCCAGAAAATAGGACACCGCGACCGTCTTCTTGTCGTTTTTAGGAGTTTTCTCATTCATTAGAGTGAAAAAACTGGTTTGCTATATAGAGTAGTATAGTGAGTGGGATACGGTAGGGCAGAATCGCATGCGATGCAGGGTGGGTAGGCCCCATAGGAGCAGTTCTGAAGATTCATTCTCTGAAGTACTCGTGGCGTACGTGGCGAGGAACAGAAGAGAGCCTTAATCCGAAGTGCTTTTTCTGCGGAAAGGCAAATGAAATGAAGTCTTATCTGTGGCACTTCTTCTAGATCCGGATGCACATTGGATAACGTTGTGACACATTTGCTGATTCCGGACGCATATGTAACGATGTCTACGACACGTCTTTTGCACCCCGACACACGTGGCACGACGTCTGTAGCACGTCTTCTGACGCCACGTTGGACGACACTGAGAGAAAATACTGGTCCGTTTATTGGTCCCTTTCACTGATCCCCTTTACTGGTCCCCCTTAATGGTTCTATTCCTGGACCGTTTACTGATTACACTTGCTTGGTCTTCCCTTTATTGGCTCTCTACTGGCTCCTTACTGGTCCCCTCTCGACTGGTAATTCACTGGTACCCCATTTATTGTTCCCCCTTCACTGGACCTCTCCTTCACCACTTCCCATTACTGGTCCCATCTTCCCGTCTTCACTGCTCTCTCCTTTATTGGTCAACCCTTTACCGATACCCCTTCACTGGACCTCCTCCCCCTCCCTCACCGGTCCCACCCTCACTGGTCCCCCTCCCCTTCGTCGGTCCCTACTACTGCTCCCACCTTCACTGGACCTCCCTCTACTGATCCCCTCTTTACTGACCTCCTTTCCTTCACCGATCCCCATTACTGGTTCCACCCTCACTGGTCCCCCTTTTATTCATCAACTCTTTTCCTTCACTGGACCCCTGCCCCCTTCACCGGCCCCATAACTGGTCCCTTCCTCACCGGTCCCGGGCTCCCTCCCCCTCCTTCACCGGTCCTTCCTTCACTGGACTCCTCCCCCCTTGATCGGTCCCCATTACTGGTCCCTTCCTCACCGGTCCCCCTTCAGCTGGCCTCATCTTCACTGGTCACTTTCTACCGATTCTCCTTCACCCCTCCTTCACCGGTCCCTCTCCACTGGACCACCCTCCCTTTACCGGTCCGTCCCCAGTACTGGTTCCTTCCTCGCCGGTCCTCCTTCACTGTACCACCCCCCCCCCCTCACCGGTCCCTATTGCTGGTCCCACCTTCACTGGTAACACGTCGTGTGAATACGGAAACCCTGGAGCAACATCGCGCCACCTCTTCTGAACCCAGACACCTGGTGAACGACGTCGGTGACATGCCTTCTCAAGCCGGACGTGCTTTGCGCGACATCGTTGACAGGTCGTGTGAATCCGAAACCCCTGGCGCGACATCGGTGACACGTCGTCTGAATCTGAAAGGTCTTTCGTGTCATCGTTGACGCCTCTTCTGAACCCAGACCCCCGTTGGACGACGTCGGTGACACCTCTTCTGAACTCGGACGCTCGCTTTCACGACGTTGATGACACATGTTCGGAACTCGGACATGACATCAGCGACACGTCTTCTGATCCCTCTCAACACGAGGTAGGTGACACTCCTTCAATTGCCGTTTAGCAGTACAGTTGACTAATAAGTAGCACAATGCAAGAGGTAGCATGATTTGAGAACACAGGATTTTCGGCGCTTCGTAGAGCAGTCCGATGTAGTCCTAGCAAGCGCGTGTGTTCTGATTGGTGCCAGACTTTTCTGGTGAGGGCAAAACTCGGATTTGCTTATCAGCTGGTACCCGCAAGTCATTGTGTAGGCCAAAAATTCATTTAAATTCTCTCCACAATATCCTCTTGAAGTCGAATGCGTGGCGCACCCACGTGGGTGACTAACAGCGAGGCGAGTGATTTTATCCCTTACTTGGTCAAGAATCTACATAAGCGCTGTCCTTTGTCCCTTCCTTATCCATGCTGAACGGTGTAATTGCATATATGTATGGTGTAAACGTGCCCATTCATTCGGAACTCTGTTGTTGACCGCCACATCTGCTTCAGAAATCAAAGACCTTTGGAGTTCTTTTTCAAACGTTTGTTCGCCTAAGTGACCCAGCGCAGTCGGTGACGAAAGCAATAGACAGATGAACTGGTCACGGAAGGCAACGGAAAACCTGGACGAAGAGAAAAACACTGGAGAGTATGCCTATTATATATGAGGCCGAAGATTCGACCGTGTCAATGTCTTCAGAGGGTGATTGACCTTCACCTGAAGAACACCTAATATAAGATGTCGGATTGAAAAATCAGAAAACTTCTTGAAGGTTCCTGGAGAGAAACCCTATGGACATAAGAAGTCCTCGAAGAAGACTCACACAAGGTTGCTGAAAAATGGACGGACAGGCTTCTCATTTAAAGTGTCGACAGCGACCTATGAAGACGACCTAGTATAGGAGAACGAAAGGACAAAAAGTGGCTTGCTAGTAAGCAGAGACAGCACGACTAAGACAAGGAAGGAAGGCAAGCCGGAATGGAACCTAAACATGGTTCATGGAGCGTGAGCAATCCCTGGAACTCTATGCGAAGACGCGACGCGTGACTCTGCCCATGCAGACGTGCAGTCCACCACCTAGCAGGAATATTACAGTCAGTCAGTGAACGACGAAAGCGCAACCAAGTGCGAGGGACACCAGTGTTCACAAGGCGCTGCGGCAGCCTTTTTTAGTTCCATCTTCTCACCTCTGTTGTTCCCCTTTAATGGTCGGCCGTGATTACAGCGAAACAGACATCTTGGCGCTGCAGAGAGTCGTGTCGTCACCAAGAGACTTCATGCAGTTCTAGCATGCAGCGAAGCTAATCTGCTGCTAAAAGTTAATAGATTCTTCTGGAAATGCAGCGCTTTAAGTCAAGAAGGGTTTTTGCATTTTTAATTGGACCATGCATATTTGGAAACCGAGGGTATACGGAAAATTTTTGCTTTTTCACCCGTTTGTCACTGTTAATGCCGCGTGACGCAGTCCATAGAAATCCTTATTCATCCAAGTATCTTCTAGTCCACCGCATTAATAAATGGCCCTCAGAAAAAATCTTTAGCACCTTGTTCAAATCTAAACATCAAAGTAGTCTGCACCCTACACAGTTCGAAGGTTCAGTACTTAACTTTCCCCTAACTTCCCAAAGACGTAAAGGAAATGAAGGGCTAACCCGAAGCATGGAACTTTTTCCAGGTGAACACTTTCAAAACAAACTAAAAGCGAATAAATTAAACTAAAACCTCTTTACGAAAACGGATGTCTTCCGAATGAAACTAGACCTTTCTAGGAAAGACAATGTCTATTGTCGGCAGTCGGCCGCAGTCGGAGGAGGCCGACTGCCGCGTGCACCCCTACCAGGTTATTGGTTCGGATTTCCCGCCCAAGCCAACCAAGACTTCGTTCCCTTCCCGAGTTGGTAGCAGACATGTCTGGGATGGAGAAAGCGATCACTTGCTCATCGACTGCCCACCGCAAGTCATTGTATGGCCAAATACGCATTCAACTCGCCGCCACGACATCCCGACATAAGATAGGATGCTTGGCGAAGCCCAAAAGAGATTGAGTAACGCCGTCTTTTATTTATCGTTTATCGTTTTCCCTTAAAAAATACAGAGTCTAAATTTTCAAAATTTTTTATTCTTTTAGCCTCAAAAGTAATGTCAAGAGAAGAAATCACGAAACAGCAGGATTTTTGGAGTGTGTGTAGGGTAACGGTGTCAACTGTGGCGAGTGCCTTCTCGTCAACTGGAATTGTGAAGGTACAAGGTGCATGTTCCTTTCGTATGGAGTTCGAACCGGAGCATTCTTGCGGCTGCCTTCCCTCCGGTAATTCGACATAATATCAAACAACAGAGTTCCTAACTTCCTTCGAGACCAATGCCGGCTGCTTCGCTTCTGCGCCAGAACTTACGCGCCACCTTACGTCACCATCTTGAATCGCTTCCCGTTTCAACCCCCAGCTGACTGCTAAAAGTCGGTTTCCGTTCATATTCGAACTTCCTGTTATTTCAAGAGACCGCGCCATGTACTCGTCAAGCTGGTGGCGATCGTTTCACTTGATAGCGATAAATCCGCTTGCGCAAAGTTACATACTAACCAGCAGTACAGCAAACACATGCAGTTTCAGTGTGCAGCGTTAACATTTACGCTGTCAATCTGGTAAACAATGTGAGCTGCCACAAGAGCGTATGATGCGAACTTTCCAACAATGCGTTTGGAAACTGCTGCTATTTTGCATTGTAACATAAGCTTATAGATTTCATGTCGCGAATGTGGGCAGCAGAAATCATAGCAGAAAGCAGAGAGCACCAATCAGACACGTCTGGATACCCAAGGTACGTATACACTGATCTGACAGGCATGCGCATTTGATGTGGCCTGAGTGGCTGGCGCACTGCTGCCCACGTACGCGACTAACCCGACGTATTGCCTCAGAGGACTCTCGAGGGGCGTCTATTACTCAACATTCTAGCTATAAGATTTAAAATGGATAGTTATAGAGGTCATAAAACCCATTAACGTTTCCAGCGGGTCATAGGAAGTACGATTCAGGTTGCTAAAATTTGAAATGGTCGCGTGTAGTGCAGTCGGAGGAGGCGTCGACTGTCGCCTGCACCCGATACCAGGTTCGTGGTTCGGATTTCCCGCCCAGGCCAACCAAGCCTTCCATCTTTCCGGGGTCGGTGAATTGGTACCAGACTCGTCTGAAAAGGATAAAGCACTGATTTGTTCATCGGCTGGCCACCGCAAGTCATTGTATAGCCGAATATGCATTCAAGTCTCCCTCACGACATCCCGTAGAAGTAGAATGCGTGGCGCATCCCAAAGGAGATTGGGTAACGTCGTGCCTTATCCTTTAATCCTTAAAATTTGAAAAGACTCGATAAAGGCTGTTAAGAACATTATCTCGATTCCGTTGAGCCATCCACCCTGCTGAACAACCACTGTACATACAATTTACTATTATTTCGAAAAGAATTCAATAGAAACGCAGCTGGACAGGTGACGATATCTCTTGGTATAGACATCCTCTTCAAAGCACGTTTCGTTTTGACCACGTTGTTTGTTATCAGAGCAGTGTTGTTATTCATTGCAGACGTGACGGACGACATGCGACTGAGTGCAAAATCGAAGAGAGTGAGCAACAGGGAACAACAGTTATGACTTGAAGAGAGGGAGAATCAGCTACTAAGCAGTAATTGGAGCAGGATCCGTGAAAGAATATGTACTGGGAGGGCATATATCTGTCATCGATGCGTCAGAAACGGGTTGTCGTCGTGCTTGCGACGCGAAAGTACGTCCTGAAATGAAAAACAACCTATCGGTCGAGACCTGGTATTCCAAGTCATGTCAGAGTACGGTCGACGGGCTGGTCGAGATGTCTGCTAGGAGTATCAGTCGGGAAACGGAGAAACATGCACTTCTGATGACGTCTAGAGCATCCGGGCGAGTACGAGGATGAGGAAGCCTGAAGTTATTGTAATCAAAGAGGCTAATCAGACCGGAGATGTGATAGGAAACTGCAGGAACCATCTCAGGGCGGTTAAGTTCACGCAACAGCAGCCTTCAGCTAACGCGTAAGGATCATATTTGACAGGCGGTGGACATTATGGAGCCACATTAGGACGGATATGTGTTTAGTGGCTTTTGGTAGCGCAGTCGGAGGAAGAACAGGCTGTCGTGTGCACACAATTCCAGATTTCCGATTCGGATTCCCACCCAGGGACCTTCCGCCCCTCCCTGAGGTAGTTGAATTGATACTACACTTGTCTGTCTAGCACATAAAACAATGACAATCGGATGGCCACCGCAAGTCATTGGCCAGATACGCATTGCCAAATTATGTGCCTCCAAGACATTTCGTAGAAGTAGGATGCATCCCAAAAAAGATTCACCAGCGCCGTACTTTATCCTTCATGTGCTTAGTAGCAGGAGTGTCCAGCTAGGGCAAGCGCGAGTGCAATAGCGATAGTTTCTTTTGGTTCATCGGACCAGCAGACCATCTGAATACGTCATGTAATCATGAACAATTTCTCAGTTGTTTTCTTCACACTTCATCCTGAAAACTGTTCGACTTTACAGTTTCGAATCTCTGCGTGAACATCATCAATCCCAAGAAACAAATAAAATGGTGTCCTTCTCTCTTCTCTTCGGCCGAATGCCACAAGAATGTTCAGCAGCGATTCATTACGTGTTATCTTCGTCGAATGCCGCCTGTGTTTGTTGTCCATTTCGGGGGGGGGGGGGGGAGGGTGGGGTTCAAGAGAAGGGAAGGAAGGTTCAGATTCTTTGTTCTCATTCAATAGCACGTGCATGAGATGTGCCACGCATTTTTTTGTAGTGTATCCTTTACCATCCTGACCGACTGCGCACCAAACTCCCGAGGGTGTCAGTGCCACGGGATTATTGAAATACATGGACGTGTAGGTGTGGTACGGCTAGTGCTTCCGCGGAGACGCTAACAGTCAGCGGCTGTGACTTCTTACTTCTAGGATGAATTCGTGCGCACGCCTACCATCTTACCATTCAGTCAGGACGTGTTGGAGGGACGCTATGTACAGTTCGGATCTGACTACGGTTTGGCTTTGTATGCAATTGTAAGGGCCAAGGGCGTTGTTGAAGTAGACCTGTTATACCATGTGGAAGTGGACTGCATAGCCAACCCCTAAGCAGCTGGATGTTACGTCTTCTTCGTTCTTGTTTTTTTTCCGCACTTCTCTCATTCACTCACCTACTTTTGGTTGTTCTTGCACTCTCGAGCGATTGCTGCGCCGCTTTTCAGTTTCAGTTTCCAGTTATAGCTTCCAAAAATTTAGTAGAATAGGGTTGTCGGGGTAGGGGAATGCCATGAGGCGGAAAAGGGCGACACAGGTACAAACACCTATCCTCAAGGTCCTTCATCGGAGTGTATTGGAGATGTAGGTTCAAGGAGAAGACTCATCAAGTCAGTTTCTCTAACCCTCAAGTGGCTGGTATCGAGGTTGCAAGCTGTCATAACGATGTTTTGTCGCGATCAAAACTTCTAGCGCCACGCTTGACTCGAACCCGCACCTCCCTCTGACCGGGCGGGAATGCTCTACGCCTTTACACCACCGGCGCCGTTTGATCGAACGCAACATCCACACCTCGTGAAACCGATCAGCACACCCGTATCCGGGATGAGCTGGCCGCTGATATCAGCACGGAACCAGTCAAGCTGATGGTGCGGGTTCGAGTCCCGCCTGGCGCTAAAAGTTTTGATCGTCGACAAAACAACAAGAGCAACAAAACATCGTTGTGACAGAAGACTCATCGTTAGTGCTGTACATATTGAAGTTCTCGGAGTAATCAATAATGTGTAGGTATAATATTATAGAAATCAATATCCCTGTTTCTGTTTGTACGAAACGAAGTAACGAAATGATTGCAGAAAACCATGACGAGAATAAGTGATGGAGTTTTTCCCTGCAATGTCCAAGGAACTTGGCGGTTTTGCGAAAATGTCCACTGAATCTGGCAAGATAGCAGATTTATGGCTTTGTTTACCTTCCACATTTGCACAGCGTGCCCGCTCTACACTGCATACCCTTCTCCATCCGTAGTCGTTTTTCGTACATTCCTGGCTGTTTCTTCTCGTCTCATCAATCTGGCTTTTCCATTGTCCATAAATAAATGCTTCGTTGTTAGTGTCGTGTCTCGCGCATGATAATTGTGTCCCAAGAAGACGTCTTCTGATGAAAACAGCGTCGTCATCGACCGGTTCGATTGCTAGGACATTGTATTTTACCCTCAAAAACCGCAGTTATGCATTTTCAACTTTCGGAGCTTATTTTATGGGGTGTACTAGAGGGCGGCGATGCTTGCTGAATAAAATTCTGTAGAGAGAATGTTCTCTGTTCACTGTCCGGAACAACCAACTGATCTAAGCCATGATCATTGAAGAGAAACTGGGAGCCTTCAAACGAAAAATCGTTTCTGATGTGGAGACTCTCTCATATGATTTTATAGGATTTAGATTAAAAGGTTCAAGGAGTTAGAAGGTACTTACGTTTTTCGGACAAAGCATTTCAACATTTCGACTCAACTTCTCAGTTGTTTTCAATTTTCTTAAGCGTCATTTTTACGCCTTAGAACCACTCTAATCGACAGCTTGATTATACTTATCCACTGAAATTTTAGGCGCTTATGTAGGAGACCTCTTCATGTGCCACTTCATCGCGGTGAAGGGGTGATCAGGAGATGGCAGTATAGTCTAAGGAGGCGCCGCCTGTTACGTGCACCTGATACCAGGTTCTTTGTTCGGGTTTTCCACCTAAGCTTTCCAAGCCTTGCATCTCTCAGTGAACTGTGGATTGGCACTAGGCTTGTTCGGAAGGGATAAGCACTGACTTCATCGAGTGGCCACCGCAACACATTGTATCGGCCAAATACGCATTCAAATTGCCTCCATGACATTCTGCAGAAGAAGAATGTGTTGCGCATCCCATCTGGGATTGTTTGACGCCGTCCTTTTTCCTTTTATCCTCCTTTCGGATGATTGAGCTTGTGAGATGACTCTGAAGCTGCCAGCGGCCTACTGTGGGTTTAGGATGGCGGCGTCAAGCATCATATGAAAAAGGCTAATAAGTGAGAGTCAAACGCCATTCTTTGTTGTTTGAGAGCGCTGTTGTTTAAAACTCTATCGCCTGGCGAGACTCGAACCCGCTCGTTCTGCTTTGCGGTCAGCGAGGCTAGGCCATACATCACAGGTTAGGCGCAAGAGTTTTGACCGTAACTTAAGATCTTTCCAGCTGCTTCTGTCTTGTGTAACAGCCGCTCCGGGCTGAAGCAAAAATGTTCTAAACAGCTATTTTAAAATTTTTGTGGAACTACGGAAGAAATGTCGGTCACTGGTGGGAGAGAACCGACCACCTAGTGGCGAATGTCGTATGACAAATGACAAATAACTGCTCTTTCAAATTAACCGAAGTTCACTTGCAGTTAATCACAAGGCACTTCAGGATTATTCTCAACGCAGCTGGCACCACATTCTCTATGTACATAAGTATAGAATCATAATTACTTCTTGAATTGTATGGAAGTAAGATTTATTCCATTAAATCAATAGAAAACAGGCCGAATTAGCTCAACCATAATGCCTATCATCTCTCGCTTGTTCAAAGCTGTCCTCCCGGCTGCAGTGTGGAGTACGGCGGTGGAGGAATGAAGTACACGGCTAAATTGACTTTGAGTTATGAGGTTAAGCTGTCAGAAAGTTAACCGTACGCTAATAAAGTATTTAACTTTTTCCGCACATTTGTTGGTTTCAGTGCTAACATGCAATCGCTCAAAGACATTGAAAAAAGTCAAGTGCTTGACTGCCGATAAGAACCGGCAGCAGATTTATAAAAATTCAAACCAAAGACTTTTTAAGGGAATTCTTAAAGATATATTTCATTTATTTGAATGCAATGAGGTACGCTCATGATACAAAAAAGATGCAGAAACCTCAAAAGCATTTTGAGCAAAAACAATAACCTACACAAACACTACCGTGAGAAGAACATCGGATATCACAATGAACCACAGTCGGGTAATCGTGCCGTATTTCCTTAGTGTTCCGCACAGTAAGTATTTAGCAGCAGATCGAAACTGATGTATGTGGTGTCCCGATGTTGTCAGGTCTCAAGTTAGGTCGAACTTCATAGCGTATCTGTGGTATTATGGAGCTCAGCCCACTTATAGGTGATGATGAGGATGTCATTAATATGTTCACGTCTCGTTTTAGATACCTTGTGCAAGTCAAAACTTTTTGTAGTCGTTGTAATTTTCCAGAAATTCTCATGATATTTTCTATTGATTTCTTAAGCGTGTGAATTTTGATGATGGTTCTGTAATCCACGCCTGAATAAGCAAATAATTATTAATGTGTAAAACTACAAAGCGTGGCACACTCCTCAGGATGTGGTCTAGCGTCGAACTCCAAGCTTCTCTTTTCTAACACATGTTTTTAGGCAATAGTGAAAATTAGGGAGAACGTCAGCGAATCCATCATGGACGCACTACTCCAAAATGCCTTTCCGGTGTTATATAGCCCTGTAACGTTCTTCTGAAGACTACCCCAACATGTGGAGGCTACCTTTTTGCCGACTGGATCGCTGCATCCGGCCCTGAAGTCGACCGCAACAATTCAGCAAGGCGATGCCGAAGAAGGCGATCGACATCATGATCACCACCGTGGCCAGACCCATCAGTTGCAGTTCGCCTCGTGACCAGCTGTCATCTGAACAGAAATCTGGGTGCTTTTCTATGGAAGAGGTTGGCCCAGCTCAGAGCGTGAAGTAGTAGTCAAGCGAGGGAACCTCTTCTAAGAGCTTGTTCACAGTCATCGACGTAAGCGACATCAGCTACTAAGCAGTTCGTGGTGCTTTTGAGATTTCTTTAAACAAACGAATGGACGAAGTTACTCGGTGTAGAAAAGCTTCGAATGAATGAGCAACAGAATTCGTCCGTTCATCAGTTTTCTCGAATGACTGAAAAACGAAGAAGCGCCATTTTTCGTTTACTCGAAAACTCGAATAATTTTTTTCGAATCAGCTTCTATGCTCAAAGATTTCAAATGTATTCGATATTTGAATAAAATTGTTCGATGTTCGAATAAAGGCGAAATGTTCGATTTTCGAATAATATTCGAATAACTCGATGTTCGAAATCGAACCGATATACGACATTTTAAAACCAACGACGTTCAAATCTGAACGAATATTCGAAAATGTAGAAATACCCATTGGATACGCATGACTGCCATGCCACCCATTCGCTCCCGTCGCTTGAGTCTTGGACATGAACGGACTCTAAGCTCAAAATAAACGATCGAAGAGAACCGGGTGGACAAAAATAACCTGCAAATTATTGGCCCGAAAGTAATGCATGGTTTATTTCCTATTCGACAGCAGAATCGATTTACTATTCCCGTCAGTTCGGCAGCTGCCGCCGGTTCCAGAATGTGCGTCAAAATAATATTCAAAAATAGGGTGATAAGGGTACTTACTTCTGACATAGTGAATCCCTGGTGACACTGCTGATGACGGTACGTCCGTGAATGGTGGTGAAGTGTACATCGAGTGATCGAATAAATTTAAGTAGAGCGGCTTGCAAACGGTGACATTCTGAGAAGCTGGAAATTGGTTTTAAAAGCAGGAATAGACATCGAGACGACGAAACAGTTGATGTCCATGAAAAATGCTCTCTACTGCATTAAACAATTATTTAGTTTTCTAGCGACCTGGCGTACGAAAGACACGCGCCAAGTGTTCCCCGACCGAGGAATGCACAGCGGGCTAATTTGACATGTGACAGGGACCATTTGAGGCACCGAGCTCGAGAGCGCTCGCTTCAACTAGGTGACTCAGGTGCTTGACGTGAAATGGAGCTAAGAAATGAGCAAAGGATGAAGTTCAGCGCAGAAGCCAGCGCTAAAAATAGTTTTTAAGAATGCGCCGTGCATTCCACTTCTTCGCAGACGTGTCAGCCTAGAAGTCCTGCTATGGCGAGACTTTTTGTTTTCAAAGCCAGGGTCGGGAAAGGATTGCCCTTTGACCAGGGAATAACACCGCCAAAGGGGTGGATCGATGTCTAGAGACGATGACGGTTCGGTATCAGTGGAATAGTGTTTGAGCAGAGATGTTTACGTCAATGCACTTGTTGTGGTGATAGGAAACCTTGCCGGGAAAACGTCATGGGGAAGCAGCACCGTGTCGAACGAACTCCAGATACTCCTCCCTGTTCGCATTCTGCCGACTGGACTTCATCATTGATACTCTAGCAATTCTTACTAGAGACTACACTAGTCATAACTAATCGAACTAACGCTTTCTTGGAATGGTCCCTATTGCGTGCCGGAATAGCGCAGTGTGTAGCGAAGCATAGGAGCACCCAGGCCCAATATAATTCCTCCACCGTGTCACCAGAAGTTGTGCTATTTTCCTGTGCTACATATTTCCACGTGCAAACAAGTCTTCCTCCATCCACTGCACTTAAGATATGGCAATGGTGTCAAATAGAAGTCAAATGCGTGGCGCATTTGTAAAAAGGCACTTGACGCCATCTTCCTTTGCCCCTTACTGCCTACTGCCCTCGAACCTTCTTTAGGCACGTGTCACCATCCTGCTGTTGCACAGTGGATTGCACATATTCTCGAGCTGAGGTCAGCAACGAATCCTTCCGTCCCCGTCATCCGAGTGCTCCAGTGGGTCGAACAATCTCCAAAGAGGATTTCAGCATTCTGCACAACAAATACAAGCCTTCGTAAGGGCGAGTGGCCAAGCATGTGGAGTACGGGTTCATCATAGCCTGAGTTGAGAGTTCTTCCTCTGCAGAAGACTGACGTGAGAGTGGATCTAACACGACTAGCATAGAAGCTGTAGCCAAAGACCAAAGTGTACATAATTTGTGCAGAATCTGATTCTATGTACATGCTGCCCAAACAGGTGCAGACATACATATGTCCATCGTTTTCGCGTGAATTCTATGCTTTAGGACAGCTGATAAATTCATTAGGAAAACGCTTAGCGTAGTGAAAACCAAAAATAACAACAACAGTAAATGAGGTGGTTAACAGAGCCTTGGGTCTCTTCAATGTCCAACATTCTTCATCAATTTCAGAAAGGCACGTTGCTCCTTGCACCAAATGTCCAGCTAGGGTGTTGCAGAGCAATTTTTATCCCTCTTGACAGGCATGGGAAAACACATAATGAGCTCCTTCGAAATATGTAGGTGGAATTTAATTCAACTCGCTTATTAAAAAAGGTTCCTGTAAGTCAGTTTCTTGTTTGCCAAACAAGGTTTTTATGGTGGACTTTTTATTCTGCGGCCTGACGATCGTCGTCTTCAGAGGCCTGAAGGTGATGCAAGATATTGAAAAGCTTTCTACCCCACCAAGCGCCTCAACCGCTCTAGCGGTTCCGACACCATAGGGGGAAGCCCAAGGAAACTTCACACAAAGAGGGCAAACTCACGATATGTCGTCCACCGCTCGAGTATGGTACAGCTCTGCCATCTTCGAAACTTGGATTGGATGTGCCGGAAACCCTCACAGTGTTCGCCAAAAGGCCACTTCAAATTACAGAGTAATTTTGTTGAAGAAAACAGATACAGGATCAGTGACAGGAGTAACAAAGGACGACTGACCAGACAGGTGCCTGACCTGGTGAGACTATTGGGTAAAGGCAAAGGGGCTCGAAGAACGTGGCCATACCACCGAAGGCGAGCTTCACGTAACTTGTCAGCAATTGGAGCGACACCAAACTCTGGCGTATTTCATCGTTGCGAATACGGTCCAGACGCGTAACACCAGCCGTCCATCGCAGCATTTTCGTTTCCATTACGCTGAGGCGAGTCTCAACCTCCTTGGTTGCAGGCCAGCACTCAGCTCCATACATCGCTACTGGCCGGACGATGGTTCTATAGATTTTCGATTTAAGGCGTTCCGGTATCTTCCTGTCGCATAAAACGCCTGTCATCGAGCGCCATTTGGACCACGCTGCGCTCACGCGCGAGTTCACCTCGAACGTCAGACTACCATCAGACGCAGTTGCAGATCCAAGGTACTTGAAGCCTGTCGTTCGTACTAGCGCAGTGCCATTGACCTCAATGGACCCGGCTTCGTTTACGTCTGTCGTCAAGTACTCAGATTATTTGACGTTTAGCTTGAGCCCGAACATTCGCAAGTTATAGTAACAAAAAAGATGTTGGGTTTGCGTAGACAGAAAAATGATTGGCTTTTTCGTAACTAACAAGACAATAACTTTTCCATTACTGAAACGCAATAAGCGCACATACTTCTAGACCAGAATTAATGCACAAACCACAGATGAAATATGAATCGAACTCTTAAATAAAACAACCTAGGCCCTGAATGATTATGACATTGAACAAACTTATACCAAGAACACTTCCTAACGTTGGAGCACCTCAAACAAACACATTTTGCGCAACTGGTGCAGCGCGTATGGACTATCCTTTCTTCTTGGCAATATCTCTTCCCAAGCTGCTACTCAGTTTTTTATAGCAAGCTGTGCAGTTCTTCTGGACTTTTCTTGAGTCTACAGTTACGTTTTCTAAGACTGTCCTTTTTCAGCGCCTGTCCACGCAAATGAGTGGACACACGCAGGCGCCAAAAAAGCCGCGGGCCGTTGCGCGCACTGGGCGCGAAAACGCTCTGGTCGTGAATGTGTTAAGGAGTAAGAGAATAAAATGCGATCCTGACGATGATATTCAAAATACTGACGGCAGAGTACAAATGAAAGCCTCAGACTTCTTTTCGGTGTTACCCTAGGCCAGAACAAGATATGGTTACCGAAAAGCCACCGATCTAGTTGCGAGGAGCTCCAAAGCCAAATCGTGTCAATTTATTCTTCGAGCAGAACCATTCGAGTTTTTCGACCACTGCTGAGAGACAATGTGCTTCAGATATCCTTCGGTCGATTTACGAAATTTATTGACTAGCAATTGAAATAGTTCCGAATTTATTTTTCATCTAATTTTTTAAAATTTCCTGTAGTCTTTCTTTGGATACGTCGAGTCTAGTGTGTATTGCAAGTGTGTGTGACATATGGCACAGCGCGATAATTCGCGACACAAAGTAAATAAATAAATAAATAAAACTTTAAGGAAATATTGTAAGGACAATTCAAATGTGCCTGTAATGGCCTGCGGTGGCCAGCCGATGGAGAAGTTTGTGTTTTTTCCTTCCGAAGCCAATCCTCACAGTGGAGGACTTAGACAGTACATAGGCTTCAGATTTTTTTTCAGAATTTTCAACTTCTGCTACTATATCGCATGTACATAATACATTTGTTACACGCAGTTACGCAGCACCCTATTCTTTCTGGGAAAGAGGCAACGCCTTTAATCACCGGCGCTGCTTGATTGCGCGTAACGTCTACAATGCCCTCGTGACAAGAACCAGACAGCACTCGCCCGTGATATCGGAATGGTGTAAGGCGTATGATTTTGTCATGAAAACGGAGGGTGCAGGTTCAAGTCTCGCCTGGCACAAAGTTGCGTCTCTACGGAACATACTGTACATACAGTACCGGACGCGTCTTTTGAATAGACGCCGAAAAAACCGCACTTTTGCGGTTTTTGCGTCTTTTTGTTATAACTCGCCAAAATGCCATCCATTTGAAAAAGCAAGAGTATATTTGAGCTCACGAGAACGAGCTCTATCGTTTGGTATATAAATTTCATATGAAAGATCAAAAACGGCGAAAATTGAAAACTTGCGCTCCATTGAGAAGGGCGGCAGCGGACGAGTTGTCGGCCGCAAGGCATCGAAGCCATTGCAGGCTCACAATTCCTCTAATTTGAGGTTTTTTGGGAAACGGTTGGTACCGTTCGATTCGTCTCCTCGAGATCTACACAACCGTATATAAAACTTCGTCAAACCACACCATTTTCGCAGTGGGTGGTCAAAAATGTCTGGAGCTGACTTTTTGCTGTTGGAGAAGCTTATATTCCAGGACTTGCATGTTCTCGGAGCATCTCAAGCATGGCATCAAGTGTTTTGTCATGTCAGCAATCCCCTCAGTGTGCGCCGTGAACAATGCATATAGGATCGAACCTATCAATCGAGGTGGTGGGGGACAGTTTGTAGAGTGAGCATTTAGGGAGTTTTATGTGAAATTCTCAGCCGCCCTACTCAGGAATTGCTGCACTTTGTCCCGGCAAGACTTTGGAGTGCGCTGTGCACAATGTTTATATTATCGAACCTATCAACCGACTCGGCGCGACAGCTCGCAAATTGCACCGCGGGCGTGTTCGGAGCGCGATAACTCTGTCAGCTTCCAATCATTCTGGCCGGAACGTGTGTATTCCGTAGGCAGTAATATGCTCTAGTAAAGCGCCAAAGCACAGCAAATTATCTTACGAATTGGCAATGTTACGGCGGTGCGAAAATGCATGTTGGTCATGTGTGACACGATTTTTTCAGAATTCGGTCGACCGCTACGGGTACACTAGGCGAGCTGCCGGCATGCAAACTCGCGGACAAGCAAAGCACCGAAGGCACTTTACGACGATTTGCTCCTTACTCTGCAGCTGCCTAAACTGCCTTAGCCCCATCTGCCATTTTAGAGCGGCGGACACCAGCGGTGAAGCTTCTTCCGCCCTAACTCGCCCATATTCTAGTTTTCGAGCCCCAGCCAGGGTACCATTCTGTTCAGCTCAAAAAGCCCTATCGAACGGTGTCAATTGCGACCAATTCTGAAAACATCGATTTTTTGACAGTTTCTCATCGAAGACGGCTGTTAGGCCGCGCCAGACGGTCGATGACGTCATCGAAAACCGATGTTTCCGAAATTGGTCGAGTTTGGTACAGTTTCATAGAGCTTTTCGTGCTGAATTGAATGGTGTTACTGCGAGCACCAAAAACTGCAATCTGGGCGAGTAAGAGCGCGAAGAACATCGACCGCTGTTGTGCTAAATTACGCGCGCGGGCGTGTTCGGAGCGCGATAATTCTGTCAGCTTCCAATCTTTCTGACCGAAACGTGTGGACTCCGTACGCAGTAATATGCACTAGTAAAGAGCCAAAGCATAGCAAATTATCTTACGAAAGGGCAAGGTTACGGCGGTGCGAAAATGCAGGTTGGGCATGTGTGACACGATTTTTTCAGAATTCGGTCGACCGCTACGGGTACACTAGGCGAGCTAACGGCATGCAAACTCGCGGACAAGCAAAGCACCGAAGGCACTTTGCGAAGATCTGCTGCTTACTCTGCAACTGCCTAAACTGCCTTAGCCCCATCTGCCATTTTAGAGCGGCGGACGCCAGCGGTGAAGCTTCTTCCGCCCTAACTCGCCCATATTCTAGTTTTCGAGCCCCAGCCAGGGTACCATTCTGTTCAGATCAAAAAGCCCTATCGAACGGTGTCAATTGCGACCAATTCTGAAAACATCGATTTTTTGACAGTTTCTCATCGAAGACGGCTGACGGTCGATGACGTCATCGAAAACCGATGTTTCCGAAATTGGTCGAGTTTGGTACAGTTTCATAGAGCTTTTCGTGCTGAATTGAATGGTGTTACTGCGAGCAGCAAGAACTGTAATCTGGGCGAGTAAGAGCGCGGAGAACATCGACCGTTGTTGTGCTAAATTAGACGCACAGGCGTGTTCTGAGCGCGATAATTCTGTCACTTTTGAATCTTTCGGGGGGCAGCAACTTGTGGATTTTGTAAGCAGTAGAAAGCTCAATAGGTGCGCTGAAACACAGCAATGTAGCTCGTGAATGGACAAAGTTACGGCGGTGCGAGTCTGTTCAGCTCGGAAAGCTCTATCGAACGGTACCAATCTCGTCCAATTGCGGGAAAAGTGATTTTTTGACAATTTCTCGTGAGAACGACGGCGCTCGCTCTTCGTCGAGCCCGCCCGGACGATGACGTCATCGAAAGTAGACGATTTCGAAGATTGCCAAATAGTCTTGTCCAAACTTCGTTCAAATTCCTCTAGGGGGTTATTTGGTGCGCTAATTACGAATCCAATGTCCGTTTTTGAAAATTCCGCCGATTTCAGTAGGTTTTGGTTTTCTTTCTGGATAACTGAGGGTGGTCGGGACAGGAACATCGATTTTGCTCAAACTTCCTCTATGGCAGGGGTTATTCAGGGTGCCGAATACGATGCCGAAGTCCATTTGGTCGATTATGGCAGGAGACCACCCATACATAACTGAGGATGGTCAGCGATCCTGACCCTACCAACCTCAAATGGCTGTAACATGCCAAAATCGGCGCAATTTTCAAAAACGGACATCGGATTCGTAATTAGCGCACCAAATAACCCCCTAGATGGATTTGAATGAAGTTTGGACAAGAGCATTTGGCATTTTTCGAAATCATCGACTTTCGATGACGTCATCATCCGGGCGGGCTCGGCGAAGAGCGAGAAAAAATCAGTTTTCCCGCAATTGGACGGTATTGATACCGTTCGATAGAGCTTTCCGAGCTGAACAGAGTGGTTCCATTGATAGCGTCGAGAACTCGAATATGGGCAAGTAAGGGCGGAAGGAACTTCGCCGTCGCCCTCCGCCGCTCCAAAATGGCAGATTGTGCTAAAGCAGTTTAGGCATCTAGAGAGCTGCGAGCATGGCATCGTAAAGTGCCTTCGGTGCTTTGCTTGTCCGCGAGTTTGCATGCCGTTAGCTCGCCTAGTGTACCCGTAGCGGTCGACCGAATTCTGAAAAAATCGTGTCACACATGCCCAACCTGCATTTTCGCACCGCCGTAACCTTGCCCTTTCGTAAGATAATTTGCTATGCTTTGGCTCTTTACTAGTGCATATTACTGCGTACGGAGTCCACACGTTTCGGTCAGAAAGATTGGAAGCTGACAGAATTATCGCGCTCCGAACACGCCCGCGCGCGTAATTTAGCACAACAGCGGTCGATGTTCTTCGCGCTCTTACTCGCCCAGATTGCAGTTTTTGGTGCTCGCAGTAACACCATTCAATTCAGCACGAAAAGCTCTATGAAACTGTACCAAACTCGACCAATTTCGGAAACATCGGTTTTCGATGACGTCATCGACCGTCTGGCGCGGCCTAACAGCCGTCTTCGATGAGAAACTGTCAAAAAATCGATGTTTTCAGAATTGGTCGCAATTGACACCGTTCGATAGGGCTTTTTGAGCTGAACAGAATGGTACCCTGGCTGGGGCTCGAAAACTAGAATATGGGCGAGTTAGGGCGGAAGAAGCTTCACCGCTGGTGTCCGCCGCTCTAAAATGGCAGATGGGGCTAAGGCAGTTTAGGCAGCTGCAGAGTAAGGAGCAAATCGTCGTAAAGTGCCTTCGGTGCTTTGCTTGTCCGCGAGTTTGCATGCCGGCAGCTCGCCTAGTGTACCCGTAGCGGTCGACCGAATTCTGAAAAAATCGTGTCACACATGACCAACATGCATTTTCGCACCGCCGTAACATTGCCAATTCGTAAGATAATTTGCTGTGCTTTGGCGCTTTACTAGAGCATATTACTGCCTACGGAATACACACGTTCCGGCCAGAATGATTGGAAGCTGACAGAGTTATCGCGCTCCGAACACGCCCGCGGTGCAATTTGCGAGCTGTCGCGCCGAGTCGGTTGATAGGTTCGATAATATAAACATTGTGCACAGCGCACTCCAAAGTCTTGCCGGGACAAAGTGCAGCAATTCCTGAGTAGGGCGGCTGAGAATTTCACATAAAACTCCCTAAATGCTCACTCTACAAACTGTCCCCCACCACCTCGATTGATAGGTTCGATCCTATATGCATTGTTCACGGCGCACACTGAGGGGATTGCTGACATGACAAAACACTTGATGCCATGCTTGAGATGCTCCGAGAACATGCAAGTCCTGGAATATAAGCTTCTCCAACAGCAAAAAGTCAGCTCCAGACATTTTTGACCACCCACTGCGAAAATGGTGTGGTTTGACGAAGTTTTATATACGGTTGTGTAGATCTCGAGGAGACGAATCGAACGGTACCAACCGTTTCCCAAAAAACCTCAAATTAGAGGAATTGTGAGCCTGCAATGGCTTCGATGCCTTGCGGCCGACAACTCGTCCGCTGCCGCCCTTCTCAATGGAGCGCAAGTTTTCAATTTTCGCCGTTTTTGATCTTTCATATGAAATTTATATACCAAACGATAGAGCTCGTTCTCGTGAGCTCAAATATACTCTTGCTTTTTCAAATGGATGGCATTTTGGCGAGTTATAACAAAAAGACGCAAAAACCGCAAAAGTGCGGTTTTTTCGGCGTCTATTCAAAAGACGCGTCCGGTACTGTAACTGTGACATCATGTATGTACAGCACATAGTCACTGTACCCTCAGCTCAGGCTTAAGCGGCTGTGTAAGTCCGTTGTTTCCTTATCATGACCTTAGTGTGCGTAACTATCCCGTATCGAGATGAATATGGAGTGCATGCCGCACACTGCAGATGGTAAGAGAATAATAGAGGTCTTTAATGGCGACTTGTTTGCTGGTCTACAGCAGGGGTCTGCGTAATTACGATTTACGATTTACGATTTTACGATTTACGGTGATTTTTGGCAAATTTTTTACGGTTTACGATTTACGACATTTTGGTGCGTAAATCGTAAATTTTCGTTAATGTGATCCTCGTTTCTAATCATCGGTCCACGGATGACAAACGTCCACATAACGTAATACAATTCAGATCATGACGACGTACCCACTTTTAAAGACTTCCTTCATAGCTCACTGCTATTTCCTATTTATATTTTTATGTTCTGATGTGGTGCTGTGACAGAACAACGCAGCTTTGTGGATAGGCCGCTCGAGTTAATTATTGGTAATGGAACTGGGCTAGCCTTTTTTCTGATCACACTCTAATTCTTTGAGAGCATTTCGTTCCACTTCACAGAAAGACATGAAAATTATCCGTGCACTGGAATGAAGACGATCACCTGCTGAACCATATTCTATGCTGCAATCACCCCCTAGTCAAATTGTAACTTTTTCACCACTTGCTCACCATATAGACGACTCTTCCCAATGCATAAGAGTAGAACTCATGCAAAGCCATGTGTCCAAGTACAAGGAAACCTGCGAGCGAAGTAAATGCCGAAAGTAATTGCTTCGTATCGTCGAACGATCTTTCATTCCAGAAGTTATGGTTGCCTTCAAAAATGATAAAGGACAAAGCATGACGTTAGCCGGTCCCTGTTTGAGATGCGCCATGCTTTCTACCTCTGTGGGATATCGTAGAGGTCATTTGAGTGTGGGTTTGCCTTATAGAATGAATTTCGGTTGCCGCCGATGTAGAGGTCAGTGTTTTATCCTTCCCAGCAAATCAGGTACCAATTCACAACCCAGCAGGTAGGAAGACTGGCTGCCCGTGGTAAGATCCTAATCAAGAACTGTCCTGGAGCACGCGTTAGTCATCCTCCTCTCTACCATGGGTTCTCTTATATGTTTAAAATGCACTTGTATGAATCAGTTAAACCACTTTCGATTCAAACTGCACCTTGCTTCTTAACTTTACTTCTAAAGAATGCCACTCAAATATCTTCTTTTATAATTTTAACTCAAAAATTCGACTATGATGAGTGTCCAAAAATGTGATCAGACTCTTTCAATCGTCACACAATTCCTTCCGATCTGCTACAAAAATGCTGTTGTACAATTCAAAATGTGAGAAGGCCTAGAACTTCAGGTGTGTCATACCATAGAAATGTGCCATGCGCTCACTCAGTAAGGGATGCTTGGATTATTTGTGCAAATATTGTTTTCATCGAGTTGGCCAGCGATCCTTTTTTTGGTTTTGGATGGAATGGTTTTTATTGTTTATTCGGAGTTGGTGCGGTTGTTTCTACAAAGTTGTTTTCTATATGCAAGCCATTGACTAGCAGAATGATAAACATTTTTTAACGTCCAAGCAGTGTAAGCTTTTTATTTGGGCACCCTGTATAGGCACCTTTTAAGATAGCGTTTTTGAACAAGAAGTTTATTTTGGTTCTTCAAAAACTTGTCCAGCTTCATTTGAAAGGTGCTAGTTGATTTTAATGGCTTCCATCTTAATTTGGAAAGTGTCCAGCTCGAGCTGAAAAAGTCTCAAGAAATTACAGTTAGCTTCGGTTAGCTTTAACATATTAGAAAAAAGCAAGGAAATTAGATGCATTATAAGTCAGGCACCTCCTACGATATACACGATATACAGTTTACGCTTTACGGCGATTTTTCGTAATTACGATTTACGATTTAGGAAATTTTGGATTTCATTTATGCACACCCCTGGTCTACAGGGTGCGTCAAAAGTTCTTGGAGACGTGTAATTGACCACCCAAGCTTTAAAGCAAATCGGATGAAATTCATAATTTTTATTACTGTTGACCAGGCACATATAAAGAAGCAGATAAGTTTCGAAATGGCCTCCTTTAGCGCTAATACACGCCTTCAATCGCTTGGGGAACGCATCCACAACGACATGCAGGGGGTCTTTCTCAATCTCTTCCCAAGCTTTCTTCAGGGTGCTTTGAAGTGAAGCACTGTTCTTGTGAGATGTTTCACAAGCCTTACCCTTCAATAGGGTCTAGATTACGTAGCCCATTGTATTGAGATCTGGGCTGTGCGGTGGATCACTCTTCGGCTGAGATGAAATCCGGAAATTTGTCGGGGCAAAACTTCTGCACCAGTTTAGCCTTATGAGCGGGCGCTGAGTCCTGTTGATAAGTCCAGTCGCTATTTTTGCCAGGCACAAATGCCCAAGAAAGAATGACTTTCTTCATGGCGTCCCCTAGGCAGTTTTATAGTGTTTTTTCTTCTTCGATGTGGAGTTTCTCCATTACAGTACGCAAACCTTTTGCATCAGCCATCTTGAACAAAAGAACATTCAGGCACGAATATTTGGTTTATGAGAGGGTAGGAGTAGGGCAACAATACTACATAAAAGTTTGGTTAAGCGAAGCATATCATCGTATATAATGAGCCTAAAATAGACGAGTCCAAGAACTTTTCACGCACCCTGTAGTTCGACCCAATTTCGACTGTGGAAACTGCTCTCACAGATAAGTGCAGTCGATCACTGCAGAAGAGACGATGAAGGTAAGGCAAAAAATCGTCGAGGGTAAGAACAAAAGGTTCAAATCAGAGCTTGAGCTCCTAGAGTCGATCTGTCGCCATCAACCTTGAGCTCATCTGGAACACCGTTCTCTCAACAATACTTTATTGAGTCCGACAAGCAACACAGACGTCTGAGAGATCTACACATAGAGAGCGAGGAGCATGAGATCATACGAACGAGACCATCATCATATCACCCTGTTGGCGGCGGGTGGTGGCGGCGACACCCACCCGGCCGAGAAACAAGCCGCTCGCCAGGTGTTAGTCAGGACAGAGAGAGGGACGTCGGCGGAACGAAACGAGTACGGTACGGTACGGTAGGCCGAGCGTAGAATAGTAACGGAAGAGGGAGAAGGAGGAGGGTAAAAGAGGGAATCTAGAAGGCTAGAGCAATCACAAACAACCGTGCATCTTCATCATCATCTTCTTCTGCTTCACCATCATCTTCATCGTCGTCATTATCAATCACAACACTATCACACAAACCCGATCGCGCATCGCTCACTTTCGGCCAAACCTGAAAGTCAGTAGTTCAGTGAAAAACAACACAAAAGTTACATCAGCAATACAATAAATAAATGCGATGAAGTTCCGTTTCGCCAGCAGACAGCCAGAACTTTTATTCTGCGCCCCTCTGATAGCTCATTTTTTCTTCACGACCAGTTAATTTGACCCTTCTGGAATTGCATAACTACTTCAAAGATGCTGCCATTTAAAAAAGCAATTCTTTAGCGCCGATGTGAACTCAAACTGGCATTTTTCTCTCTGAACAAGACTAATCCATTGCGCTAAGGGCGCTGCTTAGCAAATCTTGATTACGCATCTCGATCTAATGGCAACAACAAGTACTATTAAAATTCGTTTCAAATTTCACTCATTATTCATTCTTAGAACTGAAATTACAAGCTCCTTTTGTACGTGTCATGCACTCTATTTCTACGTAAATCGGAGACACACAAAGCTCATCTTAACCGAGTTGTTGCAGCAAGCAAATAAGTAAATCATCTGTTGGAACGATGATTTGTTGCGATCAAAACTTCTAGCGCCAGGCGGGACTCGAACTCGCACCTCCCTCTGACCGGGCGGGAATGCTCTGCGCCATTCGCGAAGTTCTGATCACAACGAAACATCGTTCTAACAGCTTACATCCTCGGTACCAGCCAATTGAGGCTTAAAGAAAATGATTCGAAATAAATCATAGCTTTATCCTTCCATGATAGAACTGCTGCTCCGAATTGCACTTGCAAATTTTAGAAATAAACTGGTCGAAATTTTAGGTCGTTAAGGGCTATCTGTTGGTCTGGCTGAATGAAAATCTATTCATTTTGGCGAAACGCCTAAGTGGAAGTATAGTCCAAGGAAACAGCGGCTTTCGCGTGGACCCATCAAGGCCAGCCAACCTTCCTTCCTTCCGAATTTGTCCATCGGTCAGCCACCGCATTTCGTTTCATAGACCAAACACGCATTTAAATTGCCTCCACAAAATGTCCTGTAGAAGTAGAAAGCTTGGCGCATCCCAAATAAAGACTGATGAACGCTGTAGTTTCTCCTTTCATACCAAAGCGTATTCAATTTGGCTTAGCACTTCGATGAATCACCTCAAAGTCGCGTTATATTGTCTAGGCTGTAGTGATGTTTACGTGACCTTCATAGGGGCATAACCATACAGAGAATCGTACTGGTCAAGTACCTTTACTGACCAGGATAATTCAGAGAAGCAGAGTTCTGCCAGTAAGCTCCCTTATGAGTCGGCTTTCCGGAAGCACACGCACTTGTTATTGAGCTTCACCCGAGAAGACGTACCAGTCTATTTATTACTATCGTGCTGCGTGCGGCTATTATAGGACAGACTCTCGGCCAGTAATTTTCAGGCTCGACAGCAGACGAATGAAGTTGTTATTGGGTTCTTTTCGCGAAAACACACAATAAGTATAGTCCTGAGATGAGAGGCGTCAATTACTTTGTAATTGTCCGAGCTCGGTTTTCTATGAATCTACATTGGGGCGGGGTACGCTAACTTCTAGAGAGTCTGGCTATCGTCAGACGTTACGAGGTCACCTTTCCGAGAGTTTCGATAGTGTCTGGCCCACGACAACACTTCAACGTCAAAATGCAGTAAATCAAAGGTCTATGCAAGTAGGTAAAGGATAATAGAATAATAGGCAACTTTAAACAATCTGCTTGCGGGGTGCGCCATGCATTACACTCCAAGGGAGTATCATGGAGGCAATTTGAATGCATATTTTTCTTAAACAGGGACTTAAGGTGGCCAGTCGATATTTAAGACAGTATCGTATCTCTACCACACAATTTTGGTAGCAATACACCGACCAACAGCCGACACCCCATCCGACTGTACTTCTACGCAGCTCTAAGCAGTTTGAGGACACCTTGAAATACGAAAGGAGCCACGGTTAAAGAAGAACCTCAGGAACCATTCCACTCTACAGTGTGGAAGATCGGCGTCGCCTAGTAACCCAAGTAAACGATGAAAGCGACGGATATCCACCGTCAGGCAAGACCTTCAGGTCATTCCGTGGTACATCACTTACAAGCCGTAGCTTCACAGACAACTTCTCTCCTGAAGGTGGGAGCCTGTTCGAGACGTAGTTTTTACTTGCGATGCCGCGCATAGAGGCACCGTGGTCAGGACAGACACCGATTTTTCTTTCGCATCTCTCGGCTGTGCTGCATCGTATTTTTATATCACTGTCGGAAAACGCCTCATCTGATGGAATTGTGGAATACTGTGTTGTTCGAATCGGGAGCACGCGGTATGATACACACCTTTCGAAGAAAAGAAAAGAAAAATGCATAACAATTTGTTCAAATGGAAAACTAATTGTTTTCTATCAGAAGCATTCCACATCCATCAATACATAATAATCTTTCCCGGAATATTGCTTGACAGCGAACAACTCGTATGCTTTCTCGCGAACCTCGGATAAAGAGTAAAGATTCCTATAGCGGACGGTAGAGAGTCGGAGAAAGCGCTGGCTGAACCCGATACCAGGTTCCTGGTTCGGATTTCCCGCCCAGGCCAACCAAGTCTTCAATCCCTCCGGGGTCGGTTAGCTGGTACCAGACTTGTCTGGGAAGGATAGGGCGCTGACTTGTTCATCTGCTAGCCACCGCAAGTCATTGTGTGGCCAAACACGCATTCAAATTGCCTCCACCACATACTGTGGAAGTAGAATGCGTGGCGCATCCCAAAGGAGTTGATTAACGCCGTCTTTATCCCTTGTCATACTTTTTGCTTTTAAAGGGGCGCTCCCGTCACGGGCTACAAAATCTGGGACAAATGCCCAACTCTGCAGAGGTTCATCATAATTACCTTGCAGGATTAATCGAAAGACTACTGCGAGAATTGAAAAGAACAAGAAGGAACTTATGCTTTCAAGAACCAAATACTTCTAAGAAGAACACAAAAGGAATATAGGAATAGGATTATGTGAAAGGTGAAGCCTTTCACATAATTCTATTCTAGTGCGGGTTAGCAGTTTATTGAACTCCACACGGAATGCCAACATTCCAGTTCATGGCATTTTAAACGATGCATTCGCTTTCATAGGGCAAGCAAGCAATTCATATTCCAGGAAAAGCCATTCATAATTATTAATCTGGAGAGTATTTCTAACCTTACCAAAGGGTCTACAGTGCGTTTCAAAGTATGTAGCCACTTTGAATTCAACACCTTTTTGTTTCGCCTTTGTTTCTATAAAGCGGGGTTTGTAACATTCAATTCCTCGCGGTCGGAACTACCTACGTTGTTTTTTACAGGAAAAAGCTTGATCTATAGCAAAAATCAATCGTTTTTGAAATTTTCTGTTTGTTTCAAAAATATGTAGCCACTCTCAAAAAATACGATTTTTATTAAAAATTAATAGACAATTCAACCACCATTATTTCTTATTACTTCAAATATCCTACTACGCATACTGCTGGAAAACTGCTGGATCACTTCGTCACCGATGTTGTTCCAGGCAGTCAAAATAGCGGTCTTCAGCACTCCAACATTGTTGAACTGGCTGTTATTCAAGTACCAGTCTGTCCAATAATTCCTGTCCGAAAATTTTCAAAATTCTATAATTTTCCTTAGAAGTGTTATAATATCAGGCAAGTGTAAAAACCTTCTAGAAGGTTCTCCAGAGTTCCACGCTAGGGGTATATAAGGCGCAGTCGCCGCGTCTAGCTACCAGTACAAGCTAAAATGGACCAAGGTCGAATTCGTACGTTCGTGTACTACGAGTATCGTCCGCATCGCAAGGAGTTTCTCGAGGATCTGGTCACTGGGGATGAGAGCTTTGTCCTCTACGACAACCTTGCCCGCCGTGCAGTCTGGATCCCGCGCGAAGAAGAGCCGCCGACAACGCCGAAAGCCGACCTGCACCCGCTGAAGATCATGCTCTGCTGCTGGTGAGAAGCCAAGGCGACTCAACTTTCTCGGCTACTACAAAGTTCTGGCCCGTTGGATCCCCCACCGTCTGACGGACGCCAACAAGCAGAGCCGTCTGCCACTCCCTCATCCTTCGTCCGCATCCAGCAGAAGTTGGCGACGCCGGCTGGGAGACGGTTGCCCATCCGCCGTATTCCCCGGACCTCGTCCCCTCCGACTACCACTTGTTCCGCCCGCTGAAGCACCATTTGGCCGGAAGAAAATTCACCAACTACGACAACCTCGAATCCGACATCGCGGACTTCTTCGAGTCGCAGCCCCCGGAGTTCTGGGCGAAGGGCATCGGCGACCTGCCCAATCGATGGGCTACTGTTGTGGATAACTGTGGTGATTATATTGTTGATTAGACTTGTTTTTCAATAAAGTTGAAAAAAAAAATTAAAAATTGTGAAATTTTCGGAGAAGAATTATTGGACAGCCTGGTAGAGTAGGTTATTTTTGAAGAACAGATCAAGCTGGCTATTTGTGGCAAGAACTTCCCACCAAAAAGTGCGCAAAATTTGAATAGGAGTGTAAAAATGCCCGATATCCTGGAGTGGCTGCCTACTTTTGAAACAAACAATAAATTCAAAAACGCCTAGTTTTTGCTGGAGATCAATCTTTTTCCTGGAAAGAGCAATCTAGCAATTTTCGTCTGCGGGGAATCCAATTCGGCTAACGCCAGTTCGTAGAAACGAACGCGAAACGTGAAATTATCAATTCGAAGGTGGCTACATACTTTTAAAGCGAACTGTATAGTTTAACTTACAAGACGTTTTATATTTTCTTAGTTTGAAGGAGGTGTCCAGTTGGACTTGAAAATGCTATAAATGCAACTTTGCATTTGTCCAAGCAAGTCATATCAAGAGCATTTTTGGTTTTCAAAGATAGAAGCACATTCCACTGCCACTCTGCGACAAATTTTCACTTCTAAACGACGTTATGCAAGCGATACGCTCCGCACAGTGAGTTACAGAAGCGAGTGAGAGAACGAAGCGCTCTTCATTTGCCTCGGAGAATCGCCATGCCAGTTCAAGAAAGAATCTGTGAAGCTCACAAATTCGAAGAAGAACAAAAAAGGAGGCGAAACAGCGTTATTGGACTCTATCGGATTCGCCTGGTACTCCGCTCGGTCGTTTTATGGCGCGGGGAGGTACTTCACGCACATACTTTTATACATATTATTATTATTATTATCATTATTATTATTATTAGTAGTAGTATACAAAGACTTGAAGCAGTCAAAATGGTTTCACTAGGAAGCTCTGGATACGCTTAAGTGGGTATGATATAGGTATGATTACACCACCATGCCTTCTGACTCTAATCGCAACGAAATTTTCAAAGTCTCCTGTCATGGGACTCGTAGGAAACGGAATGACCTGCTCATGATTTTCAAAATGGTTACTGAACAGATAGCACTAACGCTTGATGAGTTCTACACGCTACAAAATTCCAACACAAGAGGTAGCCAAGGGAAAATCCATTTCTCCAAGGCCAAGAGCTCCATCCGTGCTTCCTTTTTTACCCAAATGGCCAACTCTGAGTTTTTAACATCCTCAAAAAAAATATGCGTTCCCTAATTCATTAGCTCAGTTTAAGAGGCTCGTGGACAGGTATCTCCTAGAGTAGCTAAATAGTTACTATGCGTTGTGTTGTAGGTTTGTTTTTCTTGTTGTTGAGTGCTTTGTGTTTTCACTGCGTGTAATTGCATCTATTTGCACGTCTAAAAAAATAAACAAACAAATATTTCACGGGGTTGGAACCCTTCACGGACCTCGGAAAGATTCCAACCGAGGAGTGTATGTTTAGAATCGTTGTCTCCGGGCGACTGATCCCAAAACTCTTGCACTTCAAAAATCTATCGGGGACACCGCACCCAAGCAGAAAACGACGGGCTCCTAACTGGAATCGAAAAGCGTTTCCCTGACTATAATCGTAAGCCTTTACCTGATAGTGCTACAGAAACAAAAAAGCAAAATAAATTCCGACACACACACACCTTATTCTGCAGGATTAACTTCGTTCGCTACCACTTTAATAGGTTAACTCTGAAGAACTCTATGTTGTTGCCCTCATTCTTGGCATGTAATCTAGTCACTCAGTAGTAACGTCTGGAAAACTTCAGCGCATGAAGCCGTAATCAGTCCGTCGCCTTTGTAGGGGCAGGTGAAATTTTGGCCTTATTATAGGCTTCGCCGTATATCATAGATCGCTTCTCTATAGCGCGGATGGAGTGAGCTATACCTTGAAAAAGAACATCAAAAATGAGAAAAACAGTACGAACCTTAAGCGCTCGGCACCGTTCAACGATTGGATCAGTTTGTTGGTGAGTGGTGCACGTTTAGCACTGAAAATCATAACATTTTAAAAGACTGTTTAAAATTTGTTTCAAAAACCTACAACTTACTATTGGGTATACGGGTCCTCGTACTCGATGGGTTCGCGGAGAGCGCTGGAATACGGATCTTAGTATTTCGATTACAGAATAAATAACTAAGGACCTCTACTACAGTGCTCTTAAAACATCGGAATTGGCGAGCGGTTCATGCTTATCACTGAAAATCATAATAAATTTAAAAAGTGTTAGAAATCTAACAGAAAACCTACATCTTGGTCATGCACCCGCTTTTAGGTGCTAGGAGTAAAGAAAGTGTCCGTGCATTTGACTGCTCGCTTTCTAGTTTTTGTATATTTTACCACTTTTTTGTCCTTCATTGCTAATCCGCTTTTCAAGCACCCATTTAAGCCCTTTGAAAAATTTTTTCACTCGTCTATTATACAATGTAAAGCAGAAAATCAGCACTTTTTGCGATCAAACAAAATAGGTTTCAATGGAGTAGGAAGAAGTTATTCATATTATTAATATGCTTAGGCTAATTAGACGATTTATAAACGGAGAGAACGTGCGTCTGAGCATGCGCAGGCACAAAATGTTCGGAAGGAAAATTAGAAAATTTGCTTCTATGTGATAAGGATAAGGATAAAAGACGGCGTTAGTCAATCCCTCCTGGGATGCGCCAGCGCATTCTACTTCTACGAGATGTCGTAGAAGCGACATGAATGCGTATTTGGCCATACAATGACTTGCGGTGGCCAGCCGATGAACAAGTCAGTGCACTATCCTTCCCAGACAAGTCTGGTACCAATTCACCGACCCCGGAGGGATGGAAGGCTTGGTTGGCCTGGGCGGGAAATCCGAACCAGGAACCTGGTATCGGGTGCACGCGACAGTCGCGCCTCCTCCGACTACGCTACACGCGCCCCTCTCTATGTGATATCACGCAGGAAATATCTGTTTTCGGTAGAAAGCACCGCATGCAGCTCAGCAACGTCAGGATGTTTCGGAATTGGAAGACGATGAGGAAGAAAAGAAACGACAGAAACGTTGCAGTCATCGTAGGGCGCAGAAAAGGGGTTTACCTTGGTGTTTCTTATTCAAAATTCTAATGTGTCACATGCTTTTAAGCTCCTGGAAATCATCAGCGGGTAGCACTTGGTCCCGTCAGCTAGTCTTTAGAGTTCGATTTCATCACAGATTTCACCACAATGAAACCTCTCATTAAGCCGCTAGGATTTGCAGCCATACATATCCAGGCAGAGATGGAGATTAGATTTGCCAGTGGAATCGTAAAGGTAAGTCTGAACAGCGAAAGATACGTGGATAAAAAGGACTATGGTTGTCCCCGAATGACCTACCTTCGAATGATTTTCATTCGAAAGTCAATAATCGACTCGAATAAAAATTTCAAAAATCGCGTTTTTCGAATGCATTCAAAATTCGAATGAATTAAAATCGGGTTTTTTGAATGCTTTCAAAGTCAAATTTTCGAAATTTGGGAGCATTTGAAATCTCGAATATTCGAAAAAATTTCGAGAGCATAGCTATAGAAAAGACTAACTCGGAAAAATTCGAAAATGAAAGCACCCGAGTCCTGCAAAGAACAACGTCTCATCCAATTAAAGATAGAATGTAGCAGCCTCTCTATTTCGGAATATCGGGATTAGCTAACAGTATCGCAGTGATGTTGAATTTAGGTCACAGTGATGGACTGCTTGACGGTTGAAGACCACTCTATCTTTTAGCTGAGATGCTGAACAAAAGATCCTTGCCAATGATTTTTTGAGAAGTCATACACGGATGTTAAGGAACATTGTGACACAAAACTGAGCATCTGCCCTGGCAAAGCACACGTTTTGTTGGTGCAGTACCCTCCAAAGAGGAAACGGAATGCCAAATAAAATGAGTGAGAGCATTCGGTTGAAGAGCTACAGCTATTAAAAGTTGGCGTCGGTGGTTTCCCTAACCTTTAAGGCTCTTTGATATCTTGAATTTTTAGCTAATTTTATTTCAATAGTTATGAGATAATTAAGATATTTAAAGCGCTAGCTTATGATAGAAGTCCGGAAGACGAAAACGGAAATGGACACTGCGTAGCACTAGTTCTCTGTTGAACACTATCAGCTCATCTACTAAAAAGAGTTCCCCTTAATGAAATTGAGAGAGAAGCAAAGTTTAACAACTCTAGCATTAATATTCTTGATAATGGTTAGAGTACCAAAAAGATACTAAAAAATGGTAACGGCTTAGCGCAAGGCAAAATTAATGTACCAGCAAAGGGTATGCATGCATGATGTGCTAAAAACGCTCTCAAGGTTTGAATGATCACTAAATTTTTATTCTAGAGAGTACAGATAAGGTTAAAGGATAAAAGATAAAGGATAAAGGATGACGTTATTCAATCCCTTTTGGGATGCGCTACGCATTCTACTTCTACGGGATATCGTGGAAGCGACTTGAATGCGTATTGGGCCATACAATGGTTTGCGGTCCAGCCGATGAACAAGTCAGCGCTCTATCCTTCGCAGAGAAGTCTGGTTTCAATTCACCCACCCCGGAGGGATGGAAGGCTTGGCCTGGGCGGGAAATCCGAACCAGGAACCTGGTATCGGCTGCACGCGACAGCCGGCGCCTCCTCCGACTGCGCTACACGCGACTTAGGGGTACAGATAGTTACAAGAACTCTATATAGTGCAGTAGCATGAAACAGAGTTGTGCCAAGCTCCCAGATTACATCGGTGATTCTGATTTATGGTGTAATTTTCACCCACATGGAGAAAATGCCTACCTTGAGAGATTTTGATTGACTGGAATTACTTATTGAACTTTGAGACAAAACTGTTTCTTCAAGGAGCATCCAGGTATTATCCTTCCTAGTAGTTAAGTCTACCGTTGAAAAAAGGTGAAAAACTCTAGTTGGGGCTAAATAGGTATGGAAAAGTAGAAAGATTGCTTGCTGAATTAGACGGTGAGAAATAGTGACCTTGCATTCGTTCTAGCTTAGTGTGCTATCCTAGCTAAAAAATATCACATTAATATTATGAAATCATGCTTCATTATACTATATTGTGATGGGGATATGCAACAATTTGTGAAAGATTTTGCTGCTCGGAAAGGTTTGCGCAAAAGAAATGCAATAAAAGCAGTTTCTGAGCCGTTTCGCAGGCACTTTTCAAGGAATGACGAATAGGGCTATTTCCGCCCCCGTGTGTGGTGTTCCGGTTTCCGTCATTTTTGAGCCCTTTCGTTCCGCCTTCCGTCTTCCACTTATTCCAAAAACAAAAAATTCCACACATCCGTGGTTGTGAGTCTTTTGTTTGGGCCGGCTCGTCATGAAACTGTAGACAGTCGAAGATTCATGGAGAGGTTAAATGCATGGCACATCCTTTTGAGCCACATAGCCCTTGCAGCTCCCTACCGTTTCGATAGGCTCGCTACTCATTTCCGGTGACTTTTTTCCGCATGGGCACTGCATATAATTTTCAAAAAATTAATTTCAGCGACCAATCAGTCGTGTTTTCCTCTATTCTGTTGTCATCGGAGCACGGCGGCCTCATCTGTGAAGAATGCGGTGGTGCGATCTCGATTTTCGAGCTGTTCACCACCAGACTGCCGACAGACACGGCTGAGAATAGATGTGCCGGTCGCTGCCGTGTTGTGCTGAAGACGCATGGCTTTCGCCTTTTTCACCGCTCACAGCTGAGAGCGATCGACCGTGACGACGATGACTTCCGCCTCGACGACATATCCCGGCCAAAGTGAATAGGATTTCACCGCCGTCAGGCCAAAGCCGCTTTGACCACGAGTTTCGTGACGTGCACACGGCTTCAAAGTGAATTGTGAGCCGTGCAGCGCACGCAAAACATACGCTATATACTTAAAGGATGGCCATTTGAACTCGCTCTGCAGGGCTAGAAGCTTTTGGCAACCTTCGTGTAGTAAACCGTGAGGAAGGGGCTTGCTAACCTAAGGCCCACTTGACGCGAACAAGCTGTAATTGTAAGCAGAATCCTTCACTTCAACTTTGTCGCGAAAATGACTGCCGTTTGCGGAAGTTCGCACGAGGTCGTTTCATCAACATCATCGACTCGTCGTGGAGCTGTCAGGCTATGTACGATTCTTTTTATACGGTAATTCTCTTCGCTCTACAAAATTACTCGTTATCGCTCACTTGAAAAAACACCCAATCTCCCTCGCAAAGGCTACAAAGGCTTTCGAAGTGCAGAACCAACTAAACTACGAAACTCTGCACGACTCATTGCTCCCATCAGCAAACCTCCCCCACCTCTGTGTTTTCATGTCATTTTCCGTCATTTCTTTCTGGGAATTATTTCACAAAGGCTACATTTGGAACACTAAAAATTGCTTTGGAACCTGGAACCTACCCCAGACACTAACATTTCGTTAATCCAGTGAGTAGTTCGCATAAAAGATGTCGCTCTAAGTCTAAAGTGTCCTCTCTTATTTAAAGGCATTAACATAACAAGATTGAAGAAGAAATCAGCAGACTTTTCAGACCATCGAGCGGGAGCAGCTCCATCTGTTCCGCTAGAGTAGCTTACCAAAGTGTGCGATCATAATAGCTAGCGCATCTACACTCGTTCCTGATCACCTACGAGAGAATCAAGACAGGTGTGAAAACTAATTGAGCGATTTTTCGAAGAAAAAAAAAAGACCAAACGCTGCACTTCCAATCAACCTTATCGTTAGTCGTAGTAATGCCGAATAAATCAGTTGGGGAAGCACGGTCAGCAAAAATATGTTAACGAAAAATTCTAAAGAGCTTGCAAAAACGACAGCAAATGTATGGATTCTGGAGCTTCGGGTCAACAGGCTTCCAGAATGATCCGAGAATTAAAGTGTCGTACATCTTCACGTATTGCAGTGGCTCGTATAGACATAGGGATTGAAACATATAGAGAGGTCGGGAACCCGGAACTTAGTATAACCCCGCGTGTGCCAACCGAGACTTCGATCCTAACGAGGTAGACGAATTGGTGCCAAACGAGTCTGGGTAGGTTACAAGACAAAACGGCCATTGGTTGGCACTCGAAAGTTATTGAATAGACGAAATAGGGTGTAAGGGACATAGACCATAGTCGATCCTCTTGTGGAATGCGTCAGACATTCTAATTCTACGGTATGTCGTGGAGGAAATTTGTATATACATTGTTTGTACATTTTGTTTGTACTTTTTTTTGTATTTTAACAACTAATTGTGGTAGCGAATTACTAAATAACCCAAAGTTTCATCCCTCCAATCTGTTGCGCATTCATCGACCGCGAAAAGATGAAAAAAGTCCCAAAAGTAAAACCTCGAGTCTGGGCGCATGCAAGAGCTGATGTTTCCTCCAGCTCCGCTACAACTACTTAAAAATTTAAATGCATTTTTGCTCATTACAAATAGGACAAAAACGCACTGAATTCAACCTGGTTTGGTAGAAGTGCGATGCCTGGTGCATCAAAATGAGAGGTTGATTAATGGTGACCCTTCTCCTCATTCCTACTATAAAATGCGTGAATAGCATACGTTGTCACCATTGACTTTTTGATTTGTTTAGGCTGATCGATACTTATCTGTGCTTCATGGAATACTGAAGAATATCAAAAATCTCAGGAGTGTACTATGAGTTCAATACTACCATTGGAGGCACTTTAAGAGCGCACATTGCATTCATGTGATCCTGTGATCCTGCAATTAGTAACCTACAGTCTTTGAAGCGCGCCTATCAATGAAAAGGTCAATTTAATTAACAAAATCAAAATATGCTTTGATCCTGCGCTCTTTTCTCACACCCTCTGGCATTTCTTTGATTCCCTAAGCAAGTATCTTCGTTAGCACATAACGATTAATCCAAAGTGCGTCCTCCCTCGCTTGAAGTTCTTAAAGAGACAAGACTAAAGAAGGAATCGGCGATGTCTCAGGGCTCAATTGAGCGGCAACGGGTCTGCCTATTCTTAATGGAATGGATTAGAATAGCTCAGTAATGCATTCGTAATAGCAGCTCATCTACATTCGTTCGTGGTCATCCACGAGAGAACCAAGTGACCGACAGCTATTTTTAGCAGCCTTCAACTAGAACGTAATGAATTATGGTAAAGCATTTGAGCGAAGAACTATATCCGAGCAGTAGGTCGGACCGAAAGTTTCCACCGCTCTTGACATCTATCTTCAAATGATCATGGTTCGTGTAATGTTCACTATTTTAGTCGAAGTAAAACCAATTACACTTGGCATATCCCTACCAAGAAAAGCAGTCGGTAACAATTTTCTAGTTCAGAGTGTTTATTATAGGTTAAACGCCGAACTGTAGCGATTCATTTTCTATGTCCTCTTGCACATGATGGGATTTATCCTCTGAAAGCTTTCTAAGAAATCCGGAAAAAATAGGTTTGTAAAAGTGAAGTGCTTCTAGATTAAGCAATCTAAAACCACTATTTTAAAAATCGGAGTTCTATTTATGTACGCATGAAATTAACGCGCCTGCTCTTTAAGTTGCACTGGGTTGGGCGGGTCAGTTTGCTTGCAAGAGCAGGAAGAAACTTCAAAGGATTTTCATCATTCGAAATTAGACTTCCAATAAAAAATTGAAATCCAAAATAGATTATTATGAGTACCGAAATATTTATTACCATGTTCTGCTATACATAATTACCCGCCTGTATCCTAGATTCCACTTGTAATTGAGTAAACAATGGGCCATTTACCAGCAAAAGGGAGAGACCTAAAAGCTCCACGATGGTTCTGCAATAGTAGCTTCGTTTTTCTCCAACTATTTTGAAGACCATTATATGCTGTTGGAAAGGATTTGCTCTTCATAAAATTTAATCAGTCTTAAAAAATTTCGTTTTCTTATTAACGAAAGAAACCAGAGGTAATTAGTACTTCATTTGTCAGAGCACCAGATATTTGGTGCGGAATACTAGAACTTCAAATTCACGCGGAGAGGCGAAAAGAAGATTTTTTTGATACCTCAAACCCGGATCTAAGCAAGAAAAAACCCCTTGAACTTATCGTTTTCCAAATCTACTGGACTGCCGCTTATTTTGTGCAAAGCTTTGTGTCATTTAAGAAAATCTGTCTCTAGCTCGCAAAGTATCATTTATTTATTGGGGCATAGACAAGGCCCTAACGTAAATAAAAAAAGCAACAACAAATGCATTAATTCAGTATTTTTCCGCTAATTTTTTGAAAGATACATCCATTTTGACGTATCAACTAATTTTGATTTAATTTTCCTGATCCTTTCTTGATTCCTTTTTTATTTAATTTCTTTGCGTTCCCAAGATGTAAGCCGAAAGCTCGTGATACGAAAATCTAACTTCTGGGTTATCAAAAAGTTAGCTATACTCTTCTATTTTGCTAGAAATCCGTAACATTTTATAAATTTTGAAAACGACGCTTCCTTCTCTACATAGCAATACCAGAACCCCTTATCAACTCATTGATTATGAACCTTAAAGAAAGGCAAGAACATTCAATGAGCTGAAATGGCGGAAGCTTTCGGTGCGACCTAATAGCAGGAGTTTGGAGACCACTACCGGGCGTTCTTCCTCTTCGATTCATCTTACTCGTATGGAAACAAATAGGTGTTTGCAAAATGGTTTAAAAAAGATTGATGAATGCATCTTTAAAATGCGAGAATAAGAACTTGTGTTAAGAGTACGTCAAAGTCTACTTCTTCCTCTTACTACAGCACGAGATCAACCTGAAGTGGCTTGAGGATGGCCACATTCACCGTTTGAACTAAACTCCTTAGGTAGAGCACCGTGGCTACGCTCTCTCAGAAACTGAAAAAGTACATCGCCAGCGAGTTCGTTGTGTAGACCTAGCTGGTGCTTCAAGGATATAGCACAAGCTCGTCCTCATTGGAATAAACGTTATCTCACCATTTCTTAGGAAAATTTTATGATCTCACATAGGAAATCGTTGTGGGTGCACTTAAAAAAGGGTTAATATGCCTGACGTAGAAGGGTAGCGGAGGCGTTTTTTCAAGGTGTCTAGTGTGTCAACATCGGTGTCGTGATATTTCGCTAAGCGAGTCTTCGGATGATTGTTAATTCAGCGAGTAGCGAAAAATTTTCAGAACTATTCTCAAAAAGAACAAACGTGACAGAGGCTTTGTTTACCTTATTTTTTCAAATTCCGAGTCGTGAAAAGACGCATGAGCGAGTTGTTTCCTAATGTCTCTTCGACATTTCCAAGCTCTGTTGAAAGTTCACGTGCCAACACTTGATGCATGATGCATTCTACCAGTCTTGGTGGACAACTTAAATCAATCTCAACCCTGAGCTCAACAGTTGTTAAAGACCTTGTATTCATACTTCGGTCGCGTAATAGCGCAGTCGGAGTACACGCCGGCTGTCACGGGCACCTGCATTGAGGTTTCTGGTATGGGTTTTCAGTCACAACTACTACCACATTTTTTTGGCAAGGAGAAGCATGGATTGTCCATTAGCTTGCCACTGCAGGACATTGTATGGCTCAAATGGCCATTCAACATGCTTCAACGACATCCCGTAGACATAGAGTGCGTGGCGCACCAAAAAGATGGATCGACTTGCGCCAATATTCATCCTTTATTCAAATTTCAGAAATTTATGTTCTACGGTTAAATCGAGCCTTCGAATAATCACCATCTCCAAGTCCTAGCTCGTTGAAGACAAATTGGTGTGAGTTGGCTCCAGCACTTTAAACCGGAGGGACGTGAGCTTTTCATAGCCTCCCTTCTTTGTTACTCAACTAACAGGCATTTAATAAATACGATTTCCGCTCCAGTTATTTATTTGAAAAAAAACTGATCTTCTAAAATAAATGTACACTATCAAATGAGCAGCTTGCAATTTTCGAACACTGCATAGCGTTCCCTTCTCTTAAACTCCATGTTTCTGATGTTTCCCAAATTGTCATTTAATAGCCCGTCGAAGAAATACCACACGAGCCAGTCAACTCATATGTTGATTAACGCATTTCTTGGCTTACTTCAATGGATAGCCGAGGTCGAAGCTTCGCTTGCCGTACCGAAGCCGGCTGGCACCGTTGATAGCTGACGTAAATTCGCTCATGTCGCTCTTCTTCTCAAACGATGACACACTGAAATAGCAAGAGTTAGATTTTGGAAAGAAAATAACAAAACAAAAAATCTAAATAGCCGGTTTGATAGTGCATGCGTGCACGGCAATAAGAATATCCCGCAACGGAAGCACAACCAAGCGACAGTTCTGGGATGTTTCTTCGATAATATTCCAGTTATTTTTTTCCGGTAGCTCTCACTATTTGTAATGGAACGACGATTTCTAGGTATATATTTTATTTTATTTTTTCATTTTTCAAGTATTTTTTTCAAGTCAAGGAGATACTATTTCGATATAGTTATGGTCTATAAACTAATCAACCACCTGATCCCAGTTTCCTGCACAAAATTTTACACCCTATGACCCTCAGTCACTAGGGGTGGAACCGATAAGCTGTTTTTTAAATTACCTAAAACCTCACTTAGAGCCACCTTCTTTACAGTTAGAGCTGGTTTGAGGTATCGCAAATGGAGTAAGACGAGGACTGTGCCGACTTCTCTTCCTTCGTTCAAACGTATGGCAAAAGCGAGTATATTCGGTGCAAAATAGGAAATCCGGTGGTGCGTTCTCCACGTTTCCAGTCATTCAACCATTTACTATCCTATTGATCCTCCATGTCTACAGACGCTCTATTATCCTATTGTTGTTCTGGTTGTGTTGATGTGGTTTGGGTTCTGTATAACGTCTGTCTTAAACAGCGTAATAAAGGAAATGAAATGAAATATATATATATATATATATATCTGAACACAATTAGGCAGTTACAAGTAGATTTCCTTAGAGTAACAACATAGAATAACTTTTTTAGAAGTAATTCCATAAAAGAATAAGCATGGCAGCGACTTTATTTCATTCATTTCATTAAAAGTCCGAGCCTCAAAGCGATTCGAGTAAGCAGTTTCCTAATGTCTCTCCAACTTTGCTAGACTCCAAAGAAGGGTTTCTCAGGCATTTTAGGAATACACCATGCCTTTTTCCTATACCGGCTGTCGAGGAAGCAATTTAGTTGCATAGTTAGTCAATCCGAACGAGTGTAGGCCAGTAGGAGAAGGCGCCGACCCGCATCTTCCTCCAATTGATTGATGGTTTGATTCCTTCCAAGCTTTTTCTCCATGAAAACTCGGTGTATTGGTACCACGCTTGTCTGGAACGGACGAAACATTTCTTGTCCCTCGACGGCCTACTGCAGGTCAGGCCGTCGAGGGACAAGAGGCCAAATACACATTCATATTGCTTCCATGACATCCTGTAGAAATAGACTTCATGGTGCATCCCACAAACGAACTGATTCACGACGTCTCATTCTTCAGCCTTTTATAGTAGGTTTCAATGGTGTGAAGCTAAAGTTTCTCTCCCAAACTAACGTAAGGGTCAGTTAGCCACCACAAGACCCTGGAAGGTTAGAACATCGCCTTGTCCATCAGTCATCAGCTCCTCTAAAATCTTTTAAACGAAAACCTAAAGCAAAAACAGCAAGTTACTTATGCCTCAAGTGACCGTTACTGGGGTTAGAAGCTGATGCAATGTTTGGTTGAATTAAAACTCTAGTGCTTGGTGGTACTCGAACCCGTACCCTCTGCCTATCGAGAAACGTATCTGAAAACGTGGTCAGATTGTCAGAGGGACGTCGCCTCCCCGGGGGACTGGCTATAATTTATTTTTATCACTTTTGTCTGAAAACAACAAGTTTTTCGAGCGGTCTATAAATTATGCGAGAGTTCAGGAGTTTAAACATCTATTTTCTTGGCCAGAAATGTAAAGTTTTTTGTCCAAGAAGAATAGCTAAGCGCTACGACCTCCCAGCTTCTTTCTTTCAGTAGAAGTTTTTCAGATCTATCCAAGCCAAATAAGAGTAGCGCTAGGAAAGCGAAACAAAACATAAGAAGTAGGGCATGTCCTGGCGAGGAAATTGCAAAAAGGGGACTTCTTAGGGTATCAATGTCATTCTGCTGAGTCGACGGGATCTATCCCAGTCGAAGGCAGAGCGGCCTATCAAAGCTAGAAAATTGCAAGGAATGACCCTATTGGATGTTGCGTTCGATCAAACGGCGCCGGTGGTGTAATGGCATAGAGCATTCCCGCTCGGTTAGAGCGAGTCGCTAGTTCGAGTCCCGCCTGGCGCTGGAAGTTCTGATCGCAACAAAACATCGTTATGACAGCTTACAACCTCGAACCAGCCACTTGAGGCTTAAGGAAGCTGACTTGACCCTATTATAGTCTAGTCTATCTCCTTGTTATATACACTTTGAAAGTTCAGTGTGTAGTTTTGAAATGTGTCAGAGTTTTCAACCAGACTGAAAAGCAGCGCCCCTCCCCACTAGGAAAGATCGACTCCTTTCAGCACAGGTTAACGCCCTTCGTAGAAGCCGAAGAACTCACGGCAATATGGAGTAGACTACGGTGAGTGCGGCGACGAGATAGCAGAGTAGTGAGCGCATGTCGTGTAACGGACTAAACAGCACCGGATGAGCTGGAGAGGGGCGAGTTCGCGACGAGTGTGGGGAAGGGGCCGGCTGTAGGTGGGTGGTGGCGAGAGGGGCGGCGCTCGCGTGTCGGGGAGAACACGATCCGCGGCGGTAAGGGCGCCGTCGGAGTCACGAACGCCGGGGGCAGGTGTTTTGCCCTTTTTGGGAGTGGCTGCGCTCAGGTTACACATGCACTGCTCACGAGAGTCTTCCGACGCGATGCGTCAACCACCAGAATATGGACGGTATTCGTTGGAACGCCGACACGCGAGCACTATTTACCAGTGTCGTTGATATAGGAGCTTCGAAGCCTTTAACGCGCCAGCTGACTACAGCGAACAGATCGAGATAACCATGGGAGACGTCCTGATATGGAAGTAAGGCGTCCATCGATTGACGTCGAATGGGATGGGAGCAAGTCTAAGCGGAACTGCCTCACCGGATCTCATGCATGAATTAGCTGCGATTCTCCTATATTAATACAAAAAGAACAAAAAACTGAGCAAGGCAGTTGTTCAGCCTTCGCTCTGCAGCTTCCCCTAGAAGGATAGGTTGGGCAGGTTGTGGCCAGGGATGCGCCACGAATTACACTCCTTCGAGATTCTGATGAGATGTTTTTCTAATCCTAAACCTAAAGAATATGACCACAAGGAAAAATTACGGCTTTAATCAATTCCTTTTGTTGGCGTAACGCAATTCACATATACGCATTCAAATTACCGTGCCAGGTAGAAGTTGAAGCCCTATAATTGAATGAAAGTAAAAGAATAAGGGCGAGAACGAAGAGGAGGTTAGGATATACTATGTGCACGTGTTCATACAATTCTGGCGAAGATGATTCTGAAACACCTAGTGGTCAACTGCGGGTGAATCTCCGGTGAAATTGAACAACAACAGCAACTCACCCGTCATATGACGTGGACCGATAGATGACAGAATTTGCAGCCACGGGTGACAGGATTTTAAATGAGAGCGTTCTGTTTCACGCGCAGCGTTCACAATGTGATCGCTTCAGGAAATTGCACAAATTGCGCGTCCTTATGCCGCCACCCGCAATCTCGTCCATTTCGCTCCTAGCGTGGTAGGACCCACGCACTCACTGTGGTGGAAGCTACGCCGCGGGCGAGTCGCCGCGATGCCGCATGCCGCGATGTGCCGCGAGCGCAGCCGCAGTTCTCTGCGCAGTTTCTCTGACGCAGTGCGAGACACTGCGGCACAGCTTCGCTGAGGGGCGTGTGGTCCACCTCAAACTGTACTGGCTGCGGGGTAGGACTATGAAATTCCATTTTTTCGATATGTTGAAATTTCAAGCTGCTCTCATTTGTCGCTGACGAACAGGCGGACGACGATGAGTGTGCAGTACGCAATATTGCGTACAGTAATCCCCTTTCGGCATCTCGCCGCGTCCAAAGCCGCGAGGTTCATGGCTGCGGGACATTATGTACGAATGGTCGCCGCGGACGCGGCGAATAGCGCGGCGATCGCGGCAGAGGACGTCGCAATTGGGTGAATCAGCGGCCAGTGGTATCTAGACCTGCATCAAAACTTGCACATCAAGTGTTAGAAAGTGAATACAAAGTCAGTTTCACTGCGATAGTGTGTCATATTTTCAGCTTTTCCTGAAGAAGCACCATATAAAATTGAACATCAGACCTGGTTTCGTTTTACAACTCGAACTCAATTTCTGAACCTGAGCATGTTTTCTCGCAGCTCCTGCAACAGCAGGAGATGATATCAACAACTCAAACCTAGCGTCTGCAGCACGCCATGAGCTACAACTCACACGACCGCAGCGGAGCTCATCGCGCACGCGGCAGTCGCCGTCGCGGGCGCGGTGACCATTCGTACATAAAGACCGCCCCTCGAGGTTCATCGGCATGCAGCAGAACTCTGTCTCGGCCTGCAACATCATCCGCATCCAACTGCAGTGGACTGTTCGTTAGCAGTTTCAGACTTTCGGCGAGGTTAGGATACATTTCTACCGCAATGCGGCGCTTCTTTTTTTTGAAGCGCGCCGCTCTTCTAAAACCGCTCAAAATCGGTCCACGTGGTGCACCGCGATATTCATTGTGGACACGATCCACTGGTAGTGCATTACCTCCAAAATATGTGTTTTAGGGCGCGTGGAGCGCAGTCGGAGGAGGCGCCGGCTGTCGCCTGCACCCGATAACAGGTTCCTGGTTCGGATTTCCCGCCCAGGCCAACCGAGTCTTCAATCCCTCCGGGGTCGGTGAATTGGTACCAAACTTGTCTGGGAAGGATAAAGCACTGACTTGTACATCGGCTGGCCACCGCAAGTCATTGTATGGCCAAATACGCAATCAACACGCCTCCACGACATCCCGTAGAAGTAGAATGCGTGGCGCATCTCAAAGAGGATTGAATAGCGCTGTCCTCTATCCTTTATGCTTTAAGGTCTTTTTACAGCGGTGCAGTAGAAATACCATGCGGAGCCTCTAGGAAGCGCGAAGAATCTATATACACCATTTACACTTCAAATTGGGCACTTTTAAAATCAATCTGAAGACTTTTTATGTCATCAAATTTGGACACTCTTCCAAAGAAGCGAAACGCTTTTCAAATCAAACTGAACACCTAGCAGTAAATCTACAATGGACCTTCTTTAAATGAAGACTTATAGTGAATCGATACCATATTGGAGTGACAAGGATGAAACACTGACTTGTCAGTTGCGTGGCCAGCGCTGGTTGCTGTGTAGATAAAATACGTATTCAAATCGCCTTCGCAATATTCTGTGGCAGGAGAATGAGCGGCGCACGCTTCAGAGGGACTGGTTACGCCTACCCTGCCCCTTATTTGAGCCACGAAACAAAATGGGAAGGACATGAGTGTGCAAGTAGCCACTCCTTCTCATTCAGTACTGGTACGATCTTGCCGGAGCGGAGGTCTCGTTAGCCAGGGTGGCCCGTCAAGCGATTCGGGGTGCACATTATGAATGCCGGCACCTCCTCCGACCGCACTGCACCGCCCTACCGGAGAAGTAGCTCGAGTGGAAGGTCGCTAGATATCTTGTAGTCAGAAGTACCAATGGTTAATGTGGAAGTTGCTCAAACTGTACTTCGGAACTCAACCCGATGGAGAATCCTAGCAATTCTGATACAAGTTCCTAAGAGCCATAGGAATATAATGTTCTTGTTTGGATCCTGGCAAGGACCTGAATCGGATACAAGTAGCTAAAGCTGTGTAGCTGTGCGCTACCATTTCTTTCAAACCTGTCAGAAGCTAGGATATAAAGCTAGAATGTTGTGCGCTCTTCATTCTTTCGCAATTAGCCTCACTAGCAGTGACCGAGCAGTCCATCAAACGCTGCTTTTGCGTGAAATAAATCGGTTATTAACTGCTTCTTAGCGTCGTCTAAGAATAGCGCAAATGTGAGCGACCGCGACTTCTATGATAATCTGAGTGCTTCGAGACGAAAGCGAAGGTCGCAGGATCTTGAAATGTGCTGGCTGACCTTGGCTCTGTTCTGGAGCTGTCGATTACGTCTATTCCCTGAATAGCATATAAGTCCGGCACATCAATTAGCCTACCTCCCACGCAAGTGGTTTTCACAACAGTTCGTGTTTCTCCTGAGCGGCTAATAAATGAGGCTTGCGACCAGGAAGAGGAAGTAATAACGGGCGCCACATCAGATGCAAATGAGCGTGGGACTAGGCCAATGTATCAAGCAGAAAATGAACTTTTGGAATACACCCATGCAAGAGACGGAAATTGTCAAACTTTTCGGTACTGCGCCATGCCATGCTATCTATGTACATATTTCTGTATTTTCTGCCTTTTACTTGTATCAATGATAATTTGGCCCGCAGGGAATAAACTGACTCCAATGGGACCTACCTTTAAGTGGGAACTGAACGCATCACTGTGAATGACTTGGGTATGCTAGAGGACACCTAAGAAACCACGAAGATCACATTCGCCTTCTAAACCCACGACTGCCATAAGGTCGCCGTTGCTGTGGGACAGCGGTCTTCTGGATGTGACTCAAATTCCACTTATTCCGAATGACATAGGAAATGCAATTCAAATGTACATGTCAGTTCTTTTCTTCACTTCGGAAGCCTTAGAATATTCAGAGTGACGTTGTATAAAGCCGCTATAAACAACCGAGAAAAAACGATGTTACAGTAGGACGTCACCCGTTAGCTACGTCAACGAGTACGTAGTAGTCATTACCCGTTGACCGAGATTGGTATTCACTTCCTTATTCGGATTACGTTCTTCTGAGCCTGGAAGTGTCAAATAATGGAAACATCTACAATACTCCCAGCCCAGACACTATTTCGCAGGGTTCTATTCTCAACGAAGCGCCATGTCTCTATTTTCCTTGAGACTAGTACCGTGTGCTATGAAATGATGCTTGGACCGGCACATAGTGTTGTAGATATTTCCGACTCGTCGGATCTTGTGGCGAATATAAAAGGGGATAACAATCTTGATTCAAGGCTATAACAGGAACACACTAACAACCCTAATAATTCAACCAATTGAATTCATGCAATTGAATTCATCTAACTAAATTAAGCTACTTCATCGATTATACGTCAAAACCCTTGTCGTCCATTAAAATGGGCGACATATTTTTATAATTTCGCGATGGAGCGCGTTTGAGCACCGCAAAGTTTAGCTGACAATACGATCAAACAAGTCGTGCTGTGCATTCAGAGTGTCCGCTGGCAGACTATCCGATTCGGACCAGTCAAAAGCCGGGATCTTGTAATGTTTCAGGTAGGGTAAATTTTCAACAGACCGCATTTTTGGATAATTCAGACAACTAATTTTGATCAGAAATCTTATTTTCTATCCGAAATCCGGGATCCGATTCGATATGATAAATCATTCATCTGAATCACCGAAAATCTGCTTTAGTAAAAATCACCCTCATCTGAATTACCCTAGGATCAACGCTTGATCGATTTATCCAGGGTTTAAAAAATGGCGGACCCGAACTATCCCTAACTAAGCGTCGGATTCAAAATGAACACAGAAGGCGTCACAAAGCCTGCAGTTGAGATAGCACCGGTGGCGCTAACTGGCCACTATATGTAGCTGTGCTCGAGTGAATATGTTCGAAGAGCCATTCAAATAATTTATTCGAATATTTATACAGATAAACGAATATTCGGTATTTCTAGCTTTTTGAACGTGCATTCGAATTCGAACGCCGATGAATTTAAAGTCAATTATTCGTTCAAATTCGAACATTGAAAGGGAGCCATGTTCGAATATTATTCAAAAATTGAGTATTCGACAATCGAATAATTTTACTCGGATGAACTTCTAATCTTCAAGAGCAGAACGTGATGAGAACAAACTATTCGACTATTCGAATATTCGAATTTGTCGAAAGCACAAATATATTGGACTTGCGGTAGTGCAAGCTCTCGAGTAGAGGCCATACAGGGGGTTGCGTTGTAGGATTCCTGTAAGGTGCCCTAGTGGAGCTCGGTCTATGACTAGAACGTCTTGTTCTCTTTACTATTAATAATAGTATCGTGATGTACGTAGTTGCATATAGGAACTCGTCCCATAGCGCACTGTTGCAACAAAGGATGAGTCGAAGGGCCTATTGAGAAGAACCGCGCCAAGCCGTCGAGGTGAAGTTCAGTGTAGGCATCACGCGAGTAAAGTGAAGACTGAGTGGGGATGCATGGCACATTCAGGTTACTGAAGCCTATCCACCACTGTCATGAGGTGTGAACACAATCAGGGCAACAGGGTCTGAACTACTACTTTAATAGATAATCGCAGAGCTCGTAAAAGAATTCAAAGCAGGGATGTGCGGAATTTCCGTTTCCGCGTTCCGAATTCCGCTTTCCGGCTATTTTGGGATCTTCCGTTCCTTTCCATGTTCCGCCTGTTTTTGGGCCGGAAGGCGAAAATGGAAACGGGCACTGTTCCACACTAGTTTTCTAACACAATCTGCTTATCAATTAAAAATAGTTCTCATTCATAAAATAATTATGAGGGGAATACTGTTTGACATCTCTAGTATTAATCTTCTTGAAATTAACTACCAAAATCTAAAAAGCACTCAAAACTGCAGCGGCTGGGTGCAGGGAGAAATTAATTGCCACAAAGGCATGCATGCATTGTATGCTAAGAAAATACACTCAACATTTGAATGGATATAAAATTCTTGATCCACTAGTTACAAATAGCTACAAAAACATTGTAAGCATATAGCGCAGTATCATGAAACAGAGGATTCAGTGAAGGTTGTGGCATGCGGTTGTCTGCTCCAGGATTACATCAGTGTTCCTGATCAAAGGTGCAAATTTCAATTTCTAATTTCGTTAGCTCTGATATTCATCTATATGGTATACGATTCATTTTTAATGAAGCATTACGAATATCTACTATGAGCTCTTATTTTGATAGACTATGGTGACTTAATGAATTCTGACACAAAACTGTTGCTTGGAGAACCATGTAGGAACTGGCCAGTTGTGTCACCTTGAGCGTAGGGTTTCTAGACTAGCACAGACTGAATATTCCTGTGGAAGAGTGGACCACACCATGACTAATCAGTCATTCAGTTATCATCTTAGATTCCAGAATGAATTTTGAGTACTAGTTTTGGTGATTACAATGGCGATGTCCGTTCCTCCTCGTGGTGCCACTGGAAACTGCTCGCTTCTGCGAGCTAAGCCAAGCACGGACATTCGAATGCAGGCGACAGGCCCTGGTGACAGGCCGGCCTACGAACAACCCAATGTCACATCGTATGGGTGTATGTCAGTTCATGTTTTTCGAGATAATGCTACGGCGTCCGCGGGAGCCGACGCGCACTCGCAAAGCCCGGCGAGTGTGAGAAGTATGCGAGGGTCCCTGGTGCGAGGACGGCATCGGGGGGCAACTGAGCTAGTCCGAAAGTCCCGTAACGTAAGCAGGACCCGCGTAGCAACGCTGAATGTGGGTACGTTGACGGGCCGCTCGTGCGAGTTGGTAGAAGCACTGGAGCGTAGAAGAGTTGATTTCTGTGCGGTGCAGGAGACGAGGTGGTCCTGCCGCAAGTCAAGAGATATAGGACGTGGCTTCAAGGCCGTTCTATGTGGAAGTCCCAGGACCACCAGTGGTGTTGGTATAATCGTCTCTGAGCGTTTCCGAGACTCGATTGTAAGCGTTGAGCGCTTTGACGATCGATTGATGAAGATCGTTGTCGCCGCTAAGGAGCGACTCTTCCACTTCTTCTCTGCGTATGCTCCGCAGACTGGCTGTTCCGATCAAGCCAAGGATGAGTTTTGGAGCCTGCTTGATGAGAAGACAGCAGAGGTACCGTCGAAGGACGTCATCATCGTCGCTGGTGACCTCAATGGGCACGTAGGCGCTACGAAAGACGGGTACAGCTGTCATGGTGGATTCGGCTATGGGTTGCGTAACACAGATGGTGAGCGTATCCTTGAATATGCGGATTCGCATAACCTCACCATAATGAACACCGTGTTTCGCAAACGCAACTCCCACCTTATCTCGTTCTATAGTGGGAACACCAAGACGCAGATAGACTTCGTCCTTGTGAGAGATCGTGACCGAAATCTCGTCACAGACGCGAAGATCGTGCCGTATGAAACGGTCGCCCCACAGCATCGTCCGCTGATCTGTACTTTGAAGATCGCTCCTCCGAGGCTGCAGCAGGTTGAGCGATGCGGTGCTGCAAGAATCAAGTGGTGGCGAATGAGAGAGAAGGAAGCAGCCGTGATTTCTCGCGCACGGTTACCGACAGTCACGACTGTCGACGAAACTTGGAAGAAAGCGACCGACGCGATACTTCAAGCTGCGAGGTCAGAACTTGGCACTACAAAGTCTGGACGACGAAAGGTCGACATGCAGGCATGGCTGTGGACGAACGATGTGAAAGAAAAGGTTCGAGAGAAGAAAGCGCTTTATCATGTGTTTCTCGGCGAGAAGACCGCCAATAATTGGCAAAAGTACCACGAAGCGAAAAAAGCTGCCAAGAAGGCTGTGGCCGTAGCAAAAGCCACTCATTACAATGATGTCTACGAAAAGCTTGAGTCGCGCGATGGCGAGCGGTATTTATACCGACTTGCGAAAAACCGTCATCGCCAATCCGAGGATATAGAGAAGTTCTTTGGCATCAATGATGAGAACGGCCATCTTCTGACAGAGCGCAAAAAGGCCTTGAAGCGATGGTGCGATTATTTTGAGGGAATTTCGACTGAAGAGTTCCCTCATCCGGCCGTCCCTTCTGTGGCTCCTATCCACGGTCCCGTCCATAAAATCACTGTGGAGGAAACTGACGCGGCTCTGAGGATGATGAGACCGGGCAAGGCGACTGGTCCAGATGACTTGCCAGCTGACTTATGGAAGTCGAAGTTCTGGTACTCTGCTGAGTGGTTGGCCAAGTTTTTCAACCAGGTTGTAGCGGAGAAGAAGGTGCCTGATGTTTGGCAGGAAAGTACGACGATCCCGATTTGGAAGAAGAAGGGCAGCCCTGCAGACTGCTCAAATTACCGTCCGATTCGGTTGCTCTCGCACAGCATGAAGATCTTCGAGCGAATCCTCGATAGCCGAATTCGCGAAATCGTCAAGCTTTCCAGCAATCAGTGCGGCTTCGTGGCTGGTTGTGGCACTATCGATGCCATACATGCTGCTCGTCTTCTGGTAGAGAAGCATCGCGAGAAACAGAAGCCGGTGCATCTTGCCTTTCTCGACTTGGAGAAGGCCTTCGATCGCGTACCGCGTGAGGTTATATGGTACGCCCTTCGACAGCACGGTGTTCCCGAAGAACTTGTAGAGTGGGTGCGAATGCTATACTCTTGTCCAAAGAGTCGTGTGCAAGCGGCAGCAGGAACCTCGACGGAGTTTCCCATCTCTGTTGGGGTGCACCAAGGATCTGCGCTTTCCCCACTCCTCTTTGTTGTCGTAATGGATGCCATTACGCGAGATCTTCAGAAGCCCGTCCCTTGGACGTTGCTATATGCTGATGACGTGATGCTCGCCTGCGAAGACAAAGGTGAGCTCGAGCGAGAGGTGCAAGCTTGGTGCGACCGCCTGGCCATGTTCGGACTCAAATTGAACGTCAAGAAGACCGAGTATTTCACGACTGACCTAAATGAGTCCGGCTCCATTAAGATTAACGGTACTGAGCTTGCACGCACTTCGGTGTTTAAATACCTGGGATCAGCAATAGCTTCTGATGGCAGTCTGATGGTTGAAGTGAACTCACGCGTGAGTGCAGCTTGGTCGAAGTGGCGCTCGTTGACTGGAGTACTCTGCGACAAGAAGATGCCAGAGCGCTTAAAGTCGAAGATCTACAAAACCGTCGTCCGGCCGGTAGCGATGTACGGAGCTGAGTGTTGGCCTGCGACAAAGGAAACGGAAAGTCGCCTCAGCGTCATGGAGACGAAGATGCTGCGCTGGATGGCTGGAGTCACGCGCCTGGACCGCATCAGAAACGAGGCTATTCGGCAGAAGTTCGGTGTCGCGCCGATAGCGGACAAGATGCGTGAAGCTCGCTTACGATGGTACGGCCACGTTCTGCGTGGAAAGGAAGACAGCGTCCGTAAGATAGGCCTTAACTTCGTAGTGTCTGGAAAACGGCCTAGAGGGCGCCCGAAGCAGCGCTGGGCTGATACGTTACACAAGGACTTTAAAGTAGCTGGCGTCCACCCTGATCTAGCACGGGATCGGGAAAGATGGCGACATGGCACCAGAAAAGCGGACCCCGTCATGAAGCGGGACAAACGCTGAAGAAGAAGAAGAAGTTTTGGTGATTACAATGTAATTGCTAGTGTTGAGTATGCAGATATCTGTGCAGTCCCGCAGTCCATGATGCCACAGGTTTCTAAAGCTGTTGAGGGGAACCACTTTCCTGGTCAGATAATGATCTAGGTGGCTACTTTAGTTTTAGACTTCACCCGAATAAGTTTCTTTTAATGCGGGTCTGTAAGTAATCTCAAGTGGTTAAGTCGGTTACGTCTACCGTTCAAAAAATAGCAGCATAAAAAAGTCAACGAAAAGTCCGTCTCAGGAGCTAGATGTGGAAAGACCGCATGCTAAAATTGTTATAAATAGAGAGATAAAACCCTGAATTTGTTTTTGTTTATTGCTCTAGCCATAGCTAATTCATGCTTCGTTATGTTATGTTATGATGAGGATGAGCATTAATCTGTGGAAGATTTTGCCGCTCGCAAAGTTCTGAGCAAGAAAAAGTGCAATAGGAGCCGCTTTTGACGCCGTTTCAGATGCACTTCTGAAAAAAAGGGCAAATATGTGTGTTATTTCCGTTTCCGCGTTTCGTATTCCGGTTTCCGGCCATTTTTGGGCGTTTCTGTTCCGCCTTTCGTCTCCCGCTTTTTCCAGGAAAACTTCCGCACATCCTTGATTCAAAGGTTGCATCTCTCCTTCTCCGAAGTGAAGGTCACCGCTATAAAAGTGAAAGAAACACATACAAAATGCCCTGTCATAGCCGGAAATTTAAGAGAAACGTGCTCTCCTGGGCGAGTTCGGCGTGCGAATAATGTGAAATAGCTCACTTTGAAGTGTATCGTCGTTGTAGTAAAGATTGATTGAAGCGCCCCCTACCACTAGAACAGATCCCAAATTGCTATATCCAAACCAGACATTAGTTTCACCCTTTGCATGCGTTTGAGACAATGCTCCAAGTAGAGAAAGTTGCGAGGTGTAGCGGAGTATGTGAAAGATCGTTCAACAAAGGAAGTCCAGCCCCTCCAACACGCTAAGCCCTTTATATGAAGTGCTGACGATTTCGGAGCTGTCGATAACTCGACGTTTCAGGTACTGCAAAACGTAGCTATCTTTGCAAGCGTATAAATGACACGCGGATTATTAGACAAAAGATAAGTGGGGGCAGAGTGAGGAGCTACATACGCTGGTGAAAAGAGCTGCAGAAAGAAAAATGTCAAATTGCAAAGTAGGTCTTCTGGGGGCGTCTCGGCATTCCACAAAGGCATGCAATACGGTTTGCACTGTTCCACATATAAAAAGTGTTCTTATCGATCCTAGCTCGTAAAGGGTAACTTATTTCGTTCGATGCGTTCGATCAAACGGCGCGATCGATCAAACGGCGCCGGTGGTGTAATGGCGTAGAGCACTCCCGCCCGGTCAGAGGAAGGTGCGGGTTCGAGTCCCGCCTGGCGCTGGAAGTTTTGATCGCAACAAAACATCGTTGTTACAGCTTAAGACCTCGATACTAGCCAATTGAGGCTTAAAGAAACTGATTTGAATTGGTAACTTATTTCATTTCGCATAAAGTCAGTAGCGGTGCGTCAAAACAGCATTTATACGTGAACGACATCTTCTCTTTTTCTTTTCACCTCAGTTCTGTGTGCATTCTGTCTCTCGACAACTGAGCAAACACTTTGAACTGCTTGGCACGGTTAGGAGAAGACCCATTCAAACTCGCAATTCTGTCATTCTGGGCAATTACTCTGTGAATATGGCGCACCGCATCGCGATTCAGAATGGATATGCTCCCACTAGCGGGGCTAGTGGGCAGAGACGACAGCCAGGAACCGCTGAGGAATCGCAGCGAGAGCGGTCAAAGGTGACATTCTGTGTCCCGTTCATTTCGGACGCTCTGACCGCAGCCATCCGTGGCTGCGTTAGGAAGGCTGAGCTGCAAGACGATGTGAGGGTGGTAGCAGTGCCACCTAACAACCTTAAGAAGCAGCTGGTCCGGAACCGTTTGTATGACCGCCTATGCACAACACCATCATGTGTTGTTTGTCCTTTTGGGAAGGTTGGTGACTGTCAAACGTCTGGTGTGGTGTACCTGATCAGATGTACGGAGTGCGGAGAGGAGTATGTGGGGGAAACAGGTAGGCCCTTGTGCGTAAGGATCAAGGAGCACTTGGACGGGTTGCGCAGGTCCGAAGTCTCCACTCCCTTGGGCGAGCACAGGGTGCGGCGGCACGCGAACAGCTGTTTTGGCGTGGAGGTCAAGATCCTTGCGCGTGAAGATGAGATTTCGGCGCGCCGAACTCTCGAGGCGCTGTACATTGCGGCGAAGTCCCCACAGATCAATGGGAAGGACGAGTGCTTGGCTGTGACCCAAGAGCTGGCGCCGTACGTCGCCTCTGCGGGTTTTGAACTGTGGGTCATGACCCGTTAGGTCCCTAAGGCGGGTGGTCCCCCGGGCCCTAAGCTCATTCACCCATCTTTCGTCCAGCCAGGGTGACGGTGGACGCCTTCTGTCCACATCTAAGGTTAGCCATGTTTTCGACTTCTTTCGGCATCGTATTCGTAGTCTCTTAGCCTTTTGGATGGGTTCCTGCAGAATGAAGTGGCATTTGGGAGGGCAGCTTCTCAGATGACTTCGACTTTTCCAGGCTCTGAAGAAGGCGACGACGCCGAAACGTAAGCCGCAATAAAGAGTTGTACCAATCTTGGCTACGCTGAACAAACCACTCGTCTATAGCAACATCAAGGATGCCAAGGTTCATCGAGAGTCGAACATGGAATGTCATTCTGGGTTTTCTCCGAAGGGACCACACCTACAGCCGCACAAGAATTCAACGCTTTCCGAGACAGAGGACGTCATCGCCAACGCAACAAATCCGATTTTCAGGTGACAGTCGTTCGCAACAAACGTCGGTCGGCTCCCAAAAAGCCGTTTTGCCATGAAATTTCTGAGATGACGTAAATTCAGTGCCTCCTGACTTAGCGAACGAAAGTTCGACGACGAGAAAAGAGTACATGTAAATCTGTCACGATTCCTATTTTCCTGCAAACTTATGATGTTCCCCGTGGAAGTCAATGGGAATGCTTGGCCATTAGTTAAGTAGTTTATGACAAAGCCTTTAATTCAGCAGCGCAATTGTGGAATTTAGAGAACTTTTTTTCGGTAGATCTTTTTGGAGGATACGGTTAAAGAGCAAGCAAGAATTAAAGGAAGATGAAACTTTGCCGGATGATTAGTCTATTCCGTCATGGTGTTTAGGTAAATGTTCCAAATAGGTGCTTGTCCAGACAATGAGGCTTCATTACTTCGTGCATTTATATTGGTTTTTAAGATTAAGAAGGAATGGTTATTTCAACAGCGGAATCGTGGATTAAACAGCGACCCCGTTATACGCTGTCTGTTGAAGGTTACTTATAGGTAAGGCTCACGAACTGTAAACAGAGACTGAAGCTTCTAAATGTTATCATTTATTTGAGACCACTAGGATCTCTGAGGGAAGGAGCCGTTCATTTGGCTAGAAAAAGCTCCTGTTTTTGTTTAGAACAGTAAATTACTCACTCTATCGTGCTTATTTTTAGAAGCGACAACTACCACATCCTCCATGTTGAGCCTTTTTCCCTGGTACTTGTCATGAATTTGCACCGCGGGGGTACGGGAACACGCCGTTGCTCCTACCACAATAGCGGCAGCCAATCATGTACCCTTCCTTTGCGGCTGAGCATATTCCTGTACACTGCGGGCGTCTTTGCGACATGTACCTTCTCGTTATATTTGAGGTGAGATATTAAATGTTGATACATTGTAGCGCAGTCGGAGGAGGTGCGCGCACGCGATTCTCGGTTCGTGATTCCACGATAATCGAATCTTTCTTTCCTACGAAGTCGGTGTCTTGGTACCGGACTCGTCTGGGAAGAATAAAACACTAAGCTGTCCTTCGGGTAGCCATCGCAACTCATTGTATAGGCCAAGAATGCATTCAGTTTGCCTTCACAGTAGGTTTTACAAGTGGGGTGCGTGGCGCATACCGCAAAAAGATAGATTAATGCCATCCTTTATTCTTTCTCTATTATACATAAACTGAGCATGATATATGAAGGGCGCGTGTAGCGCAGTAGGAGGAGGAGCCGACTGTCGCGTGCACCCGATACCAGGTTCCTGGTTCGAAATTCCCGCCAAGGCCAACCAAGCCTTCCATCCCTCCGGGGTCGTGTGAATTGGTACCAGACTTGTCTGGGAAAGATAGAGCGCTGACTTGTTCATCGGCTAGCCACCGCAAGTCATATGGCCAAATACTCATTCAAATCGCCTCCACGATATCCCGTAGAAGTGAAAGTGTGGCGCATCCCGAAAGGGATTGAATAACGCCGTCTTTTATCCTTTTATATCCTTTATGATATATGAAAAATGTCGCATTCTTGATAACGTCTGATGCCCTATCAGTAGAAGGGTCAACCACACATTATTTGTAAAAGATCAGTAGAAAAAATCCCATAAATAACATTATACTTACAGCGGAAACGCGCTTGTCTTGATAGCACAAGCTTTAAATCCATGGGGGGAGTGAGAGAAAACCAGAAATGTCAAATTGTCTGTAGCTAAATTCCACTGTATGAGCCGCGCGCTTTTCCATGAACGAGATCTGCTCATCCTAAGGTATGCTCAGCAAAGAAAGAAAGGAACTAGTCTACTAATATCTCACACAGTGACACACCATGAAACTAGTATCGGACTAACGGATCTAGCGTCAAATAGTTACATATGTAATATTGTACATATTAAGAAAATACGTATCCAGTATGACACCAAGAATCTAGTCAGGATATGGGTTGGGCGATCGAAATTAGCCGTTTTATAAGAGCGTTCAAGTCTAGTCTGACCAAACCAAAAGCATTTCTAGTAATTTCTAGTAATTGAAATGGCAGCTCTTATAAATGTGCCAGTTATATAACATTTTCTCGCGATTACCCATCCTTCTCCGTCAGCGTAATCAGGAAGTAATCAGGGAGTGGACTACAGCTGACCTATAACCTACAGTGATGCTAAAGATAAGACTAAACACAGATCCCTTGACGCAGCGAACAACGGCTTATTTCTGGCTCGTCGCCCGAGGTCCTTAGCAGCGTAATTGGACTATTACTGACATCAGAACCAAGTGATGTCACCGCAGCTGAGCTATAACGGGACAGACAGGGGTGTACTCCTCCAATCTGGGTTCAGACGCGAAAAACCTAAAAGCTCATCGCCATGAGTGTCCTCGTTGGGATGTGCCATGCAGTTGAATTCCCAGAACTGGTGTGAGTCCTGGTGTTTGAAGTAAATCGGGAATGCTTCGACGGCCGCACGTTCATGCCGCTAATTGTGAAAGCAAAACTTTCCAAACGGGCGGTGTGAGAGACTGACCTAGCTAGCACTCAATCTCAGTTGGCTTGGAATTGGAGTTCGTAGCGCATCTCCAGAGATGAGAGATGGAACAATGTCATTTTTAACCGCCACTTTTTACTACGAGAAATCTATGAGAGAATTCCTTATTTTTCAAACATTTTTTCAATAAATGAAGCATTAGAAAAGCCTCATACGCTCCGCGCTTGCCAGTTCCTCACGGAGAACGAGAAGCCCATAGATGCTCAGGACGGCTTCTCCTGATTTGGAAATTTCTGACAGCAAAACACATTGCTCACCGGACCACACACACAGCTCTTCCCCTCTGGATCAGGTAATTCAGTTCATTAGGCTGAGATGGTAATCGTCTGACAACGTTAGTGGTAGCTGCAACGCTGCTCCGCCGCCAAAAACAAGTGCCAAACAACACAACAGGAAAGCACCAACCATCGGATGGAGTGCCTCAGCGACTGGAATCCAGGAGAGCGTCACGACATGTGGTCATGAAATCCTGCATTTGCAGGGTCGCTTGTGAGCGTGAGCATCGAGTCGTTTGGTGAAGACCAGAAGAGGAGAGCTACATCATAGTTCTGTTTCAGCTCTTCACATTCTGCTAGCTCATCCAATAAGTAATGTCGTTTCTTGTGCACTACGGTTTCAGCCCATTATTTGTCGGCAGATTTGTGTATTTCGAAGGTGCACTAAAACGATTCTAAGGTAAAAGAGACTTGCTCTTTTAGAATCTACCATTCGTTGAATTGCTAGCTTGCAAGTTCAGGTGAAATGGCTTGGCAAATCTCAGAGGAGCATATTCGGCATTGCATGCTGTTCGAAATTCGGAAGGGTAGTAACGCTACGGTTGCTACCAAAAATATCTGCAAGGTATAAAGAATATCAGGATAAAAGACGGCGGTGTTCAATCTCTTTTGGGATGCGCCACGCATTCTACTTCTCGGGATATCGTGGAGGGGATTTGAATGCGTATTTGGCCATACAATGACTTGCGGTGGCCAGCCCATGAACAGTCAGCGCTCTATCCTTCCCAGACAAGTGTGGTACCAATTCTCCGACCCCGGAGGGATGGAAGGCTTGGTTGGCCTGGGCGGAAAATCCGAACCAGGAACCCGGTATCGGGTGCACGCGACAGTCGGCGCCCCCTCCGACTGCGCTACACGCGCTCCTACGGTGTATATCCAGATGCATTGGACGTTCGCAAATGTCAGCGATGGTTTTCCAAGTTCAAACCCGGTAATTTTGAACTCTCTGACTCCTCTCGATCAGGAAGACTCGTAACACTTGACAACGACATGCTGATGGCAGAACTGTCAAACACTTCTGCCATCAGCATGTCGTTGTCAAGTGTTACGGGTCCTTGTCAAACAGTGAACGAACTTTCGAGTATTCTCAACGAACCCAAATCAACCATTCATTTTTATCTACGCCAAATTGGCAAGGTATGCAGAGCAGGTGTTTGGGTACCGCACGATTTATCCGCCGAGAATCGTGCCAACCGATCGACACTTTGCAACGCACTGCTTTAGCGACACCGTACCGACCCGTTTCTTGATCGAGTGATCGCAGAAGACGAAAAATGGATCTTGTAGGATAATCCAAAGCGCAAAAAGCAGTGGCTTTTCAAAAATGGACAACCAAGAAGTACTGCGAAGCCGAATATTCAACTCAGAATGGCACTCCTCTGTGTTTGGTGGAATATCCATGGAATTATCTACATTGAAGTGCGCAAATCTGGAGAGACCGTTGACGCAGACCTTTACCGTTAGAAATTGGATCGAGTGAACCTAGCTTTACTGGAAAAGTATCTGCGATCGTCAACCGAAAGGGCGCATTTCTCGCCACGACAACGCAAGACCGCACTGTGCAAAACGGACGGTGGAAAAAATCAACGAATTGGGATGGAAAATCCTGCCTCATCCATCGTATTCTCCCGTGCTCGCGCCTTCAGATTACCACTTTTTCCTGTCTCTACAGCATTTTTAGTGGAAAGAAATTTAAAAGTTTGGAGGACATTCAAAATGTTATGTCCACATATTCTTCTCAACAGTTTTATTGTTCAGGTACTGATGATTTGCTCGTTAGATGGAAAAATGTTCTTGATAATGATGGTGATTGTTGGATGAAAGTTTTGTTGAAAATTTGTTCAATTGAAGTCAAGTTTGAAAAAACAATATTACTTATTGGATGACCTAACAACATTCCGCATAATAGCCACAGAATACTGGCGGAGGCACTGGATTCTTAGAGAAGAAAAAGAAGACTTGTTCAGCCGCTAGAAGGCCCGCCAGCTTGTTCCAGACATCTGTCGCTGGATGTAAGACAGGAGATACATCTGACCATCAAGGGACCATGTCAAGCCACAAGTTATAGTTTCAAGGCACGCAAGAACATGGCGCAACCTCAGCGCTCAACGTTTTCATTTCGTTGGTTTTCGGATAGAGTCCTCGGAATTCGTGGAAGTAAATCATGGTAGACCATCCTTTCTAGATTTGCACCTCAAAACAGTTGTGTATATGACAAGAAACAATGAAAGTCGTCGTTGAACAATTTCCTAAGGATGCGCCACGCACTAAACCTCTAAACGATATGGTGATGCGACTATGAATAAAGCAGTGTTTGAAGAGTATCATTCGACTTTTACAAATAGTTCACCATAGCACAATTCCTGAAGAAGGTCGACATAATAGCAGAACTTCAATAGCGAGATCTGTAATCTCATAGTGAACATTTTCCCCTTGCTTGGCCCAAGCACTCATAGCATTAGTTTACGACAAAGCTCCTACTTTAAGCGATGCTTGTAGGCCTAGTCAATGCGATCACCGTCGTCGTTGTCCTAGAGGGCTCTCAAATTTAGCCCCGCGTCATTCGTCCAGAAGCACGGTGCTGCAAGTGGGGTGCGGAAGAGTCAGCAGAGCAATTACGGCCAGACGATGAGCGTTCTGTGAGTGCCACCCACCTGTGCGTACTTTGCCTCCGAGTCGAGATCGGTCCCTCTGGACTTGGTCGCTGTGATTAGTAGTTTTAAGCAGCTTTTAACTTCCGGGAAATAAGCTGTGTAGGGTAGACAAGTCAGGGAATTATGGAGTGAAGTTCGCTCTATTTATTACTAAAACCTCTATAACTAGCCTCTATCACTAATGTCGATAAGGATCCAAAGTCGGGCATTTTATTAGTATTGAGAGACCTGTGTATAAGCATATGAAAGGCTCACATTGATGAATGCACCACGCGCTCTGAATACTTCTGCGTGATGTCGTGGATGCACCCTGAGTGCCTATATAATGGCTTGCAGAGCTCTGCCGATGGAAGATAAGTCAGTGTTTCACCATTATCAGTCAAGCCCCAGTTGACACCGAAGGACAGAAGGCTTTGTTCACACGGGCGAGAGTCGAACCATGAATCGATTTGGGATCCACGCAGAGACAGCACATCTTTCGACTGCGCTACACGGCGGTATTTTAGCACCACTGTTTTCTAGTGGTCAGTAGTTCTACAAGGGATATTGGTGTGCAATCGCAACGTCAGTCCTCGCACGGCTCCCAGTCAATTTTAGATACAGTTCCATGCTCTAGCCACCTAAGCCTGAGTGTACATTGATAGCAGTTTTGTATGAGAATGGTAAGGCACTGAGTGGTTATCAGCTGGCTACCGTGAGTCATTCAATAAGCTGAATGAAGGATGGCAGCAGCTCTCTCCTAGAATGCGCCATGCTTTCCACCTCTACATGACAACGTAGAGACGCAAAGAGAGCAAGTATTGGCTAGGTAAGCGCTAGTGTTAGCTATGTACGCGACCTCCACGGTTGTGCGAGACTCGAGCTCGCACCTCCTGCTGACCGGGCGGGAATGTTCTGTGCCATTACACCACCGGCGCTGTTTGATCGAGCGCCTTAATGGGTTATTCTTATGACGATCATAATCAATAAAGCAGACTGCTTTAGGTGTTCAAATAAACAATATGGCTCACTCTCATACGCTTTTTACATAGTAATTTGAAAGTTCCTGCAGTAGTCGTTAATGTGGCCTACGTTGAGAGCATCGAACCTGCTAGCCAATCACAGTCAATCACAACACCGATCGAATACGCATCAGCCTACGAAGAAACCGCCCACACACTTCACTTCTGGATAGCACATCTACTCGATGCGGCCTGGTTGGCCAGGTGCGTCCAGCTCCTCCCCATGTAGGCCACATTAACGACTAGCCCCAAGGACTTTCTTGCAACCGTACATATCTTTAAATATTCTTGAAAAATGAAATGCACCAACAACAAATTAAACTAACGTAACCAAATTGTACTCTCTTAAAGCATAAAAACGCCTTTTAAAATACGTGAGAAAGCTCCACAAGGTGCAAGTTTTTATTTATGTTCTTAGGAAGCGGAGAGAGTATTTTAGCGAAATTGTCTTAAATTTTTCTGTGAGCTTTTTATTTTCTTGCTCAAGGAACTCTATCAAACTACAAGGTTTGTAAAGTGAACGAGTACTAAAAAACTTCGAGGTACAAAATGCCTAATAGGCTTCTCGGCAAGTTTTGCTCTTTTCCATTTGTTTCGCTCATTCTGAACAATCAGAACTGTCTGCAGATTGAGCACATTTTCTCTGTCGATACTCAGGTCCTTTCTCGTAATTTCTCGAACAATTTCTGATAAACGCCGTCGCGGCCGGTAATTGCGTACCTGTAAACGGCCGCTGAGCACAGCACCACTGTGAAAAGGACTAGGTGTTGCATGATACCTGAAAGGGATGAGATGGTTAGGCTCTCATTAGATCGAAAAATGTGACGCAGACGAAGGTAACGAGGAAAGCAAGGTAAGCGAGTGAAAAAAGGATGCAAGGCGACAGTGCTATCCTCAGAATTCAAAAATCAGGTTCAAAAACGGAGAAGAAAACGTAAACGTACGAAAGGTATTCTCGAACGAATGGAAAATGAGGGCACGTGAACGGATCAAGCAACTCGCTCTCCTCAGAAAATATTCTGCTGCACTTCAACAAGCGGTGAACGTCGTGAGATGCGAAGTGGACTGCTTCGGCCTGGTCAAGCTGTGACGTCGTTTAACTATGGTAATTGAGTGGCTTACTGATGAGGCTTAGTTTTCACGCCAACATTCCCACATCGAGCTGAGCCGCTGAGCAGAGTGTTGTCGTTATGCTTTTCGACTGCTGCAATGCCCTCTGCTATTGCTTTGAAATTTCAATTTTTGAGAAAACTGCCGAATTTTTAGTCGCTACTGCGAAATGGAGGTGACGACCGGTTCTGGCCGGTAAAGAACCAAAGAGAAGTCCATTAGCGTGCGCGTGAATAGAGACGCCCACTTTTGAGGATGACGAACCCTACGACCGACAATGGCGGGAAAAACCCAGGTAAAATGTCGCAATGTGTTCTCTAATGGAAGTGGGTTTTCCATGACGACCTCGTAATGCAGTTCTGTATGGTTTACGCTTTATGGCAAAAATTATAGCTGGGCTATATGTGAATGCTCTCGAGAAGGATGCATCCGTCACTATGTAAGTACGTGGCTACAACCAACTTGAATGGCTTTCAGCTTCGACAATCCGGCTTTGAACTTGGTTTTAGACATTTGGAGCGTAGTAGCGCAGTCGGAGGGAGCTGCCGCGGGCACCTGATTCCGGGTTCCCAGTTCGTCACATTTTTTCGATTTCACAATTCAGGTTTCCCAGCTATTGCGAGCAAGTCCTCCATCACTCGGTGAACTGGACTCGAATAGGAAGAACTATACGCTGATTTTCGGCTGACCACCGAAAGTCCGTGTCACGAAATACCGAAGAAGCAGAATACGAGGCGCATACTGCCAAAGAATCGACTAACGCCGACCTTTATTCTTAGTTATTTTAGACTTTTGGGGTTCAACAATTTTACAGGATGCACCAAAATAACGTGGACAAGATTTTTTGGTCATAATTATAAAACAACTAATAATTCGACTAATTTACAACAACACAAACATTAAGGTACACCATCTTGTAGTGGTTTAGAAGTGGCCTCCCATGGAGCGGATGCAAAGAGCCAAACGTTTGACGAATTTTTCGGCGATGGACCACAGGTCATCATGAGACAACCGTTCCCACTCCTGGCGCAGGGATTCCTTCAGGGACTGAAGACTGGTGGCGCTTCACGCCGACCCTAGTCTTGAAAATGCCCACACACTATAATCCATCGGATTCAAATCCGGAGAATACGGCGGCCATTCCGAAGGCGTGATGGAATCGGGGAAATTCGCCTTGCACCACGCCTGCGTACCCTTCGCCCTATGAGTCCTGTTGGAACGTCCAATGGGCATCACCGAAGTGCTACTTAACCCAAGGATGAGCTGCGGACTCAAGAAGGTCTCGCTGGTGCACAACTTTTTCGATTTTCACTCCTCTATCCACGAAAGAGGGCTCCTTCTAGATTGATGATTCCGCCCCAAACCATGGCCGGTTGTGGACTCCGGCAGGGTTCAACGATAGCAGAGCTGCTTGAAGCATCTGTAGACCAGATTTTATCATTTTGGCGATTCTGCGCCTGCTCCACGATGAACAGGTTCGCATCTGTGAACAGAATCTGTTCCAGCCACGACCTGCGGTCCATCGCCCCCAAACTTCGCGAAACGTTTGGCCCTTTGCATCCGCTCCAAGGGAGGCCACTTCGAAACCACTTCAAGATAGCGTACCTTAATGTTTGTGTTGTTGTAAAATAGTCGTCGTTTTTTCGAATTGTTGGTTGTTTCATAATTATGACAAAAAATCTTGTCCACGTTATTTTGGTGCGCCCTGTAGATCGAAAGTGAGTATATAACTCGAAGAAACATGGAGGAAACAGTGCTGGAATGAATGCAAATGACAGTGAATGTGGACAACCTTTCAGATACAAAAATCAACTGTTGAAGACTTTGGTACAATCCGTTAAAGCGGCCTGCACTGGGAGCTGGGAACCTGAAAGCCATCACAGTGCTGTCCCGATAAGCCACCGGTAGCACACTCATTCGATGCGGCTAGATTGCTACAAAGCGTAGGCCACATTGGGGACCAGCCCATTAAGGTCGACGTTAATCAATATTTGTTTGGGATGCGCGATACATTCTACTTCTACGAGATACTGAGGGAATTTTGAATGCATAATTGGCCTACACAGTAATTTGCCAGCCGATGGACTAATAAGAAGTCGGTATTTTATCCTTCGCATACAAGTCAGGAACCAATTCGGGAGACTCCCCAGGAATGCAAAGCATGATTGGCCACGGCGGAACTGAAACCAAGAACCTTAAATAGGGGCAAATGTGGCAACCTCGGCTCCAGGACGTAACTCCAACGCGACGTCGCGCGCTGGCCGTGTGCGATGTCGCGGCGCTGAAGCGCAGACGTGCGCTCGGTGATATATGGTTAGCCGCGGAGCACTAAATTTCGCCAGTGTTCAGGCTATTCGACTAGTTTCCACTGCGTCAGTCGCCTTTTCGGCCCTACTTCATCGATTGGGATCCTGTCAGTGCTCTCTTGCTGACCTTAGCCGACTCTAGAATAGTTCTGCAGTTACGGGGCTCTATTATATGCTCGAAAATTAGTGCAGGAAGTGTGCTACACTGACTTCGGCACATTTTGCAACTATAATCCGCCGTAGCGTTAAGTTTAGAGGATTTAGGCAGATTATCGCGGCTAGCGATTTTCGAAATCATTGCCTTGACATCCTGTTTATGCACTTTCTCTTAAATTAGGTTCTTTTATAAAATTTCACAACAAATCTATTTTGTAGTGCTCATTCCTATTAAAAAGCTACATAGTAATCGCCTATATCAAATGATCAGGATTTCGGACTTTACCAGTAATATCAACGAAGTGGCGTGATAGAGCAGTCGGGGGAGGCGCCGGGTGTTGCTTGCACCCGACTCCATGCTCCTCGGTCGGATTTTCCTCCCAACCACGCCTTCTACCCCTCCGGGTATCGATGAATTGGTACCATACTCGTCTGGGAAGGATACAATGGCGAATTGTACATCGCTTGACCACCGCAAGACCTTGTACTGGCACACACTTTCGCGCACTAGTGTGAGTCACTAGCCGCTCCTGTCGGAAGCATTGGACCGCGACAACTTGTCCAATTTCGTCGCTCACCGTGCGCGACGCCAGGAGGGGGGGGGGGGGGGCGGAGGTTCGCGCGGCCTTGGAGTTATGTCTGCCCCCGAACAACCTCCCATTCTGACTGTGCTACCATCCGATCCACTAAGCCCTAAATACGAATGTGGACAGCAATGGACAGGCGATTCAAATCACACGTGAGCAGCCGGTACCCTGATCGGCTGGCGTGGCTCAGCACTCCCAAAGTTGCCCAAATTCGCTACATGATCGCAATGTTAGCCGGATGTTTCTGAAAATATATCAGGAAAGCATAGGTTCTAACGGATCTCTTCAATGAGACGCACCAAGCATTCGAATTTTGGAGGTTGGAACACCTATGTACGATTCACGGTGCACTCCTCGTTCACACTTTTCCTCTGTAGAGGCTGGTGAGCCTACGATTGACGCTGGATGGTCCTGGAATCGGACCCGAACGGAGCCGATCAATTTGTGTGCGTGCAATATACACATTCTCCCGACTGCACCAAATGATATGTATTATATGATAGTACTTGTGCATCATTCCGCACGCCTTCACATGAATACCGTACTATTACTGGTGTTACTAATGCTGCCGGAAGTTTACAACTTAGACATCCGTTGTTGTGATGAACACATAGTCTCGAATGTCAGTCATAGCACCTGCGACAGATGAATGGGCAGATGAAAACAATGCATTGCACCCGACTATTCAGAAGATGGAGAAGTGGAGAGATGAAGAGGAGGCGCCACCGTCAACAAGCGGCTGGTTGTAACCACCTTGCGGCAGTCTTCGCTGCAAGCTAATAAATTTTTGATGAAAAAACTAGGAAGAGAGAGAGCCAAAACTAGATGTGCAAATACTCCTGCCTCCTGCACACCACATCAGGACAACCACGAATCTACACCGCCCTGAGGGGAACGTATAGAGGCAGAATTCCTAGAGCATCCTGAAAAGCCACTGAAACCATACACTCGAGAAGTCTTCTGTTACCTATATTTGAAAGCCTTTTTTAGGTGCTCTAGTAGCTAGTAGGTTACATAGCTAAAGTAGAGAGAAGGAATTGTTCACCGATTTCATAGTTGGATAACGGAAGCACAGCGAGTTGATGAATTCCAGTAGGGTGTTCGTCCGCAACCACCATGTCACTTCTTGCAAATGACCCGTAGCTCAATTCTGCAAAAAATATTCGTATGTAAGCCTGAAATTTGTAAGGATAAGGATAAAGGACGGCGTTACTCAATCCCCTTTGGGATGCGCCACGCATTCCACTTCTGCGGGATGTCGTGGAGGCGATTTGAATGCGTATTTGGCCATAAAATGACTTGCGGTGGCTAGCATATGAACAAGTCAGCGCCCTATCCTTCCCAGACAAGTCTGGTACCAGTTAACCGACCCCGGAGGGATGGAAGGCTTGGTTGGCCTGGGCGGGAAATCCGAACCAGGAACCTGGAATCGGGTGCACGCGACAGCCGGCGCCTCCTCCGACTGCGCTACATGCGCCCAAGCCTGAGCTTTATACATTACACATCGACAATGCGTTCCTTGCTACAACTAATACCCTTCTCCTTATTTCATGAGAAAAGCGGAGTGTTGAAAATCTCGTTCTCGGCTCTAATCGTGAACGATGTTGCAGCATCCAAAACGGTCAGAAATTGCCAAATTTCCTGCTCTCGTAGTTATTGAAGAGGGAACTGTATCGCTTAGCGCTTTCCCGCTTGGTGGGTGTCAGCGCAAATGTCGATATGAAAGCAAAGAGGTCACATGAACTGCACCATGAAGACTCTGTTTGGGCAAAAAACCGGTATGTACCGAAGCCAATGCTTCTCTAGTGGGAATTCGCGATAATACTCTGGGACGTTTAATAAAGGGGATAAACGACAGGCTCCTTTTAGGATGCGCCAATATTCTCATAATATTCTCATACGATGTCGCGTGGGCAATTCGAGAACTCCAATTCGAATTCGAGGATTCCATTTTTACATATTTGACCTATAACTTCTTCTTATTCTTCAGCGTTTGTCCCGCTTAGCAGCGGGGTCCGCTCTTCTGGTATGATGACGCCACTTCGCACGATCAAACGCTTGATCGGGGTGGATACCAGCTTCCTTTAAGTCCACGTGCAACGTATCAAACCAGCGTTGCCTAGGTCGTCCTTTAGGCCGTTTTCCGGGCACATCTATGTTGAGGCCAATCTTCCGAACGGTGTCGCCGTCCGCACGAAGAACATGGCCATACCACCGTAGGCGAGCTTCACGTAGCTTGTCAGCAATTGGAGCGACGCCAAACCTTTGGCGTACGGAGACATTGCGAACATGATCCAAACGCGTGACACCAGCCGTCCAGCGCAGCATTTTCGTCTCCATCACACTGAGGCGGCTCTCAACTTCCTTCGTTGCAGGCCAGCACTCAGCACCGTACATCGCTACTGGTCGGACGACGGTTCTGTAGATCTTTGATTTTAAGCGCTCCGGTATCTTTCTGTCGCACAGAACGCCTGTCATTGAGCGCCATTTGGACCACGCTGCGCTCACGCGTGAGTTCACCTCGCACGTCAGACTACCATCAGACGCAATTGCAGATCCAAGGTACTTGAAATGTGTCGCTCGTACCAGCGCAGTGCCATTGATCTCAATGGACCCAGTCTCGTTTACGTCTGTCGTCAAGTACTCAGATTTTTGGACGTTTAGCTTGAGCCCGAACGCCGCCAAGCGGTCACACCAAGCTTGCACTTGTCGCTCACGTTCGGCCTTGTCTTCACTCGCAAGCATTACGTCATCTGCATAGAGCAGCGTCCAAGGAGCAGGCTTCTGAAGGTCTCTCGAAATGGCATCCATTACGACAATGAAAAGAAGTGGGGAAAGCGCGGAACCTTGGTGAACACCGACGGAGATTGGAAACTCCGTGGATGTGCCGGCCGGCGCTCGCACTTGACTCTTAGGACAAGAGTAAAGAATGCGCACCCACTCGATCAGTTCTTCGGGGACACCGTGCTGTCGTAAGGCATACCATATGACCTCACGCGGTACACGATCAAATGCTTTCTCCAGGTCGAGGAAAGCAAGATGCAGCGGTTTTTGTTTCTCGCGATGTCTTTCCACAAGAAGACGAACAGCATGAATGGCGTCGATGGTGCCACAGCCGGCTACGAAGCCACACTGGTTGGTGGAAAGCCGGACGATCTCGCGAATACGTCCATCCACAATTCGCTCAAATATTTTCATACTGTGCGAGAGCAATCGGATTGGACGGTAATTTGTGCAGTCCGCGGGACTGCCCTTCTTCTTCCAGATCGGGATCGTCGTGCTTTGCTGCCAACTACCAGGAACCTTCTTCTCCGCAACAACCTGGTTGAAAAACTTCGTTAGCCATTCAGCAGGATTCCAGCACCTCGAGTTCCATAGTTCGGCCGCTATGTCGTCAGGGCCCGTTGCTTTGCCTGGCTTCATCTTCTTCAAAGCCGCTTCCGTCTCCTCCACAGTGATTTTCTGCACAGGACCGTGCGTAGGAGGGACGCAAGGGATAGGCGGATGGGCAAACTCTACTGTTGAAATTCTCTCGAAGTAGTCATGCCATCGTTCCATAGCCCTTTTGCGGTTCATCAGCAGATGGCCATTCTCATCGTTGATGCCAAAGAACTTTTCGATGTCCTCGCTCTGGCGATGGCGTGCTTTGGCAAGCCGATAAAGTTGTCGTTCACCATCGCGCGTCTCGAGTTTCTCGTTGACATACTCGTAATGAGAAGCTTTTGCAACGGCAACAGCCTTCTTAGCCGCCCTCTTCGCTTCTTGGTACATACGCCAATTGTCGGCTGTCTTGTCGCTGAGAAAAGCGTGATATAGTCTCTTCTTCTCTTTGACTTTTTCCTTGACGTCGTCAGTCCACAGCCAAGTCTGCTTCTCAATCTTACGCCGTCCAGGCTTCGTCATGCCCAGTTCGGAACGTGCAGCTTGTAGTATCGAATCGGTTGCACGTTTCCATGTCTCCTCAACATTGGTAACCGTCGGCAACCGAATACGAGCAACAACAGCTGCGTCCTTCTCTTTCATCCGCCACCACTTGATCACCTGACCAGCCTTCGATCGCGATGCTTGATAAGGATAAAGTCAATCTGTGTCTTGGTATTCCCGCTATAGAAAGACACGAGATGGGAGTCACGCTTTCGAAACATTGTGTTCGCGATGGTGAGATTATGCGAGTCCGCATACTCAAGAATTCGCTCACCATCAGCGTTACGTGCTCCATAACCGAAACCGCCATGACAGCTGTAACCATCTTTCGCAGTCCCAACGTGGCCGTTGAGATCACCTGCGACAACGACAGCGTCTTCTGGCGGCACCTCTGCTGTCTTCTCATCAAGCAGGGTCCAAAACTCGTCCTTCGCTCGCTCGGAGCAGCCTGTCTGGGAGCGTATGCAGAGAAGAAATGATACATACGCTGTTCAGCAGCAACAACGACCTTCATCAAGCGGTCACTGAAACGTTCCACGCTTGCAATCGCATCTCGGAAACGTTCGGAGACGACCACACCAACACCGCTGGTGGTCCTGGGACTGCCGCACAGAATGGCCTTAAAGCCTCGGCCTATGTCCCTCGACTTGCAACAGGACCACCTCGTCTCCTGTACCGCACATAAGTCGATTCGTCTTCGCTCCAGTGCTTCTACCAACTCGCACGAGCGGCCCGTCAACGTACCCACATTCAGCGTAGCAACGCGGGTCCTGCTTACGTTACGGGACTTTTGGACTTGCTCAGTTGCCCCCCGATGCCGTCCTCGCATCAGGGACCCTCGCATACTTCTCACACTCGCCGGGCTTTGCGAGTGCGCGTCGGCTCCCGCGGACGCCGTAGCATTATCTCGACAAACAGTTAACGCCATCAACCATGTGATGTGACATGGGATCTCCATAGGCCGGCCTGTCACAAGGGCCTGTCGCCTGCAATCGAGTGTCCGTGCTTAGCTTAGCTCGCATAGCGAACAGTTTCCAGTGGCACCACGTGGAGGAACGGACATCGCCACCATATTTGACCTATAACAAGAGCAGCATTGAGCCGTGATAGACATTTCAGTACTTTACACTTCCCAGGCGAACTTAGGGTACGAACTCACCAAATTTGAAGGGACTGAAGGAACAAAGGACGGCTTACGCATTCTCTTTTGGGAAGCGCTACGCATTCTACTTCTATATACTTCTACAAGATGTCGTGGAGGCGATTTGAATGTGTATTTGGCCACACAGTGAGTGTTTTCCCCTTCAGAACAAGTCTGGTACCAATTCGCTGATGCCGAGAAGGGATAGGAACTTGGTTGGTCTGGGTCGAAATCCCAATCTGGAATCGTGCACACGCGACAGCCGGTGCTTCCTCCGACTGCGATTCCGTAGAAGCAGAATGCGCTACCACGCTTCCAATGAATGCAGAACAGAGCGCATAGAATCAGAATGCTCCGGACGGACTCCTCTATTGTGGTAGTACCGGTTCAAGGATCAACGAAGACGTGTCTGGTAGTTGGCTGGTTCCTTGCTTCAATGTCTATACCATTTTATTATCATTATTCTATACAATTTTCACGTCAAATTGGACACTCCTCTGAGCTAGCCTAAGACTTCCAAAATCAGTGCGGACTCTTCCAAGTCGAAATGAGCTTCTTCTGCATTTAACTAGAGTCTCTTCAAAAAGGTTAGAATATTTTTTTAGAAAATTATACTATAACCTTCTTTGAAGATTTGATACAGCTACTCGATAAGTGAACACGTTGTCTGAATCCTTATAAATTTTTTAAGGAAAAATAACTGTTCAAGGCTTGTTTCAAAAACCAGGAAGGCGGCTACTTTTAGTGCCAAAAAATGAGATTGCGCCATGCTCTCTTCCAAAGCGTCATTATTTTTATTCGATTGATAGCAGAAATTCTGATTTCATGAAGTTCAACACCGTTGGCGATATAAGAAAAACAGCTATAAAAACACATGTCGCATTTACAGTATCGATTAACTAAAAGTTGCGGCGAACATTTTGAGTGCACGGCGCAATCTGACCTACTAATGTGATGTATGTATGCTTCTTTTCTGCACTGCTTTAAGTCAAATTTTAATCCATTAGTTTTTCTCTGAAAGTAAAAATTTCATAAAATTATTACTTTTATTGGGGCAGGTGACTAAAAAATTTCGAAGTTATACCAAATCTTCCTTAAACAAAAACTACTCTAACCATCATATTGGGTCTGTAGTTTTACCTGCCTGAGGGTCATCTCAAATTGGAAGAGTTCGTTTTGATTTCAAAAGACTTAAAGCTGGCAGAGAAGAGTGTCCAACTTGGTTTGAATAGTGTCCAAGTCGACGTGAAAATGCTATCTGTTCCTTCTGTACAAAATTGGCTAAAAATAAAAGCAATTTTACTAGAAAAAGCTCGAAGGAATACCTGCACCTATAGGAACATGGACAGTGGACGACGTAAGCTGCAAGAAAAAATAGGAACATAGTCCGTACTCATTCAAACAATCTCAAAAACGAGTGGAAGTGTCCTAGTAACTACTGCAGTCACTTAGGCCAAACATACGGCCAACCTGTAGTTACTCAGGTCACCCTAAGACTAAACTACTATAAAATTGGTGTAACAACGGCTAGGCAGGAAACGAAGCGCTTCTGGAGACAAGAGCCCGAACAGCCCATGGACGGAGGCGGGCCTCGCTGTCAACTCTTCTCCAGCGTCTTCTCCACCCACCACCTACTCCTTCATCCGGGGCGTCGTCAATTATCAGCCGGAAGGCTTCCTCGCGGCATTGTCAAGTATGACGAGAGACTCCTTCTTAGTAGAGTTCAAAACAATTAAATTTAATTTCCAAGCGTTCCTGGAATCACAAGGGAGTTTGGCGAGACGACAGAGCTCCTTCGCTTTGTGCTCCTCCTTGCCAGGGGATTTCAACTGGGGTGAACCTGGGCTGGCAGGTGTTCTCCACCTACACGACCCAATCAGTAGGAAAGGCTAAGGGATCTATGCAAGTCCGACAGATGTCAAGTTGTGGTAATTTATTAGTTGATTTATGTCCGGCAGCTAATCAGTGTCATTCATAAAGTGGACATCAGTCTGCGCAACCCGTCTGTCAAAGATCGTCGCGTGGACCAATCTCAAGGGAAGCATTCCCTATTCTGGGATGAAATCACTGCTTTGTGAAGCTGAGGCGAGCATTACTTTTGCTCTTAGACCTCTCGAGCAAACAAACACGAAGAATTTTTATAAAATGCCTAAATAGGCTCAGTTCTATAGCAAGGCATTAATTCAAGAAAATGGAAAATTCTGGACCTTTCACCTGCACAACTCGACCTTCGGATTGCTAAAGAAGCTTTCGAAAGTAGGAATGGAATTTGGTTAAATGTTGTATGCTACTATCAGAGTGCATCTGTTAGATAGCTTTGAGAGGCTATGTACACTCCTTAATTTCCTGGTCGCTTTCTAAAAATTAGATTTTTTCTTAACTTTGAAGCTTTGCTGCCCAAAAGTATCCATCTCTATGATTTATTGAGGCGAATTCAAAAAAAAAACGTTCCCAAAATTTGTCACTCATCACGGCTTGCTTTTACTAGGATATCTGTTTACCAGCGCAATTCGTTTTAGGGGGTGAACCGCTGTGATGTAGGATAAAGGATAAAGGATGACGTTATTCGACCCCTTTTGGGATGCACCACGCATTCTACTTCTACGGGATATCGTGGAGGCGACTTGAATGCTTTTTTGATCATACAATGATTTTCGGTGGCAAGCCGATGAATAAGTCAGCGCTCTATCCTTCCCAGACAAGAATGGTACGAGTTCATCGACCCCGGAGGGATGGAAGGCTTGGTTGCCCTGGGCGGGAAATCCGAACCAGGAACCTGGTATCGGGTGCACGCGACAACCGGCGCCTCATTCGACTGCGCTACTCGCGCGTGTGATGTAGACTTTTCTTAATCCTTTTTCTTACTTTACGCAGTGCTGAACCACTGTAAGGAAAGTGCGACAGGATGTCCTTCAGTTAGCTGCTGTTCATAGAAGAAATCCACACCTATGAGATAATGCCCCCCCCCTAACCTGCATTGCACCTATTTTCCTTAGATTGTTTCTTCCAAGTCTTTCACAAAAAACACAAACTTGCTCATCGGCTGGCCACTGTAAGTCATTGCTCGGGAAAAACACGCACACAAAGCGCCTTTCCGGTATCCTGAAAGGAAAAATGCGTGCTGTACACCAGCAACGAATTCAATAGCCGACTGCATCTTATATTCTTCTTAGAGGAAATTCCAAGCAATTGCCTTTGACCTGTACTCATGCTCAGTAGGCCCGAAGCATGAGTTATGTAGTTGTAGTTGTCAGGAAATGGTAAGAGGTGTAGCGGATATGGTGATGATAGAATTGCAGTTTCCCCTTTCTGGTTCCAAATGACTTTTTGGAGTGTGAGGATAAAGAGATGAAGGCGAAAAAATCAAATAATCGATCCCTTTACAAGGTACGCCACTCATAGTGCAGACGTGGTATGTCGGCGAGGAAGTTTTAATGTGTATCTGGCTGATACAACGACTTCACATGGCCACCCGACGTGCACTTCAGTGTTCTATTCCTCCCAGAGAAGTCTAATACCAATTCAACGACTCCTGAAAAGGTGGGACTTTGGCTGGCCTGGGCGGGGCCGGAATCAATCTCGATTTGGGTACATACTATGTACCGCTGCCGTCTCCAGCAATTGAGCTAGCAAGTGCCTTCAGGAAGTATTCACACACTTAAGCTCAGACGAAATACTGTAAGAAAAATCCTCAATGTTTTTCAAGATCATAAACCGTTTCAGACTAAGTGGACTATTCAGGCTGAATCACCCTATACGGATGTGAAATTAGCCTTTCATGGAAAGGCGATGTGTCAGCGTTGATTATTCCATTCACCGAAGTTTCTATAGGCCACTAGTCTTTGAACACCGGCTCCATATACTGAAAACCTTTAATAGCAGGCTAGCTACACTTGGCATAAGATGAACATTAAAATTGCTATTCCTCCTCTTTATATTAAAAAAAACTTGAGAAAGTAACAAGTACTAATAGCTAAGGGTCTTGAGATTAGTCCGGCAACTTCCATAAATAATTTATTGATCAGACGTTTTAAATTCTATAAAAACATAAAGTTGAAGAGCAAAAGTTCAAGCTCATCGTTCCGTTGATTTGCGCATTAAACTTCCTCGTGGTATTTACCGTGAAGGAAGCCTAAAAAGGCGCTTGCGGTCTAACAAGAGATTATTTAGTAAGCAAATTGTGAATAGGATAGGAGTAAATGTCATCTTACCATTTGTTTATTTATCTGTGTTTATACGATACATTATGTTATTTACACAATTTTCGGGCGCGTGTGGCGCAGTCGGAGGAGACGCCGACTATCGCCTGCACCTGATGCCAGGTTCCTCGTTCGGATTTCTCACCCAGGCCAACCAAGCCTTCCATCCCTCCGGGGTCGGTGAATTGGTACCAGACTTGTCTGGGAAGGATAGCGCGCTGACTTGTACATCGGCTGGCCATCGCAAGTTACTGTGTGGCCAAATACGCATTCATATCGCCTCCACGATATCCCGTAGAAGTAGAATGCGTGTCGCATCCAAAATAGGGATTGATAACGCCGTGCTTTACCCTTTTTTACACAATTTTCATGTCGAATTGGACACTTTTCAAATTAGATTAGACACATCACTCAAATTGGACAAAATTGATGCCTCTGGAAATAAATGCGAACGACCACAAAATAAAACGAGATTCTCACCGGGTAAACTGCAGACCGTTCCAGATGACTAGAATAATTTTTCGCTCAACGAAAATTTGACCTTTTTTAACTATTCAGTTCACCTGCTCCGCGAGACTAATACTTTCATGAATATCTTATTTTTAAGAAAAATAATAAATTAAATGTTGTTCTGAAGGGCAATAAAGCAGCATTCATTTAGAGCATTAAATAACGAGATCGTGACATGTGCTCGAATAGCACTCGAAAGGTTATACTACAGTTTTTTGAACAAACGTACTATAACTTTTTTGGAAATTTCGCAGTTTCGTGTAGAAGAAGCTCATTTCAATTTGGAAAAGTTAGCCTTAATTTCATAAAATAGGCTAGCTTAGAAAAGTTTTCAAGTTGATTTGAAAAGTGTCCAATTCAACAAAAAAAGTTATATTTATCATTATCAACCGTTATAGGATATGCAGCGATTCCTGCTTCCACAGGGTATTTTTGAGGCAGTATATAAGCTACAGTTTGATCAGTTACACAGTTGAAACACGGCACACTTTTTCCTTTCTCGAACGCGAAGGGCTGGTAAGGAGTGAACCGATCGGATTGGAGTGCGCGGCACGTTTTGCAGACTTCACTGAAGCGCCCACTTCTGACCTAGCACATCTTTGTGAAAGCTTCATGTATTGGACAAGGCTTAAGTTCCAAACAGGAGTTTAATTCGTAGACCCAGAAACTGCGGTTGATTACCCATGGCAGCAAGATAAAGCCATAATATACGGCACGGGTTCAAGTACCTTCTGTAAACGAACGATACACACAAAGTTCTACGATGTATAGTATCTGTATTTTTTTTGTACTTTTGAATTATGCGTCATTGATATTTTATGTATGCAATTAGAAGTTTAATTGGACTAATAAAAAGTTAATGCATTAATTTATTGCGAGGAGACCTCCTTTCTTCATAAAACAATGGACAAATATATAAGAGTGTTCATCTTATCATTCTGAGTCAGCCACATGCGCGTTTAAAAGTAAACTAAAACTAGCACTGAATCTCCGATCACGTCTGGGCTAAAGAGAATTAGAGAATTAGGAACACGAAGAAGACGAAGAAGAAGCGTGACGTGAGTTCATCGTTCTCCACCTAATCCTCACGTGGCCCAGGGCGTTGGCAACGTGCAGCACAAAGTTCATAAGGGTGCTCGGTTGGAGAAACGTCGAGATGAATAATTAAGGAGTGATGGAAGAAAAGAAGCCGATGCAGCCACCGCCACTGCGCTGTGATTCCACCCCCGCAGTAATCGACCACATCTACTGGGATTATGGTAGTTTTGGATGTGGCCACATTGCGTTGGATGTTACTGTGAATTCCATTAGGACTCTGAGAAGCAGTGCAAAAGTCTGCTTGAAGGGTGAAATACTGACTCCTCAGATGGCGACCCTATTGCGCAGGTCTGGCTCTTACTGATCATGGTCTCGTTGACGAGTAGGTGCTGCATTTGATCAATTGAAGAGTTTTCTTTAGTTTTTAGGCGATTGCCAAATATTGCAGCAAGGTGAAGGCTCTCTGTGTCTGAAACAGTTCATTATTTTATTTCCCTGCCCTGCTTTCTACACATAATTCAATTTAATCCATAGTGGGGAATATCGGTCTCTAAAGGCGTAGCAACGACCTGATTATTGTGCTCGGGCCAGACTGCAAAGTCAGTCAGCTTATTCGCTCAGCAAAACCCTGATCTTCATATGCACTTAGTTTTCCGTGTTTATCTTCTTGTACACTACTCGTCTTCTCATTTGTCGCTCATTGAAAGTACATATTCTTTCAGGTCATCGACAATGTATACATTAATCAAATGTGCACCAAAATTATTTTTGTATTATCGATTTTTGTATTTTTCGTATTTTGTTTTATCCGTTTAACCCTATTCCATGTTGCTAAATGTCGAATGAAGGTCGGCGATAACAACTCCTTGTCTGCGCCACGCATTCAACTTCTACGACATTCGTAAAGGCGTTCGGATTACGTACATGGGCTATGCAACGACTTCCGCAGCCACTCACAGTAATAAAGTGATGTACCTCCCTTCCTGAAACAGCCTGATCCATGTTGCCATACTGAAGGACAGATGGCTAAGCTAGCTTTGAAGCGAAATTAAGGAGCGACCGATTCATAGGGCTACGCGAGGTTACACCTTTTGCTAGCTGGGTTGATCATGGGATGGGCAATCTCTTCCATACCTACACCGGACTCCTTCGTTTACAGTGACAACATCAACGTTTGAATGTTTTGGTCGAAAGTGGAGGAGCTCGGAAGAGCTGTCTTTTAACAATTTTCGAGACGATATCGAGAGCCTTTATAGGAGATGACTTCAAAAAAACTCACTTAGAGGAAAAGATCCTGAAAGACGCCGTAAGCCAAAAACCTGAACCCTTTGCTAACTATTACATACATAGGTGTGAAAACCCAGCACTTGAGATCATCACTCTGAAGGATTGACTCGACTAAACACTCCCTATCGCTTTGAGAAACTCATGAACAAAGTCTAAAAGCAAACTCTTCCTCCACCGGATTTACCACCCAAGTAGATGACTAACCAACGAAGACCATGATAAAGACTACCACCTTCGAAGTGGACACGATGAGTCGACAAGTCGGAGTCTAGGAATGTAGTCAGCATTATAGGTAAAACTTTTGAGGAGCATGCCAAAGTAGGCACCACAACCTTTTCTTTCATCCAGTTTATGGACCTATTTGAACTTTAGTATGCATCAAGGAACCACGAACAGGTCTATCTTAAAGAGTTTCTCATAAAAAAGCGTGACTATCCAAGCCTTACGACTAGAGCAGCACTAAAGGTGCAATCCATTTCTCCATAACCATAACTTTCTCAACCATTACATCTATGAAAAAACAGCTAGACTAATAGTAACCCAACTGTTACTGAAGACATTGCTTGAGCTTCAGCGAAATATGGAATCTAACTCGATCTGCGCGAAGCCTCCCAAAGCTTACCCATTATAGTCTTTGTTCTATAGTCTCTGGCCCAATCACGTTTTCGATAAGAAAGGAGAACGCGCTGGCAGGCATATTAAGACGATGAATAATCCATAAGGGAAATCGGAGCTCGCCCATAATTCATCGGCGGCTACGGGCTGCTTCATTCTCCCAACGAGAATTATGCGCTGGAGGTGATAAACCGTAGGTAAAAACTAATTCATCGCTCAAATATCTTAAGACACTAAGCCTAAATAGACGACAAGAAATGCAGCCACCGTCTAGCTTAGTTTTCTGGGAATGAGCCATGCATTCTACTCCAACTAGAATAAGTACGTGTTGGACTTGGGTAAGTTCTTTCTTTAGACAAGTCAGCGTTTCAACTGACTACAAGAGAACAACGGACTTGGTAGATCTACTTGTTAGAACTAACCGACCGAAAACTTCGTGGACGCGGGGCAGCCGACTGTGTCGCACGAATATGTATTTTGGCTTACATGCATAATAAGCGATAGGACATTGAAATGCCAAAATTTCCAAAAAAAAACAAAGTTTTTTTTTAAGAATTTAGGTTCTATGAAAGAGAGAAGCCGTAGACGACTTTCAGATGGAGATGATGATGAAGGATTAGGTTGAACGAGGAAAAGCTAGTCTATAGGAATAAAAGGCCATGATCGTCCAAGAGTCCCTTCGAGCGAGGATTATCCAGCAAAGCTCCCGCAGTATGCTGTCATCGTCATCATCGTCAGAAGAAGCCTTTCCAGACAACGTCATTCGATCTCATCGCCTTATTGTGGAATAGAAAACACCTGGCAGCGGTGCAGCCAAGTGGAAAAGGTCTTGAAATTAGCTGCATTCCTTTGAAATCTGAAGAGAGATCAGAAATCACGGCCAATAGAGCTTGTTTAAAACATTCGCCTAGAGGAAACGTTGCCAGAAACTCCTCGAGAAGGCGACGAGGCGATATGAGCATTCTATAAAGGCTAGATATTGTACAAAGAGAAACAGCGACGCTGGTAATAAAAATCCCTCGCTAGAATCGTGACCAAAAATTTTCTAAACAAGGGATACCTCCACCATCAAATTACACTAAAGTCACACCTTCTAAAGGCACAGACAATCGAACAGGTTTCAATGCAAATGGAGGAGATGAGCTCCTTGGACATCCACCGACATCGATGTTGCCCAAATTGGTATTGAAAGCCGTTCTTCCGTACCACTACTGTCAATAGTGCAACAGTTCCAACACTACACTCACCAACGCCTAGGCATAAAGGCCATTACGTGAAAACTGAGGCCTAATACGGTAGCTGGTCTGAAGACAAGTAAAGCCAGTGCTTACTGCTATCTCTACATTTCTGGTCAACACATCCAGATGTCTAATGCGCAGGTGAAGAGCGCCGTGACATTTACAAAAATTGGATTAACTGCTGCGGAAAACAATTCAAGATAGGACGAAATCCGCTCAAGAGATTATCGAAGCAGCCCTTGCGAGCATTTCGCTTTCTCGGAAAAAACTGAAGACGAAGAAAACATTGCTGAAAATCATCAACACATTAGTTCAATTATTTTGGGGCTTTGGAGAAGCCCTTCTTTGTGAAAAACAAACTACGAAAACTTACTGTAAGGAAGTCCTCTATCAGATGTGTGGATTTCCGTAGGTTTAGTCATGTAGGCTGCGAATTGGGCTGTGTTGTGGTAGGAAACCACGCAGAGGGATTATTCCCTAGTCAGGAAACAAATCTGGCAATATTTAATTTCAAGTCAAGACTTCTTCCGTTACAGTAACAGAGTAGGTTTGTTCAGGTTTAGCTCATCCATAGATATTTGTGCTTGTTACTGTGGATTGAATCGGAAGCCTTACGTGTATTTTCTTCCTGCTGAAATAAGGCCCAAAAATTATATGCTAAATAAGCATGCGCTTCGAATCTTAAAACAGAAATCTTCTACCCCTAATAAGTTTTACAGGGAGTTTGGCACACTTTACATCTTAGCAAACAAAGTTTTCAATTTCAAATATTCAGCTTCAAGCGAGCCAACTGTTCAAGGAATTAGGAGTTCAGCGCTGGCTAGGAACCGAAGCTGAACGTGGGAAGGCGATAGTAAAGTAAAATGCCCATTTACACACTGCGAGGTGTTTGCAGTCTTTTCTATAAACGATTGAGTCATTCTGGCACATGACAGCGATGAGCGGGGAGCATAATGGCGTCTAATCGAGAAAATTGGCAATCAATGGAAGGGCAGAAGCTCTTTTTATATATTTTGAACACAGTCGATGATGCATATAAAGATTGAAGAAACTGGATTAACTGGACAAACGAGATCCGAAAGGATAGAGGACAGCGTTAATCAATCCCTTTGCGGGATGCGCCACGTATTCTTCTTCTGCGGTATATCAAGGAGGAAATCTGAATGGGTATTTGCCCCATTCAAGTTGCCTATACGATACCCCATAGGTGAGTGGAAGCGCTGTAGGAGCAGGCGTCGGCAGTTGCGGGCACCCGATCCCAGGTCCCCGGTTCGAATTTTCCGCCCAGAACAACCAACCTTTTCATTCTTTTGGAAGCCGTGATTTGTTAGAAGATATGGGAATGTATGGGAACGATAAACACTAACGTTTCGACTAGACACTACATGGGCCAACTGCGCATTCACACTGCCACAGCATTGCGTTGAATTAGAACATAGGATGCGTGGCCTTCCCAAAAATTTGACTAACGCCATCTTTTATACTTTATTTGGCCTCTACAAATGCTTTGCGGTAGACGGCTAAAGAAGTCAGTGTTGTATCCTTTTTTCAAAGGTCTATCACCAATTCACCGACCTCAAGGGAAGGAAAGCCTTGGTTGATCTAAGCTGGAAACCCAAACCAAGAAACTTAATTCGGGTTTCATGCCACAGCTGCCTCCTCCTCGGACTGCGCAGCCCCTATCCCTTCCCCACAGTCAAACAATAGGTAGCAGACTTGTCCGAGAAGGATAAAACCTTAAGTTATTCATCGGCTGGTCACCGCAAAGCACTGTACACATGTAAATCGCCTCCAAGATATAGAAGTTGAATGCGCGGCGCATTCCACAAAGGAATTAACTAACATCGTCCTTTACTCAATGGAATCCTAAGGTGATCGCTGACTGGCAAATTCTTAAATAGTAATTGCACTTTAAAGTACAATATGCTTGAAGCAGTTCCGTCACATATTTGGCCTTCCGTAGTCAACTGAGCGTAAAGGTTTAAAATATGACGAAATTGCACTTCAAGCGCATTGCATGCTTAGACCTCACTACGATTTGGATCGCCGCTTGCAAAGACCAAGAGGGAAATGAAAATTTGAGGTGAACGTTTATAACCTGATAGGGTACAGCGAGAGGTCGGGATGGGGAAACCAAATGATTTAATGCGTTCCCTCACTGAAGTTTCAATTAATCTTAAGGCGTTGAAAAACTGACGAAACAGAGTTTGTCTGACGGAAAGCTTATAATTGATCTGGTATGGCTACTATTGTTCTATGTTACAGAAGTTCGAAGTATATGTCCCTTCTGAAAGCCTCCACCCCAAAAGGCGTTAACTGAAGAAAACCCTAATTGTTTTTGAGGGGACCAACCATGGGAGCCCTTTCTCCGAGAGCTGGCAACCAAGAAAACTTATAGAAACATTAGTTTTGGTTCTATTTTCTATTACTATCTCAATTCTTAGAAGATAAAAAGATCAAGGATGGCGTTACCCTATTCCTTTTGTGGCACATTCTACATACTTCGACGGGATGTCGCGGAGGCGATATGAATGCGAATTTGGCCAATACAATGACTTACGTAGGTCAGCAGATGGCCAAGGCAGTGTTTCGTCATTCCCAGACAAGGCAAGAACCAACTCGTGGACCCCAGAGGGATGGAACGTCTGACCTGAACTAAAGCCTCTATTCGGGGGTGGCGACGACAGCCGGCGCCTCTTCCGACTGCGCTACCACGCGCCCTCCTTAGTTATTTATAAGCAGGTGAAGCCCACTGGCTCATAAGGAATGAGGCACAATAAAAGGGTAGCAATTTTTAGGCGACGCAGTCAACAAAATTCATCGTTGAAGTGCCGAGTGAGCGGACCACGACGTCATCGTCCCCAAACGACAATAAGCGGAAGGGAGAGCAAGGCAGCAGATCTTGTTCGGCACACAACAATCGCATACATTACGGCGTTCCGTCGTTACAAATTCACGCAACGACGTCCCACGCAGTGTTTTCAGTTCACCGGATGGTGAAGTTCTAAGCCAATTCGCCAAGCCAAGCACATCCGCCGACGGCTATTGTTAGTGCATGCAAGGCTATTCATAGCAGAAGAATCTGGATCTGAAGAGCTGATGGCGCCAAGTCTCCCGAGACCTCGCAAACTAGGAGGCAGTGGACTGGCCCACTTGGGTTTTATGGACTGGAATAAAACGCTCCTGCGATATGTTGAGCGATAAACAGAAGATGACAAATAGCATTTCGGATATGGAATCGGCCCAATAAAAGCGCTCTCCGTTTCGATAAACAGGTATGTATGGAATTTCCTTTCAAATGCCAAACAGGTTACTCATCCCATTGAGACAGTACAATGGAGCCGGAGTTGTTCGGTACGGAAAAACCGGATCAGATACTCAAACCACATTTACAGGAGGATGGATTTCCTTACCAGTAACACTGCCAGCACTGAAAGGACCTCATTTCCTAGCCCAGAACTAGCCCAAATTCAGCATCTTTAAGGAAGAGGGTACCAAATGCTACTAGAACCTCAGAACCTAACCGGCGGCCGAAATCGTCAATCTGAAAATAAGGAAATACCAGTGGGTGTTCGGAGATACTCACGAGAATCGTCGGCTAACCCCACCACGCATCATATCCGCAAATGTGAGGGTTAGGTGGATAATGGGTGCCATATCGTGGGTAACAGCAGGACACACGCTTTGGAGTGGAAGGAGCAAGGTGAAAGGCTGTCTGAGTTTATCATGTCGACCAAGACCATCCATGGAAACTCGCAGTTCCAGAAGCCTCCCTCCCTACGATGGATCTGGGAATCCCCCGGTGGCCAATTCCACAACGAGATCGACCACATCATCTTCATCCGCAAGTATTGCCTGACCGACGTCTTTGTGGTCCCCAAGATCTACACGGGATCGGACCACCGCCTCCTTCGCTCGAGGTTCCGCTTTTCGCGCCGAGGAATGAAGGCGGCAAGGTTCAAAAACAGGAGTATCAGAGCGACCATCAACTGGAACATTTACACCTCTCTTGCCGGCCTTTAGGAAAATACCGTCATGGAGAACATCGACGAGGAATACGACCGCTTCGTGCACCATCTCCACGACCGTGCTAAAGGAGCCAAAAGCTTGAACATTTTCAAGAGACATCTGTTTCTGTAAACTCTCGAATGGGAGTCCCACCGTAGAGCTGCGTGACTGTGCGGCTAAGAGATTCTAACGCCTGTAGGAGTTGCGACGACCACTAGGCTTTGTATTCGTCCTAAAACACCTCATGGAAAGACTTTCATCAAAGAGAGCTTAGCAAAATTGTATCTAGAGCTCATGCGTGGACCTCACAGTTGGTGCTCGAGCTTATGTTTCGTCCCAAATGGCTTCACTGGCACAGGTCTGAAGAGAATAAATAGTGCGGATGGGTTAGAACCACAAGGCATCTCATGTATGTAGGTAACCAGACCCTTTTAAAATACACCGTGGGAGAAGGCTGGTGCGTAACTCTGCAAGGATTAGATTTTACTCCCTAGGAGAAGAGTACCGCTAGACAAATGACAGAGGCTACATCTGTATTTTGCGATTTTTAAATGAACTACGTCACGTTTCTGCAGCCTCAACTTTTCCACTTGTCAGAAGTGTGAAAAAACGGCTCATCTTTGCATATCGAAATCGAGATTTAGGAGTTCGAGCTCTTCGAGCTCAGGCAGGCATCTCTACAGACAATTCTAGATGCATTCAGGCTATGTTATGACATAATCAACGAAAAATTAGAGCCGGAAGGATCTTAGCCGAAGCTGCACGCCATCCGTCTCTTGGGCGATTAGTGCTATTACGTGCAGTTCCGTTCAATGCAACCAGGGCGGAGGTGACGCATGTGGAACGAGAAGGCGATTGTCAACTCGCATTGCATGTCGTCACACAATGGGAAATCATTGCCCGGTCGAGCACGACCGACGGCTCACAAACAGCATACGAGAGCCAGTCACACGTCGTGGTGACGCCCGTGGCCACTCCGGGCACTAGAATGTCACTTAATATGCCCAGCACATTTTCTTGAGCGGACGCCAGAAACTTTTCCACTGATCCTGCTGCGTGCCAGAGTAGCCCAGTGGGTTCTGTTTAGTCGCGCCATACAGCAGCACCATGCTTTTCCAAAGAGCTTTCATGAAAAGTCGAAGAGAGTATTAGTGAGTTTCCTGATGCTCTTTGGGCCTGGCGGTAAATTCACTCAGTAACAGTTCTCCTTCAAAGGTTGAGCATCTAATCTATTCAACGGCGGCCCCGCTCAAACGTCTGGAGTCCTCGGGCGACGACGAAGCTAAAAGTCCAAGCAGGGAGGTTGAATACACTGGACCGGGGCTGGACGTTCTTTTTCTTTGCCGCTCTTGAAAGCTTTCCATGGCCCTTGTTTCCTCCTGCACAGTTCTGGACCTGCAGGTTCTGGGTAGCTCCCCAAGTTGACATTTCCACCTAGATTAACGTAGCTGCAGTTCAGGTTTCTGGTTCGGATTTCCCGCTCAGGCCAACGAAGCCTCCCACTACTCAGGGTCAGTCATTTGATGTCAGACTTGTCTGGAAAGGATAGGAAGCTGACCTGATCACCGGCTGGCTACCGCAAGTCATTGCATGGCCAAATACGCATTGAAATCGTCCCCACGACAAAGAAGAAGGATGTGTGGGGCATCCTAAAAGGTATTCATCGAGGCTGTTCTTTATCCTTCTTTCCTTGTTTGGAGAATCCTTTAACCAGTCTTTAATAATCCACAGATTGAGATCAAACTGATTAGAGGAAAAGTTAAAGATTTCTTAAGGTATCTTCAGATGTGGTTGACGGTGGCGCGTAGCAGTGACGTCGGAAGATATCCGCTTTCACTGAGTATCATATCATGCGATTTATCTGGTGGACCACCTTCTCCATTTGGCATAACGGAAAGATTTTCTAGGGAGAGTTCTCGCTTTTCGCATCTCTACGATACGAGATCTGTAGCGCATTCGGATGAGACGCCGCCTCTCACATGCACCCTAACCAGTTCATGGCTCGGTGATTTCCACCCAGGCCATCCAACTAAACATTCATCCACGATGGCAAATTGGGACAAAAGCCGTCTGAGAAGGATCAAACGCTGACTACTTCTTGGCGGCAAGTAAGTGTATAGGCCCCATACCTACTCAAATTGCTTCCACGACATCATGTGGAGATAGAATGCGTTGCGGTTCCACAAATAACTGATTACCGCCGCCCTTTCTTCTTTATGCTTACGATGATTAGCTATTGAAAGCGTAGTTAACCTATTACTACGTGGACATCGTAAAGCTTCAATAAGGGTGAAACTCCGATGCAGATAAGGAAATTTTAGCGAAAACCTAGTTGAGGTTTATCTCAAACAGAAAACAATAACAAGTCTCATCGATTACCAGCCGAACCAAGAAGAAGATAACTACTCTAAAGCCGTCCACACATCTCTGAATTTCAGAGTACGAAGAGTTAGATGGTTAGAAAAAGTCAGAGATTAGCGGATTAATAGTGAGTCATCGAACAACTCCACATCCAGGTGTCTTAAGGGAATACCCTCGGTGGAGGACTAATTGGAGAGAACTGATTCAGAGCTTGATGCCAGCTCTCGCCGGGGCACTTCACCTGAGAAAGTGAACCAGGTGCAATGAACGTTCAAGCTTACCGCAGGTCCTGTACTGCCCCTAAACACGTCACCGACCAACATCATTCTCCACTAACAACATGGTACCGTATAGCCTCTGAGAGAATGACGCCAGGTGTCGAGCCCTGAAGTTTCCCTCGCTGTTTTTTTTTCTGCAGTGAAAAAGCCCGAAGCATTACTGCACAGTAGACGCCCAGTACATGTAGTAAGTTTTAATCTCGGTGTTGGACAATGTCGTCATGACATCAGCTACTCCTAAGCCGGTCTTCTTTTGAAGACCTAGAAGAAAGCCTTTCACGGAATCCTGTCCAGTAAAAATGTAGAGATCTCCGACACTTTCGCTCAGCGTCTAGACCAAGAAGCCGAAAAGCGTTGTTCGACAACCACCATAAGCTTATGTACGTTTCTGGCTTCTTTGAATTAAATGAAAACCATGTTCGGAAGTCAGGGTAGGAGAGAGAACGGTTGATGACTTACAGTATGTAGTCTATGCTCTCCTAGGAAAGCGTGGAGGCGCAATATGAAGAGACGCCGGCTAATTCGTAAACCGGATTCAAGGTTCATGCCTCTGGTTTCCAGACTAGGCTAACCAAGCATTCCATTCTTTCATTGTCGGAGAATTGATATCTAGGAAGGATGAAACACTAACTTGCCCGACGGCTGAACACGGGAAATCGTTGTACAGGTCAGATATGCACTCAAATCGCCTCTACGATATCCCGTAGAAATAAAACACGTAGCGCTTCCCGAAAGGATTGATCAACGCCGTTCTTGATTCTTCGTTTACGTATATCTTTCAGTCCGCCTACGACATTTCTCAAAGCAGATTGGACAACATTGGACATTTTTCCAGTGAAGCCCACCACTTCCTAGTTGAAGCTTCAAGAAACCGAAGTAAACTTTTACCTGAAAGTTTATCATAAAGCAACGCTCTAATTTTCCAGCTATTCCGAAACAAAGCTGAGTAGCTGATCAAGAATGTTTGCTGGTCAAAACACTACCAAGAATATCTAAAGGGGACGGAGAAACTATAAAATCTCTGCCCGCAGGCCTTTAAATGTGACGTCAGCGGCTACTCCTGCAGTTGTCTCGTTTATCCTACTTAACCTTGTTGATCGCTTTCTATCATTAAGTGATGAAAATATGAAGTGCACTGTTCTACTGTGTCAAAAATAAAGAGCTTTGTTTGTCAGGTTCTGTGTTGTTTGGTAGGACGAATTGATTCTATTAAAGCTATAGAGTAACTTCAAAATGTCGGGCTGTCCCCATGCGGCTCCGAGGGGGGCGGGGGTAAGGACACCATGAAATTCAGCTCTATAGTCCGTTCTGTGTTGCACAAAATTTAAAAGTCTTCACAGTACAGGTGTGTTCTACCCCAGTGGTGAACTGACGTATTTCTACTGTCGTTTGGCATTCACGTGCGTTCCTACCAATGCGGATAACCAATCAGTACAAATGGACCCCCTGAGCCGCCTTGCGTCGTTCGATTTCATCTGGGAATGTTCCACTATGCAACCGAAAACAGGCCGAATGGGACCAGTTCTAGGACGAACATGACAATTTTTGAAAATGTCAGGACTGCTCAGACTTTAGGAAAACGTAGTTCTGACATTACTAGGCTGCTCACCCAGAAATCAGGAGCTGAAAGTCTAGAAGATGGTTAAGATCCTAAGCACTCCTTGAAGAAGTCAACACGCAAAAAGAGTTTTAGGCCAGGGGCGAGATTGATCGACGCTTACCGCCTTCAAACGGTGAGAATACCGCCAGGCCCCTGATATGGCATTCATTAGCATCAGGATTGGCGATATTTTCACCAGGGGGCAGCAAGCGATTGACGAATCTGGCTCCAGATGAGCCACTGGGAGAACTGCAGCGGCCAAGATTGACAGCAACGCACAAGCGTTTATGCTCGGGCGACGAGCAGCGTTCCATGTGCGCGGATCCAGGCCACGACCTATTGCAGGCGGACGGCTTGGCGTCCCTGAATCGAGTTTCACTGAATCACACTACTCTTGAAGCCGTTTCTGTAGTTTCCTGGTGCCAATAAAAGGAAATTGAGTTGTAATCAGTAAAACTACAGGCAGGTCACTTTGAACCTGCAGTTAACCTGCAGCTATTCTAGGTTGAACCTCGACAGCTAGACGTGTCAGCATAAATCCGAGATTTATTCGATGATGTGTCAAGTTTGTTAGTGCGTATACCAGGAGATACAAAAAGCAGCAGGAATGGGGGCCCTCTTCGTTGGTTACACTCTCACTCGAGTCTGAGTACGACGACAACTCCGGGGGAGAAAGAAAGAAAGATGGTAGATGGGGTCGAGCTATAAGTAGTCGGAGAGTTACTACGAATGTGGGATGCCATTTTGTAGAAGTATTGGTAGTAATATACTGTTTCGCCTCTGAACGCCAGCTCATTAATATCTATGTAAATATTTTTTATTTATTCAATTCATGCGCTTAAATGCACAAAAGGGATCGGCGATTAAATGCGAAAAACGTTGTACGATTCGAAAAACCGTCAAGGGGCTAATTGCGACGCAAATCACAAACTATATCTAACATGATATCACACTGAAATACGTTCTCAGGAAAGGAATGCTCAAAAAGTTACTGCCTTTAATAGATCACCAGCTCCTTAGTCGTTTTTGCATGGATGAACTTTCTAAACTCTCACATATTCTGATATCATTACTTAGGAAGGAGACAACCAGAAAAGATCTCGATCACCTAGCTCCCCAAACGTTCCCTCCACATATGTAAAAAAAAAAAATGCGCCACAACTGACAGAAAGTAAGCTGGTCCTAGGGCCTGTTCACAGTCCGTGAAGTGAATAGTGCACGAAACTACGCAAAAAGGGTCCTTCGAAAAGGATTTCGGTAAACTCGGAATTTTAACAATATGTGTTTGCAGTTGATTTCTCAACTTCTATTGAAGCAACCAGTCCATACCTCTGCAACGTTTTCAACACCAGAAACCTTTCCAATCAGCATGTACTATCTGCCAATCACTATTAAAATCTAGTAACTTCCTTGGAAAAACCATATACCTATCTTTCTCGCCCGACATTAACACCCTCTCTAGGGAAAGTAATAATCGTTTAAGGATGGCAAATGCAATTGTTCGACAGTCTCAGACCTTCACCAAAAGACAACTGGACCTGTTCAGTGCCCGCGACGCTGGCGCCGAAAGCAATGGGTCGAACCATTGTAGTTGGCCACTTTCAAATCCGGTGAATGTTTTCATAGCAAACTAAGCCCTGAATGGCTCATCCCTTGACCCAGGAACTCGCTTCCAGGCTTTCAATTAACGTGTCTGCTTTTCGTTCGTAGCTTCCAGTTCTCAGAACAATACCCTCTCTGAAACAAAAAGATGGCACAGCGTAGCACTAAAACACCACGGCAATCAAGGCCCGTTGCCAAAAATATTGGTTTGTTCCATAATTAATTTCAATTTTCATATTTTAAAGTGAATTTAATTGTATTAACAGTAAACATTAATCAATGATATACCACTTGGTCATTTTGTTGGGTGACCTTTGCCATCTTTCGGAAAGTGGAAAAATTCCACGTTCGAAGAAGCCTTGGCTTTTAGAAGCGAAGAACTGGGGCAACTCATTCTTAACAGCATGATCGGATTCGAAAGTTTTCCATCTAAATGGTTTTGAAGGAAGCAAAGCAATTGACAGTCTGAAGGTGCTAAGCCATTGCTATATGGTGGATGTAGCATCAGTTCCCAATTGAGCTCTGTTAATTTTTACAAAACGAGGGGTGGGATTTGGCGTTATGACGATAGTACATCACGAGTTTACGGTCGTCGAGATCAGCGCGTTCTTTCTTGATTTCTTCGTTCAATTTCGATAGCTGACGACAGTAGACATTCGAGTCAATAGTTTGATTCCCTGGAAGTAGCTCAGAGTAGAGTATATTCTCGCATATGTCAATGTGTTTGGTGAGGTGGATTTCCATTATCTCGTGAGGAACCCAAACATCCAGGAGTCCGATTCATCAACGACTTACATAGCTTCAACGAAGAATTCACAGCGGAAAACTCAGATAACGCAGCTTATCGCTTACCATATCCCTTGATAAGCCTCGCTATCAAAGATTTCGTCTGTAATTTTCTCTGTTAAATTGCTGTAAGTCGTTGGTGAATCCGGCCCCAGATCATCTACGCAACCAGCTATTCTAAGTGGAAGCAAACGATTGAATTCGACATGTCACGCTTCTCCGCCATCTCCCGAGTTGTCGTACGCTGGTCATTCTCAATCAACGCCTTCATTTTGTCGTCATCAGTAGTGGTTGTACAAACAGTATGTGGTGCACCTGCACATTAAAATTCCAAAGCGAAAGCGAGCAAACCAACGCTAAAACGGGCGTTCAGTAAATCGTTCCTCATCATAAATTTCACATAATTTCTTCCGAGCTTGCACCGCATTTTTGCCACTTCGAAAGGAAAACAATAAAATATGCCGATAATGTGCTCTTTGATTGTCCATTTTCAACTTAAATTTTTACTTGCTTAAACAATTTTTTTTACTAACGACGCTTGGTTTGGGTGGAAGATAGTCTAAAGTCTAAGCTTTAAAATGGTACATCATAATCAACCAGCATAACGCCTTCGCCACAATGCGCTTCTCTGTGGTGCCCGAATTGATAATGGTAAATTTCTTGAGGACAAAACTAAACCGAGAAACTACGCCACTCTTTGACTGGTGAATGTAATGCGCAGGAACAGCAAAGAATTGTTGCCGGAAAATTTGTTACTCCTTCGTCTTACATCTCCTGAAGTTGTAGTCGATGCCGCAAATAAGCGTCGGGCAGCACTGCCCGACACTGTAGTGGAAGAGGTAAAACTGCGAGACATTGCCGGAAAATGGATGAAGTGACCGCATTGCGGAATGCATCTGCAGGAGCTGTCGTTTGTTACCTTATTCGGCCGTTTTCTATTTCTGTTAGATAAACCTAAACAAATTACTGCAAAAGACTGCCACTATTCTATCGAGTCAACGGAAAAAACAACATCAGGCCAATCCACTTACTACATCCTATTATGGTCACTGAAATGACGTCGTGGGAAAGAGGGCCTGCGGCGACGAACACTCGCCATCTCAACCCTTGAGCATCCGGAAGACAGTGGGCGCTCAAGTGCAGCGCTCAAATCGCCGTTTTCAATGACTGGCTTCAGATACTTTGCTGCTAGGTTGACCATGAACCGAAATGATAACGACAGATCAAAAACCCTACAGCTAGTAATGCCGAGCCCAAGCTTCTTAGGCTTTCATACAGTATTGGGTTGATGCAATAATAATGTCGGTTCTCATATGGTTTGTTTTTAAATAAGTTTCTCGTTAAATGAAGTCATCCTTTATATACCATTTTCACGTCGAACTGGACACTTTTCAAATCAAATTGGACGCACTTCATGTATAATTGGACACTCTTCTAGGCTAACCTAAGACTTTTCAAATCAAAGAAGACATCAGAATGTGCATCCTCTTTAGCTAAAGACTCTCCAAAATGTAAGAATAATTATTTGCTCAAGGAAAATTTTAGTATAACTTTCTTTGTAGTTTTAATTTTCTTCCCAATAAGGGAACACATAGTTTGAAATTTTATGAAAAATTATTTTTGAGAAAAATCAATGAATTAAAGCTTTTTTGAAGAGCAGGAAGGCGGCCATTTTATATGCGCCATGCCTACGTCCGAAATTTCACGATTTTCATTCGATTGATAGCAAAATTTCTATCTGCATGCAGTTACACACTTACAAACGGTGCAACATAAACAATTGTCCGAAACACACATATCCTAATTTGCTGCAAGCAGTGCATGTAGGCAGTGTTTACACTACAAATTAAAAAAACCGTCAAACTTTTTGAGTGCATGGCGCGGTCCAGTTTTTCAATGCAGGACATGAATGCCGCCTTGCTGCGCCTTAACACAAAATTTATTTTATTATTTTCCCTCAAAAAATAAAATTTTTATAAAAGTATTTTAATCAATCGGCAGCTAAAGTGAGGTGGCGATGTCCGTTCCTCCACGTGGTGCCACTGGAAACTGCTCCCTTTGGGAGCTAAGCTAATCGCGGGCACTCGATTGCAGGCGACAGGCCCTTGTGACAGACCGGCCTTCGAAGACCCATGTCACATCACATAGTTAATGACGCCTAAGAGATTTCGAGATATGTACGTTGTATTTGGACATAAATATGGCTGGTGTGCACCCTGATCAAGCATTTGATCGGGAGAACTGGCATCATCACACCAGAAGAGCGGACCCTGTCACCAAGCGGGACAAACGCTAATTAAAGTGATGATTCGGCAGCTAAAGTAGAAAAAAAATTCATAAAAAAGTTATTCCGAGTTTTCGTTAAACAAAAAAGCATTCTAACCATCTTGAAGTGTTTGTAGTTCAGCCTGCAAGAGGCACATCTTGATTTGGAAGACGTGAAATTTGATTTCAAAGTTCATAGGTCAGCTTAGAAGAGTGTCCAATCTATTATGGACAGTGTTCAATTTGATTTGAAAAGTGACCCATTTTATTGGAAAAGTATCCAATTTGACGTAAAAACGGTATTTCAAAGCACGTTGTTTTGCTCTACCTAACTGTGTTACTCCTTTTTTTTAAATATTTTCGCCTCCCTGTTCAGGGCTTCAAACAAAAAAAAATGCCACTTCAAGGTATCGTCTGCCCTTCTAATGCCCAACAAAAACGACTCGTTTCTCGACCGTATTGTAAAGAACGATTCTCGACCGTATTGTAAAGAACGATAAGAAGTGGCTCCACCACGACAGTCGACGGCGTTCGGCGCAGTGGTTGGATCACGGGGAAGCTTTCCTAAGCCGAAACTCCCCCAAATAAAAGTTATGGTGACTGTCTGGTGTTCAGCAGTCGGCCTCACCCACCACAGCCCTGTTCCTGAATCCAGGCGAAGTGATTACGGCGGAGATGCACTGTCAACAAATCGACGAAACGAACAGTCAACTTCAAGGTACGTGCCCGAAGTTGGTCAATATGAAGGGTATCCTCCCCGACGACAGCGCTCGGACACACTTTTCAAGGATGACGCAGCAGCATCTGCATGAGTTTGGCTACGAAATTTGGACCATTTGCTATGCTCTTCAGATCTCTCTCACCCGGAATACCACATTTTCAAGCACCTAGGTAGATTCATGGAAAAGAAATGCTTCAAAGACCAACCGGATGACAATAACGTCTTCACGACTTCAGAAGCACGGATTTATATGCTACCGCAACGATTAGACTCGTTTCACCATGGCAAATATGTGTTGATTCCAACGGTTTTTATTTCGATGGATAAAGTTTATTATACAAAAAGTTATGGCCTTTGAAGTTTAAGGGTAAAAATCGACATTATTTTTTCATCGACCTTATAGTAGCACTACGAATGATCTAAGCGCCTGAAGATTCTATATCATTTCTTTAAGTCGAAGCTTGCCAAAGTCGTTCGCTGCACTCTGAACCCCTGTATATGTAAAGCAAGAGCCTCTGATCAGTAGGTTTCTATGGAAAGAGCGGTGGAGAGGAAAAGCTCCGAATATGACTCATTATTTTCCTCTAAAAGTCTTCAACGCTCTTCCTTTCCAAGAGTAACCATAGTTATAGTTCAACCTTATGGTTATCCACGTCTATCGTTTAGATCCATGGAAGATGTTCCTTAACTAATCAGCGAGGATATGAGATTTTAGGCAAAGGATGTGTTAGTAGAGAAACTATGCAAGGAGGCCGTTGGTGGTGAAAATCGTCTACTTAACCGATCCTACAAGTTTAGCAGAAATATCGCCCTCTACCCCTGATGGTCAAACGGAAGGTAAACAGAGTTATAGCTGTTCAAAAGGCCGACTTTTCAATGAGCTAATAAATCACGTCAAAACTGCGACGTGTAATTGAGGCGAGCGACCCAAACCTCATGACGCTCAGTTATTGTTGTCCTAATATAGAAAAGGATATAATTATGACGGTAGAGGACCTTATTTATCGAGATTTTTAATGGAGAACGGCATGGCATTTGAGGCTGCAGACAACAGAAACGGGGATGTCCTGAAAGTATTCCTCGAAAAGTATGAAAAATGATGAAATTATTTTAGACAATGCGGACCTGTCTAAAATAAAAAGAGGCTTGCAACGGGTGATAAAAATTTCGAAGAAAATGATGTAAAAGAAAAGCCTCGGCGTGAATTTGGAATGCATCTTGCATCTTATTTCTTCGAGCTATTGTGGAGGCAGTGAAGATGGCTACTTACATATCCTGGCCCACGGGCTGGACTCTCAAACGACCTCTCCACCTGCTGGCTTCATGCGCTCTATTACCAATGATAACTACATTTGGTTACTTCCACCTCAGCGAGAGGTCCCTTAGAGCTTCTTTTTGTTTAGTATTATTAGGACTCACAGGCATTCTAATGGCTATAGTAAATCGACCGCCGATGGCCACTGGTTTCTAGTGAAAAGCTCATTCTTCAGAGGCGATAGCGGCCGTTGGCAAGTCCGTTTAGGGTCCGTAAATCTGGGAGAGCTGCATAACCGTCCATGTTCAGATTTATATAAATTCTGTTGGAGTAGCTTTAAAAAAGCTAGTGAAGATCATTCCATGTTCGACTCTCGATGAACCTTGGCATCTTTGATGTTGCAATAGTCCAGTAGTTTGTTTAGCGTAGCCAAGATTGGTACAAGGCTTTATTTCGGCTGACGTTTCGGCGTTGTCGCCTTCTTCAGAGCCTGGAAAAGTCGAAGTCATTTGAGAAACTACCCTCCCAAATGCCATTTCATTCTGCAGGAGCCCATCCAAAAGGCTAAGAGACCAGGAGAACGACAACGTAGAAAGTCAGTAAAAGGCTAACCTTTATGAGTGGACAAATGAGCCACTGACACCCTAGCTGAACGGAAGATGGGTGAATGACATAGAGCCCTTGGGACCACATGCCTTAGGGACCTAACGGGTCATGACCCAGAGGTCAAAACCCACACAGGGCGACGTACGGCGCCAGCTCCTGGGTCACAGCCAAGCACTCGTCCTTCCTATTGATTTGGGGGGACCTCGCCGCAATGTACAGCGCCTCGAGAGTTCGGCGCGCCGAAATCTCATCTTCACGCGCAAGGATCTTGACCTCCACCCCAAAACACACCAACCTTGGCTACGCTAAACAAACTACTGGGCTAGTGAAGATCCTTGCCGACAGCTACACGGAACTCATCCTATACAAAACAGGGCGATTGTTCTGTGGACAAGCTTAAAAGGACGTGAAAGGTATCTAGCAAGCTACTCAGTATTCAGAATTCAATACAAAGTGTCACTGAGTACAGAATACTGAATAAGGAACGTCAAGACTTTTACTTTTCTCCACGACTAGTTCCACGTTGGGCGGAAAGCCCGACGTACTATTCTAGATAGCTGTTGATGCTTAAACAATGTGAGCATGTACCGTAGTTAATGCTGGATGACTAATGACACCACTCCAAAGCTCCTTTGTAATTACTTTGCGTGCAAAAAGATATCTAGGGCAGTTCCATTGACGAAAACGAAAAACATCGATGAAAAACTCGGTCACTCTCTGTTAAAAGAACCTGAACAAAAACGAGCGCATGGGATACTGCTTGCTGCGTATTATTTCTGATTTTTCACGCATGCCCCGTAGCTCAATCGCTGTATTATGTAAATCACCATCATTGACTGCTCATTTTGCTCTCACAAGGGAAGCCCATGAACTTCCTTCGAAGATTCTCAATGAGACCTATATGGTCTCTCATATCCTACGTCTTCTTCTTCTTCTTCTCCTGAGCGTTTAGTCCCGCGCAGTCGCAGGGTCCGCTGTTCTTGTGATCTGTCGCCACCTCATCCTATCAAGAGCGTCATCTGCCGTGGCGCCGACTTCTGCGAGATCTCTCTTGATGACGTCTTTCTATCTTTTCCTTGGGGCTCCTCTCGGACGCTTTCCGGATGCCTCGAAATCTAGGGCCAACCTTGTGGGGTGATCCTCTGGTCTTCTGAGGACGTGTCCATACCATCTCAGGCGCTGCTCTCTCATCTTCAGCTGGATCGGGGCTGTCTTCGCCACTGTTCTAACATCCTCGTTTCGCACCCGACGGGTCCATCCACATGCTCAGCATCCTCATCTCCGCCGCGTGCAGTTGCCGCTCCTGCGCCTTACTCAGGGCCCAGCACTCACTGCCGTAGGGGATTGCAGGTCTTACAACTGTTCTATAGAGCTTGCCTTTGAGCGTTCTGGAGCATCTACGGTCGCAGAGGATCCCTGTGGACTCCCTCCACTTGAGCCAGGCTGCGTTTATCCGATCCCTGACCGCCTGGTCCACACTTCCTTCCTCGGATAGGTCACTTCCGAGGTAGCGGAATTCTTCCACCTTCTCGATCGTTTTCCCTTGGCGTCTAGGATCGATCGTTGTCTGCGAGGGCTCTCTGCCACAGCTGCACCTTCTCATCCAGCTCCTCCTGGTTGTCGGCTACTAGGGCGATGTCGTCCGCGTAGAGGATCGTTCTGAGAGGGCCTTCCTCAAGATGGTTCACTATAGAGTCTAGTGTCAGTAGGAAGAGGAACGGGCTCAAAGCCGACCCTTGGTGTACCCCCACTGTGATGTCCACTTTCCTTGCCACCCTATGTGGAGTTCGCATCGCCGCTTTCGAGCCCTCGTACATGTCCCTTATGATCGTGATCAGACGTTCCGGGACACCCCCCCCCCTCGAAGGGCATTCCAGATTACGGCCCGAGCTAGCCTGCTTGAGTCGACCAGTCGTTCGTAGATCTTCATCGTATGTGAGATCAGTTTGATCCCTCGGTAGTTGGAGCATTCGGAAGCGTCTCCCTTCTGCTTGAAGATGGGGACTATGGTGCTGCTCCTCCAGTCATTCGGCATCTTACCTTCTTTCGTGATTCTGTTGAGGAACTGCGTCAGCCAGTTGATCCCGAGGTCCCCGAGCACCTTCCAAGCCTCTACTGGCACACCGTCTAGCCCTGCTGCCTTTCCGAGTTTCATCTTCCCTGTGGCCTTGCGGACCTCTTCTTGCGTCCAGGGTGGGATGGGTCCTTCCGTTGGTTGTTCTTCCTCGGCCTCCCGACGAGGGAACTCCTCGTTCAGGAGTTCCTTGAAGTACTCCTCCCATCTCTCTCTAACCTCGACCGACTTCCGTAACACCCTACCGTCAGCACTCTCCACAGTCTTCACTACTCGAATGTCGAGGCTTGCTCTATGACGCGCCTTGGCCAGGCGGATGGCGAACTTCTCTCCCTCTGGCCCGTCTAGTTTCTCGTACAGGGCACCCATTTCCGCGATCTTTGCCTTCGCTACAGCTGTTTTTGCCAGCCTCTTTAGCTTCCTGTAGGCTGTGAGATGCTCGGGTGCCCTCGTCTTCTGCCACAGCTTGTAGGCCTCCTTCTTCCTCTTCACAGCAGCCTGCACCTCTTCGTTCCAGAACCATGCCGATTTATCCCCTCTGGTTCCTCCCTTTGTTTCTCTCAGGGTTTCTTTGGCACATCTCAGGATTGTTTGGGCTACCCTCCTCCTGGTCCCATTCACGGGACTAGCTGGATCTGGAAGGCCTGCTTCGAGCACTGCCCTTCCTAGCTCGCTCTGAACCTCGCAGTCTCCACCATCGGATCCTGGGTTCCGTCCTCACTTTGGGCCTGGTGGGTAGAGGTATGCTAAGGTCGGCTACGAGCAGCCCTTCGAACCAAAATGCGGTCGACTTCCGTCCTTCTTCCTCCGCTAGCATAAGTCACCTTCTGGCTCTCCCTCTTCGCGAAGAAGGGGCTACAGACAGCCAGGTCGTGGGCGATAGCCGGATCCAGAATTCGTTCTCCATTCGGGTTTATCAGGCCGATCCCTTTACCTCCACGAACCCTTTCCACTCCTCTTCTGCCACTCCCCACATGCCCGTTCATGTCCATACCTGCTATGGAGAGGTAGTCGCCTTCTGGTACGGACCTTATGGCGTCCTCGAGCGTGAGGTAGAATTCATCCTTTCCTGCTCGGGGCATCCGCTCTGAGGAGCGTAGACGGACATGACGGTCCAGTAACCCTCCTTCGTATCCAGCCGCAGAGATTATGCGGTCGCTTATCCTTTGGACAGCAGCTACCGAATCCTTGAGGGACTCTGCCACAGCTATCCCTACCCCGTTCCTTTTGGTGTCCTCTCCGTTGTAGTACAGCTTGACCCCTTCTCCGATCTCCCTGGCTTTCGCCCCTTTCCATCGCGTTTCCTGCAGACACAGGACTTGTATCCTTCTGCGCTTGATCAGGTCAGCCACTTCCCTAGATCTTCCGGTCAGCGTTCCCACATTCAGAGTCCCCAGTCGAACTGGCTTCTTTAGCCGAGGTCGTTCGGCCCTCGATAGCCCTCGCATACTGACCACAGAACTCGGGCGGGGGTTCTGTGCGCCACTTCCGTGTGACGTCCAGCCTTTACACTGATTCTATTGCGACTTGTGATCATGGTTTTGTGACGAGGTTTCTCCATCAGCCGGCCTGTCAACCTGGGCATGACGCTGAAACCGTTGCCATTTTTGCAATTTTTGCAGTGCATGGCGTGCCGGAGCCGGGAGTCGAACCTGTGACGGTTTGTGCATGAAACTACACTACTAGCCACTAGGCTAACTCGGCTCGTCTCTCATATCCTACGTAACCTACCGTAATCCACCGAACTTTTAAAAATAGGTATCATATTCGTGGTCAGCACCCCAAATAAACACCATGCGCGACCTTTGAGCAGAATTTTTTCTTTCGACCTCTTCTCGACCTTGAGCGGTGAAAGGCAGCAGTGCCGCTGACTTTGCGTACACTCCTTCACTTACGCATACCCATCGTAACCTTTTGTAATCTATCGCATTGCCGAAATTGGTTGCCAAAATGGTGATCCGCCTCCAAAATAACCTTATAGGTGAATTTGGGCGAAAAACCTTTTTTCGACCTTTGGAGTTGAGGGAGTAAGTGCATGTGCTGCTATCTTCTGCGATGCCCCGAGCCGCCTTCCGTAAATGTATACGAGAGCGGTGGGGAAAAACACACAGCAGGCGAGCAATCACACGAGTTGGCAAAATGCTGTACATGGTAACAGTTAGCTGAAATTGTGAAAATTTCATGAAGAATAAAAATCAGTCTGTAAAAAAATCGAAGAACGATGAGCACGTCTTGATGATGAATCAAATCAATACTTGTCGATAGTGTTCGCAAATGAAGTGGCAGCGTGAAACACTTCTAAACTGATTGAGAACATTCCAAAGAGGTGGTATGGGAATAGCATCAAACGGAACTTTCTTCCGAAGTGCTACCATTTTTTGCCACTTTCGGACCATCCAGCGGCCAGTAACAAAAGCAAAACACAGTTCTATTAGGGGGGGGGGGGGCAAAAGTAATGAGACACTACGTGCCGTGTCCACATATCTCGTGGCTGGAGTCTGGTTTCATGCTTATCATATTTGTATGTTTGTATGCTACTTACTGAAGCCCATCTGAGAAGTTACCACTTCCGCCCTTTCCAGAAGCATGCCAAAACCCCAGTCTGTCTCATGCCGAAACCCCTGTCTGACGAATCGACCTGTTTCGCGCAAATCTCGCGCAATTCCCAACCCCGAGCAGCCTGGCTCAATAGTCACGCAAGATGAGAAGCACGTCTTCTACCTTAACCCTGCCAAGCAGCGAGTCTGGGTGAGGCTTGGTAACCTGTTACCAACCTTCGTTCGGCAAGATGTTCACGGCGAGAAGCACCTTTGGAGCTTTTGGGTCTGCGCCCATGGATCGGTTTACCGGAAGCTGTTTCCCAAGAGCACTACGATGAACTCCAAGGCCATGGTGAACGAAATGGAAGAGATGGGCCGGCGACTCGCTCTTATCCATTCGCAGCACTTCAAGAAGGTCCTCCTCTTCGACAACGCCGCACCCCATCGGGAACAAGTAACCACGGATAAGCTTGGCCAGCTGGGCTACGTTCACATGCCTCAACCACCGTATTCGCCGGACATCTCTCCATGCGACTACCACCACTTCTTGGGCCTACGGGACTTCCTGGTCGGAAGTGACACAAAAACCCAAGGCGTTCTTGACAACCATATCGAGCAGTTGATCAACACCCGGCTCAAGCAGTTCTGTAAGGATGGGATCAGGAAGTTGACTGAGCGATGGCAGCAAGGTCATTGCCCTTAATGGCAAATACATTCCTTAGCATCGTTGAGTTGTAATTGAGTTATAAAGAGATAAAGATTTTTTTTCAATTTGTCTCATTACTTTTGCCCCCCCCCCCCTAATATGATCCTCGTCCGATGCTCTTCAAGACCATATAAGTCACGTTGAGAATCTTTGGGAAAAGTTCATGAGCTTCCCCTGTCAGTTCACCTAAAATGATTTTATTAGAAGTCGCTCCTTCAAATAGCTCACTGTGGTATTGCTGAGCTAGGGAAGAACACTTGGGCTTCATGGAACGAATGAGGCTTATAACGAGATTGTCAGCAAGAGATGCGATGACCAAGCCACAGGACTACCCTTACGAAACCTACACTTTCCGTTGGTCTTCTGTCACTAGAGGGATGATAATGCTAATGATAACGTTTACTACGTCGCAAAAGGCAGACGCAAAATAGAAGTAGGTCAGTACTATCAAGCAAACAAAAAACATCGGAAAAATGGCACAATCAAACAAGAACTGAGTGCGGTCGATCTTCATGTCTAGAGTCCGTCAAACTTAAGTAAAATTTTCGGTGTCTACCGCTCAATCTGGGGTATGGAGTATTCGTGATCCTTAAGCAAGCGCTATCTGCTCTGTGCGTAAGGAATAAAGTATGTTCATCTCCATGTAGATGCACCGGAAGGTTAGCACGTTACATTCAAAGCGCAGAGCTAGACCAAACTCCAATGGTATCATTATTTACTCTGACCTGATGCAACTCCCCTGCCGAGCAACTGTATTAGGCATTTTTTAAGCACACATTTTAGGAACATCGATTTAACCCTAAAACAGTACTTACCTCTAAAAATGGAGAAATTTTAGCTTCTCAGGCCAGGCAAGGATCTGGAAGTGCAAAATTTCGGAGCAAGTTTGGTACAGAATGAGTCACCATTGGACTCGGCAGCCAATAAGCGAAACCATTGAGACAATTTTCGCATACTTTCAAACTTTTTAACACTCAACTGGTTGAGACCAGCTCTGTCGAAGGTGATAGTTAGTCGAAACTCGGTGAAGATGTTGAGTGAGTCTTAATTGCAGCACCTATTTTCAGATATAACTACAGAGGCGGCATATCTTATTTCATAAACAGGACAGGTGTCTTGCTAAAATAGTGCTTTTGGAGACATTTTGGAGAAAACCTCAACTATGAAATAAGCTGCTTGAAATAAGCTGGATATAGTATGAATATTACAGAGAATTGGCTCGATAGGCCGTAGGCTAGTGTAAATGGTTTAACGAAGTGCTTAACGCACAATTTGAGTTCACACGAAGACTGAACCTCACCTACATAAGCTAACTAACTGATGACTAACACACTTGTAAGATAAGTGGATGTTTCGTTCTATTAAACAGCGCCGGTGGTGTAATGGCGTAGAGCATTCCCGTCCGGTCAGAGGAAGGTGCGGGTTCGAATCTCGCCTGGCGCTAGAATTTTTGATCGCAACAAAACATCGTTGTAACAGCTTAAGTACATAATTATGATCTAGCGCAACAAGCAAGGGTCTATGTCGAGAAAAGGAGGGTCATCTTGGAGGGACGGGTGTGTGTGCCATTAGTCTCTAAACCCTTTGTTAACTGCGAGGGGGTGTGCTGCTCATTTGTTTTATTGGATTCGAGCAAAATTAATGGCCGTATTCATTTTACATATGAATGCTGTGCCATTTTCTTAGCTTTGAATAAAGAATAAGGATAAAATATGGTGTCGATTAATCCAAGGTTTGCTGGAGGTGTTTTATCCACACCGTGTGTTTGCGCTTCTAAGCCGTAACGTGTGAGCAGTGAAATGCATAGCGCACTCCGTAAGGCTTCACATCAGTGAAGTCGATCGTTAAGCGTTTACTGCTGAGTAACCCCTGTAGTGCGGTGGACCAATCCTGTAGCAGTAGCTGTTCGATGATATGTCGTCAAAAACAATGTATTATGTGTAAATACAGACTTTGAATTTAGCTTTAAAGATGGTCAGTTTCAAGAAAAGCACATCATTTAGACGTGAACCTTACTGTGGTTCGTCGTGCTTTATAACCCCCAACATTCACTACGAGCAGTGTTTGCTGACTTTCGGCTGACTAAGAATAGGATCGGACGTATGTAGCGCAGTCGGAGAAAGTGCCGACTGTCTCGTGCACCCGTACTAGGTGCTTGGTTCGGATTCCCGCCCAGGCCAACCAATCCTTCCATCTCTCCGGATCGGTGAATTGGTGCCGGATCGTCTGTGGAGCGCTGATTCGTTGATCGGCCGCAAGTCATTGTCTGGCCAAATACGCATTGAAATCGCTTCCACGACATCTCGCAGAAGTTGAATGAGTGGCGCATCCCAGAAAGAATTGAACAACACCGTCCTTTTGCTTTATCCTTTACTAATAGGATCGATCAATGTAGTGTCGATCAGTTCATCTTGTAGAGGCGACCAATTATTTAGGGGCTTGCAACCCCTAAATTATCCGTCGCCTCTACAAGATGATCTTTTGAAGCAGTACAGACAATCAGACAGTAGACAATCTTGACCTCTTATATACCCTAACTTTTCCACCTTTTATCTGAAGCAGTAGCGCAGTCAAACAAGAGGCCGGCTATCGCGTGCACTCTTCAACCTCAGCGTTCTATGTTCAGATCCCGCCCATATCCACAAAACCATCTACACCTTTTGTGCCAGGAGTTGGTCCCATGCTTTTTAGGAGGGTAAAACACTGAGTTGCCGATCGACTGGACACCGCAAGTCTTTGTATAGGCAAAAAACACAATTAAGCGGCCTCCACGGTATTCTGTAGAAGTAGAATGCGAGGAATTTCCGTTAAGAGATTGACTAGAAATCACCCCTACCCTTTTATCCTCCATTCGTAATAAGGAAAATGTGGAATGGGAAAAACTGCAGTGAAAACACAGCCATCGTTTAAAGGGCCGTCGCAGCAATGGAACGGCGCGATTCATCTCTGATCGTCAGCGGAAGCAGCCCTAAAAAATGGCGAAAATGACTCTCTGAGGGCACACTACACCAGAGGATAGGGTCGTTGAGAGTTTCGACGGGGATGATTTATGCAGTGCATAAGTAGGCCTCGCGCCCAGTGAGAAATCGAATCAGGCTTTGTGATGAATAACAGCTCTAACAAGCGCCAGGATTACTACCGCTCGCGACTGGGATTATTTTCAAGTAGCCTTGACAGCGAGGATGATATCTGGGAGGAGACGGAGTGCGATTCTTCAAAACATCGTTGGGAGAATTATCGCAGTAAATGCCTGTGGAAAGTGCTGTGTTCTGAAGGAAAGCTGTTTTAAAGCCCTTATCATACGATGAAAAACTACGGGGCTGCTCATGCTAAAGAAAAAACCTTAAAAGCCCGTTGGACACGAGCTGAGAAGTAATTTGCTGTTGTTTCAGTGGAACAGTAGATGAGCAGGAACAGCAGCACCATGTCGTCGAAGTGCACAAGAGAGGAATAACAAAGTGGGATCCCGTCCGGAATTGGACGGCGTCCTCTTCGTTCCGTGTGCACTTGCATAAGAACTCAGCTAAGCTAATTACCCTGTACGTAATTACAGCCGCTGCGGATTAGCTTCATATATGTCTTGGGCAGAGCATTAGGACTGTTTTTTCTTCGGTAGCGCGAACACCCACGGTTCTATTCGTAGGTGCAAACTATAGTTGTGCTTTTTCGAAATTTTATCAAACGAGTGAACGATCGAATTTATTCGACGTCAAAAATTTTCGAACGAATGAAACTCGATGTCGAAAATTTCCAAACGAATGAACGATCGAATTTATTCAACGTCGAGATTTTTCGAACGAATGAACGATCGAATTTATTCGATGTCGAAAATTTTCGAATGATCGAATAGTCGAATTTATTCGATGTCGAAAATTTTTGAATGATCGAATAGTCGAATTTATTCGATGTCGAAAATTTTCGAATGATCGAATAGTCGAATAATTTGTTCGAATGAACGAATCCTACTATATACAAAAGAGTAGTACGCGTGTGTCTCCGTACTTCATTCCGTCCTTCACAGTGGCGTATTGGCGATACTCAACAATTGATGGCGATCAACAGCGGCCCGAAGCTTCAGCTCTGGGGCAATCGAGCTCGCTGAACACGAATCTGAAGTTCGTCTTTCGAGTATGGATCGCCATCAATCGATATGGATCAAATTATCGATTTTTTGTTGATCTCTAGTTTAACACGATTCTACTAAGATTTACTACTTCTTCATAAAAACAACAGATCTTCGGAATCATATTCACGAACACAACAACTGCTTCACGTGAAAGCTAATAAAGATTTACTATTTACTAAAGATTTACTACTTCTAGATGCAATATACAGATACAATATGTAGATACAATATAGCATACCTCGAGAGTTTGTTAGAGCTCCATTTCTCCCTCACAGCCCACCTAGAGAGCCCTGCATCAGTGGCGGTTCGCCGCACGTGCGACAGAGCCCGACGCGCGCGCGACCAAAATCTGTATGTTCGTACTACCAGCCCAGGTTTATCCGATATTCGAATAAAAGTATTCGATCGAATAGAGTTTGACTATTCGATTCGAATAATATTCGAATATGGCTCCCTTCGTTGTTCGAATTCGAACGAATATTCGACTTTTCAAAATTATCGATAATCGAATAATTCGAATGAATATTCGAATAAATTATTCGAATAATTATTGAATATATTCGTTCGGGCACAACTATAGTGCAAACCTGCTGGGTGGTGTGCTTGTCGTTGGTGTGCTTTCAGAACTTTTGAGTCACGAAGATATTGACGGGGAGCAATTTCAGGTCTTGGGCGCTTGGTACCGCAATCGGAATAGGCGCCGGCTCTACCGTGCATCCGATTGTAGCTTCTTGGTTCGGGTTTCCCACCAGGCCTTCCATCCTCTCTGGGTCACTGAATTGGTACCCGGCTTATCTGGAAAGATAAATCATGGACAAATAAATCATGACAATCGGATGGTCACCCCAAGTCACTGTATGGACCAAGTACGCATTCAGTATGCCTCCACGACATCTCGTTGAAGTAGAATGCGTAACGCATTCCGTCGAAGGATTGTCTAACGCTTACTTCGCCTTTTTAAAATGCTTTGTCTTCGCTGTTATAAGCAAGATTGCTGCTTCTCAGTGGTCTGCGTGGCAGGGAGGCTTCATAAAAATATGGTTGTCTTCTATTTAGGAACCACCTGCTAGCCGGCCACGGCCAAAGCGCAGGACTGGCTACAGGTTGCGGGTTTGCCTGGTGAAACGTGAAACGTGAACGTGAACCCATACGTGAAAAGCGATTCTGCTTCCTTATTATGAATTCTGTTCATCGTATAACATACTTCCGAGACCTCAAGCGATCAACCAAGGGGAAGATCGATAAAGTCGATTAATAATGGACATCAAAATGAGAAACCCCTCCTCTGGACACTGTGCCATTGTGATGGACGGACGGACACATAGACAGCGAGGCGGCAAAGAAACAGACGAACAGCTATTCTCTCTGAATAATGGGCACTAAGGGTCGTTACCCACAGCGACTCTACTTGATTGTGTGAATTAATAACATTTGATGAGGTCACTAAAGTCGAGCGTAAGTCATGCAATGCACTTGCTTCAAAAAAGGCGCTTAAAAAGGGTGTGAACTGGACCGAGATGTGTGCTCAGAGAGGCATCATGAGGCCTTTCTTCCATAGGTAGAAAGTGGCTGCCTTCTATGTGCATGTAGCTATGCCCGAATGAAATGTGTTTGAATGGTTTATTTTCCAGTTTGTGTATTCAAATTCGAATATTCAGAAAAATCACTTTTTCAATTATATTCTTATTCGATTGCTCGAAAATTTTCTGAGTGCATGTCCACTTTGGGCCACTTGCTCAGTTATGAAAGATCAGTGAAGAAATTTTGCCACATAAAGCAAGAGATTGGGGAGGAATTGGGCCAGAAATGAAGTTTTATAAGAAGCGACACCTTATCACTGCAAAAACGGCATAGCATTCTAAAAAATTGTACCCTTTATTGCAGTGTTGACGCGTAGGAAAAACTGGGACCAGGACTTCGGAAATAAACCATGATAATGGCGACAAAGTCACAACGTGGACTTTGAGGAAGGCTCACGAAGCAAACCCGCGGAGTCAGACTTTAAGGAGGGGATCTACACAGCTTTCTTGGAACGGATGCACCACCAGTCAACCACTGACACACCAGAGCTTCCTAGGATGACATTCCTTGCGTGGCGACAAAGAATAGAATGACGAGAGCATGTTTTGAGTGCAGAGTTGGCCTCATGCTCCACGTTTGAAAAGGCGGCAAGTGGAGCGGAGTGCTTCAGCCACGCCTACGACGAGCAAGAAGCGAGAAATTCCACGAAAGTGACGTATGACACTGCTTGGTTGCTCTAATAAACCGAACAGACTCAACTCTATGCACCAAAACCTGTCCACGGAACTTTCGGCAACCTCAGATCCGTGCGGCTTCATTCACCTTGGACATTTACATATGCTGCTTCTCACAAGTAAAGGTTCCCAACTCAAAGTGAGCTTTGGCGGTGCTATTTTGACAGGATGTAGGACCCTGTGAGCGGAGTCCAGAACCACAGTCAGTTTTTGCTGGACGCCTTTCTAAAGACCTGAAAAGGAGGTTTGAAAGCCTGCGCACAACTATCATCAACCCATACAACACCCAACGTGGTGTGCCTCGGAGGGGCAGTTGGTAGGAGCGCTCATAGATGCACACCGGCGGGATTTTCAGTTTGAGTCCACGTGATGCCGGGACTTTTACACATATTAATTTGTTGCTGATTTAGATTTAGAGTTAATTTTAGACCATCAATGCTTAAAACAAATCAAGGCTGACCATTTGCGCCTTCATATGAGCTATCATACCATATCACCAATAATACCGTAAATGCACACAAATAGGCGTATCTTACGGTTGAATACTATAAACACGAGCTATATCGGTGCATAAGTGTGCTAAAAATGTCGCTTTCACCTGGACGTGTTGTCGGCCGACTACTTTCGACCTACGCACCAGACTTCACTTCTCCGACAAGGAGAGACATTGTGGTTGCGGATGCCATAAAAGGACTCCTCCTGGGGCCGGATTCATCAAAGTTACTGCAGGAACTTTAACGGAGAATTGTAAGCGAAAGCTCTGATAACGCGGCCTATCAAGCGATATGGTGAGCGATAAGTCGCATTATCTGAGCTTTCGCTTACAATTCTCCGTTAAAGTTACTGCAGTAACTTTGATGAATCCGGCCCCTGGACGCCATATGTGGAGATACCGACTGTCAGGAAGAAGAGTCGGTTATAGGAAGTTTAATGAAAATGGGACACGTATTCTTCAGTTGCCTTCATAGGAGCGTTTCGATGAGAGATGGATGTCAACTGGACACCGGATGATGAGTATGAGGAAGACGACAACAGCGCACAGTCACCGTTAGAGAAATCAGTCCTCTTTGACGGCAATCACCTTTCGGAAGAAAAGGTGTTGCACCAACAGACTACCACCTTTTCCTGTATCTCCCCAATTGTTGGATGACGAGGGTGACATGGAACGCTGGCTGGCCGGCTTCTTCGTATCAAAGCCAGAGAAGTTCTACGCTGACGGGGTTGGGAGTCTGCCTGGAAGGTAAAGAAGAGCGATAGAACATGATGGCAGTTACTTCATTTCTTGACGTGTTTCGCTTTTTTTGCAAAACTAAAAAATTGTGGTGTCTTGAAAATGGCCTAATATTTTGAATAGTCAGGGCCTAGGCGGGAAATCTGAACTAAGAACATGGTATTGGTTGATGCGATTACCAATACCTTCCCTGACTGTGCTCCACGTGCTTTCATTATTATTATTTATTGTTAATTCTATTAAAATTGGGGGCGTGTAGCACGGTCGGAGGAGGCGCCAGCTGTGGCGTGAATCCGATTCCTGTTCCATGGTTCGGATTCCTCACCTAGGCCAACCAAGCGAGAAAGCGTAATAACAACAAGCTAATATGCGCAAAAATATCGGCAGCACGCGGACTCGAGCTGAAAACCCTGCCGGCGTGCTCCATGAGGTGGCGCTCCTACCAACTGCGCCGCCGGGGCACATTTCGTGGGGTGTCGTAGGAGTTGATGATAGTTGCACTCACGCTTTCAGACCTCCTTTTCAGCTCATTAAAAAAGCGTTCAGCAAAAAATCAGCTGTTGTTCTAGAGTCCGCTCACAGTGCCCTACATCCTGCCAAAACAGCATCGCAAAAGCTCACCTTGAATTGGGAACCTTTCCTTGTCAGAACATCGCCAGTCTTTCCACGATTTTGACACTTTACACTAGTTTATAAACGTGTTTAAAACGATAAAATACAAATGATAAAGAACGACATTACATTGCCAATTCCTTCTGGGTTGCGCCACGCACTCTACTTTTAATGGATGTCGTGAGGGCAGTATGAACTCATATTTGACACATCATATACATAGAAGAGAAATCTGACTTCATTAATATGTCTAACATTCTTGCAAGGTTTCCATCGACCAAGATAATTCTTTACGGGATGCTGACATGATCCACAAGAGAGAAGTCGAAACTTCGAGGCTCAGACTCAGACTTTGAGTCCGATCAGTAGGAGGGACAAGTGCTTAGTTGTAACCCAGAAAGCTGGCGCTGTACGCCCTCTGAGGGATTTCAGGATTTCACGTCGGGTCCCCTACGACAGGAGGACCCAAGGACCCCAACTTATTCATCCATTTTTCGTACATCTAGGGTGACGGTGGATACTACTGTCCACATCTAAGGTAGGCCTTGCTTTCGAGTTCTTACGGTGTGTTTTTAGGGTCTTTCAGCTTCTGAGTGGTCTCCTCTAAAATGAAGTGGCATTTGGGAGGGTAGTTTGTCAGGTGAGCTCGGTTTTTCGGTGTGGGGTGGCCATCATGTGCGCCAGTCATATACGGGGTTCCGAGTTGTAGGAAATTAAAAATTTCACACAGCACTGATGTAATGATGATTTGAGCTGGGCCACTTCTGATGTAACTGAATATTCATGTGCTTTCTTATCAAGGACATCATGGCCGTGTAGCGCAGCCATAAGAGGCGTCGTTTGTCGCGTGTACCCGATACCAGGTTTCTGGCTCGGATTTGTCGCCCAGACCAACCAACCCTTCATCTCTTCGGGGTCGGTGAATTTATTCGCAGAATTGTGTGGGAAGGATAAAGCGCTGACTTATTCAGCGTCTGGCCACCTCAAGCCATTCAAATCGTCTCAACGAGAACCTGTAGAAGTAGAATGCGTGGCGCGTCCCAAAAAAAATTGAGTAACACTGTCCTTTATCCTTTATGCTTATTAAAGCGGATAACCACTTAATACAAGGTGACACTTCCCCCCCCCCCCCCCACGAGCCCGATTTTTCCAGTCTCCGAGGAAGGCGACGACGCCGAAAAGTAAGCCGGTGTAGCAACTTGTTATCTATTATCGGCTACGCTGAAGAAACTACTCTTCTATTACAACGTCAAAGATGCTAGGGTTCATCGAGAGTTGGTCGAGGAGTGTACATCGATCTCAGTACCTAAATCGGGAATCAGGTCAGACTTCTTGAGTTGTCGAATTCTCAAAAAATTCAACCTGCTGCTGGGCATGTATGAAAACGATGGGAAGCTCTTTGCTCAGGACCGTGGAAGATTGAATAGAGGTTAAATATATGCCTTGAATAAATAAAGAAAATTAAAATATAATGGCTTGCGATGGCCAGATGATGGACAATTTACCAGGCTGTCCAATAATTCTTGTCCGAAAATTTCACCATTTTTAATTTTTTTTTCAACTTTCTTGAAAAGCAAGTCTGTTCAACAATATAATCACCACAGTTATCCACAACAGTGGCCCATCGATTGGGCAGGTCGCCGATGCCCTTCGCCCAGAACTCCGGGGGCTGCGACTCGAAGAAGTCCGCGCTGTCGGATTTGAGGTTGTCGTAGTTGGTGAATTTTCCTCCGGCCAAATGGTGCTTCAGCGGGCGGAACAAGTGGTAGTCGGAGGGGACGAGGTCCGGGGAATACGGCGGATGGGCAACCGTCTCCCAGCCGAGCGTCGCCAACTTCTGCTGGGTCTCCTTCGCCACGTGGGGGCGCGCGTAGTCGTGCAGCAGGTGGACCGAGGCCCGTCGGGGACGCTTTTCTCGGATGGCGGCGGCTAGTTTCTCGAGCTGATCGGTGTAGATGGAGGCGGTGACCGTCCTGCCTTGCGGGAGCAGCTCGAAATACAGCATGCCCTTGGCGTCCCACCAGAAGGCCTCCCGCTGAGCTCCCTGTCCTCGAGGCTCGTGTCGCCGCTCTCGAAACGATTGAACCAGCGCCTGACTGTGCGTTGGGACACTGCATCCTCCTTGCACGCTCTGCAGATGTTGGCGACCGCGGAGCCTGTGTCGTTGCCCAGCAGCCACTCGTAGTACATGAACGTACGAATTCGACCTTGGTCCATTTTAGCTTGTACTGGTAGCTAGACGCGGGGACTACGCCTTATATACCCCTGGCGTGGAACTCTGGAGAATCTTCTAGAAGGTTTTTACACTTGCCTGATATTATAACACTTCTAAGGAAAATTATAGAATTTTGAAAATTTTCGGACAGAAATTATTGGACAGCCTGGTACGAAGGGGTTTCTTGGCTTGGAAGGAGAATCAGAACCAGGAATCTGGAATCGGGTGCACGTGACACCGATTTTTCCCCTAACTACGATCCCAAGTGGCCATGACTTATTTAATGGAAAAAAGGTGCAAAAAATAAGAAGAGAACACGTGAACACTGCAACCCCAACAAGAAGCATTAATTTGAAGCGATTGGGATTTTTCTGCCTTCTGATGGTCACATGAATTTGGCTCTGAAGTCAGTAGACGCTGTTCGTTGCTACTTTCAAGAATTGTAGTTTTTGCCCATTAAATGCGACTGCTCTCATCGGATTAATAAAGAGTTAAAGAGGGAACAAGATTTCAGGCATTGTGATCATCCAGATTCTGTAGATGAAACGCAGATGAAACGTTATAGAAGGCTAACTGATATGTAACCTGATCTAGGGAAAATCGGTAGCACGGTGAAGAATACACGCTTTTTTAGAAGAATAGAGTGTGTCTGATTCGGAACAAATAAAACCTCTGGTTTGCGAGTCAAATCTTGTATAAAAATAACATAAAAATCAAAATGAAAGAAAACCTCAAAGGTTGGTTTCAGCCAGTTCCTTGAGGCAGAGTGCTCCCTAAACGTGTCATTACAATCCTCTTAAAAGGAAAAAGGCTGACGCCCATGTCTGAACGAGAAATCGAGTTATATAGTAAGAATCTCCACCCCTAAATTAGTATAATTATTGTTATTATTATTTAGACACACGTCACAAAAACGAACAACAAACAAATATCGAAAAGAAAACAAACATCATTAAGGATATGACCGTAATTAAGGACTAATAACATAACCATTTCTTCATCACATCGTTTGAAGGTGCCATAGGCCTTCTCAGTTAATTCAAAATGTTAATGTTATAAAACATAACAACACAATTAACTTACATAACAATTAACAATATAAATTTAGCGATGCTGATTCACAGTAACTTTTAGGACCCCTATACTCCTTGGGCTTAACGGCATGGCAAAACGGAAACACATTTTTGTATTGAGGGGTTCATATTCTTCCTTCAAGGGGGGGGGGGGGGGTTGAAGTAATGAGTCTCTTCATGCCGTGCCCATATATGTCGTAACTGGAATCCGGTTTCGCTCTTCTCGTCTTTGTATGTTTGTTTGCTACTTACTGAAGGCCACCTGAGAAGAGACCACTTTTGCCTTTTCCAGAAGCATGCCGAAGCCGCAGTCTGACGAGTCGACCTGTGTCGCGCGAATCTTGCCCAATTCCCAACCTCGATCAGCCTGGACTAAATACGTAGTCACGCAAGATGAGAAGTTCGTCTTCTAACTTAACCCTGTCATGCAGCGAGTTTGGGTGAGGCCTGGTGACCTGTTACCGACCTTTGCTCGGCGGGATGTTCACGGCGAGAAGCACCTTCTGAGCTTTTGAGTCTGCGCCCACGAAAATGTATATTAGAAGCTGCTTTCCAAAAGCACGAAGATGGACTCCAAGGCCATGGTGAACAAAATAGAAGGGATGGACCGGCGACTCGCACTTATTCGGTCGCAGCGCTTTAAGAAGGTGTTCCTCTTCGACAACGCTGCTCCCCGTCGGGGAAAAGTGACCAAGGATAAGCTTGCTCAGGTAGGCTACATCCACATGCCATATACGACTTGCTCTTCCCGTTCCGAGATGTAAGACCTTCCCTTGTTTGAGAACATCTCGAGCATAACTGAAAATTCACGGTAGTATGTATGTATTCTCAAATGGATTCAGGCGTAGGAACTGGTTGCCTAACAATAAAAGGCAAAGAAGGAGTGGTGGAGTCCTACTTCGAGACGAAGATTGCCTGTGACATGGAAGTCTTACCGTTAGGCGCAGCACAGTGACAGGAGGTGCTTTCTCAAGATTGCCTTTCGTTTATCCAAACCAGCACAGGAGCAGTGGACCATTCGGTCCTTTCAGTCCACTAACTGTAAGCTGTCCCGATATGGAATAGACTAGACTAATGCTGGATAAAACTGCGTTTATAGGCATCGCTGTGAAAAAGTTTAGTCAATCTCAAGCGATAGTAAGTTCTTCAGCTGTTCGTCTTGAAAGTGGCTCCTGCATAGGAGAGCTCTCGCCTACCCGGAACCACCACTCCTCTCATCAGCATTGTGCCAGGCGACGGCCGGCTATCATTCATTTCATCATGAATAATGAAGTATGACCGTGCAGACGGGACACGTCTTCTTTAGTTCTTTGCGTGAACATCTTGTCACGAACGTCTACAGTAATGTTCGTAGTGGTTAAATTTTCAGAGCGCAACCGAATCCGTGCAAAGCTCTCTGATGATATCATCAACATGCATAATTTTGCAGAGAACACGCCATCTGAATTTGATGTGAGCCCGCTGAAGAAGAAAAGTAGTAGTGGTGACCTTTTATACTACGTTCACGGCGCACTCCAAAGGCAAGCTGGACAGTCTTAGAACAATTTCTGAGAATTGCGGCTGGGAATTTCCGATAAAACTCCTCAAACGCTCACTCTACAGGTTACCGCGCCCGTTTGATTGATAGGTTCGATTCCGAACGCATTGTTCACGGCGCACTGAAAAGGCAAACTGGACAGTCTATGCTTATTTTCACAAGTGCTTGATTTTTTAGAAAGTTATTTAAAAAAGCCACTTTGCAACGTTCCAAAGCGGCTTTTTCGGCATTTGACCAAAGGACATGCGTGGTACTGTACGGATGTGGCTTGGGGTTTTCAGGGTGGTACTGCTCCTTTTGGGCGTTGATAGCGCAGTTGGTGGAGGTGCCGGGTGTCGACTGCACCCCATTCCAGGATAAGTCAGGATAAAGGACGGCTTTACTCAATACCCTTTCAGATGCGCCACGCATTCTACTTTGTTCTATTTCTGTATGATCTTGAGGAAGGGATTTGAATGTGTATTTGGCCATACAATGACTTGTGTCGGCTAGCCGATGAACATGTCAGCGCTTTATCCTTCCCGGACAAGTCTGGCACCAATCCGTTGAGCGCGCAGTGGTGAAGGACTTGGTTGGAATTGGAAGCGAAAATCCAAACCAGGAAACTAGTATAGTGTGCACGCGACAGCCTATTCAAACTGGGCTACAGGCGCCAGCTGTCGCTGAATTGCAATGCCTGTGGAGACATTAAGGCGAAATCTGAATAGTTTATACGGTTGCGCAGTCGAAGAAGGTGCCGGTTGTCGCATGCACACTGTTCTTGGGTAGGATTTCTCGCCCAGACCAACCAAGTCTTCTACCCCTCCGGGGTCAGTGATCTGCTACCAGACTTGTCTGTGAAAGACAAACCACAGACGTTTCATCGGCTGGTCACCGCAACCCACTGAATAGGCCAAATACGCAAGCAAATTGTCTCTCTGACATCCCGTAGAATTGGAATGCGTGAAGCATCTTGCAAAGAGACTGACTAACGCCGGCTTTTATTCTTTAATAGCTACCATAGTGCGACCGTCACCTGGCTAGACGCCAGAAGGCGCCATCTCACATTGCCTATCCACAGCTTCTGGGTTTGCGATCCACCCTTGTCGGGGTCACCTCACTTTCACTTAACACGGTTTAGCTTCAAAATTGTACTGAAACTTGGAGAAGTCCGCAGTACAATCGAAACTACATGCTGTACCATGTTAGCAGTGCTCAATTTCTCAGCATTATGAAGTAGTGATCAGAGCTAACGCAAATGAAAACAAAAAAGCATGTAACAGTTCGACCCTCTTTGTCCAGAGAACTACGGTACGCCGATCGGTTTATTATTTGCAACAAACACATACTCTGTGCTAGAGAATAAAGCAGAGCAAAGCGTCGTAGCTTAGCTTAGAGGTTTGGGACAGGTATGAGCGGATTAACCGTTATCCGTTATCCGGCTTCCGGTGAGTTCTGGCCTACCCGAAGGTTATCCCTTGTCAGGCGATTTTTGTGCGGGTAGCGAACAACGAAATCTGGCACCCTTAATGATTTACTTAGTTAAATATAGGGAAAATCGTTTTATGACTTTTCCACTGATAGTCGAGATACATTTGCAATGATAATATTTCCAAAATATTTCCGGATTTATCTGCAGGTTTACGGGTGGTTGTTGACCAGTAGTTTCGGCTGATGCTTCGGCCAGCCACCTTCAGAGACTGAACAAGTAAACACTGAGGGAGTACTCGTCTGAGAAACCCGTCTGAGAGAGCGGGTTGTAACAGTTCCTTAAGGCTATGCAGGCGGAAGCGAAGGAAGAGGAGCAAAACAGTCCCACAAGCTGACCACTACTATGAAAACAGCCGAAAGGTTTATAAGCCACAATTGGATGAGTAGGTTTAGATGTCAGTGAATGAGGTCCATGCATAAGTCAATCTATTTCTATGCGAAGATGTTTACCAGGTTTTCCCCTGTCTTCGTAGGACAGCTTCGTTGTCCAACGCCTCCCTCATCTTATTTTCCCACCACTGTAAAACCACTGTACTTGAAATGATCATTGGGTTTGCAATTCCCTTGACTTTTCTGGTCTTGTCCAAGCCCTGAAAAATACGCTTGCGACAGCCGAGCTACTACCGTTCTCCCCAAGTACGCCTAGTAGCAATTCAGCCTTTCCGGAACAACGGAGAAAGTTTTGCTCGATCTAGGCAAAAATTAGTGAAAAAATTGGTTAAAAAGTGCACAAAAAGCGACTCTTTTTAACGACTGCCCCAACCATATCCAGCAAACTCCGTAGGATCTATGCAACTGACAAACGTTGATAAATAATACAGGTGATGTTAGTCAACTCCTTTAGGGATGAGCCACGCATTTCACTTCAATGAAATCTGGTGGAGGGAATTCGAATGCGTGCTAGACCTATAGAATGACTTGCGCTGGCCAGCCGATGGACAGATCAGAGCATTATCCTTCCCGGACAAGCCTGGTGTCAACTTATCGAGCTCAAAAGGATGCCGGGCTTGGTTGACTTGGTCGAGAAATCCACTGAGTCCGACAGCATGCGACAGTCTCCTCCGACTAGTGAAGAAGCTTATTTAACATGTGACGTGAACACTGCTACAACTCCCGATCTTTGTAGAAAGAACGTTTTTACCCAGGTTTGAGAGCTGCCGAAGGAAGTCATAATTGATGATCGCTCTCGCGTCTTCGGTAGAAAGAACTGAAGGCATTCTAAGGCGCTTGGAAAGTATGAAGCTGTTAGGTAGAAGTAGATTCGTGTCATCATTGAAAATAGGACTACGACGGTTTTCTTTAAAAAAAAATTGGTCAAAAGTTGGTGGAAGGGGGTAGAAGGTGAGGTGTGGAGCTCTTCCAAACGACTAATCACCGGTAGCATCCGAATCGAATGAAACCGGCAAAACACGGCACGACACACTAACTGCTCCCAAATTCCTCCGAAGGTCTTTTATACATAGAATGTACATGTTTTTCACGGCATCGATGACTAACGTAGATAGAAACGAAGTAATCAAAGGTGGACGTATGGAGGCGAGAGAGTTTACGTTAAGAGTCGATTTTATAAGTGTGAGCAGAGTAAATGCTGCGTGCTAAAGACAGCTGGTCTCTATCCGCTCTTATGCAGCAATACATAGACGAGTGCAGCGCCGGTCTCTTTCGAACTGATTCACGGTTGGCGTCTAGCAGAGGCCTACCAAGCACTCCTTCAATCCGCAGACGGTGCACTGCCACAAACGTGTCGGGGATGTTGAAACATTGACACGCTCATCCGTTGGGCACCGCAAGTTATTCCGTGTATGAAAAAAATCAAACAGCTTTTACAACGAGTAGAAGGTGAAATGTGTGTGCGTGGGGCATTCTACAAGTTGTCTGATTAACGCTGTTATGCCTATGCGGGTTTTAGAATCTGTTACATGCTGATTCTGAAGACGAAGCTCACCAGACAGGAATTTCCGTTTCACGTGTAATATACAGAGCGCCAGAAATAGTTACCAATGCATTGAATGAAGAAGCCGTGGAATCCTTGCTGGTATACAATTTCTCCGGTCTGATTAAACATTGCAGTCTTCAGGTGTTCCAGACAGAAAGCTTTCTTATCGCTCTACCGAGATGCAATTTGGTAACTCGCTGGAGATTAAATGATTCTATAGAAGACCACTTAAGGAAGAAAACCACACGCGAAAAGCGGCAAAAAACGGTTTGCAGACGAAATGTGCTTTAGCGGTCCTGTCCAATATTTACCCCCCTGGTATAAGGTCTTGGTAACGATCCACGCAGCCGTTAAACTAGAAAAGGGAGTTGTTAGTTACTGTTAGCTGCTGCTGTTGTGATTCATATGGAGATGAAGGGTAAAGGACCACCTTATTCAATCTCTTTTGGGATGCGCCACGCGTTTTACTTCTACGGGATATCGTGAAGGTGATTTAAATGCGTATTTGGCCATACAACGACTTGCGGTGGCCAGCCGATGAACAAGTCAGCGTTCTATCCTTCTCAGACAAGTCTGGTACCAATCTACCAACCCCGGAGGGATGGAAGACTTGGTTGGCCTGGGTGCGAAATCCGAACCAGGAACCTGGTATCAGGTGCAGGCGATAGTCGGCGTCTCCTCCGACTGCGCTACACGCGCTCTCAGAGGGAGATAAGGAGCAAAAAATGTGGGTTGTGGACCCTGTGGAGGTGCGCCATGCATTCTCTTTCCGCAACATACCTCGCACACTGCCTTCACTATATATTTCGTTATGCCCTCGAATTTTTTTCGATTATTCGATTAGTTCCAAATACTCACAAATTTCGAATATTCATACTTGAATATTTCTGAAGTACTGCGGTTTTTCTTAATATTCGATGATGAAAATTGCGATTCTCGGAACAATCGAATTCGAACACGTTTTAAAAGCGCGATATTCCGGATATTCGAATTCGAGTACATTTGAAGAAAGCGATTTTTAGGTGTTTAGGTCATTCTAGCACAACTGAGCTTCACTACCAATTTGAATCTCAGCTGCTGGTCATTGCTAGAGATAACTAAACAGGACCCGGATTCATCAACGCTTACACCCGCGAGTATGCGGGTGTAGGGGGACGACTCTTGATAAACCTTACCCGCCGCATCGTGGTTATATCAGTGGACAGAGAATAGTCGACGATCGTACATCTGCATACACGCAAGGATTCCGCGCCTCATTCACAAAGTGGTGTTCCAGGGGCCGGATTCATCAACAATTAAGCCCGTGGGTATGAGGGGTATAAGGGGTAGAGATAAGATAAGAATCAGGTAGAGATAAGGCAAGAGTCAGAGACGCAGGGTTCATCGTGGGCATCTCTACCCCCTATACCAACGGGTTAGTCGTTGATGAATCCGGCCCCAGGAGATCACCTGTTCTGTTCTCGCGAGAGGTTTAGTTCTACTACTTTAGGCATATGTTATACTTCGACGACGGCGACAGCGACGCGGTCAGTACAATGTTGAGCGGATTGCTACGCTCTACATTCGAATTGCTACGAACTGCGTAGCAATCCTAGCACTGTCGCCGACGCAGTCACCGAAGTATAAAATATGCTTTAGACTTGAATCCTTTCATGAGTACGAGTCGCTCCCACTACCCACTGCGTGTAGTGGGTACCGTTCCCCTAGGGTATCTCTACCTATACCCACTGCTTGATGAACCCTATTAGAAAGGACGTCGTGAGGCCTCGTCTAGGCGCAAAATGGCTCGGAGGGCTCTCGTCCTGCGAAACATTTTGTGCTGCACTGATAACCACTTAAGCCCTAGTTTATACTTGCGTCGGTACGCGGCGCGGCACCACTATCGCCATAGATATCGATTCTTCGCGCCGCCCGATCGATATCTGTCTCGACCGTGGTCCCGCGCAGTGTAGCGAGGCAAGTATAAACTGCGGCTAATGCAAGGAGACCCCTCCGCGCCGCTTTCCGCATCCGCTTGTACTTAGGTGCCGCGTACGCTTTCCCGCCTAAATATGTTTGAATTTCAACTTGATGGGAATTTTCGCTCCAACAACAAGTCTGCGTCTCGCACTGAATCCTCCTTTCGTCTCCGGCAAGCCCGAGTTCATCTCGGGGGTTGTCCTGTTCTCTTCACCTTGTCTGCATAATGAAACGTCATGTACTGTGAAATTAGGGAACACCAGCAGTGGATCCGCGAGGCAACGGGAGCTATTTCTGCACCGTCAATTAGTACCGCTGGCACATCTATTCCTGTTCATTTCCTCGAATAGATCCACTTTAGACCAACTCTTAAGAACACTCTACTGATCAACTTGCTTATCTATCGTGACTTGTCTGTTCTCTCACGGCAACTGCGTGGTAGCTCGTATCTGTAGTTCCGCGACTAAAGAGGTGGAAAGTGGTAGCCGAAATTTTTTTGCGAGCTTCGCATAGAGTAGGGAGATTATGTGGGTGCTGATAAGGAGTATGATGTCCGTTTTTAGCACTACGGCGAGCTGCGGTAGGTGTGAGCCCCAGTTTATACTTGCACCGCCACGAGGCGCTGCACCACGATCGCCATTGATTTTTCGATTTTTCGCGCCGCCCGTTCGATATCTATCCCGACCATCGTGCCGCGCCGCTCAGCGGCGCAAGTATAAACTAGAGCTAAGGCGTGAGGTCATGAAAAAATGACAGATTTCGTGAGCAGCACCCCGAACCGCCGCGCTAAACAAAATCTGGGCGAAATCGGTTATCGTTATCAGGCTTGCCTTGCTCACCCATGCCTACGGTAACTTTTCGCAGTCGTCGTACCATATTCATGATGAACATCGCGACAACTCTCATCACGGCCAAGTTTGGGCGATTTTTTCCGACCTCTACTTGGCCTTTGGTGCTGTGAAAGTACATCAGTTTCTGGATCTTTTCTAGTGGACTGGGGGTAAGGGAAGGAGGTTGGTCCTCACTTTGCCTCTTTATCAAAGGTGGCAAAATTGGGTGCAAATAGGGTCGGGGGGGGGGGGTCACCATGTGCGCAGCCGTATACAATGTTTTGTGTTGGACGAAATTAAAAGTGTTAAGCAGCACCGTTGTCATACCCTCACGGTGACCTGATCTAGATTATTACCTGTTCCTACCAAGGCGAATAGCCACTATGCATCGGATGCGATCGAAAATCTTCGGATATTCTACGTCCGACTCTCCATGAATCTTGGCATCCTTGACGTTGCAATCGACTAATGTTTTCCTAATCGTGATCAAGATTGATATAACTCTTTATTGCGGCTTACATTTCTGCGTTGTCGCCTTCTTCAGAGCCGCTCTAGAGATGTTCACGGTAACTGCTAGGTCAACTGGTCGACGCTCCAATGTGAGAAAAGCTCCAGGCCGCAGTAGAGAGTTTTACCAATCTTGGTCACGCTGAAGAAAACATTCGTCGATTACAATCTTCGAGTCATTTGATGATTCGGATAACGCTATTTTCGTGAGCTCCGGATTTCTGGTCGATTCGGTTCGGGATATCCGAAAATGATTCATTCAGTCCAATGTGTAATAGCCCTGAGTAATATTAGGTTGTCCCACAGGTCTTCGCCGTTTTTTTCAACGATTCACTGCAGATTCCGCCGGCGGTCTCTTGCATAGCGCTGCAAAGCTTTCGAAAGAGATTGGTTTGCTCTATCAGAACATGTATTGCATTTCTTTTTTCATCACGAATTTTGTCAATTTTTAGGTCGATGAAGTGAAAAGTGAAAAAGTAGCCATTTGCGCACTTGTTCTCTCAGCTTAGGCTTGAAATTTTTTGCGCAGTTTTTTATAGCATGTGGAAGACAATTTTCTGCACCACAAGAATATGTGTTGGTCCTATTTTCTCGCTTGCCCATTATTGATTTTTAGGCCATCAAATTGGGAATTCCGACATTTCCGTCCGATTTTTTACCAAAACTCCGGTACTGTCGTTGGACTTTTTGCTTGGTGTTATATGTCGTTTGGAAGAGGATGTCTTGCTCAGTTAGAATTTGTGTCGCGTTTATTGGCTCACGCTGATTTCTGTCGAATATCAACAACTGAAGAAGGAGAAGGAGTTGTTGGTGAAGCCGATTTTTCTCTTTTTGGCATTTTGTTGTTATTCAATAGAAATCAATAAACGCGACTCATATTCTTATAGAGCAAGACATTTTCCTTCGAACGACATATAACACCATCCCAAAAATTCCAAACACAGAGCAGGAGCTGTCGGCAAAAATAGCCATCCTCCTTCGGACGTCCCAATTTGATGATCTTAAAATCAATAAAGGACAAATGAGCAAATAGCACTAACACATATTCTTGTAGTACAGATCATTGCCTTCCAAATGCTATAAAAAACTGCGCAAAAAATTCCAAACCTAAGCGGAGAGAACAAGTGCGCAAATGGCTACTTTTTCACTTTTTCACTTTTCACTTCAACGACCTAAAAATTGACAAAATTCATGATGAAAAAAAATGCAATACATGTTCTGATAGAGCACATCATTTTCTTTCGAAAGCTATGCAGCGCTATGCAAGAGACCGCCGGCGAAATCTGCAGTGAATCGTTGAAAAAAAAACGGCGAAGACTTATGGGACAACCTAATACATGGCGACTCCCCCCCCCCCCCCCGGAGCCTTTTTGCGAGGGCGTAGACTCTTTTACAAAGACGCACAATTGGCCCGCTGTAGCCTTCTTTGCCCAGGCCGAGGACCAGGCACACTATTGGGATTCACTTCGCTTTTCCAGAGGTGCCCTCTCAGATTAGGCAGATTCGTTTGCTATTTGAGCGAGCCAGCGAAAGTAAAGTACGCCCTGACTCCATCTGAAAGCCATCTACGGAGACATCGTTGCAGTGAAAGGTCACATTACTCTCCAGGGAACATTACGAGTTATGCTTCGAACGGACAGTCGCACTTGCTCTTCGAGCGGAATGGAACCCATGTTGCTACAATTTCGAGTTCTCAATATTGAGAGTTGTAAATACAGAGGCCTTGCCTTTTTGCCTTTTTGCCTTTTTCTATAAATGCCTAAGAACTATAGCCGGAAATGTTGATAACATTGCGAGCACGCACGCACGCAAGAACGTTGCCGAACAAAAACGTTCATCAAGTCTTTCCCACACTCACATGACTTCGATCCCAGGGCATCAACCATGCTCCCACAGCGGCTCACTACAATTCCCGCAGGGGTTCAGGCCAACTGGGATTCGATTGCCGGGGCCTAGTCCCTCATTTGTAATGACATCGCTCGTGTTCGACAGTCTACGAGTGCAACATTCGGACCGAGAAGTGAAACTCGTTTTGTATATCCCGATAGTGGGCACTGTTCGCCAGAATAAGCTCGAATGCATCCAGCTACAGTTCAGCATCTATTGGTCAAAGAAATCGTGCTGTGAAGCAGTAGATAGAAATTCATTTTTAACGCCTCCCCTTCGCGAAGCAATTGCCCTTACTATGAAGAAAGACGATGATATTAATTTTAATACAATTAATAATAATTAATAATATTAGGGAACCAAAAGTAATGAGACACCCTATGCCGTGTCCATATATCTCGTGCTGCTTATCGTATTTGTATGTTTGTATGTTACTTACTGAAGCCCATCTGAGAAGTTACCACTTCTGCCCTTTCCAGAAGAAGAAACCCCAGCCTGACGAGTCGACCTGTGTCGCGCAAATCTCGCCCAATTCCCAACCGCGAGCAGTCTGGGCTCAATATTCACGCAAGACGAGAAGTACGTCTTCTACCTTAATCCTTCCAAGCAATGAGTCTGGGTGAGGCCTGTGACCCGTTAGCGACCTTCGTTCGGCGAGATGCTCACGGCGAGAAGCACCTTTGGAGCTTTTGGGTCTGCGCCCATGGATCGGTTTACTGGAAGCTGTTTCCCAAGAGCACTACGATGAACTCCAAGACCATGGTGAACAAAATAGAAGAGATGGGCCGGCGACTCGCTCTTATTCATTCGCAGCGCTTCAAGAAGGTTCTCCTCTCCGACAACGCCGCACCCCATCGGGAACAAGTAACCACGGATAAGCTAGGGCAGCTGGGCTACGTTCACATGCCTCTCCCACCGTATTCGCTGGACATCTCTCCATGCAACTACCACCACTTCTCGGGCCTACTGGACTTCCTGGTCGGAAGGGACACAAGAACCCAAGCAGTTCTTGACTACCATATCGAGCAGTTGATCAACACCAGGCCCAAGCAGTTCTGGAAGGATGGGATGAGGAGATTGGCTGAGCGATGGCAGCAAGTCATTGACCTTAATGGCATACACATTCCTCAGCATCGTTGATTTGTAATTGAGTTATAAAGAGATAAAAATTTTTTCATTTGGTCTCATTACTTTTGCCCCCCCCCCTCTAATAAAAGAACGTGGGAAGGTATCGGTAGTCGCATGCACCCAATACCAGGCTCTTGGTTCAGATTTCCCGCCTAGGCCAACCAAGCCTTCCATCCTTTCAAGTTCGCTGAATCGACATCAGACTTGTCTTGAAAGGACAAAACACCGCCTTGTTCATCTGCTGGCCATCACATGTCATTATATGGCCAAATAAATCCCCTGAACGACATCCCGTGGGAGCAGCATGCGTGCGTCGTTCCTTAACGGAGTAAGTATCGCCGTCTGTTACCCTTCATCTTTTATTAGGGTGTCCCATAATTTTCTGGGCTATTTGAACCATGAGTGTTTGGCGCGTTACAACTTCTTTATACATGATCCAAATGGGATGCTCTCTTGACATAACAAGGCACATCATACCATACCATATCATAGCATATCAATTACTTCTATCGGCCTACTGCCCGCACTTTGGCAATTACTTGAAAATGAAGCAGAAGTCGACGTATCGCGATCTGCTTCTTCATCACTTTCGTTCTGGACTGTCTGCCTACGCTGCTCACAAAGGTATCGTTGCTTTGTCAGGTCCAGATGCCTGCAGCAAGTCAACGTGTGTAACATGGTTCAATCGTTTCCGGAAGGAAAAGTTTAGCATTACGGACAAGAAGCGTACTGGAAGACCGATCGGAGCGAACAAACGGCGAGTGCTTGCAGCAGTCAGGAGGAAACCTGCCAGAAGCATAAGGGCGATATCGAAGGCCACCAGTACACCACGAGCACTGTTCATCGTTACCTGAAACAAAGTGGAAGAAGGACAGTTTTGCCCGGATGGATCCCGTATGCATTGACTCCGTCTCAGAAGCAACGGCGAGTGGTCACCTGTCAGAATAATCTCAACCGCTCAAGAACGACTGCGTGGTTAAGCGCGATTGTGGCACAGGACGAGAAGTGGTGCATGTACGATAACATCACACGGGTGATCCAGTGGCTTCCGAAGCACGAAAGACCAGAACCATTTCCAACCCGTCCCCACATGGGAAGAAGATTTTGCTTTCATTTTGGTTCACAAGTCGGGGAGTCGTGCACTACTCGCTTTTACCGGACGGGCAGACGACTACGGCAGACTTGTTCATTGAAGATATGCTGGAAATGAAGCGCAAGCTGCTTGAGAAGTACCCGAGATTCGGTATTATTCGTGTGTTAATGGATAACGCACGACCGCATCGAGCGAAACGAACGCAGGAGACCATGAGGAAGGAGGCTATCGAAATTGTGGCGCATCCTGCGTATTCGCCAGATATCAGCCCTTGTGACTCGCAGCATTCAGAAGTCTTACTCACTTTTTTAGGAATAAACGATGCTCGCAACGTCAAGAAGTTCAGTGCGCAATCGACGAATGGATCGGCAACAGGATAGCTTCCTTTTGGGAGAATGCAATCAACTCTCTGCCCAATCGTTGGAGAAAGGATGTGGCCACAGATGGAGACTATATCAATTGACTACGCTTTGTCATTATCTTGTTGTAATAAATTGTAATAAAATGGTATGATAGCCCAGAAAATTATGGGACACCCTAATAATTATAACAACAAAGGTACTTATCGGACTGCTACTCCGTGATCATACAGTGATGCTTTTATAGGGTTCCATTACATGTTCTGCGTGTGAGTGAAGGTGAGCACAGCTTGGGTAAGGGGACGAATTCCAGTATGTAGCTAATTTTGACACTAATGGATCACACCTCGGAGTTCGTTAAACACGCGCTGGACAGCAATCAGATAAGTGCGCAAAAAATTAATAACGGCATCAATAAGGAATATTGGTAGCAAATCGCCAAGTGGAGATGAGTCTTCCAAGCAAAGGTAAAGAAAAAATCGCCCACCTTTCCGGCTTTTTACCAACTATACTGAACTAAACTAATCTTTGATCTTAGCCGAAGATTAGGAAGTGAAATGTTCATCTCTTGGTCAGCTGACTTGCTCGCTGGGAACAGTTCCACTTTTTTTAAAATAATTTTTATATATGTTTTCCAGCGGCGATGAAACACTTATTCGACAGAAATGCCATCACCCGAAAATATAAAGGGTGTACCAAAATAACGTGGACAAGATTTTTTATCATAATTATAAAACAACCAACAGTTCGAAAAAACGGCGACTAATTTACAACAACACAAACATTAAGGCACTCCATCTTGAAGTGGTTTCGAAGTGGCCTCCCTGGAGCGGATGCAAACGGCCAAACGTTTCGCGAAGTTTAAGGGTGATGGGCCGCAGGTCGTGGCTGGAGCAGATTCTGTTCACAGATGCGAACCTGTTCATCGTGGAGCAGGCGCAGAATCGCTAAAATGATAAGATCTGGTCTACAGAGGCTCCAAGCAGCTCTGCTATCGTCGAACACCGCCAGAGCCCACAATCGGCCATGGTTTGGGGCGGAATCATCCCTCTGGCAGGACCCCTCTGGTTTTCGTGGATAGAGGAGTGAAAATCGAAAAAGATGTGCACCAGCGAGATACTCTCGAGTCCGTAGTTCTTCCGTGGGTCCAGTGGCACTTCGGTGATGTTCATTGTTCCAACAGGACTCTGCACCCAAACATAGGGCGAGGAGTACGCAGGGTGATGCGAATGGCCGCCGTATTCTCCGGATTTGAATCCGATGGACTACAGTATGTGGGCATTTTCAAGACTTGGGTCGGCGTCAAGCGCCACCGCAGTCTCTAGTCCCTGAAGGAATCCTAACGTCTAGACTGGGAACGATTGTTTCCTGATTACCTGCGGCCCATCGCCCCCAAACTTCGCGAAGCGTTCGGCCCTGTGTATCCACTCCAAGGGAGACCACTACGAAACCACTTGAACTTGATCTACATTAATGTTTGTATTATTGTAATTTAGTTGTTGTTTTCTCGAATTGTTAGCTGCTTTATAATTATGACAAAAAATCCTGTCCACGTTATTTTGGTACACCCTGTAATATCTTATGGAAATCATCATATTTCTGGTACAAGATCTCTTCAAACGGGACTTTTCGAACTTTCGCAGAGGCGCTAGTCGATTCAGAAGCGTTTCGATTCGCCCTCGGTCGTAAGCCACGTACCCTGTGACTCCGACAACCACCAGAAATGCGCCACTGACTACTTGCTTCACATGTCTGCAGCACTCATCACACATTATAGAGGAGACAGTGCTACACCCTTCTGTGTAGTTCCTCTAAAAGAACATAGGTAAACAGTGAACTTATGCCGACAGAACCTTTTCCACTCCGACCTAAGCTTGCTCCAGAGGTGCACATTATCATACATATCTATCCAAAGGCTCCTTTCTACAGCATTTGTGGTGGTGAGAGGCTTCGCTTGAGCAAGCACGCATTGATTTTACAGAACAAACGGAAGTTTCTGTAATTTCGGCTTTCTAAAGCTTTTCTAGTGGGAATACGGTATTGAAAGCGGTGCTAGAGCTTACTGCAGATGTGCAAACCCTAAGAGATGGCGTTCTAGAGAGTTCATAGAGATGAGATCTTGGATAAAGACGTTTTGAGCGAAAATCTCACCAGTGCAGGAACACTGTATGCCTACGAAAGAGAGGTCCAGCATTCCTTCAGCGGTTTGTCTATTAAATGTTGTTCAATGGGGGATTCTGAAACTCGGTGAAAAACTCAGCCTCCAAGGCATAATTAGTTGCCAAGTGGGTAGGCGTTTGTACACAATTTATCAAAATTGCGGCGCCAATCTGAAGCCTATAATTCAGAGAATGAGCAAGAAGCCGAAATGAGATTTGGGTCAGGAGACAGGCATCTAAATAGAAACGGTTCGCATAACATGTTATTGTTTGGAACTGGCCTCAAACGTAGGCATTTACATTGCTCTGGTGGTGGCCGTTTCTGAGTGTTCCACAAAAGAAAGAGAGATGGTACCATAATGAGGCTTTTTCGAAAGACGATTCAACTTTCAAAACGATTGTACGGAACCGTTCCATCCGAGGAAAACTCAAGCCCATGAATTCAGCGGTTGGCACGTTTACAACCGCTTTGAAGTTTGGCGATGATTCTCCTGTGTTTGCAGCGGTCATTAAACGATAAGTGTTGCTCAAACTTCGGCTGATAACACGGTTTCGAGGGTTCATTCAGCGCCCTATTCCATGCACTTCATTGTCACCTTGTGGTTCTTCCCATAATTTTAACATTAAAGGATAGTTAGGAACTACAGCAGATTTCTCCAAAATTGCTGTAACCTGGGATTCTTGAAAGAAATTGTATACTGCCGCTTTAAAGTCAAACTTTACTGACGAGGTTTCACAGGCAGCAAGCCGTTCTTCAGGTTACTAATGTAAATAGTCATCGAATGGTCAGCATACCATTTCCTAATGGTTATTTGAATTTTTGTTATTTGTTGTAGAGTGGAGTTTAAAGTGAATCTATGGCTTGAAATAATTTTTAAAAATTTGTTGCCTACTTTCTGCTAGCGAACTGTAATTCGTTGCAATATGTTCTATTCTTATAACTTTTCTATAAACTGCTCCGAACACATAAATATGAGAGGAGTATTTTGTGAACACGTTGTTATATTTTGGATCTTTAAATTTTTTGGTTTTTGCCAAAGGTCAAAAGAAAAAGAAATAAATAACAGATATATGATTTAGATATAACAGAAATATCTAACGTTGCTCCAAATGGTGAAGGTAACAATTTGAGGCAACACTAAAAATTTCTGGTACTTTCAAAAAGAAGACTTCACTAAGCAATCTGCAACTCTGATTCTGAACTGGCCGCAGAGCACCAAGGCGATGTGATACTTGTGGGGGTTGTTCCGCCTGAGTTGAATTTATGCAGTTGGAGGAGGCGCCGGCTGTTTTCCGACCAGACAAGCCGGGCCTTCCGACAGTCCAGGGCTCGGATTCATCAACGCGCACCATGGGTATGCTGGGTATAGGGGTAGACATACCCAGGATGTGGATATACCCACGATTCATGATAAACCTTACCCGTCATTTCGTGGGTATATCAGGGGTAGAGAAAACCCCCCGATCGTTGTGGGTACATCCGTATACCCGCGACTCATTCGCGCCCCATTGACAAAATGGCGCTCCAGTGAGATCAACTGTTTTCGCGAAAGGCCTAGTTGTACCTTACCCTTGACTCCTTTCATGAATACGATTCGTAGCCACTACCCATTGCTGGTAATGGGTACGATTCCCTTACAGTATCTCTACCTATACCCATTGCTTGGTGAATCCGGGCCAAGGATTGGTGAATTAGTACCACATTTGGTTGGAAAGGATGAGAGACTGACGTGTCCATCGCTTGGCCACCGCAAATTATTCTATAGAGCAAACGCGCACTCAATCATCCTCCATGACAACCAGTAGAAGTAGAATGCGTGGCACATACTAAAAAGGATCGATAAACGCCGTTCTTTGCCCTTAATCCCTTTATCCTCGCCCACAGTTTGACGAGAACCATCCTGATAAATCGAATGAACACTTTGAGCTTAGGAAGTGATCTTCCTAACAAACAATTAACACGGTATTCGGATTAAACTGCGAGGAAAGGGAGAGAGGGCGAGAAACGGGACGGTGCGCTCGTCAAGCAGCAATCTAGGAAGAAGGAATATGAAGGCACTAAACAGCTGCAACAGGAGACACAGCTGATCTTCTTGCCCTTAACGATGCTACTGCAGACAGCGTCGACGTCTATGTGGGAAGCAGACTCTTCTCGGAACTCGCGACTAGAGGGCCGACAAATTCTGCGAGACGAGAGCATCTGCCGCTGTAATGAAGCAATTGCGTCGCGAAGCTCGAAGGAACCCATAAGGTGTCAAATGTTTGAGCCACAGACGTCACATGGGATGGCCCACGTCCCACATCGTGCTCTAAACTCGAAATGGTACTTGGTTTGAGTAGGAATTGTTTGCGCACAGATCAAAGGTGAAAGTGAAACAAGGTTGAGAGGGCATTAGGTGATAGGAGAGTTGCTCAAGTGACTTGCCAGGTGGATTTACAAGGCAATTATAGACTTTTTCTTGCGAACTCTGTACAACCATTCCATTGCTAGCACAATTCAGACTCCTTGTCCAATATAACCGCTAGGCAATTTTGTACCAATGTAGGCGTATCTAACCGTTCATTTCGGTCCTTGAAATCAGCGTTCTCTACGATTCAGCCGCCATCTGATCGGGTAAATAGGCTCAGAACCTCTTATCATTTCACGACGACGTTTACGATTCGCCCGTTTCAGCTTAGTGTTGCCAGGCCGGGCACTTGCAGCCTATCGAATTTCCCCTTTGCCCACCTCTTTCATCTAGGGTCTTGCTTCCCACCCATAGACCTATTGGGAAAGATCCCCGGATGTCTTACCAGTCGTAATATCCAACGCGTCTTTTCTTCACTGGGTCAAAGGATGGTCTCAATAGCACAGTCGGAAGACGACTTCGACCGTCGCATGCACCCGATTCCAGGTTCATTGTTCGGGTGTCCCGTCCATTCCAACCAAGCCTTACATCCGGTGAATTGGAGCCAGAGTTGTTTGGAAAAGGTAAAACACTGACTTGTCCATTGACGGGCCACCGCAAGTCATTAGGCCAAATACGCATTCAAATTGCTTTCGCAACATCCATAGAAGTAGAGTTCGTAGCGCTTCCTACAACTCTATTGATTAACCCCGTTATTTTCCCTTTATAATTTTCCTCACTGTTAAAAGATAAAGGACGGCGCTACTCAATATTTTTTGGGATGCGCCACGTATTCTACTTCACGGGATCTCGCGGAGGCTAAATGAATGCGTATTTGGCCATAGAAATACTTGCGGTGACCAGCCGATGAAGAAGTCAGCCCTTTATCCTTCCCAAACGAGTCTGGTATCGATTCACCGACCTCGGAGGGATGGAAGGATTGGTCGGTATGGGGGGAAGGTGGAGGGGGGGGGGGGGGCAAAATCCTAACTAATCGTAAGAACCATGTATCGGGTGCACGAGATAGACGGCACCTCTTTCGCCTGCGTGACACGCGCCTTTATCCTCGTTACTGTTAGCATTCTGAAATTCAACGCCACGTCGTTAGACAGCTTGGTCGTACCCTTGCATCTCTTGAACATCGGTGGGCCCAAGCTATTATTCTGAGTCAGCTTCCACCAAGCGCTGACTCGAGAATAATACCACATTTATGAGAATCCTCAAGCAATAATTCAGCCTTGCATACCTACCTGCTAGACTACGGGCAGGTCTAGCTTTCTGGCCTAGAGCAATTACTTGGCATATTTGTCTAGATGGAATGACGGAAGCACAGTTAGCCGAGGATGGGAAATGAACTGGGCCTATTTGTGTATGTGCCTTACGCCACCGGTTTCGTTCGCTGATTAATAGTTGTATTTTTCTCGGTCAAAAACTGACCTGTCCTAGTGAGTGGCTGAAATTGAACTTGTTCCACCGTCCGCAGTTGTTAGAGCTTTCACATGTTGCTCTTCCAAACCCTTTCATCCTTCTTGAAATGTGTGGCGGTTTCGTCATCCACTCGAAAGGGATCACTCCATGAATATAACCTTCTAACATCGGTTCTTTTTTGAAAGAATGTTATGCTGTTAAACGAATATGCGTAGTAGCGCAACTCTGTTAGTATAATTTCTTTCTTTACTATTTTTTCTTCTTGAAAACTTCCCGTTGTACGTTTCAAGAACTGTTTCTAATATAACGCTTTAACACATTTGCTTAAGCCTGGAGAGGCTGGTAGAGAGGCTATATGCTGCTACAGGATGTTTTGTTGCGATCAAAACTCTTGCGCCAGGCGGAACTCGAACCCGCATCTTCTGCTTTCCGGGCAGTGATGTTCGCCTTACACCACCAGCGCTGTTTGACCGCACGTAACATCCGCGATATCCTCCAGGTCTGTTAGCACCCACCCGTGATACGGGGATGGGCCGGCCGCTGATATCAGCATGGAACCGGTTAAGCTGAAGACCTTACTAGTAACAATGCAAGTAACAATGTTTCTAATATAGGAGTACTGCATGGAAAGCGACATTTTTCTTCTTAAAGACGGTGACTACTCTACAAGCTGAGCAGCAGAACTACCCTTGGTGTAGGTGGACTTCAGCGACGGTTGAAATCAAAAAAGCAGTGACGAGGCGATGACGGTGCTTCCTCCCATAAAAACGCATCTCAGCGTTTGCCGCAGCGATGACTCGCAGCGGGAGGGCGTTTTGGGAAGACCGTCTCGCCCTTAAACCGAACCTCAACGGAGGCAACCACACCTTTCAAAAAATCCGCTTTTTAGATGAGGTTGTTTCTTCGGCTTTCACCTCTTTGCCACCACCGTATGGTGCCTTTTGGCAGCAATTTCAATCTCTAGACTGCTTCTCTATCTGGCGTCTCATAAAAGACACATCTCAAGCGCTTCATTTACTTTTGAAGTAGTGGTATCGAAGGCTGAAGAGAAAAAGGTGATAATTATATGTGTATAAGGTGATTTATTGACCGGGTTTGATTCTTCCCAGGGCTAAGCTATAGAAGCTATTGCCTCATTCAGTGATGCCGATGTGGAAATATCACTTTCTTACTGAACACGAAACGCATGGGACTGCCTACGTAACTGTGCATTCTAATTAACTTGCCAATAGTCAAGTTAATTACCGAAGTTTGGGATAAACTAAAACCTTTCCTATATACCATTTTCAAGTCGAATCGTACACTTTCAAATCAAATTGCACGCTTTTCAAATTAAATTGGACATTTTTCAAATCAAATTGGAAGCGAGTTTTTTTACATTAAAGTAATTTTTTTAAGAAATGTTAGAATAATTTTTTGTTCAAGGAAAATTTTAGCATACCTTTCTTTAAGGTTTTAATTTACTTCCCAAAAAGAAAACACATAGTTTGAAAATTTATAAAAGTTCTATTATTCGAAGAAAAACATTGATTTAAATTTTGTTTTGAGGAGCAGGAAGGCGGCCTTTTTATTTTACCAAAACAGATTGCGCCATGCTCTCGCTCGGGACTTCACGACTTTTATTCGATTGATCGTAAAATTTTTGTCTGTATGCAGTTTCACACTTGCAAGCTGTGCAGCACAAACAATTGTAAAAAAAAAATACACATATCCTATCTTTCTTGCTGCATGTAAGCAGTACACTATCAATCAAATAAACGTTGCGTTGAGCATTTTGAGTGCATGGCGCGATCCAGACTTTAAATGCAGAACAATATTGCCGCCTTGCTGCACTTTAACACAAAATTTAATTAGTGATTTTCCTCAAGAAATAAATTTTTTAAAAAATTATTCCACTCATTCGTCAGCTAAAGTAAAAAAAAATCAAAAAAAGTTATTCTAAGTTTTCCTTGAACAGGGCGCGAGGAGCGCAGTCGGAGGAGGCGCCGACTGTCGGCTGCACCCGATACCAGGTTCGTGGTTCGGATTTCCCGCCCAGGCCAACCAATCCTTTCATCCCTACGGGGTCGTTGAATTGGTACCAGACTTGTCTGAGAAAGATAAAGCACTGACTTGTACATCGGCTGGCCACCGCAAGTCATTTTTTGGCCAAATACGCATTCAACACGCCTCCGCGACATCCCGTAGAAAGATGCGTGGCGCATCCCAAAAGGGTCGAGTAACGCCGTCCTTTATCCTTTAAATTTATCTATTAATCTTATTTACCTGAAGCTACTGAGTGGATGATGGTAGCGTATCTTCTTTGTTGTCATTCCTTTCGCATTTTCTAGAATTATTTATTTATTTTTAACGTTATTTATTCCAAGCGCAGACAGCAAGTTCTCGCAAACAAAAAACCCAACAGCCAACATACTTTAGTGCTCGGCTAATAAATGTTTGGCATACGTTCTACAGCTGCGATCTAGATGTATGCATCATTTAAACTATTCTATTACACAATTCTATGTATAGAACGAGTGGCACATCCCAAAGATATTGAATAACGCCGTTCTTTATCGTTTTATTATCCTTTCCTTGAACAAAAAATTGTTCTAGTCATCTCAGAGAGTCTTTACTTTAACCTGTAAGAAGCTCGTCTCAATTTGAAAGTGGTTCAATTTGATTTCAAAGTTCGTTGGCCAACTTAGAAAAATGTCCAATTCGACGTGAAAATAGTATGTAATCTCAAAAAAAGAAAAAAATGTATTTTTAATGAAAGCTTTAGTGAATCCTAGGCTAATCTGTTGTTTGCGCCATAGTTTTTTTGTTGTTGATTAATCGTTCCATTCATTCCTTTAGTCACAAACGAGCACAGGGAATGATCATTTAATTTTAATCGGTTTCCATCTAACGGTTCATACAAAACCAAAAACTAAATCCATCCTTTCGTTTTTTTTTTCATCAGGGTTTGAAAAATAGTCCATTTAACTGCCTTTATCCTCGGCCTCTCTTTTTTCAGCTCTGGTATCACATGGCGAATTCCTCAAGGATCCGTTAGCAGAGTTTGTTATGGGTGTGATTTGTGGGTGTGTGACAGAACAGTAGGAGGAGGTACCGGTAGACTAGCGCATCCGATTCCAAATTCCTGGTTCGGAATTGTTGTCCATGCCAACCAAACCTTCGATCCCTCCAAGGTCGGCGAATTGGTACCAGACGGAAGGATAAAGCGTTGAATTGTTCATTGGCTGGCCACCGTTGTATAGGCCAAAGACGCGTGCAAATCGCCTCCTTGCCATCCCGTTTAACAGAATGCCTGGCGCATAGTAGTTCATTCTGCTTCATCATCTGTCTTTCATCCCTGGATCGGAACCCGTTCAGATAAAGCTAAGAAACCCATCCAGGCCTACTGTAATGGCCAGAGGCTGCCCATCCAGCCACTCATGCTTGCAAAGCCGCCATGTTTGCCCCGCTTTGAAAGGAGGACGCAGGCCGCATCCGTACCGTGCTCCGCCTTCTCAGCGTGTTCGCGGTACATGCTTCTGGGTACGAAATCCTCTGTAGCGGCCTTTTCCAAGCGATGGATCGATATTGATTTCTGTCGTCATTTTTTCCACAGCACGCGACTCATGCTGAGCGTCTGTCGACGGTCGGCTGGCTGGCGTTCTTCTATGCTCGAAGCCAAATGCCATCAGCTGCACGAGGCGACGAACTGGAAACATTCCGAGCAGATCGCTGGTGCCGATAAAATGCCGTCGGCCGTACTACACGCCATGTTGTAGAGAGTTCCTCTGCTCCGTGTCTAGCGTCATCGTCATCCAACTCCACCCGCATGCTTCAGTCGCCTCGCTTGAGGCCAGTGCAGTCCTCTCTTGCTCACTGGTCTCCCTGGAAAATTCGTTCCTAATTCCTTTTCCCATCTGTTATCCTACAATTTCTCAATACTTGAGTGCATTTCAAAAGCAGAACTTAACCATCCAGGGTTTTTTTGGTTGGGGCACGAATTTCGCTTCAGAGCCTAAATGATTTTTTGGATGTGTGCAGATTCAGTTCCATAGCAATTGCATTAGATTCCGTCTACGTAGTACATTTCCTTGTGTTGTATGGGGGTCTCAGGGATTCTCCTTGCACATTGAGAGTGGGCGCGAACCTACGCCTTGGAGAGAACCATGGGTAGATCTGGCGTGTGGCATTTCCTATGGACTACTCCTCGCTCCATGCTGCAGATTCACATTTCTACTTTATGGGTGCATGGTAGGCAATTGGAGGAGTCGCCATCACTCTCAGAACCGGAGTCCATGGTCGTGGTCCCGTCCAGAGCAACTAAGCATTTCAACTCTTCGATGTCGATGAATTGGTACCAGACTTGCACAAAAAAAAAATACTGAATCTCATCAACCCACCGCCAGCAACCATTCTATAGGGCTAACACTCATTCAAATTGCCTCTGTGATATCTCGTAGCAACAGAATGCAGGCCGTATCCCAAGCAGAAATTGCCCAACACCGTCTTTTATCCCTTTTGTCTTTTATCAATGCTTTAGACCAATGTTGGGACATGCCTATGTAAAAAGAAGCGAATGTTTGCTTTGTGGCGGTACCTATCTGAAATGGGCTTCTGCTATAATCCTTTACTGGGCTGAACGGCAATACCTTTATCCATATTTCTTTTAAAAACAGACGAAATAATTCTTGGTTCTCTGTTGAACGGACTGATAGTTGGTTGTTGGGTTTCAGAATTTTCTGAATGGAATAAAATTCCTTCGAAAGCCGGTAACACTGCAAAAAGAGTGAAATTCCTTGTATTGCCTGTGAGGACATCGGAATCAACATTCCAATGTATGACTAATATAAAAGTGTGTTCTGTGTCTCAAACAATGTTCTGTACTACAAGAATATGTGTTAGTGCTATTTGCTCATTTGTCCTTTATTGATTTCTAGGTCATCAAATTGGGACGTCCGAAGGAGGATGGTTATTTTTGCCGACAGCTCCTGCTCTGTGGTTGGATTTTTTGGGTTGGTGTTATATGTCATTTGAAAGAGAATGTCTTGCTCTATAAGAACATGTGTTGCGTCTATTGATTTCTATTGAATATCAACAAAATACCAAAAAGAGAAAATCGTCTTCACCAACAACTCCCTCCTTCTTCAGTTGTTGATATTCGACAGAAATCAGCGTGAGCCAATAAACGCGATACAAATTCTTACTGAGCAAGACATCCTCTTCCAAACGACATATGACACCAAGCAAAAAAATCCAACCACAGAACCGGGGTTTTGGTAAAAATTCGGACGGAAAAGTCGGAATTCCCAATTTGACGGGCTAAAAATCAATAAAGGACAAATATGCAAATAGCACCAGTACATATTCTTGTAGTACAAAACATTGTCTTCCAAGTGCTATAAAAAACTGCGCAAAAATTACAAACCTAAGTGGAGAGAACAAGTGCGCAAATGGCTACTTTTTCACTTTTTCACTTTTCACTTCAACGACCTAAAGATTGACAAATTTCATCATGAAAAAAGAAATACAATCCATGTTCTGATAGAGCAAATCATTCTCTTTCGAAAGCTATGCAGCGCTATGCAAGAGACCGCAGACTATATCTGCAGTGAATCGTTGAAAAAAAAAACGGCGAAGACTTATGGGACGGACAACCTAATATTTCGCTAGTAGACCTGTGCAAAATCTGTTCTTCTCTTCTGCCATCTACACTATATCATGCAGAAATATGTAATGGGCTTCGAAAGTGTTGAAGCCCTGGCTATCGCATAATTGCATGAAAGAGACAGTCTGAGAAGCGCTCGCGAGGCGATTTTGGTTATTGGTTCGAGTCCCTCTAAACTCTACAACGTAACAACTCTGGTACAAATCCGTTATCCTTCGGGGGTAGGTGAATTTGTACCAGAGCTGGAAATGACGGGGTAAAACATCCACATGTCCATCAGCCAACCACGGTAAAAGGCAGCATTAATCAATTCCTTTTGGCATGGGCTACGCATTCTACTTCTACTGGATGTCGCCGAGCCACTTCGAATGCGTGTTGACTGCCTGACTTGCTGTGGGCAGAAAAGAAGGTGGGCGTAAGAAATCAGCGTTTTATCCTTCCCAGAGAAGTCCGGTACCAGTCACTGACCCCGGAGGGATAGAAGACTTGGTCGGCCTGGGCGAGAAATCCTAACCAAGAACGTAGTACATGCGACAGCCGGTACCTTCTTCCACTGCGCAACCATACCTCTCCCCCACACACATACACACACACACACACACACACACACACACACACACACACACACACACACACACACTAATCAGATTTTTCGCTCTAATGTCTCCACAGGCATTACTTGGAAGGCTTGATGTGTAGCTGTTGAACCGCTTGAGCCCAGAAAGGTAGTTTTCCGTTTCAATGTTCTCTGCAGGGAATCGACGACGAAGTGGAAAGCGTGGCGCATTCTGGTGCTGTTGTTGATTGAGCTCTACTTCCACTACTTACCCATACTAGGTCAAGGTTTTAAAATGACCACCAAGCCAGTTTTTCCAGCAGTTCTATTATGTCTATGACTTCAATGCTGACACTGGCTTAGACAATTTGTAGTCCTCTGCAGTTCAAAACCACTTGGTCATTTCCTCAAAATTTACGATACAAATCGGCTTAATGCTACTGTCTCGTTATGGCTGGGTCCAGCGCTCGTACTGGGCAACGGAAGGAACTAGGAGGCATCAATTGATTGCCAGGTGCCTTCAGCCCTCCCACTCACTGTTGGGCGAAAAACTGATTTGTACCGAATTCAGACGAAAAACGTGAGTGGGTGCACAGTGCCACCATCGGATTCATATCTATCAATAAGAATGTCTGATTGTTGAGCGTAGCCCTAATTTTCCGCGTTCACGACACCGAAATCTGTTTGCTTCTGTTCGCCGCCGCCGACGCCGGTGCACCAGCGCTCCGAGTGCAACCTTCCCGGCTTCAGGTTGCCCTTGCACTTCTATGCGCGACCTATGAACTGTTTGGTTTTTTTCTGCAACCTCAGCGTCCCGTGCCTTTTGTTTCTCTTCATGGATTTCTGATTTAGTCCAAGCAGACAGATTGAATTTTTTATTTCCACTACAATTTCTTATTTCGATTGAAAGTCTGTGAAACCTGAGTAGTATTAGGCTGTCGCAAAATTAATCGCCGAAATGAACTGCTTACTTCAAACTGCTACATCTCAGCTTGAACACGACTTTATTAGTTGAGGTTAAAACCACCAGAATCTATACATCTTTGCCAACGAATGGGGATGAACCTAACCCTTTACAATAAAAACTGCTGTAACGAGAATTAACGAAATCAAAGAGGGACCATTCAACATCGGCCAAGTTAGTGAATTGTTTCTCGAGCAAATGAGAATTAAGAGGTCGGAAAAAATGATAGTTCGGGAGAATATGGTGGGTGAGGGAGGACTTCGATACCTAGATGTGTGCATTTTCGCCGAGTGATTTGAGAGGTGTGTGGCCTCGCTTTGTTCTGCAACAGGAGCGGCCCTCCTCTATTCACCACTGCCGGCCACAATTTTTGCAACTTCTCGGACATTTGGTCTAAATCACAGCAATAAGACTGCTGTGACTGCCTGACCATGTCGCAAAAGGCTGTAATGGATTGCACCTTTACAACACCACCACAAAATGAGCATAGCTTTTTTAGGATGAAGGTCGGGTTTAGGAAAGGATGTTGGGAGAGCTTCCTAATCTGCTCAGACAAACGACCGCTTCCTGCTATCGTAAACGACCCATTTTCCATCTACAGTCATAGTATGCCTTACAAAAGGCTCATTTTTGAAGCGAACTAGCAGGTTGGAGCAAGTGTCGAAAAGTACCACACGCTGCTCATCGGTCAGCTCATGGGGCACCCACTTCGACATCTTCTTCACCTTACCGATTGTCTCTAAAGGCATTTCTACTGAACTGTGATGTGCTCCGAGGTCCTCTGCCAACGCGCATATTCGCCTCCGGATTTGCTTCAACGGCTTTTCTCAAAACTTCATCGTCAAGCGACGACCTGCGCCCGCGACCCGGTTTTTCTTCGAGATCAAAATCGAAGCGAATTTATCGAAGCAGAGCCTCACCGTACGTTCGTGAGGACAGTTCGTCCCAAAGACGCTGTTAGGGTTAGGGGTATGCCTCTGCCGCAGAATGTCCCAATTTAAATTCGTAAGGCATGATGACTCGATAGTCGCGCCGGTTCATGATTTTAAGGAGCCCTGGAAAAGGTCGACTAGAAAAATTAGAGCGACATCCACATTTTTTTTTGAAAGAGGAGGAAAAAAGTACCGAATGTTATGCGTGGCTTTTTCTGAGGCGGAACGGTTTAGGGTAAAAAACCTATTTGTACAAACCTCGAAGCGGAGATTAATATTGCGTCAGCCTGATAGACACGAAAGTCAACGAAAATCTTCAGGTGTTAGCCTTCATCTAATCCTGTTTAGTATTTATGGCATTTCCTATATGGCTTTATTTATTTATTTTGTACGTGAACAATCACGCAGGGTTAAAGACAACAAATAACAAACAAAAGAGAACATGTTTTGGGCTACGATACTTCAACAGTACCCCGTTTGAGTACTTGGGAGGTCTGCCTGCATGAGTGAAGCCTAAGTGCACTTTTTCAGTAATGTTTTCTTCTGGAGGAATATGGACGAGGTAGAGACTTCTGGGAAACGCACATCCCGATCGTTTTCTGCTTTCTGCATAGAAGAATGACATGTATATCGAAAGTATTTATTAGTGGTCGGGAGAATGATGCTGGACTCACATCCTATCCAAATCTCCCCTATATTAACGCCAGATCATTTTTTTCTGAATCTTATGAAGAAGCTAAGCAAACATGGACCATATTTTTTTAGAATCTGTTTTTCTTTTTCTTAGAATTGAAAAGGAACACCTAGTGGCTTATGAATCTCTCACGTTTCTTGCGCAATGTACGGCATGTTCTGTACCAAATCGAGGCTTCTGAGCTCTTTTTTTTTCTTTAGTTGCATTTTCCCTACATACTTGGCACGGTCAGATTGATGCGAGTCCTGCTTTAAAGGTTTGATTAGAAAGTTACATAGAATAAAAAGGGATTGGAGTTTTGTGAGGGAAATAGCAAGACAGAAGATGAACATCATTTAATTTCAGTCTACAAAAGAAAAGAGACAAGGATTTGAAGTAGGTGATGGGAATGATGGAATGGTGGGACAACGAAGATATGCATAATGACACAGTAGAGAAAAACAAAGCTAAGGGAGATTTTAGAAGCTGAAGTATTTGAACGCGAACGTAGAATAAAGGGTAAAAGGATAAAAGGAGCTGCTCAATCCCTTTCGTCATGCAGTCTACTTTCTACTTTTACGGGATATGCTGGAGGCGGTTTGAATGCGTTTTTGACCTACAAAGGCTTGCGGTGGCCAGCAGATGAACAAGTCAGCGCTTCATTCTTCCCAGACAAGTCTGGTACCAAATCGCTGACCCCGTAGGGATGGAAGGCTTGGATGCCCTGGGCTGGAAATCCGAACTAGGAACTGGTATCTGATGCACGCGATATCCGCCACCTCTCCGGTTGCGCTGCACCCACCCAAAAGGGCGCAGTATTTAAGGTGAAACGCTTCCTAATTTTCTTCCTAAAATGATGCCTACGTTCCCTTCATTTCACGTTTGGTGCAATTCAGATTAACTGGTTGGAGTCTGGTGTAACCCTATGGGGCGCCGGCAGTCTCATGCAACTCAAATGAATTCATGGTTTAGACCCTGTACCGAGTGTCATGTGTATCCTAAATCTACGTTCTTTCCATTAGTTTGGGTCCAGCCCAGACTATGAATTGGTACCAGACTTATCTTCAGCCGAGAGTAAATCGCTGAGTTCTTTGCTCGACTGGCTACGGTAAGGCCAAATATTCATCCAAGCCGCCTCCAGAACATCCAGTCGAAGTAGCATGCAAGCTCTGTCCCCAAAAGGGTTGAATAATGTCGAGTTCAACCATGGTTAGTAAACGGTATCGATAACCAATGTCCATCGATTTCGTTCAAATTTAATTTATCTATCTGGTATTATTTAAAAAAGTTGTGTGTTCTCAATTTAGCTAAAAGGTGTGTAAAACGACTAACCCATCCGTCGGTCCCACTGCCTGTCTGTCTGTCTGTCTGTGCACCTGTCCTAATAGATGTTGTTGATGGTTGCTCAAGATCAACTTTTTAAGGTGAGGATCACATGAATCTACTCACCGGTTCACAGATTTTACTAAAAATAAACAATATCGATTGCGGACCAATATCGATCGATTTCGTCGATTTCGAACACGTTGCTGGTGAGTAAAAATAATGAATAGGACAAAAATAGAACGCGTTGTGGAGGTGCTTGAATGGCAAGCTCATGCGACATGAAAACAATTGTAAGATTACAAAACTGTCACTGTTTACGCTTTACTTAGCCCTTGAACGGCTAGTGTAGAGTGAGGAATCTGCCATAATGGTATTTGATTGGGATCAAAGCTCTTGTGCTCGAAGGGAGCTCTGCGTTTAGCTCAATGGCCTCAGCAGCCACCCGTGGCTTTCCCATACCCAAGTGCTTCACTTTGATAACCATTGGCTCTTCATCACGTCGACTGCAAAAAGTAAACAGCGATAGAAGCTGTTAAAAAGAGCGACAGTTTCGATCACCGCTCTCGCGCAAGTTAGCAAGGGACTCGAGCTCGCATCCTGTGCTTTTCGGGCAGGGTGCTACCCACTACACTATTCGGATACCACAAGGGAATGTTGATATGTACTCGACGTGAAGAAGAGGCTAGGAAGATATCGTGGATTCTATCTATGGAGTTTCTCAGCTCGTGACGAGGTTGCTAAACGGCTAACGTTTCGGCTGGATCGCCTTTTAAAAGCCAGAAAGGGTCAAACCAATTAGGAGTTACTCCATCAAACATTTCCGCAACCTTACAGAATTCGACATCGAAAAGTGGGAGAGTGGCTACTGACATCGTGGATGTTGTGTACAACCATTCAGCACCGGTATTTTAGCGGACTAGCAGCCTGTCCGAAAAGCAGAGGATACGGGGTCGAGTCCTCTTGCTCAAGAACTTTGATCGAAAATATACCTCCTTCTCACAGCTCTCGATGTTTACTTTTTGCAGTCGCTGTGAAGAAGAGCCAACTCCTATCAAAGTGCAGCACTTGGCTATGGGAAAGCTACGGGTAGCTCTATAGGAGGCCGTCGAGCTAAAAGTGAGACCCTCTCACACGCCTTGCAGGTTTATCCTCCAGTTTTGGACTGCCTTTTGTATTTCCATTCTTGCCGTGCACAATGGTGCTTTGACAACGTCAAGGGCTCACTCCGCTGAGTCGGTGATTCTATTTACATGACTTATTGCATGTGCTCAATAATCTCACAGATCAGTGCAGTGACCTCTTCTGGATCAGAAATGCATTTCTCTTCCGCCAGCGACTGGAACTACCCATACACCCCTCAGATGCGGAAATACATCGTGGCGACGGCTTTTTGCACCACCTCCCGGACTCTCCGACCCTTAAGTTTCGCAAAAAAATCAAACGCCAACCAGTTCGAGCTGCTATTTTAAGACGAGCGCCGTTCATTGCGATTCCTCGACAACCCACACAACAAGAAGTGAAAATTTGATTGTTTCAGTCGTAGCTCGGAACGAGGTGCATCGTCTGTCTTCTAAGACACCCTTGAGTGTCAACACTAAGGGTGCATTAGAAGACCTATACACTGCTTGAATGAACATAGAAGATTCCACAAAAGTTTTCCTCATATAAGTCCAGTAAAGTTCATAGGTTACTTCAACAAAGATTAAAACTAAAGTCTTCCATGACGGTCAATTTTACGCCATACACTCGCGCAGCACTGCGCTGTGTCTGCTTTATCGATTGCGTAACCGTCTCAAATTGGTGTTTTTCGTCAAAGGATTACAAATTTGGTTTTGTTAAACCTTTAGTTTGATCAAAAAATTCGAACAACTAGAAACGCTTGCAAAGCATTGACACGGAAACGGGGCTTTGAGATAAACAAAAAGCTGACTAGCTAGAGCAGTCGGTGAATCCTTGTTGTGGAAATCAAAACTTTTGCGAAAATAAGGTGCTGGTACCACAAAAAGACCGCAGTTGAGTAATCATCCATTCAAGTATCTCAGATTGTAGCAACAGTATCATAATAGTATTCTCACAGCATAGCGGCACGTGATGGATAAAATAATAAATGGGCGCTACAAGTAGAGTACTAGAACTTGGAGACTCCTTCGGCCTAGGTGTTCCTTTCTCAGACGAAGAATTACGGGTCAGCCGAATTCCAAAAGCAGAAGTTCAGCGCATATTTTAGCTAGTTAAATTTTACCATTTCAGTAAACGTTCAGGCAATTCAGATACAAAAATTCACACACCATTTTGGTAAAAAAGGTAACTGAAAATCGTACTAAATCAAGCAAGTATCACACTGGCTGAGCAACTACTCGGCGTTGCCTCAACATTTATCGTAATTGAAGTTTTTCAAGGTATTCTTTATTTCTGTTTCTGTTCTTCAATGGGCTCTAAAGTTCTACTGTAGCAGACTCCAAGTTCGACGTTTTTGAAACCTGGGTATGGTTCCTATCATTTGATTAATCTTCTGTGCCTACCAGGTTTCCTATAAAATTATTTTTTATCACGGAGTCTAAAAGAAGCTCGAAATTTTCCTATCCGTGAAGCTATTTAGGTCCGAAATATCGTGTTTGCTCCTTTTTGTCAGTATTAAACAGTTCCAAAAGTGTCAGGCAGAGAACCCAAATTTAGAGAGCTAACACATCGGTATTCTCGTCAGGGAAGGACGACCGACAGCTCACTAAATTTGGTTTCTTTGTCCGACTCTCTTGGGACTGGTTGTTACTCACCGAAGGGGTGATGATTCGTTCTTCAGGGATTGCTGACTTTTTTCCATTTTGGTGCACGCATGTGTGTATAAAATGAATATATAAAATGAAGAAACAACCATCGGTTCATACCTCAGAAAGAAATAGAGAACCTACCGGCAATTTTTTAGCGTCATTTTCCATAATTCTATTAGTTTTAATTTTTATGCAGATGGTTTTTCTGATGCAAGGAATTGCATAGTAGCTAGCAGAAGGAACAATTACAGTCACTTTCCGGCAATGTGTGGGAAAACTTCTTGTTAGGGAAGCTCTGCAGCACACAAGACCTAACCTGCTCTAGTTACTGTTTGCTTAATTTTTATGGCAGCAGTGATGTCTGTGTTGAATTCCTAGTTCGTGAAGTGATGTTTCTGAAACTCTAAAAGAAGACGGATCTTCCTCACCTCCAAGACAGGCCAACAGGCGCGATTACGACTGCGGCCGTCACGCTCTGCTGCTAAAATGCTCGCGAGCAAACGCTGATCCGACCATGAAACATTACGAATCTTGAGGCGGAGGTGCTGCTGACAGTGGGGGGGGAGCCAGCATCAATTCGAAATAGCTTTCTGGCTGTAGAATTTTATTATTGCTTTCAACGCCTGGGCGCGTGTAGAGCAGTCGGAAGAGGCGTCGGCTGTCGCGTGCACCCGATACCAGGCTCTTGGTTCGGATTTCCCGCCCAGCCTAACCAAGCCTTCCATACCTCTTGGGTCGGTGAATTGGTACCAGACTTGTCTGGGAAGGATAAAGCACTGACATGTTCATGGGCTGGCCACCGCAAGTCATTGTATGGTCAAATACTGATTCAACTCGCCTCCACGACATCCCGTAGAAGTAGAATGCGTGGCTCATCCCAAGAGGGAATGAGTAACGCCGTGCTTTATGCTTCATCCTTTATTTCAACGTTTTGGAACGGAAAATAAGACTGGACGTTGAGTTTGCCGACAGCCACAATTCTCTTTAGTTCTTCAAATTTTTTCCAAATTTTGAGTCACTTTTTAGAATCTAGATTGTAGCGTCTAGTAGGATCTAAAAACGATTATGCGAAAACTTGGGAATTTTTTTAACCTATAATGAATTTCACACTAAACGAGGAGTCTCTAATTAACGTTTTTCACTTTTTTCACTAAATTTGGATTTATTTTGGTGTAGTTCAAAAAAACTGTTAACATAATAATAGGTATAACTTGGGTATTGGGTAATAGGTATCATACGACTATGTTCTTGTAACTGTCAACGGAAGCCACATGGTTATAGGGCTTGGCTGGCCTGGGCGGGACCTAAACCTTGAACCAATTCGATGCATACGCGACAGCCAGCGGTTACTCTATGTAGCTACTCCATATGCGCCGATGCGTAAGTAATAATCAGCTAGAACCGGTTCTAAAGAATAAGGGATAAAAATCAGCATCATCAGTCTTTCTGCGGGATGCGCCACGCATTCTACTTCTACGAGATTTCGGAGGGCAACTTGAATGCGTATTTGGTCTGTGCAATGACTCAATGAACTGCAGTGACCAGCCGATGAACAAGACAGTTGTGTTCTATCCTTCCAAGATAAGTGTTGTGCCTACTCACAGACTCAGGGGGATGGACGCTCGGTTGGCCTAGTGGGGGAGTCTGAACCAAGAACCTTTGATCTGAGCGCACACGACAGCTAGCGCCTAGACCAACTGCGCCACCACACCAACGAAGAATGCCTAAGTGGAATGACTGTGATAACCGATCAGATTCTATTTCGCATCTCCCTTCGTCAAACCCCATTGTCAATCAATCTTTGCCTGTCTCGCCGTTGGTGACTCGAAACGTACTCTTCTGTGCTTTCCACAGCGTGGCGCTTCCCGGAAGAATGCTTAAAATCGAGGAATATTCACCACGCCTAATTTTTCTGCTTCCGACAACAGCGTTGAATTCAAGCATGCTCCTTGTATAGGAGCGCCAACGAGACTGGTACCAGTTTCCCTTGGATCAGAAGTTTAGGACTCGGCAAAAAAACTGGACGGCAGCCTTTTGACAGGCGAGAAAGGGGGGACCCGTTCAAAGAGCGACATCGGGTCGAATGTGGGAGAAACGAGAACAAAAACCTGGTCCGATGAGAACCTCCTCAACCGAGCCGAAGGCACTGAATGCGTATTGTAGGTTTTGGCCATCTTGTTGTTGAGTGTGGATGCTTGCTTGACTTTGATAGGTGTCCATCATTTCCTGATCGTTTTGTCTCACGCCCAAAGAACTAGGTTAAATAGGTGTGATGGTATGGTATCTCCGCGGACCTTCCTACTCTGATCCTTCACCTGGCCTACCTTTACTCCCATTCCAGCCTTATCGATACTTTCGTACACGTTTTTTTAAACTCCATTCTTTTTCCTTCACGGTTGCACGTCTTCGGTCAGGCGTGCAGATAATGACCCCGAAGGCGTGTTCCTCACGGACTTTCCAGAAGTGGGCTACGGTGTCGGTCGGCTAATGTGAGCTCACGTCCGTCCGCCGGTCGTGTATGTTCGCGGCACTTGTGCATCACAGCTTGGCTTTATGCAACGTGCGCATTCGTTCTTATGAAAAGTCAACAGTTTTGGAGTGTCGTCGGCGACTGTGTTCAGCGTTAGGCGCTTCCGCGCTCGACAAACATGACATGACCATCAACTGCTGACCGTCCGTTACAACCCGCCGCCGTCGGCGGCCAGAGGATCATCGCCGAATTAGCCGCCGCGTGTAATTGGGGACCGTTCTGAAACGGGTTGAAGCGCTTCAGACTACTCGCAGAAGGAAGAAGAAACAGTCAGATGGCCAAAACTTGGTGAAACGGCTGGCTTAAAGTTGCATGGTTTACTTGCAGTCATGTGCTACTTATACGCCAGGTACATCCTACCCTTAGCAGCTTTTTCATTCGTCTTTTTCATCCCTTCAATCAATATCGGCCTGTCTAAAAGATCTGAAATGCTGGTCATCATTTCAGAATACCGTACTGTTACCTAATCGCGATCTACAAACCTATCGCCCGTAGCTGGCTGTCAGCAAGACCCCTTGGGCTCAGGGCGCGTGGGAGCTCAATCAGAACAGGCGCATTATGCTCTTCACATGTTCATATAGCATAGCTGCAGGACAGAGAGGCTTAAATTCAATATCACTTTTGTAGGATGCGCCACGCTTTCCTCATCTACGGGATATGGTAGGGACAATATGTACCCCGAATTCGGAGTCTTAATTAAGCCGAAGGGTGCGTGGTAGCGCAGTCGGAAAAGGCTCTAACTATTGTGTGCACCTTGGATGGAGATCTTTGGCTAAGATCTCTTAGATTGGCGAAGCATCAGGCTCTTTGGGACACAAGTCAGCTAACAAGGAAGGAGTCTAAACTTGCGTTGAGCTTTTGCGAGGCAGGTTTTACAGGATATAGAGTCCCGTGTGGGGAGTCCCCAAAAACCATAGTTATAGTTAGTTTTTCAGTGCTTTTCTACTGTCAAAATAAGAGTGTGAAAACGTGAGCGAGAAGTTCGCCACGCCCTGCTGCCATCCCAACCAGCGTGGTCCGTTGGCTCAGTCGATAGTCACATTGCTTCATGCGGGCGAGGTCGCTGTTTCGGTTCTTCTGCGCTGCTGCATTTTTGCATTTCAACAGGCTGGTTGAGATTTTAGGGTCTTGACGTCTATACCATTACAGAGGTTTTCTATTTTTTTCTAGCTGTATGATGTGGAGGGGCGCGTGTAGCGCAGTCGGAGGAGGCGCGACTGTCGCGTGCACCCGATACCAGGCTCCTGGTTCGGATTTCCCGCCCAGGCCAACCAAGCCTTCCATCCCTCCGGGGTCGGTGAATTGGTACCAGACGTGTCTGGGAAGGATAAAGCGCTGACTTGTTCATCGGCTGGCCACCGCAAGTCATTGTATGGCCAAATACGCATTAATGTCGCCTCCACGACATCCCGTAGAAGTAGAATGCGCTGGCGCATCCCAAAAGGGATTGAGTAACGCCGTCCTTTATCCTTTATCTTTATCTTTATGGTGTGGAGAGTAACTTTGCTGCGGCCTTTTTATTATCGACGCTTTTTCAACAAAAGGCAGTAAGAAAGGTATTCAACATAAAAGTGTATGAACGTTCAACACCAATAATACACAAAGAGCATAGTGCAGAAGACACTTACCTTCAGAATCATTCCTTTTTCTGCAGATCAGAGGGAAGGTCGTACACAATGACGTAGGAGTGAGGTTGCTTCTTAGCGGCTCAGTGGAAGTGGAACATGAGTTAGGGTGCGTACTTAACCGAAATGAGGGCTACACCAAGCAAGTGAGGAGTCGTTGTTCTGTCCAACCAATGAATTTCTGACACCAGTTCTCGCTCGATTCGAGGGCTTGAATATTTTTTTCGACCTGGAAAGAAACAAACCTATAATTAAATCGCATGCCACTCATAGTCAGGCCCTCTACCGCTACGTTCTTCTCTCTCCAATGTTAAGCGTTGAACGAAATGTTAGAAAGTCGCAGTTGCACGATATTCCGCAGAAGTAGAATACATGGTGCGTCCGAGGGACCTCTATTCCTTACCCTTATCATCTTAAAACAGAGGAGGTATACTAGCAATTTTCGAGTTTTCTTCTTATTGCGCTTGGTTGGTACATGCGCGAAACAGGAAACAGTGATTGCAGATACGTAGTGCATTTGTTTAGTGAAACTAGAGATTTAAACATGGAACTTGAGTTTTGTGTTGGTCCCTCAGAAGGTAATATTTCGATGTAACTTTGAGAACGTTCGGGTGTCTGAAATTGTAACCTCAGTCGTTCTTCCAAGCCATAATGATCCGCACATATTGCTTGTCGAAGAGCTTCTTCGTTACTTCCTTATTTCATTTGATCTCCACCCCAGCAAGCCTTGAAATAAACGAAGGCACGTAGTTGTCACAGTACGACGGGAAGGCTGAAGCAAACCAGAAGCGTTGTCGGAATTAATGAGACAGCGCCAAGTGGGCTTCGTCTCTACGCACTTATTCTGCCTGACAGACTGCTATTCCAAACCCGCCGGTCACTAAAGTATTGGTCTCGTCTTTTCGTTCTTCAACATTTTGCATGGAAAGCATCCAACGTGACCGCGTGAGCGCATAGCCTATTTAGGAATGATCTATGTTCCTCTACAGCACTGATTCATCGACGCGCCAGTCATCCGCGACTAATATATGAAAATCAATACCAATCAATAGGTGTTGTCCTTCTTGTGCTAGTAACTTGATGATTGTAAGTGAAGGATACCAATTCGGCAACCCTCAGACCATATGTAAAGTTATCCATATGTTCTTATCGACCGAAAATTATCGATTGCATGTGGGGTGGAACACTTATTGATTTCGGCCATATTTTTGTCCATGTCCGTTTTCATTCAACCTCACTAGCATCGGAGTGACTACTGGTTGGAGCTCGGCCTCAGAGCTCAATATTCATCGATATAAATTAGGCAATTATGGAATTAGGGAATCAAATTAGGATATAAATTTCGGTGATTTCTTGCAGTGTGAGTTATCTAACAAAGCTCATGCAGTTCTCACACTATGTACGCATCATCCGTCGCTAAAACCGGTACTGATCGATGTTGCTGTTTTCCTAAGAAGCTCGTTTAGCTGAGCTTTTTCCTCCTCATATAAGTACTCCTGGACAAGGGCCAATGATATTATTCTATATTTGTTGAGTGATCGATTCTATTCACAAACGAAAAACCCGTCTGGCGGCCACTATTTTAACGTGGATGGAGAGACAGACGGACAGATAGTTGAAGGGCTAGCTTTTCTCTAGCATATTACAACGTTCACTTGAGATTAAGCGACAAATGCATAGCACACGAATCCTCGGCATAAGTCAGTGTTGACAGCGAAGTGATAGACGTGGAATTTATCACCTTCACCGTTCGGTTTTTTCGAGAAGTTTTTGCGGTGGGTGCCAAAATTTGCTGAGCACACCTTCTCCTTCCACTACCGCAACGATAACGAGGCGCTCGTCACTGATTTCACCTAGCCACTGTTGTCGTGCATGATTCAGGGTCGCAACAACAACGATCGGTTTCGGAAGTCGTTGTGCTCCGTGGCAGCAGTGGTGACTCTGACGATGATGGCGACGGCGACATTTCGTTTCGTAAAGTATCATCGTCGGCCATCAAATGTCACAATATCGGTGCGGTCAGCCGAGTACATTGCACTCGGGCCGTCTAATTCTGCAGTTGTTCTTCACTCGACATTGGTACGGTCACTACTGTAGCACTTGCTGGCATTTCAGAAATTTTTGTATGTCAAAATTTTTGCTGAAATGCGCGTGTATTTGGAATCGGCCAGTGCCATCGGCACTTAGGTAGTTAGTATTCGTCAATCCCCTTCAGCATTGTTTCTGCATTCTCTTAGGTCTTGCAGAAGGCTGCAGTGAAATTTATTTATTTGTCTGTTCATTTACATCTGTTTAGAGGTGTTTGGCCAGAAAATAGCCGTGAACAAAACATCATCCTAGTCATCCTAGGTTGGAGTCGAAACCTCAAATTTTTCCAATTTCACTCGTTATCCCTTATGGAGTTAAAAGAGTAGTGCTAGCCCTTATACAGTCGACCTTCGTCCATTCTGCTACGATCTGAAGATGAAAGATTCAGGCTGCCGTTTTTTCCTAGTGTTCGTCATCATGTCCGTGAGATGTAATTTTTCATGGAATTATATATGTATGTTTCCGCGAAATAATAGACCTTGTTACTTGCAAATCTTTGTCTCTACGACATTTAGTCTCCAAAAAACACTGACACATTGAAATATTGTGCTATTATTAATATAAAATCTGAAATTGCATTTCTCGTTGAAATTTTTTTGCAGCTTGTCACTTGTCTTGGTCACTTACTTGTTTATTGAAGGGTCACCAATAGTTTTTGAGAACTTCTGCTGACTATGGCCTTCTGTACAATAGTAGTTTGGGCAAAAAAAGTTTTTTCTTCCTCATCACCTAGGATTTGTCAGCGCAATCGTAGGAGGTGCCGGTTGTTGCGAGAAGTTATCCTTATGGGTGACTTTATTTTATGAAAAATGTAGAACGCCAGGCTTATTCCAATGCGATGGTTTGCAGTCAAAACTGCACTCATTTTCTAAAGATCAGTTCTTAAAACCCGTAGGAGCAGACGTTAGTTCTTTTGCTTTATATTTTTAGAGCTGTTTTATACCCTTTTCTGGCTTATGGTTGCTTGCTGTAGAAACACGATCATTTGTTTATTTTATTATTTTTATTTTGCTTCATTATTACACTATCATGCTTATTTATTTATTGTATTTATTATTAATAATACATCTCAAACAGTGCATCAAAAAAGACGCATCAGAGAACAAATGTTATGAGTGTTGTAGTGTTGTAGAATGTTGTAGCTATGCCGAAGGAAACTTGAGCAAACATTAAGAATTAAGACATAGGTTCTGATAAGGACGATTCGTCTCCCAAAAATTAGTCTTAAACAGCAAACAATTAGAAGCAGGCCTGGTCTTCCTGAGGGTTGATATCAGAACAAACCAAAAATCTAAGAACGAAAAATGGACAAAAAAACTGGAGCTACCACTCATTTAGAGAGTACAGCTAACTAGGTCCCTTGTCTGATATAAAATTTTAGAAGAAAAGTTCTGTGAAAAAAGAAGCGACGTTGCGGAACTTCAGAAGGCAGCAGTATTATAACCCTTCCTCTGAAGAACACTTTGTTGAAAACTCTGAAAAAGGCGGAATGGTCGAAAGTAGTAGCTGAAGCGGTGCTCAGAAATCCCCTTAAGGTGGGCGCTATTCACTTGAGTTTAGTAGACTATGGTATATAAGTTGTTACTCAACCTATATAAGTTGTTACTCAACTATTCAACAATGTTGATTTTCTCTGTAAATCCTAAATGTATAGGCTATGACTCAGTTCCAGTCCGGCTCTGTTGTTTTCCCTAGGTATTGTTTTAATCTTGCTGAATCCTTGGAATTGACTTCGTTTCTCTCCACTGATAAACTTCCGTACTCTTTAGCCAAGTCGTGGTAGCGAAGTTGGCGGAGGCGCCTGCTGTCGTCTGGATCCGATGCCAAGTTCTCGGTTTGGATTTCGTGTCCAGGACTACCAAGTTTTCCATCCCTCCGGGATCAGTCAAGTCTCACCATTCGAGTCTGAGGAGGGCAACACTGACTTGTCCATCGATTGGTCACAGCTAGCCACTCCATGTGCCAAATACGCATTTATGTTGCCTCCACGTCATGCCGTATAAGTAGAATGCGTGGCGAATCCCAAAGGGATTGAATAACGCCGTTTTTTATTTATTTAGTTATACTTAGACTACAATGTGCGCGTTCATAAAAAATTAATTAAAATAAACGTGGCATATTCGAAATAGTGACCATGAAGAAGAAAAACAACATTGCACAACAAGTCAGCATTTCACATCGAAAGGTGGTGATACTTATCCTTTGTCCTTATAAAACGTAAGCCTAGACCACTTCTGAAAACTGGTTGAGTTCTTCCGCATTCCGTCCCTCAAGAAGACAACGCCTCTGGTGCCCTTTCCAGCAGTAAAATCTGGAATTATGCTGATTAGTATAGATATTGGCCGGGCTAGAACGGTTTTGGAGTGTAGGCGGAATGAATTCCGGCAATGAATATTCCAATTTCTCTCCACCACAGAGTTGTACTCTGTGGTGCAGGGATTTGTTTTTTGTTTCCGTGTCTTCATCACTGCCGCTGAACGTAGCTCATAAAAGAACGTGACCCATCTCCGCCTTCCGAGCAGCTTGCTGGTCGGCAATTGGAGGGTAAAATCTTGTCGCTGCTTTTAGGTGCTGGTCGGCAATTGGAGGGTAAAATCTTGTCGCTGCTTTTAGGGATGAAAACTTTGTTTCTTCAGAGTTGAATTTTCTTAGAGATGACAGCGAAGGAGGTGCTAAAGCTTCCATTATTCGAAAAAGAGTTGACTGGGCCGAATTGCTTTTCTCCTTAAGAGAACTATGGAAATAATGTTGTCGATTTTTTCTAAAACCCGTGAAGCAAATTGTAGACCTAAAAATTGCACCATTTACACAGCGTAACTGAAAAGTGATCCAGTCATTTTTTCTCTCACACCTCACCCAGAGAAGTTACCTCCTGCCTGTTCAAGAGTGCGATCTAACTCTCCTGTTCATCCACTCCTGTTCTGTGGACTGGTTTGGCTTCAACATCGGCTCCCATTGTCTGCAATGAGCTGTATCGGAGAATCTATATGGACCTATATATACAGTGCATTACTTCGGCGACGTCGTCTATTTTCCGGTCACTGCTGGATCACTATGGATGGCCTCTTTACACAGTTCCCTGAGTGGTCTCTCTACAAGTTCTTGATAGCGTTTTGACCTAACTTCCGTATTAAAATAACTTCTATATCCGATATCTTACCCCATGGCTCAATCTTTCGTTTTGATAGAATAAATTTTCTCTTCTGCATATCACTGGGCCACTGATGTGGTGAGCAACTGTGTCCACTTGTGATTTTATTTATTTTTATTCACATATTCTGTTGTTATACGTTGTTAGAGATGAGGGACACGTGGTACCGCAGACGAAGGAGGCACCAGCTGTAGCGTGAACCCGATAACAGGTTCCCTGTTCGGGATTCACGCCCAAGCCAACTAAACCTTCGATCCCTCCGGGGTCGATGGATTGTTACCAGACTGTGGGAAGGATAAAACAGAGGCTTGTTCATTAGCTGGTCACTGTCTTTGTATTGGCCAAATTCGCATTTAAAATGCCTCCACGACATCGCGTAGAAGTAGAATGCATGCCGCATCCCAAAACGATTGATTCCTTGCTAATTTTATTTTTTGTTGGCCACTAAAGGAAAACAGGTACCAGGCTGTCCAATAATTCCTGTCCGAAAATGTTCAAAATTCTACAATTTTCCTTAGAAGGGTTATAATATCAGGCAAGTGTAAAAACCTTCTAGAAGGTTCTCCAGAGTTCCACGCTAGTGGTATATAAGGCGCAGTCGCCGCGTCTAGCTACCAGTACAAGCTAAAATGGACCAAGGTCGAATTCGTACGTTCGTGTACTACGAGTGGCTGTTGGGCAACGACACGGGCACCGCGGTCGCCAACATCTACAGAGCGTGCAAGGAGGATGCAGTGTCCTAACGCACAGTCAGGCGCTGGTTCAATCGTTTCGAGAGCGGCGACACGAACCTCGAGGACAGGGAACACCCGCTGAAGATCATGCTCTGCTGCTGGTGGGACGCCAAGGGCATGCTGTACTTCGAGCTGCTCCCGCAAGGCAGGACGGTTACCGCCTCCATCTGCACCGATCAGCTCGAGAAACTGGCTGCCGCCATCCGAGAAAAGCGTCCCCGACGGGCCTCGTCCACCTGCTGCACGACAACGCGCACCCCCACGTGGCGAAGGAGACCCAGCAGAAGTTGGCGACGCTCGGCTGGGAGACGGTTGTCCATCCGCCGTATTCCCCGGACCTCGCCCCCTCCGACTACCACTTGTTCCGCCCGCTGAAGCACCATGTGGCCGGAAGAAAATTCACCAACTACGACAACCATCGGCATCGGCGACCAGCCAATCGATGGGCCACTGTTGTGGATAACTGTGGTGATTATATTGTTGATTAGACTTGGTTTTCAATAAAGTTGAAAAAAATTAAAAATGGTTAAATTTTCGGGCAAGAATTATTGGACAACCTGGTATTACTAAAACACATCGGCCGCTTCTTAAAGTCTACAGTTATTTAAACATAGGTAACCAAATTTTTTTATGCTAAGCTAATTCTTTCTTTTCTATCGTTTTACAGTTGAAGTCCTTATTATACTGATATGGCTTTACTGTACCATAAAAGGGGCTCAAGTTTGTACGGCATTGCTATAGAACAGCAGGCGCACTGCCCTGTCTAAGTAGGATTGGGGTACATAGAAGAGAAAGAGTAAATATTAGGTTGAAAAAAGTCTCTTCACATTTTGAAAGGTTTTTTACCGTTCTCCTTGTAAACACACTAGTCAGTGTTGATAGCTGATTTCGTAATCCTATCACTCTTGCCTGCCGTTCGCACGCGGACATAAGTCAAGACCCTTCTTGTACTTCGTTATCCATCTAATCTTCCGGACTCAATGCCAGGTCTACCTCATGGCCATTTTCGACACGGCATTCTTCATGAATTCATTGAAGGGTATACAGCACGTCAGGCTGCCGACCAAATTAATCATATATAGGGCTTGGGATCTACTCATCGCGCCGGTTATGAGTGGTTCGGAAATTTTTTAAAGGGAGATTAATCACTCGAGGACAAAGTAAGGTCAGGAAGACCAAGTGAATTGGACAACACTGAACTACTCCATCTTCTTCGTTCCGATGTAGGCCGACGATACGTCAACTGTCAGAGAAGCTCGGAGTGTCTCATAGGATAGTGGGAATCTTGGCTCTCTGAAGGGTCTTGGCTTTGCATGGAAATTTGGAGCTTGGATTCCACATGCCCTGTCAGACACGCTGTGCAAAACCGCAAGACTCACAAGAGAAGCAAAAACGGAGGTGGGCTGGGAGAAAATGCCACATCCACCGCATAGCCCTGACCTCGCCCCTACCGACTACCATCTCTTCCGTGCTCTCAAGCAAGAAATTGGAGAGAAATATTTTGAAACGGATGAAGACCTTAAAAATTGGATTCGGAATGATACGACTCCAGTACTCTAGTCATTCAAGCGAGAGAAATTAGAAAAGTACCCAGTCTTTGGAGAAGTGTAGTGGAATAGTTTATCTCAATTGATTTGACATTGTAGCTGTGAAGTAATAAATCTGTGAAAAAATGAAAAGACTTTTTTCCAACCTAACAAGATCAGACGACGAACTGCGAATGAGTTTGATGTCTACGGCCTCGTTTATACTACCGATGCCAAGCGACGTCGTTCAAACCACACATCGCATTGCAGATGTGGTCAGTTTGAGCAGTACAAGATGTCAAGTTCTGTTTATAATTTGGGATGGAGACGGCAGAAGCGACCAGATCGCCTCCAAAAAGCATAAGAGTCGATTGATTCTAAGCAATCACCCTGCTAATGCCGATGCGCGCCCTATGGACGAGCAAGCAATGGAAAAAGGTTTAGGAATTCAACTGTGAAAGGATGGTAACGAAAGAATTAGCTTGGTTTTTAAAGCCTTTTCCGGTTACCTATGATTAAATACCTGTAGACTTCAAGAAGCGTTCGGTGTGCCTTAATAATGCCATTTTTGCTTAAGTGAACCAAAAAGAATAGTAGGAGGCGAACGGCGTTAATCAATCAGGTTGGGGATGAGCCATACATTCTACTTCTACGTAATGTCGTGAAGGCATTTTAAATGCGAATTTGGGATACAAAGATAATGAACCAGATAATGAATAAGCCACCACTGTTTTGTATTTCCGAGACGAGTGTGGCACCAATCCATCAACCCCGGAGGGATGGAAGGCTTATTTGGCTTGGGCGTAGATCCCGAACAGGGAGCCTGTTATTGGGTTCACGTTTCAGTTGATGCTTTCTACTGTGATACCACGCGCTCCTCACCTCTCACAGAGCACATCTTACAAATGGACACAGTGCACAAATCAGTGGCTCGGTAGAAAGTCTGCTCCGCGGCGCATTACGTTCTGTGTTCGTCTTCGAGGCAGACTCAACAACCGCCACTCTACGGTAATCGAGGGCGGCGGCGGCACGCTACCATAATCCATGGATGCCTAACGTACGAGTCTCTCAGAAGCTTGAGTGTTTAGTGTCCTGGTTTGGCGCCAAAAGAGACACGAGATAACGAGATCCTCTGAATTTATGTCAACTTGCACGCCTCACCTTAGAAATGGACAAACCATCCTCACCATAATTATTTGCTGGAATGCTCACCATAACTATTGTCCCACAAGTCGTCACGAGCAACCGGTTTCTGTTCCGTGCATTTTCTTCGCTGATTATGCAAAGTGTCGTTTTCATAGTCATAAATTCTGGTCATTCATCTCGCCGTCGAGACCAAGGGTCTCTACAACACAAGTTGTTGACTAGTATCAAAGCGAAGGCTACATTATTTCGAAGAATAACAACGCCATTCCGTGTCCGGTGATCGGCAACCACATCAAATTTCAAAAACCTCAAGTTATCATAAGTGCGCTCCCACTGCAGAAGTCATCTATAGACCAGGCGTGCTCTTGGACGTGTTGATTGAGGTAAGAGCTTGTCAATGATATTCAAATCATAGAAGCTCGGCGTTGTGTGCCTTTCCTCGAGTTGGATTCAGTTTCAAGGTAGCAATGAATTGTGAGAATTACTTCATTCACTGGAGCGGTACGGACATTTATTTCATTATTCGTTGCTTCTCAAATCTCTATTCTACAGTGTATTCCATTATAGGACGTTAGGTGTCATACACACATGTGCACACAGTGGCTCCCAAAACTGTGAACGGTTTCATTTTTAGCCATACCTCGCTTCTAATCGGCTGCGAGAAACAGAAGGGACATCTTATGGTTTTTCAATACAGTGTTATAACCGCTATTCCATATCTATTCGTTGCACATCCCAAACATAAAAACAGAAAAATCGGCGGCGAGCTCTGCGTCCCTGCCCTATGATGCAGGATAGGGCAGCGGCAACGCCACAGAAGTCTGGGGGGCCTTTAAGACATAGGTTTGGACACTTCAGCAGCTTTCCCTACTAGCAAAATTAAACAAATAAGACACGGAAACAATAGAGCTTCCCTACAAGTGAAGCCTCCAAAGCTTTTGCGATGCAATTTTTACAGGATGTACGGTCCCGCGTGAGGAGTCCAAAACCGTAGTTAATTTTTTCGGAATGCTCCTCTTGGGCGAAAAAAGGCGTGTGAAAGCGCGAGTGCCAAGTTCATCACGCCTTGCTTCAACCACAACGAACGTGGTCGGTTGGCGCATGGGTAGCGCCTCTCGGCGGAACCGAGTGGGTTTTACGGCACGATCTCCGGTGTCGCTATAGCTTTTGCACACATCAGATCGTTATTATTATGTGCTTGCCTTATCACAGGAGTCAATTTGTACACGATTAATGCTTTTAGTAAGTGTTGAATACGAACAGGGATGTGCGGAATTTCCGTTTCCGTGTTCCGCATTCCGGTTTTCGGCCATTTTGGGCTACTGCGTTCCGTATTTTTTGGGTCGGAAGACGGAAACGGAAATGGGCACTGTTCCACACTAGTTTTCTATTGAACACAATCAGTTTATCAGTTAAGTTCTCCTTCACATAATTGTGAAAGAAATACTGTTTGACATCTGTAGTATTAATATTCTTGAAATTGTTTAGACTACCAAAAGAAAGTACTCAAAGATGACAACGTCTGAGTGCAGGGCAAAGTTAATGTGCCACCAAAGGCTATGTATGCATTGTATGCTTTGCAGATGCACTCAACATTTGAATGATCATGAAATTCTTGATGCATTAGTTACAAAGAGCTGCAAAACCTTTCTAAGCATATAGCGCAGTAGGGGAGCATAGGGTTCGATGAAGGTTGTGGCATGCGGTTGTCTGCTCCAAGGTTACATTAGTGCTCCTCATCGAAGGTGTAAATTTTAATTTTCAATTTCGTTAGGTGTGACACTCATCCATATGGAGCTATGCAATTCATTTTTTAATGGAACATCACGAATATCTACCATGAGCTGTTATTTTGATAGACTAGGGTGACTTATTAAATTCTGACACAAATCTATTACTTCGGGAACCATCTAGGAACCGTCCAGCTGTGTCACCTTCATCCAAGGGATTCTCTAGGCTGGCACAGATTGAATATTGCTACGGAAGAGTGGACATACCATGTCTAATCGGTCATCCAGTTATCACTTTAGATTCCAGAATGAATTATGAGTACAATTATGGTTATGGTGATTAGATATATCTGCTAAGTATATCTAGTATGTCACTCTATATATAATACATCTAGTATATCACTCTCAGTATATCACTCTTGAGTATGCAGATATTTTTGCAGTCATCACGTCCTGATGCCAGAGGCTTCTAAAAATGTTGACAGGAATGTCTCTCCTGGTCGGGAAATGATCTAGGTGACTGCTCCAGTTTCAGACTTAGTTTTCAAATGCTAGTCTGAGTAAGTAATAAGTATTTAAGTAACCTAAAGTGGTTAAGTTGGTAAAGTCTACTGTTCAAAAATACAGCAACAAATGGTCAGCGAAAACCCGTCGCAGGAACTAGATATGGAAACAGAGGAGAGACTGCATGCTGAAATAGTGAGAAGTAATGAGACAGGACCATAATTTGTTTTCGTTTCTTGCTCTAGCCATAGCAAAAAGGTTATCATAACAATATTGTGAATTCATGCTTTGTTAAATATTTCATGTTATATTATGATGACGACGAGCATCAACCTGTGGAAGATTCGGAAAGTTCCGAGAAAAAATTGCAATAGAAGCCCGCCTTTGATGCAATTTAAGACGCACTTTTGAGAAAATGGCGAATCTGTGTCATTTCCGTTTCCGCGTTTCGTATTCCGGTTTCCGGCCATTTTTATGCGTTTCCGTTCCGTCTTTCGTCTTCCGCTTTTCCCAAAAAAGAAAACACACATCCCTGATGTCGAGGCAGCTCACCCCGAGCACGCTGAGCCATCGCAAAGGGGCAGATTCCGGAGAGGAAAGGGCCAGTGGTGGCACCTGCCTGCGTCTCTGAATTCAAGTGCATGTCATGCGCCGGCTACCCTAGGATAAAAGCTTCGAGCGAGACAAAAACGAGAACGGGTAGGGTCTCTACCGAATCTGGAGTTATGAGACGAAGGAAATGACTATCCTACAACACTAGAGCTAGGCCATTTGACTTTCTATTCCCTCATCGACGTGGATTGCCAGGTATATTCATCGACGCTTTGTCTCTCCTACTAAAATCTGAAATAGGAGATCTGTTGTGAATTATTCCATCTTTTCGGATGAACCTCAAATGTCAGGTAAGGTTCTGTAAACGACCCTCGCTGATGGAGGACTATCATGAACTCAAGAAATCAGCATACAGCAAGCATCCTGATTCTGAATACGTGTCACCGACCGTGACGTGAACATGGTAGGACCATTAAGGGGGTGGTGGAGAAGTGCAGTAAGGGAGACCTCTAGGGTGGATCAGGAGAGCGACCAGGAAGGAAAGGAAGAACCTTGAGAAGGGATTAAGATGGGGAAACCAGCAAGAAGAGACCAGTAGGGGTCAATAGTGGAAAAAAGAAATGGGCCAGAAGGTGGGATCAGGAAGGTGGGGGGGACTAAAGAGGGGGGATGGAAGACCAGTGGAGGCGGACCAGTAATTAGATCCAGTAAGAAGAAACGAGAGGGGTGAACCTGGCTTCGAGAGTAGACATGTCAACGACAACTTGAAACGTAGCTGTTGAGCACGCTGAGAATGATTGCGGAGGAACAACCTGAGGGACAGAAGTACTGCGCAGCGCAAACCAATGACATTACTGGCCGGTCAGGAAAGAATGTCTATGATGAAGGTACCCGAGGTGGTGAAGGGCTTGATGCCGATAAAGTACTCACCAAAGCCTAGATGCTCGCGAATTTTATGTCTTACAATAACTACTTTCCATAGGATGCTACAATCGCGCGAAGCGCGCAAGCGCGAGACAAAAAAACGCAAGGCTTTCACAGAGTTCTGCGGCAGCGCCGCGGCCCTACGCTTAACCATAGGGCAGAGACGCAGAGCTCGCTGCCGGCGGCGTCCCTGCCCTATCCTTAAACATTGTGGCGAGCGGCGTTGCCGCAGAACTCTGTGGGGGCCTTTAGGCGTGTCGGAGAGACTCACTTGCGTGAGTCGTGTCACTCCGAGCATCGTCTTCTCGATTCCACGCTGCGCGACGCTGATCGCGTGTTCATCCTGCTTTCGTATAGCCCAGGTCTCTGAGGCGTATCTTACGGCAGAAAGAGCGTTAGAGTCGAATAGGTGGGCATGGAGTCGGACGTCCTTCGTCTTTTCCGCGACTTCTTCGACGCTCTTGAAAGCTCTCCAAGCCGCTCCTTTCCTCCTTCTCAGCTCTGGTGCTAGGTGGTTGGTTGACGGTTACTAACCAAAATTGTCCTGAGATGGTAACCTTCCCCCTAGTCGCATAGCGCCCTGAACCCGACTTGAACGAGCTATTCGACCATTCGAATATTCGAATAAATGAAAATCTGATCATTCGAAACTTTTATGAGTAGATAAATTTGTTCGTTAATTCGCTCGAAGTTTTTCTACATTGTATAAAATCGCTCACTCATTCGTGTGAAAATTATCGAGATCGCATTTATTTGTTCAATCATTCGTTCGATAAAATTTCTCGAAAGCACAACTATAAGGTCTTCCGTGGTCAAGCGTTGTTTAAGGACGAGTCTCATACTCGTGCTCAGCCTTTAAATTCCTCTCTATCGTCTGCCCACCACCCCTACTCTTCTTATCTAGCGCAATTATTAGGTTGTAACGAATTAAATGGCACTGGCTCGCGCCATTTTTTGGCGCGTCTTTACGCGTTTGATCAAGAACAAATTGTAACATGTGGCATATCATTTAGAAGCGCAAACTTTGCTCTACCGGAGAGTACCAAATTTCCTACGTAAAAGTGGGAAAACTTTAGAGTTTTATTGACTTTTTTGCAGATGGACAAAAGGGTAATCCGAGGCATTTACTTGTATGAATTCAAGCTGGGCACTACAGCGAAGGAGGCGGACGAGAAGATCAACGCCGCATTCGGTCAAGGATGTTCCACAATTTGGACGGCGTATCGTTGGTATCTGAAGTTCCGGAATGGAGATGAGAGCTTGGAAGAGCATGAAGGTCGTGGGAGGCATAGTGATGTTGATGAGGACAAGCTGAGAGATGTGGTAGAGGAGGATCCACATAAAGGTACCAGGGAGATAGCGAAGGTTCTTGGCGTCAGTCACAACACAGCTGCCCGGCATCTGAAGGAAATTGGAAAGACCAAAAAGCTGGAAAGATGGGTGCCTCACGAGCTGTCTGAGGAGCAAAGAAACCGACGATATGAGATCTCGTCCGCACTGCTTCTACGGAACGAAACGGACCCATTCCTTGATCGCATCGTAACCTGTGACGAGAAATGGATAATGTACGACAACAGGCGACGATCGGCACAGTGGGTGGACAGCGATGAGAGCCCCAAGGTTTTTGCGAAGCCGGAATTGCTCCAAAAGAAAGTAATGGTGACAGTATGGTGGTGTTCGCTGGGAATTATTCACCACAGCTTCCTCCCTCCCGGTGAATCCATCACGGCAGAGAAGTACTGCATTGAAATTGAAGAAATGATGAAAAAGTTGAAGGATATCCGGCCGGCCTTGGTAAACCGAAGGCGAGTTCTCCTTCTGCACGACAATGCTCGCCCCCATGTAGCACGAATGACGTTGCAGAAATTGAATGAGCTGAGCATTGAAACTCTACCACATCCTCCGTTTTCTCCCGACCTCTCCCCAACGGACTACCATTTCTTCAAGCATCTTGGCGACTTCTTGGTAGGGAAAATATTCAAATACCAACAGGATGCCGAAAGTGCCTTCGAAGATTTCGTCAATTCCAGAACTTCTGATTTTTATGCTACTGGGATAAAAAAGCTTGTGTCACGTTGGCAAAGATGTGTAGAATCAGAAGGTTTTTATTTCGGTTAACAAACTTGCCTACAAGCCGAGATATTAACTGTTTAAATTTACAGTAGTTCAGTGCCATTTATTTCGTTACAACCTAATAGCATTAATTTTTAAGTGCGGATGTCAGATTCGTAACCGAACCCCATTCACCGTTATATAGTAGTTTTTAGCGAAATTTTTCTCAATATTTGGGGTCATGGAGGTACTAGGGAGATTCTGCACGTGAAGATCATTTTCACAGGTTTCAGGTGTGTGGTCATCCTTGCAGGTTTAACACGTTCGACAGGCTTGGTCATGTCTGCGCCAAGCACAGCCGAACTAGCGCCTTTATGTGTAGCGGCACAAGTTGTGGCCTTTTCCAGACCACTATTGTTCTTTTCTCTCAGAAACACAGGCGCAATGGTAGTTGGGGGGGGGGGGGGGTCACCATAGCATGCTCTGTCGTGTAGGCTTGGTGAGCAGCTACACACAGCGAATGTAAATGCAGTCTTTTCTCCTGTTTTCGATCACAGATTCACGTTTTATTTGCTTCGGCTAGGGAGGGAATTCCAGGGTATAGGCAGTTTTAACACGGGTGAGCCGGCCCACTCTCCGGAGTCCGTTCTCCTGCCCAATTCTGTCCAGGAAAGCACGGAACAGAGCTGGGCGCTATGGTAGTTGGTGGGGGGTCACCTTGCAAAAAGTGTCACAGACACGAAAAAAGAAACGGTAACACACTGATAGTAAAGAAAACAACCGAACAATGCTATAGCTCTGTTCAATGCTATAGTTTCCGCTGACACGGAGGAGAGCACAGATTTAGGCAGGGGAAGGGACTCCAGGGTGTGGCTCGAGTGGCGCACCCGTGCTAGAATTGCCTACATCTTGGAGTTCCCTCCCTTGCCAAATTCGGAAGCACGTAAAACACAGATCTGTAGTCGAAAAGCGGAGATAAGACTGCATTCACATTCGCTGTATGTAGCTTCTCGCCGCGGCCATGGTGACCCCCCCCCCCACTACCATAGCGCCAAGAGCTGTAGCAGTGCTTGTTCTCTTTATAACAGTATGTCTCCTTTTTTTCGTGTTAGTGATACTTTAGGCACTAGTTAGAAGTTCCGACTCCACCGACAAGACTTAGGTCGAAATTTTTTCGCTGAACTTCTTCTAGGGGGGGGGGGTTATTTGAGGTGCTGATCACGAATCCGTCATCCGCATTCGTTTCACGCTGAAGTACGGTACGTTACGGAAGGTACGGGTGACTAAGGCTATGGTTACCGATTTCGTCCAAGCTCCAGCGTAAAACGAATAACTGATGTCAGATTCGTGATCAGAACCCCAAATAACCCCCCCCCCCTAGGCGAAGTTGGGCAAAATCGATGATTATGACCTCGGCAGCCTTAGTCACATGTACCTACTGTAACCTATCGTACTCCAGCGTAAAGCGAAAAACGAATGTCAGATTCGTGGTCAGCGCCGCAAATAACCCCCCCCCCCCCCTAGACGAAGTTTTAGCGAAAAAAATTTTCTCAACCGAAGTCTTGTCGGTGGAGTCGGGTCTTTTAAACTAGTGCCATACTTTATTAGGTGACCCCCCCCCCCCCAAATATTAGGTCGTAACGAAATAAATGGCACTGAACCACTGTAAATTTAAACAATTAATATCTCGCCTTGTAGGCAAGTTTATTAATCGAAATGAAAACCTTCTGATTCTACACATCTTTGCCAACGTAACACAAGCTTTTCTATCCCATTAGCATAAAAATCAGAAGTTCTGGAATTGACGAAATCTTCGAAGGCACTTTCGGCATCCTGTTGGTATTTGAATATTTTCCCTACCAAGAAGTCGCCAAGATGCTTGAAGAAATGGTAGTCTGTTGGGGAGAGGTCGGGAGAAAACGGAGGATGTGGTAGAGTTTCAATGCTCAGCTCATCCAATTTCTGCAACGTCATTCGTGCTACATGGGGGCGAGCATTGTCGTGCAGAAGGAGAACTCGCCTTCGGTTTACCAAGGCCGGCCGGATATCCTTCAATTTTTTCATCATTTCTTCAATTTCAATGCAGTACTTCTCTGCCGTGATGGATTCACCGGGAGGGAGGAAGCTGTGGTGAATAATTCCCAGCGAACACCACCATACTGTCACCATTACTTTCTTCTGGTGCAATTCCGGCCTCGCTAAAACCTCGGGGCTCTCATCGCTGTCCACCCACTGTGCCGATCGTCGCCTGCTGTCGTACATTATCCATTTCTCGTCACAGGTTACGATGTGATCAAGGAATGGGTCCGTTTCGTTCCGTAGAAGCAGTGCGGACGAGATCTCATATCGTCGGTTTCTTTGCTCCTCAGACAGCTTGCGAGGCACCCATCTTTCCAGCTTTTTGGTCTTTCCAATTTCCTTCAGATGCCGGGCAGCTGTGTTGTGACTGACGCCAAGAACCTTCGCTGTCTCCCTGGTACCTTTGTGTGGATCCTCCTCTACCACATCTCTCAGCTTGTCCTCATCAACATCACTATGCCTCCCACGACCTTCATGTTCTTCCAAGCTATCATCTCCATTCCGGAACTTCTGATACCAACGATACGCCGTCCGGATTGTGGAACATCCTTGACCGAATGCGGCGTTGATCTTCTTGTCCGCCTCCTTAGGTGTAGTGCCCAGCTTGAATTCATACAAGTAAATGCCTCGGATTACCCTTTTGTCGATCTGCAAAAAAGTCAATAAAACTCTAAAGTTTTCCTACTTTTACATAGAAAATTTGGTACTCTCCGGTAGAGCAAAGTTTGCGCTTTTTAATGATATGCCACATGTTACGGTTTGTTCTTGACCAAACGCGTAAAGACGCGCCAAAAAATGGCGCGAGCCAGTGCCATTTAATTCGTTACAACCTAATACCATAGCGCCCATACACTCTCAGTGCAAAGCTTTGTATCTTTGGGGTTTTGTAGGTGACCGTGTGTTGCGTTCTCCTTCTTTGTTAGACTACATGTCATACACATAAAATACATCCATGTTTCATAGAGACGAATGTAACAGCTACTCCTTACAGTGTCCACGCCTTCTCAAAAATGAAAGGTTTAGAAAAGTACCTTTTGTAAAAGTGTACTTGCGAGCTCATGAAAACAGATGCTAGAGAGTTTGCTGCCAACTTGCCGTTTGGTGTAGTTATGCTCTCTAGAAACTCACGAATATTCGACTGTTATCGAACATTGAATGCTGTCGAGCATTCGAAATCGAAGGCATTATATTAAAAACAATTTAGTGAATTCTAGAAATTGAATACCTTTGAAAAACGGGATTTCTTGAGTAGTCGAATTTCAAAACCTCCGAAAAAGCGCTCACTTGTCTTGGTTTCTTGATCAATTTCTTGGAATTCTTTGTGGAGTTCTTCGTCACTTGATTTGAAAAGCTCTCAAAAAATGCAGTTCGAAATTTTTCTAATAATTTTAAATATTCGAATTCGGATACAAATCACTCCAATAGCTATTCGCACATGTCAGACAGGCATACTTCTAAAATACACTTGTATACAAGTTGACATGAAGCACTAGCAGTACGCCTTTCGAACAACTCAACAATTTTGAATACCGAAATGTTCCTATTATTAGAATATGAAAGCCTTTTAAAAACGCTGCTTCTTGAATGTGCGAGGTCGAATACACCGTAAAAAGAGAAATTCTCGACACTCGATATTTAATACTTTTGAGAAATGGAATTGCTTGAACCCTCGAATGTGAGTACATCCGAAAAATGCAATTTTTAGACAATTTTTTGAATAATCAATTCAAATCAAAGTCGTTGGACCACTTATCTATTCGAAAATTAAGCGAGGATTAGCAATAGAAAAAAAGCACTGGCGGTCAAATTCACACCAAGCATATGAATGGCCTTCTAGAGAAGTTGTAGTTGTAGCTTCCAGTAATTTCTCGAATATTCGAATGATTTCGAATAACGAAAGTTCCAAGTATTCGAATTTGAACGCCTTTTAAAAGCATGACATCTTGAACAAAGAAACTCGAACACTTTATAGTAACACGATTTCTTTAATACTCGAAAACGATTGTTTTCGAAAAATGGATTTTATTGACTACACGAATTTGAAGCCATTCGAAAGACACAATTTCCAGTACTCAAACTCGATTAAAAATGATTAATATACCCATTTGTATAGGTGCTCAGACACCACTATACAACTACATGTATGCTGCTGTGTTACGTTGTCACAAATTTCGATGTTCTACTCGGCCCTTGGGGATTCTGTGCTTCAGGTCACTAGTTAAATACCTTGCTAACAAGCATCGTTTCCGTTCAAATCCTTCAGGAATTCTATCTTCCCCTTATATCTCGTCACTCGCGAAGTTAACCTCATCCAAACACTTCCGATGTCTAATTCGCTCTAATTTCAGGATGAAAAGGCCGTTGTTTCTAATAAGCCTTTTCTGCATAAGCACATTAGCCGTTGCTCTACCTATCACACCACAAGAGGAAGAAATCACGGAGAGGTCTCTTGCAGTAAAAGTAAGTAAAATCTTATACTATCAACTTTTATGGGCGCATGTAGCGCAGTCGCAGAAGGTGCCGGGTTTCGCGTGCACCCAATACCAGGTTTCCGGTTCGGTTTTCCCGCCCCGGCCAACCAGGACCTCATGCTCTCCGGGTCGGTGAATTGGTACCAGACTCGTCTGGGAAGGATAACGCGCTGACTTGTCCATCGGTTGGACACTACAATTCATTGCATTTCCACGCATTCAAATCGCCTCGACGACTTCGCGTAGAAGAAGAATGCGTGGCGCATCCCAAAAGCAATTGAGTAACGCCGTCCTTTATCCTTTACTCCTTAGTATAGGATTTCTGACTCACTGATAAAGGCCAAGGCGCCAAAAGGTATGCAGAGGTAAAGCAGCATAACTTTGTGGCCCAACTATCATAGAAGTTTTTGCACTAATCTGAATATTATTTGTGGCCACATTGATCGATTGCGCCGCCCGATCAATGTGGCCACAATACTTCGCGTCGCGTCGCTCGGCGTCAAAGTATAAACGGGGCCTGACGAGCTACTGTCGCGGAGGAAGGGCTCTCGCTATGAACACACCACAACATATGGCTTTGTTCATGTATTCTTGTAGAAACTGCGGACTTCTAGATGGTAGCGAATGACAACATTTGACAGCAAAGACTAAATAAGATAGAACCATTGACAATAAAAAAATTGGCAAAGCACGATAACTGGTGCAAAAAAAAAACTCTGTGAGACGTTAGGAAGTTGTATGTTCCATAAAAAGATAAGCTACAAAAGACATTTTCAAAGGGCGCTTTTTCTGGTTTTATCTTCCCAAATCCAAAAACAGCCAGCACTCTTGCAACTTTCAAAAAGTTATCAGCTTTTCAGATCCGCTATACGTTCGCAGGTCACCTCAGCAGGCACTGGAGAGCTTTTTAAGGAATTCATGATGCGAAGAACTGTGCGTAATATAAAGCGCAAAAGAGGTGTTCTACTTTGTGCCGTAATAAAAATGTTCTAATAAACTAACACTCATAGGGGTAATTCAAGTAATTTTTCCATGTTCTCTAAGTGTGAGGGTACGAAGTTGAGGAGTCTTGTTAAGAAACAAAGAGATCTGGTCGGTTGGTCCACCCATACAACGTATTATAGGCTGAATTTTGTAGTGGATGTGTTCAACAAGCATTTATCTTCATCAAATATAGACGCCAACGGCTCGTGCAGCGCAGTCGGAGAGGCGACTGCCCTGTCTCTTGGATAAAGGATACTGGGAAGGATAAAGCGCTGACTTGGTCGTCTGCTGATCATCGCAAGTTATTGTATGGCCAAATACTGATTCAAATCGCATCCCGTAGAAGTGAAATGCTTGGCGCATCCCAGAAGGGATTGAGTTACGCTATTTTATCTCTTATTCTTATCATATTTTATGGCTATACTTTGCTATCTGTCACGTATCCATCACTAATAGCCCTTAGGGGAGGGGGGCAGTCAGTGGCGAAACAATGGCACAGCGCAAACTGCTCTTGAGCCAAGACCCCGTTTATACCTCCCGTGCCGAACGAAGGGATGGCATGTAAAATAGTAAAATCAACAGATTGATTGAGCAGAAGGGTTGATCAGTTTCACCGTCGTTGAGCATCGGAAGTATATAGGGTGGTCCATAAGTCCTGCAACAAAAACAGGCGTATAAAAAGGCTAAGAATGCACCGTATTTGGTACACTTTTAAACAATGTTTGTCCATGGTCTTTATAGAACAGAACATTTTCTTTAAGAAAACAAACAAAGAAAACAACAAGTTAATAAACAAAGATTGAAATATCAAAGATTAAGCAATTTCGCAGCTAGTCTTTCGCAGGTGCAATATTTTACAGATGGACTGAGAGCCGCAACCAGGTCCTTTTTTTGCTGTTGGAAAAAATCGCCTTGCCAGAATGTGCATTTTGCTTTTTAACAGCGCGATTGAGTCTTCAATATACTGTGTTATTTTTTGTTCCGATCAAACGAACATTTTTATTGATTTTCACTCTTTTTAAGCAAAAACCTAGGGTGTGAGGGGAAACATTTTGGAAAATCGTGTATGACAAAAACCTGCTATGCGTGGCCATTGTGTTTATATCATCAGATTCATGCATGTTGGTATTAAACGCCCTATTATTTTACTTTTCTGGGATCGCTCCGTTTTGAGAAATTTTTCATCAAATGAGGCAGAGGCTCAATACCCATTTCGAACGACGCGCTCCAACTGCGCTTACAAATTTCCTCTCTACTTTCTTCTCCTCATAGCTGGGTCTTCGCCACACTTGTGACACATAGAGCTTTCTTCGTAGTTTTCTAGGAACTGCATATTGCTTAGTAATAGATTACACACACGGCTGAATATTGCATTTGTTGCAGCTGGTTGCTGCAGCGTCTGTGATCAGAAATTAATAGCGTTGCTCAGATCCGTTCATCTAATGTTCACTCTTGAGAAGCCCCTGAACTGTTCTACACAATACCATCATAGTGTATGTTCAACAACCAATCTTCCAAAGTTTAGTCACATCGGAATGGGAGCGCTCCACTACGGACCAGAGAAGAATCTTCGGTAGTTTTACGTGAGAGTGCATTACTTTGTAATAAGAGCAGCTACAATCACGATCTTTTCCAGAAGTATAGCACTAAGTATATGCTACATAACAGTTGGTATGCGGTTCTTTGCAATTGGAAAAAGACAACCAATAAGGTCGCATAATTTTGTTGGACCTATGAGCCACCCTGTAAACGGGATCTTGGCTCGACCGGAGTTGGCGTCATGCCGTCGTTTCACCATTGACTTGACAGCTCTCAGCGCATGCCGTACTGTGTTCACGCTTACCTACCCTAGATGTAATTCATGGAACAGTTTACAAGCAGTTAAACGATATGTTTGACCAGAGGAAGCATCAGATAAGCACATTAATAGGATATTTTGTATGAACTTTAGCGTCATCTAACCTAATTCGACGTAAGAGCCTATGATCGGAATCGCAATGTGAAACAGAGGGGCGGTGCAGATCGGGACGGTCACTTTGATGACACTAGCGTACGCAATGTGTGGTGGAATAAGGTGGCGACACACGGTGAGAGCAACTCTGTGAGGTGTGAAGTCATGTGCGAGAGAATGCAGGTTCAACCGATAGGTTGCACCTAATATTGCCACTGCGATAAGAAGAGATCACCCCTATAACTTTACTGCCGGCCTTACGAAGCACTAGCTTTTTAAAGGGCTTTTGAGCGCGACTCAGAGCAAACAGTACATAAATCAATAGATAAAGTCGATACTAAAGTTTTCTCGATTTTTTGTCGCCTAAATAAATTTCTAAATAAATACAGTCTCTTCTCATTATAATGCGCTTGAAGGGAAAACCCGCGTTAAAACGGGACTCGCGTTCTAACCGGGGTGACCTTTTCTACACTCTAATACGCGCAGATTTTTTTCTAAAATCGCGTGCAGTGACTAACTATCTTAAAAAAATAAATATGACTTTAGTGATGAAATAAATATGACTTTAGTGATGAAATATGCGACTATAAAGAGAGTACAAAGCCAAAGAACATCCTTAGATTATTAAAGAAGTCCTGTCCGCAGAGATTCTCCCTCTTATTTATTTATTTATGTACAACGTTCGCCCTAAAGAACAATGGTGAAGCAAGTGAAGCAGTATGCACTGCAACTTTGGTAAGACCTAGTGTTTTGCAGCAATTCAAAAGATAACTGAAAGGAGATTGCAATCACAAACAAACGTGTAATGAGACTAAAAAGTAGTGTATGAATTAATTGAAAGGAATTTAAGCAAATAACTATTGAAATCTTGGATGCAGTGATCGATTTGGCAAACAGTATAACTATGGCGTGATTCCGATAGAGTAATGAAACCTCTTTCGAGCAGCTATATAGATGGAAGCACCTAGGAGTCCGGTCTTAATTCCGGTCATACATACCTAGGCCTTCATTACGCTTCCATTCGAGGCTGCTTCCATAGTAACTGAGATGGTAAAACCGAACTTGCAGTAGTACATTGTATCAATATCAAGAATAAGGCTATATATATATATATATATATATATACATTATATAAAAAACACAAACGTAAGATTAGTGTGTTGCATAGGCTCCTCCGTACTTAAACTTTGAATAACAGCCGCCGACGTCAAGCACAAAACAGGGCAGGCATAATGACTCACTAAGCATGTAGAAGTAAACACTTATATGTGGAAGTATAACAGATATGGTGAGGAATTACAAGTACCAAGGGTATGTTAGATATGATCAACAACAAAACTGTGTAACCTAATGTTACCATCAAAACTCTTGCACCAGCCGGGACTTGGACCGGCAGCCTCTTCCTTCTGGAGAGGATTTTAGCGCATTACGCTATCAGCGCTGTTAAGTCGCACGTTGCGTTCGTCATATCCTCATTGCAATGGCATCGCCGCACTTTCTTACGATATCGGGAGGTTGCGAGTGATCAAATACTATTGCTATAATCCACTCCGGAAGGCAACGGTTGCAAGTACAAGCCATGCATGACGCGAGAGCTCTGATCGCAACAGGACATCCTGTGACAGCATATAGCCTCTACACAAGCTGTTCTAGCCTTAGAACAAATGTGTGGTGTATTGTTTTGAATTATGTGAATTTAGTCCACATCTTCTGTCGTTTCTGATAGAGGAAACTCTCCAATCGACGACAGATTCTAACATCTACCGAGAGTCTTACGCTGCGCTCGACGTCTTATACTGTTTACTATGAACACTTGTCGCCGCGCAGAAAACGTCTATGTGCGTCTAATATATTGTCACATGGATGCTGGTCGTGACTATGAACGAGGCGATAGAGGGGTAGGTCCGATCACAAACGCAGCCAGCATCTTGCTCGCCTTCAATTGCCGCCGTGTGGGAACTGAATTGCGCCCTGGGCGCGTTATATCGGGAGTCACTTTGAATGGAGAGTTTCCCTCAAATCCGCGCTATACCGGAAGAAGTGCTATATCCGACGCGTCTTAATCGGAGTGGGTTTGTTTTCGAGTAAAGGTAAGGTGACCGGGGCCAGAGAAAATCTACCTTATATCTAGAGTCGCGTCTCATCCGGAGGCGGTATAGCGGGAGGGGAGTGTGTAGTAAATAAGTAGTCACAATCGAGCACACTCCGAATTCGGTACTCTTCAGGCAATACCGTAATACTGTGGTGGTTCAGTGAGTTTTCTTATAAAAGTTTATTGCCACAAAATCTACAATATACGCGACGATAATGGGAAATACTTAGATAATATAAGTGATGGCAGGCAAAAATACTTCTACAGCACGACGATATGGCTAAGCAGTATGCAATAGAATAAATTAATGAGTATAACACTACGAAAGGGGGAAATGATAGGGAGGAAGCCAGGAGACCAATCCAGCAGAGGATGCCCTGAAGCCCAAAAGAACCCGGAGGCTTACTGTAGCTCGCGACGTCGAGGAGAAACAAGAACTCGCCCCGCCTATCGAAAGAAGTCGCTTAGGACGGACAGACCGCGACAAATACTATCATTATTGGTGCCCATGATCACAGTTTCTTGTACTATGGACAAATCAGATATCTAACGCATCTCACAATCACAATCTAACGCATCTCACAATGTGTGATTCTGCTATTCATCCAAGCATTGCGTTTTAGGAGGAATCATCACAATTACAAGACGTGCTCGCTGATGGTGCACTGCCGCCGGAGCTTCCCAAACTGACAGCTAGCGAGAAGGTGGCTCTGATTCGCGAAAGCGGCAGGGACCCGTTGAGGCGGCGAAGAGTACGACATTCAATAACAAGAGGTACGTGAACAGGTCATACTTTTCGAAATAGTCAGCCAACTGTTTCGACGTAACCCTTTCTCTTTATTTCTTTCTTACATCCTCACGCCATAGACAATGTTTAGCGTAAAGAATGTAAGAGAACATAGGCGGAAGCAGCATAGATTGAGGAGAAGTAACCATCAGCTGAATAAGGAACAGACAACACCTCTTACATAAAATTTCGATGTTTATCGTTTGACAAGTCTTGCGCAGGTCTTATTCTTCCCCAGATCACTACAGTAGTTCGTATGCATGGCTATTGCTCCCCTACTCGATTCAGTACATCGTCTTTTATAGGTAGTTGTAGATTTGCTACAGATCTTGTTCAGTTGTGTTTCCCTCGCTAGGCCGAAGGCAGGGTTTTGCGGCGTGCGTCGCGATTAAGCTGGCGGCTTTTTCACAGCGGAGGGATGACGCAAGAGGAATACTATACGCAATGCTGCGTTTTTGGGTTCACTGTTTAAGTGTCATATCCTTCCTAAGCTCTCAGTTAGTAACTGCTAATAAACCCTCGTATTTTCTTGTTCGCAAGTCGAAGCTCAGGCGTTCCTCTGTTTCCCTTCTATTGCTATTGCGTTAACCGGAAGGGGAAACTCGGCTCGCGCAAAAGGAGGGAGCATATTAACCGCTTCAGCGTGCCTGCAAAAGTTTGGACGAGGCAAGAAATTTAAATGTTTACAAATTTAAATGAAATACTTGAGACAAAAATTTTTGTGATAGTCGCTAATATGGCCCACATATGGGTAGGCTGGACGTCCCACACGAATACACATATGCTCTCGCAAAATTTCCGAATGACTTCGAATGCCCGCAAATTTAGAACGCTCAATTTTGAATATTTTCGAAAACGGAATTTTTCTGAATATTTCAATTCGAAAAGATTCAAAAAACATTACTTTTGAAAATTCGAATTCAAACGTCCGAATTATAACGAAAACAATATCCATTCGAATGATTCATTATAGCATAAGTATAGCGTCGAATACGCGTCTACAGCAATAGCGTACGTGTACGGTCGCTACCCTGGTTGATATGTACGTGTTTGGTCGGTCCTTTAATTGGTTTGATTGGGTGGCGCCATCAAGACCTACGTGTATACCCATATTAAGGACAAGTGTAGAAACTTCTTTTTCAAACGGGAACTATAGCGGTTATCGAATTGTTGGCTCACCTTACATGCAACCTTATGCATCCAAAAGTAAGGATTACTATACTAGTACCAGGCTGTCCAATAATTTCTGTCCGAAAATTTTCAAAATTCTATAATTTTCCTTAGAAGTGTTATAATATCAGGCAAGTGTAAAAACCTTCTAGAAGATTCTCCAGAGTTCCACGCCAGGGGTATATAAGGCGTAGTCCCCGCGTCTAGCTACCAGTACAAGCTAAAATGGACCAAGGTCGAATTCGTACGTTCATGTACTACGAGTGGCTGCTGGGCAACGACACAGGCTCCGCGGTCGCCAACATCTGCAGAGCGTGCAAGGAGGATGCAGTGTCCCAACGCACAGTCAGGCGCTGGCTCAATCGTTTCGAGAGCGGCGACACGAGCCTCGAGGACAGGGGGCACAGCGGGAGGCCTTCTGGTGGGACGCCAAGGGCATGCTGTATTTCGAGCTGCTCCCGCAAGGCAGGACGGTCACCGCCTCCATCTACACCGATCAGCTCGAGAAACTAGCCGCCGCCATCCGAGAAAAGCGTCCCCGACGGGCCTCGGTCCACCTGCTGCACGACTACGCGCGCCCCCACGTGGCGAAGGAGACCCAGCAGAAGTTGGCGACGCTCGGCTGGGAGACGGTTGCCCATCCGCCGTATTCCCCGGACCTCGCCCCCTCCGACTACCACTTGTTCCGCCCGCTGAAGCACCATTTGGCCGGAGGAAAATTCACCAACTACGACAACCTCAAATCCGACAGCGCGGACTTCTTCGAGTCGCAGCCCCCGGAGTTCTTGGCGAAGGGCATCGGCGACCTGCCCAATCGATGGGCCACTGTTGTGGATAACTGTGGTGATTATATTGTTGAACAGACTTGCTTTTCAAGAAAGTTGAAAAAAAAATTAAAAATGGTGAAATTTTCGGACAAGAATTATTGGACAGCCTGGTAAATTAAATAAATAAACAAAATTAAATTAATTAGCTGAATGCAAAAATCAATGCAATCTATTATTGAACAATTGCAAACAAATGGCACTTACACTGTCAATTAAGGAAGCATCGCGAAATACATCACAAGCGAAAGGGGTAAACACAATATTTGGAGACTCAGAACGTCCTGGCAGACAAGCAGTGTGTGTGGGTTCGAGTCTCGCCTGCCGCAGAGTTTTGGTCACAACTTGTGAAAACATAAACGGCTACACCCACCCACTCTCGCTTTGAACTGGTGTGTGTAACCAAAATCAGCCTTTTCAGTGCAAAAAATGAAGCGCGAGCTGGCGCTGGCTCCCTGGAGGATAACACATGTGGTTCGGCGACGACCACCTCCACCGGCGACGAAGAAAATCAACCGGCCTGCAGTCGCATTGCCCGTCGACACCTGCCCCGAGAAATTCGACGCCATAACCAGAGGTGAACAAATCGTCTGTTCTTCAGCACCCTCGAGCGTATCAGGTGTCATCAATGAAGTTGCTTCTCGTTTAGGTTACAATGGTCGAACTTATGCCTTCGCGAAGGAGCGAGTGTACCAAATGTGGTACGACGACGACTTGCCTCAAAAGGTTGGTGAATTTTCTGCAGCGTTGTGCTGTTATTTGTGACCTTCCAATGGAGCAGTCTTTTTCGCTCTAATATATTTTCTAACTTCATTAACGTGACTTCCTCTAGGTACTCCAATAATTTGAACAAATTGCCCTCCAAGCAGTTATCGAGCTACGGATCATCCTGACGACTATCAACCTTCAAACCTTACCTATCTTACTTAACCCTCAGGCGGCTATTACTGAGGCTATAGGCAGTTGAAAAGCTATTTGTTTGCGATCAAAATCCTTTTCATCAGTTTGGACTCCAACCCATGTTCTCCGCTTAACGGGCAATCATCGTTCGCAACCGCAGGTCGTTGTGACAGATTCGCAAGCTTTTCGCAATTCAGGCGTCGTACCTGATAACGGAGCTGTTCCCCGGAGGACCACGACGGGTCACTGCTGCGCTCACCAACTCTCGATCAGGCGTCACTATTCTGATAGACCATCGGACGGCATACCGATTCCGATGGAATCGAAAGCACAAGCGATTTCAGGTTTGGAATTTCTGCGCTATTCATTCAAAAGGGCTTTTGAGTAGAGGTATTGGAACCTTCGGAGCCTAGAATCTGGGGCTTTTTCGATGTTTTGGTAGCTAAAAATCGCTGTGTCCTACATAAACTTTTGGAGGGCTCCCTAGAAGACCTTTATTTATTGGCTTAACATCTGCTCCGTTAATGTCTGCTGAGTCTGGGTATGAACGCCATGTGTTTTTAAATCCTGCTACTTTCCGGAATAAGCTCACGGCGCCATTTGGAGGTCCCTTCTCGGCTGACCGCTGTCAGATAGCTCCGTACTCCCCTAGTCAGTGTGGAGGAGAGCCGCGGAGAAAGGCAATGGAAGGGACTCCTGTATTGGCTGCCTCCGAGGAATGTACCACCTACCTGCTTGTGATGTGGTGACCTTGCCCCAAAAGTACACCAGCTACTATATATTAGGGGGGGCCAAAAGTAATGAGACAAAATGAAAAAAAATCTTTATCTCCTTATAACTCAATTACAACTCAACGATGCTGAGGAATGTATTTGCCATTAAGGGCAACGACCTTGCTGCCATCGCTCAGCCAACTTCCTGATCCCATCCTTCCAGAACTGCTTGAGCCTGGTGTTGATCAACTGCTCGATATGGTTGTCAAGGACTGCTTGGGTTTTTGTGTCCCTTCCGACTAGGAAGTCCTGTAGGCTCAAGTAGTAGTGGTAGTCGCATGGAGAGATGTATAGCGAATACGGTGGGTGAGGCATGTGAACGTAGCCCAGCTGGCCAAGCTTATCCGTGGTTACTTGTTACCGATGGGGTGCGGCGTTGTCGAAGAGGAGAACCTTCTTGAAGCGCTGCGAATGAATAAGAGCGGGTCGCCGGCCCATCTCCTCTATTTCGTTCACCATGGCCTTGGAGTTCATCGCGGTGCTCTTGGGAAACAGCCTCCGGTAAACCGATCCATGGGCGCAGACCCAAAAGCTCCAAAGATGCTTCTCGCCGTGAATATCTCGCCGAACGAAGGTCGGTAACAGGTCACCAGGCCTCACCCAGACTCGCTGCTTGGCAGGGTTAAGGTAGAAGACGTACTTCTCATCTTGCGTGAATATTGAGCCCAGGCTGCTCGGGGTTGGGAATTGGGGGAGATTTGCGCGACACAGGTCGACTCGTCAGATTGGGGTTTCGGCATGAGACAGACTGGGGTTTTTGGCATGCTTCTGGAAAGGGCGGAAGTGGTAACTTTTCAGATGGGCTTCAGTAAGTAGCATACAAACATACAAATAAGATAAGCACGAAACCAGACTCCAGCCACGAGGTATATGAAAACGGCACGGGGTGTCTCATTACTTTTGGCCCCCCCCCCTAATAGGTGCTAGTTCGAAATTCCGGCAACCTTTCAGCTTGCTCGTAATACGCCGCAAGAGCTGCCGCAGAACATCACAATCACACCGCAGACGGCATTCGAGTGGATGGACGGCAATCAAATCCTCCTCTCCGTGAGTTTTCTCGAGTTCCTTTCTTCTGATTTTCTAGCGGGTGTTTTAGAAATCAGGAATATTATTTGTGCATAGTTTCTATTTATACCATTTTCAAATCAAATTGGACATCAGTCTCAACCGTCGACAAAAAATTAGAATTTATTAAATTTCAAAGATTGCCTTCACTTATTAGGTAGATGATTTGAGGCTTCAAAGGAATCGTACTAAAATTCTTGTTAAATAAAAATTATTCTAACTCTTTTGGAAAGTTCTTGTTAAATGTAGAAGAAGGGGCTAATTTGGATTTGGAAGAGTCCTCTATAATTTCAAAGTCTAACCAGGAGACTATCTCAACGGTAGGTCGGAACGGCCAATGTGTTGTATATGGGCAGAATCGCCTCTCTTTGGGGAACAAGAAAATGTTAATATCTCGACCCCAATACAACTCTGCGCAGAGTTAGGGACGACAGAATTTGGGCCGTTGGGGGCGTTAGCCCTATGCCTGCACGCGGAGTGAGAGCTCAAGTTGGCTGGAAACAGTGATCACGGGGATTACGCCGCCCCTCTACGCACTCTGCCACCACCGCTCGCTCGTCATCGCTGTTTCCAGCCAAGTTGAGCCCGCCCTCCGCCTCCAGGCATAGGACTAACGCCGCCAACGGCCCAAGTTCCGTCGTTGCTAACTCTGCGCAGAGTTTTAATGGGGTCGAGATATTTGCGTTTTGTTGCTTCTCAGAGAGAGGCGATTCTGCACATATACAACACATGGGCCGTTCTGACCTACCGTTGAGATAGTTTCCTGGTAAGGCTAGCTAAAAGAGTGCCTGTCGTGCCGCAGGGGGTCCTCCGCCGTATGTCGGTAGAGGAAGAGGCCCCACCAACGGCCTGTGGCAAGTCAGACCCGCGGCTCGCATCCAGTGGACTCGACGACTGCCACGCGGTATCTTTACCCTAAGGCCCTTGGCGGATATTAGACGCCGCGCCTTTACCCATAAGGATAAGGATAAAGGATAAAGGACGGCGTTACTCAATCCCTTCTGGGATGCGCTAGCGCATTCTACTTCTACGGGATGTCGTGGAGGCGATATGAATGCGCAATTGGCCATACAATGACTTGCGGTGGCCAGCCGATGAACAAGTCAGCGCCCTATCCTTCCGAGAGAAGTCTGGTACCAGTTCACCGACCCCGGAGGGATGGAAGGCTTGGTTGGCCTGGGCGGGAAAAGGAACCTGGTATAGGCCCATGCACACTTCTGCGAAGCCGCAGCGCGGCAACAGGAGCGACGGCCAAATCCGCGAAATCCGGCGGTTGCGGCGCGGTCGCGTTAAGGCCCCCGCAGACTTCTGCGGCGAGCGGCGGGCGGCGGACGGCGAAATCGCTGAGCGGCGACGGCGAACGGCGAAACCGCTGAGCGGCGCCGCTCAGCGGCTTGACTCATCATCAGTGGGAGCGGTGACGGCGAGGTACTGTACTGTTTCTAGTCGGGACCGACTGGTGCTTAACAATAACGCGCCCCGATGACGATCGCGTCCGTCTCCGCTCTGGATCCCGCCGCGAAAGGGCAGAGCGCAGAGCGCAGACAGACAGACGCTGGAGCGGCGCCGCCGGGTGGAATGATTCAAGTCATTTCCGCCAGCGACGCCGCTGGCGGCGAGCTCTGCGTCCCTGCCCTATGGTTAAGCATAGGGCAGCGGCAACGCCGCAGAAGTCTGCGGGGGCCTTTAGAGCATCGTTATAGGCAAAGGGACCGACGTCCCAGTGCATGTCGCGCCGCTTGGAATGATTTGGACCATTCCAGCCTGCGGCACTCAGCGCGGCATCGCTGGCGATAGCCGCCGCGACAGTCGCAAGAGTGTGCATGCCCCCCTTTGCGGCACGTGTCGCTATGTCGCTCCGCGCCCGTCGCGGCCCTATCCTTCATCACCGTGCCGCGCTGTCCCAGAAGTGGATATGGGCCTTATCGGGTGCGACAGTCGCGCCTCCTGCGACTGCGCTACACGCGCTCCTCTTTACCCATACGACTTGATATACCCACATGATAGCGTCTCTGCGATTGCTCGACTTCCTTCGGGAGAATTTTCCGTTGGTCGGAGCGTCCCTGACTCTCGGCGGTCCCTACACCTGTGACGCTTTATGAGATCACATTCGATTTCGATATTTTGGAATGCCGCTTCATAGGCTTAGACATTAGCGGCCTTGGATGACCACCGCTCAGCGGGAGCGGTGGCAACAGGACTGGTGGCCGAGCCGGTCAGAGACGACAGAGGTACGCACCCTCTGCGTATCTGCCTGCTTCTCGAAGGTTCGGCGACGACGACGTGTCCATCGACACGTTTGACCAGGTCGATCGATTCGCTGGCCGGGCGGCGGCGACGTGAAGGGGTGGCGGCAGCGATACTCAATTTGACGCGTGCGGTCGCGCGCGCGTGCGTCGCTTCGGGAGGAGCCTTCACTGTCTCGCTGGTGAGGAGGACGAGTTTCGGGCGGACTCGCTGGTGCTGTGGATTGCGACGGATACAGTGCGGGCGAAAAGGTGGAAACGTCTAAACGTGATCTGGTAGAGTGGAGTAAAATCAAATGAGTGGGGAAGGGAAATGGTAAAGGTTATGTGGTGAGAAGAATTGAAAAACAAAAACTGAGTGATGATGAGTTCCTGATGGGAAGCTTAGAGAAACGAAACTTTGCTCTTAGATTGAGGGTTGCAGCTCCTAAAGGCCGTGTGCATGAAAGATTATGGAACCCATAGAAGTTGCATTTGATAATCTCTTTTGGTGACTTCAAGATATCTGTGAATTTTTTTATCAGCCACCCATCTTTTATTCTCTCTGGCTCAAAGCCCCAAGATGCTTGAAATATTTATCCAGTGTCATTGTCTAAAAGCTCAAAGTTCGGCATTTCATGGATTTAACGATTCTTGACTATAAACTGGCTTGACTACAGGTCCAACTTTCAAAAGATAATGAGTGGGGGTTGGAACTTCACCTAAAGTTCATGAAATTTCCTTCCTATAGTGTAGAAATAAAATGGAACTGGTAACAGTAGGAACCCTCTACTATTTGTAGACAATGCGGTGGAGTAAGTAATCTATTACAGTTGTTCATAAAAGCTGTTTCGCACGGAGACTATCTGTGGACAAAACACCGCATCAAATGCTTCCTTGATACGAGTCACCATCTCCTTTCCTCTCCAATAGGACATTTCACCATCATTTAATAAATTAAAACCGTGTCTTGACTATGTTCACTCTAAACTCTTAACTGCATTTCACTAGTTACCTCTCCATCACTCGACGTAGTTTAGGCTTTACAGTTCTCCGGCGCACTCAGGAAGCCCTGTTATTCCTTCATTATGTAGAATGAGTTATACAGGACTACGTCGCATTCTACTGTTTTCCCTCTGTCGCGCTAGCCGGAATCGCTCTGTCGTTACGCTGGGACGCGTATTCACTCTCTAGCAGGCTGGGCACATCGGACAACTCGTCCGCATTCCTGCTCTGGGGCCGTATGCTCGTCTACCCCGAGTCTCCCCCGATGGAGGATCGGGGTGTGATGAGATATGCTGATATTGATCGATTCTCCCCCAACGGGGGAGCACGAGCATACGGCCCCTGGCTAGAGGAGACCCAGACAGCAGTGGCGCGCCGCGACCGCACGCATGCCTGCGAGTGAGTATCGTTGCTCGTAGCCGACGTGAAGCGACATGTTGGACGCGAGTCACGACAGTGTTCGATTTGATTCGAAGACCCTTTTTTTGAAAAATGTCCACTTTGATTCGAAAAGTGTCCAATTTGAAGTAAAAAATGGTATATTTAAACACATTTTTCAATAACTGCATGATAGGCTGGAACTGTTTGAAAACTTGAACCACCAGCTAAGGGGTAGTTTTAATGTTTCCCAAGCGAATTGCTATGAAATAAGGCAGTTTCAGTTTTCAAGTCTCATCCTTCATAATGTTTTCAAAACAGCTGCATGGCGTATCCTCCTTTGATCATGTAGAGCCTGGATTCTTCTTCAGGTAGAAGATACAGACGCACGGTGGCGTCGCGTACCGCCAAGTTTCATTCTCCAACGTGTCCCCTCTCCTCAGAATTGTGATAGATAACGCTTTACCTATATTTTAGGGCAGGATTAGGAACCGGAGATGGAGAAAATTAACGGAGATGTTTTTGAGACTGCACATCTTCCCGTCGCCGGATCCCATTATGTTTTTTCAGGGCGAGAATTTTGTCATCTATGACGCCTACTGGAATCTTGCCACGTTCAGCGGGAAGGTGAAGAGGTATGCAGCTCACCATTATCTTCTCCATGCCTTCTTAGTGATCATCAATTCATGTTTAACAGAAAAGTTATGTATAACGTGGGCGCGTGGTGACCGAATCGAAGTGGGTGCTAATTCACGCTAAATCAGTGTTCTTGGTTTGAGCCGTATCTAGCCTAACACACCTTCCATCACTCGCATGCCAGATCTGTCTGTGAAGGAAATAGTGCTGTATTATATATGGAATGGCCACCGGAAGCTACTGTATGGGCTGTCTTGCGTCTTGCATGTCTTGCAAACGTACTGTAAAGTACGCCGAGGTCTCTGCTAACGTACGTGAATTCTTCTCCGGACTTGCTTCGACGGCTCTCCTCAAAACTTCATCGTGAAGCGACGCGACTCGGTTTTCCTTCGAGATCAGAATCGCCGGAAGCGAATTTTTCGAAGGAGAGCCTCGCCGTTCGTTCGCAAGGACAGTCCGTCCCATAGTGAGTATAGATCCCAAAGGTAGAGGAATTCCTCTGCTGCAGACTGTCCCAATTTAAATTCGTAGAGCACGATGACTCGACAGTTAACGTCGGCTTATGAGTTTACGGAACCCTGAAAAAAGTCATCTAAAAAATCAGAGACATCCACATATGTTTTTTGAAGTAGCTGGAAAAACCTACCGAACGGTGTGCATGACTTTTCCTGAGACGGAGTGATTTAGGGTAAAAAGCTTATTTATTTATACACACCTTGAAACGGAGCTTAATTTTGCGACAGCCTAATGCTTTTGCGTAATATCACGGAGGCAATTTGTATGCGTATTTCGCCTACACATTTGCTTGTGGTGACTAGCAGATGGACAACTCAGTGCTTTTGTCTTCTTTGTCAGACCTGTTACCAGCACACCGACACTAGCCGTTAAATTTTCGTAAAAATAAGTAAGCAAGTATAAAGCGTAAGTAATAAGTCTTTGAACCTTTATTTTAACATCATTGGGGTCGTGTCGAAGAAATTGGCCGAAGTGAAATGCATGGCGCAACCTAGATCACTTGGGCAGCAGTGTATAGTAGACCTCATTTCTGCAAAAACTACCGAATTAAAATAAAATGTTTAACGGAGGGTTAAAACAATAAAGGTAAAGGACACCTTTAAACAATTCTGTAGCGGGATGCGCCACGCATTCCACTTACACCTGACGGAATTTGATTGCGTAACTGCCCTTTCTGTGAATTCCGTTGGTCACCCTATGAGCAGTGTTTTTTCTTTCACAGACAGGTCGCCATAACTCCACGACCCCATAGAAGTGTAAGGCTTGATTGGTCTCGGGAAGGATCCAAACCAAGAAGTTCACGATTGGGAGGAACGTGGCTGCCAGCGCATCTTTTGACTGCACACCACGCTCCCAAACTTGAATAGACTTCAGAAAAATCCATTCACTCGTTCCAGGTACTTCCCAAAACTACCACGAGAGTTACTTGGAATCGTCTACACTGGCGGAAACACGATACTGATGTACACGAAGCAGAACACTCTTAAGGTCTCATTTTTGAATATCAATTTTTGAACACTGTTCCGGTCTCAACAGCGTCTCTGTAGGTGTTGTCGCGAGTACAAATAGGTTGTATTTTCTTAGAAACGGGCAGGGAGAGAAAAGAAACTCTGCTTACTTTGCTTGCGTGGTTCGCATGTTCTTATTTGGCCAAATTTTTCAAAAAATAGGCTAAAAACTTTGATAACTTCTATTCAAGGCCATAATCGAGACCATCGTTCTTTGGAGCTTGGTAGCGCCCAAAAAAGACAAAAAGAATTGCAGGTGACACTGAAGTAGTACTCCAGTTCTCGTGCCTGTTGAAGCAAACAATTCACACCTACGGGCCTCGTAGAAAAAGGGGTTAATGTGAAACACCGCTTTTCAGGTCTACAACGCGAAGAAGTACCGCATCGTGCAGGAGTATCCGCTGAAGGTGAACGAGTACTTCGGCTGCTTACTCGCCTAGCGCCTCCCGCAGTCTGCCTGCCTGTTCGTCTCCCCCGACTGCTCATCCGCGACGACTGCAGAGGGTCGTCCTCCCACCACCCACCGTAGCCACCCTGCCCTACTACTGCCTGCTGCTTCGGCCTGCCGCATCCCACCACCGACTGCCTGAAGGAAGTCGTTGTCGTCACCTAACCCGCTAGCCTTCCGACACCCCATCCCGTCCCTCTGCCCCTCCATGTTTCGCTCTGGCCGATGGCGTCCATTCACGACGCTTCTGCCAGCCGCCATCGCCGGCCCGTTGTTTCCGATACCGTTGTAACACTAGGAAACCGACGAAGGTGGAGATGATTATCCAGTTATTATAGAGATAGAGCACTCCTCCCCGTTACAGCACCGATACGTGTATTTCTCGCCGTCTCATACACCCACATATAGCTGATTTCTCTCATTCGCTCATTGTTTTTTTTTTGTCTCGAATTTCATTTTCATGTTGATTTGCTTGATTTTGCTAGAGGGATCGCTGATGTCTTAGCTTCATTCCAGATATTTTTCGTCGCCTTGATCAGTGACATTTTTATGGCCACCATGCTTTCTTCTAAGCGTTTCCCTTCGAATAAACAGTGATAAGAATCACAGCCGACTACTAGAATGACGTCCTTAGCGACAGGGAGAAGCCCATCACATAAGCGATATCTTATTTGCTATACAAGAAGCTGTGGAATGAATAGAGCAACACTCCAGCACGAACCGGAGGCGCACTCTCACAAATCTGGTGATTTGATGTAGAGAGATTGACAATAAAAACAAAAAACAAAATAATAAAGAATAAACGTGAAGAAAGGAAACGGGTCCGCCGACTTTTAAATAACTAATCAGTTCCTTTGTGGGCGAGCGCCACGCATTCCACTCTCACGGAATATCGCGGAGGCAATTTCTACACGCATATGACCCAAACAAGTGACCCGCGGTGTGGACTTGATCCCGAATAATCTTGCCGAATAATTGTTCGTGCGATTTCGAACAATTAATCGCTCGATTACTCGAAAGTAGTAATCGATGTTGTTCGAACATTGTTCGAAATCGAATTTCGCGAAAAACCATTGTTTGGATATTGTTCAAAGTCGAACAATGATCGAACAATATCAAGATTCGGCCGCCTGAGTACGGATCGACTTCGTTTTCCGAAAAAACCACGCTCAAACTCGCTAAACTTCTGCGCATGCTTTAGATGGCGAGAACGATTTGTAATTTCCTTTCGAGGGTGCTGGCGGCCGACTCTTGATAGTGTTCGAACAATGTTCGAGTAATGCTGTTGCTGTTGAATAAAAGCATTGTTCGAATATTGTTCGAATTCGAACAATATTCAAACAATGCTTTTTCGCGATCATCGATTTCGAACAATCTGCGATTTCATTTGGAGTGTTCGAATTCGAAAATCGCGAGGATTAATTAGAACTTGATCCGAAATCGAACGATGTTCGAACAATGCTTGAGAGCGAGGGATTCGTCAGAGTGGTTTAGAGAGGAGTTCAAATAGAGGTGCAGTTAATTAGAGGTACCTGCGATATTTTCTTCGTAGGTGTTGAACATGCCTAGGATGTAAGAATCGGCTTTTTCTAGGTTATTAGAATCCCTGAGTATTCTCAAAAACCTCATCAACATTAAGCAACAGCCCGAAAATCGCTGCTGTCTAGTCGACTCTGGTAGCGATGTAATTGTTTTGGTACTATCTCATCGTCATGCTTAGTGTTAATGACAGTTTTGTTCGAATAACCTATTCAAATACGTATTCGAATAGAATTTGAATATTGAATTCGAATATTCAAGAAATCGCGTTTTTCGAATGTATTTGAAGTCGAATGCTCAGAAAATCGCTTTTTTCGATTATGCTCGAACTTGAATGTTTGAAATTTTCGAGCGTCCGAAGCCACTCGAATGTTCGAAAAAAATTCGAACACAGTTATACGCCCGGAAAGTATGAGTACTGCTTTTGAGCTAAGGGGGGAGGTGCTAGCTGTGGTTAGACTTAGATATGCAACACACATGTCTCCTTGTTGAACACCCTTCAGAACGCTAGCCGATACTGAATACTTGGTGAATGGTTGGTAGGCAAAAGGGCAAGACAATTCTCTAATAGGTTCTTCAATGAAACGATACGAATTGCTACACTCTTCCACCCTGGCCTCGCCTTCGTATGTCAGAAGACTCTGGACAAAAACAATAGTTTCGAGTTTTGCACTTCTTTGTTACACACCCCCTTTGATTGCCTTTTTAACCTCCCTCCCAAACATTTCACCTACGAGGGCTCTTGGACATTCAGAAAAGAAATGATTGCCACAGAAAAACCTCTTTTTGGGAACCACCGTTCACCAGCGAAGAGCCAGAAGAGAACAACGAGTCATCAGTCGAAATCGAAATCATGTACGCGTAGCAAATTACGCCTAGCGGCGAGGAATGTCCACTACTTGCAGCAGAGACGTGACCAAGTATCTTGTTATTCCGGCCTTCTAATTGGATTGTAAACGCTTATTCAGTTGTCTTCCTAAATTCAATTTCTTTCCATCCACAATTGTGGTTCTGTTCTGTCTCTTTCAGTTCTCTAAGAAACGTGCCTTCGAGATTGAATTATTCAATTGTTCGGTTTTTGAAAACCGCGAAAAATCGAGTTATTCGCTTGTTCGACGTTCGGAAACGGCAAAAAATCGAGTTATTCATTTTACTTATTCATTTATTCAAAGCATGCATTGAACATGCAACAATATGTTACACAACGTACACATACCAAACGAAATAAGGCCTGTAAAAAACGACAAGATCAAGGCGGATCAAGGTGACATTTCTCTTAACGAAAATTTTAAATGCATTTTTCGACAAACTAAGAAGACTGTCACTTTTGGCTTCAACATATTCAGACACCTGTAGGTGATGAAACATGGTCTAATCCGTGTTCTAGCAACCGAGACGTACAGCATTGTTGTTCCTCTCCTACTTCTTGAAATGGATGACCAAAAATCTTATTGGGTCTTTAGACACTTATTCGATTGCTCGACTTTCGAAAACCGCGAAAAATCGAGTTAATCGGTTGTTCGGCTTTCGAAAAAAAAAATATCAAAAAGCTCAACTCTATTGCGGTGCCCAAGTGGTGAAGAACAGGGGTGCACACGAAGTTCTGCGCGTTAAATTATGTTAACGAAATTTTTTAACGGAAATTTTTCGTTAAATTTCCGGTAAATCGTTAAATTTCGTTAAAAAATACAATTAGCTGCAAACTGTTATTTCAATTCAAAAACCAAGGAAAATGTTATATGTTCCATCCAACTTCAGCTGATCAACAACTAAAGTTCAAGGAACGGAGTGTAACACTGCAATGTGGCTTACACAAGTCATTACCAACAAGGTGGGGACAGTAAAGTAAACAAACCTTCGGCAGCAAATTATCTTCATGGTGTGGAATACACCAGGTATGGGATTATCAATCAAGTGAACGGTACTTGGTGGGCTGAAGCCCGCTTCGACAGGGCAACTTAAAATGTAAGATCAGGCAGACCCCGAAGTTTCTCCCCCTTTCCTGGTTCTTTACGAAACCGTTTTGTGTGACTGTTATACGAACGTCTACAATCTCGATGTGGGAACCAGCTCACTAAGTACCGAAAGAGCTAACAAAAATACAACTAAAAGCCTATTAGTGGAATGTTAACACGTTGACGAACGTACGATTTTCGCGTGCCCTGTGCGTGAGACCAATTGATTTTTTACACGACATCATGTCACACGCTTCCCCTCAGCCGAATGGGTGCGACACGGTTGTTGACGTGTTAATGTTCAGGAAAGTAGCTTTCCGAATTTTTGTTATTAGGGCGCGTGTAGAACAGTCGGAGGGGGCGCCAGTTTTTGCATGCAATCCTATACCAAGTTCCTGGTTCGGATTTCCCGATCAAGCCAACCAAGCCTTCCACCCCCGGTTTGGTCGGTGAATTGGTATCAGACTTGTCTGGGAAGGATAAACCGCTGACTTCTTCATCGGCTGACCATCATAGCTGATTTACTGCATGGCCGACTACGCATCAAATCGTCTCCAGGACATCATGTAGAAGTAGAATGCGTGACGCATCCCAAAAGGCATTGAGTGACGGCGTTCTTTATTACTTCACTAGCGTTTTTCTCAAATCATTTAAAAGACCTCCGCCGACTGCAAACATTCTCTCCGTCTCGACTGCTTTAGGTGGCGAGCAAGCATTCTGGGATAATCAGCGCCAAGTGAGGATAAGCGTATCTTACGATGAGGTCAGACCGCTAACTTTGTGGATTTATTGACGTGCTTGGCGGCTCGATGAAGAAAATCTAGCTCCAATTGTGTTATTTCCAAAAATCCAAATGCGCCATAGAGGGCATGAGAATGGCATAAAAACATGAAAATATTCTTCCTGAATTCAATAGTTATTCAGGAATAGTCCTAATTGGGAGGATGAGGCCTGCGATATTAGTGAAAACAGAGGGAAAATTGATAAACTTACTGAGAAAAAAGGTCCGTTAAAAATTCCGTTAAATTTCTAAAAATTTCCGTCAAGTCGTTAAGCTGGATTTCAACGGAAAGTGCCGTTAATTCGTTAAATTCGTTAAATCGTTAACCGTTAAATGTGCACCCCTGGTGAAGAAGTCGGTATCAGTTGGACCGACGGAAGGACGCGCAGACGCCAGCTCTACACCAATTCACGTCAAATTATTTCGTCAGTTCTTTTTTCAAATCGAATTGAACGCTGTTTTAAGCAATCCTGGCGCTAACGATATCAAACTGAACACTTTCCAAATTTAAGCAAGAGCATATCACGTTACACTAGAAGCTCACCACGAGGGTAAAGGTTAGTTCTTGCCTGCGAAAAATTTGGTATGACTTTCTTTGAAAATTTTTAGCACACCTGCTGCAATAGGTAAACAAACACTTGAAATTTTATAAAAATTTTATTTTTATGTAGAAATTGTGGTTTGAAATTGATCCTAGAGCACAAAAACGCGTCAATTTTTAACGTGTTAAAATACATAGGAGATCGCTCAATGCATCGACTAGCTCGTTCCTATTTTCGTTTCATTGATAGTGTAAATTTTCACTCAAAGCGGCAGAGAAGAATATACGTGCGTTCTACAACGGCTTTTGCTTGAACAGTGAGAAGTATGCAAATCTATGCAAAGAGAATTTTCGCTAAAAGTGATCGTGACGTCCTGGAATTGCTTCGCGCAACCCTTTTTTAGCACTACAAAGATGCTCCTTTCCGCACGTTGAAGAAAGATTTAAACCATTATTTTCTCCTAGAAGAGACATTTAGTCAAGTTTCAGGCAGTGCGCTCATTTATTATGGCGTGTGATTTAATCACTTTCAAAGAATGTACCACCAAATTTTCCTTGAAAGAATTTGCTCTTACCTTCCCTGAGAGTTCAGTTCAGATCACGTTTTCGCTCTTGTTTGGAATATGCACATTTGATTTCAAAAGTATCCGGCTCGCTTAGATGACTGTTCGGTTGGGCTTGAAAAGTGCCTAGTCTGATTTAAAAAATGTCTAGTTTCGCTTGAAAGCTGACAAATTTGATATGAAAAGTGTTAAATTTGGTTTGAAAACTTCAAAGTGTCGTGAAAGCAGTATTTTTTTGTTGACAAAAGTCAGCGGTAAATTTCAGTTATCGGAGCTTTGCAATTTATGAGATGAATTACAGAGCAAGATATAATATAACAAGTGCTCCATCACGCCTATCGGCTTTCCTCGCACTTGCTCGCTTCGCGCGATGTTGCAGTATCACTAAGCTAAGGAGAATCACATCAAGTTAGCTGCTCTACTTGCACAGCTTTCTTCCCTACCTAGGAGTACAAAAGGCTCGCATTACGTATAGTATATGGTGTGATAGGGCGATCTATTGGTTCCTCACTACCGGTCTTCCCCTATTTAAACGGGCTCCCATTACTGCTACTGGCCCCCCTCACTGATCCACCCTCAGCGGACGACATTTTCGGCACGTCTATCTGAATCCCCAAACACGCTGAGCGAAGCCTTTGGCACGTCCTTTGAGTCCCAGTCACGTCACGCGACGTATTCCGCACGTCTTCTAAGTCCCTGGCACGTAGAAGACGTCTGGGTATTTTCCTCTATCTTCGCGCTCGGTAACTTGAGCAGTATCGATTGGTGGTAATCAATACTTCAAAAACGAATTTCAGATTCGTTTTTCGACTGCCTCGACTGCCTCCAGAGCTAAAGTTTTAAACCGCCTAGACGACAAAAAACCACAAAAAAAACCACAAACCACAAAAACCCCCAAATCCAAAAAAAATCCACAAAAAATCTATAGCTTGATCAATATCCATTGATGGAGATCGGTACTTCAAAAACGAATTTCAGATTTGTGTTTAGAGACTTCGACCACCTCCAGGGCAGAAGTTCCCAGGAAGGGAGAAGACGTCTGGGTATTTTTCGCTATTTTCGTGTTTTCGTGCGTAATTCACCCCCCCCCCTATTTCCCCCGCCCACTATTTTATGACTAAATCCACACAAAAAATCGATAATACGGCCCAAATGGATTGATGGCGATGAACACCTCAAATGTGGACTTCACGCCTTCAGCGACATCGACTACACCAGGACGGAAGCACCGGACCGCAAGAAAGATATCCACAAAAAGGTCGATAATACTGCTCATTCTGGATTGATGGCGCTCGACACTTCAATAACGGGATTCAGAGTAGCGTTCACCAACCACGATACCCCTGGGACTGAAATTTCCGATCGCCAGAACGACATCCACAAACAAATTGATAAAACGGCTCAATCTGGATTGATGGCGATTGACACTTCAGATTCGGACCGAAAGAAAGATATCTACAAAAAATCGATAATACCGCCCAAATGGATTGATGGCGCTCGACACTTCAATAACGGAATTCAGAGTCGCGTTCACCAACCACGATACCCCTAAGACTGAAATTTCCGATCGCCTAAAACGACATCCACAAAAAATCGATAATATCGATCGATATCGATTGGTCGACTTCAGATTCGTGTTCAGCGACCTCGACTACCCCCAGGGCTGAAGTTTCAGGACGCTTGCACGACATCCACAGAAAAATCGATAATTCGATCGATATCGATTGCCTCCCCTGCTGTGAACGCCTCCCGTCGATGATCATCTAAATGCCCTGGCACGGTTGTCGACGCGTTCTGCACGTCTACGGCATTGCCATGCAGGGTTGCCGACGTGTTCGGTACGTCTACGGCATCGTCAGGCATGCTTGCCGACGTGTTCGGTGCATCTACGGCATCGCCAGGCACGTAGAAGGCGTCTGGGTATTTTCTGCTATTTTCGCGCCCCTGATGTTTCAGCCCCTGATGTTTCCGCCCCTATTTTTTGACGTGCTCCATGGCTAATCGCTTAGCCCGTTATTATAGAGTATGATAACGTAATTAATCAAACTTTTCTGGTCGTGTTAGCGCATTCGGAAGAGATCCCGGCTGTGATTTGTCTATCGACTAACCACCGCAGATCATTGTTTAGGCCAAATTCGCATTCAAGTTCCTCCGCGTTATCCCATCAAACTTGAATGCATGGCGCATCCCGCAAATGAAACAACTAATGTTGACCGTTATCTCTGTTCGCCTTTCATAGGAAATGTTGATGGCGAAAGTAGTAAAAAAGCTTTTGTAAGTGCTTAAAAATATTTCAAAGATCAGAGCTGATATTGGTTATTCCTTCTGGGACACGACAGGAAACTCACGTTGTGTCGAGAAATCTTATAGACTCTCGATCCGAAGGTCCCGCACCTCAGAGTGTTCAGGTAGGCAGCTGCCCGTATAGGTGACCTTGGCGAAATTGCGGCACCGTTTTTCAATCTGCCGTTAGTGGAACAACACACCGACGCTCGTAGTTCTGGCGCATTCTCGTTGTCGGTCGCCTAATTAGATTTATATCGCATTTGAACTGCTGATTGAATTAGCCCCTTCATCTCTGGCATCCTTACAGAAACAAAGTCCTCAAGAATGAGAAGTCTAAAAACCTTCATTGCACAACAGGTGACAGAGGAATGAATCACGCCGGTAGTAGGTACAATTAGTCTCAGAACGCCATAATAGCCTAGGCGGCGGAAAAAATCTGGAACAACGACACCGCAACCTCGCTATAAAGACGGGGATTTATGTGATCGAGCGGCACTGCTCTTGACGAAGGCGTGCCTTCTTCGGGAGCTACTTCTCGCTCCATTCAAGTTGTTTTCATCGGCTGGATCGCTGTAATCTAGCTGAGCATGAAATATTGGGTTGGCGCCTCAGAAACGGCACCACTCGTCGTTTTTCAAGTTTTTCCATAATTTTTGCAGTTCAGAAGTACAGTCAGAAGTTGCCGTAATGAGCTTACTTTTCACCACCACCAACAATTATTGATACTGTATTCATGAGAGCTATTCCTTTAGAAAGTGGGCAGAATAAGGCAGGAATCTAAACCCGTTTTGGGGTTCCTAGGTGCCAATCCGAACTGCGCATCTCATTTTCAATCCAACCTTCTGAGCTCATCCAGATTCCACGGCGTTTGCCGGAATCGCCTTTAGCTTCTGCCTCCTTGGCACATAGATAAATTGTACGAGTTGGCTTCTATCTTCTTTCTTTCTTTTCTTCTTCCTATATCCTATTGAGAAAGAGAGAAAGGAACAGAAAAAACATCTGCTGATCCTTACTCACTGAGTAATCAATCCAATCACTGTAGTAATTTAGGCGTGTGTTTTGCTTGCTTCCTTCAGCTATACTACGATTCTTGCATGGCGCTGTTGTGTTGTCCTAATAGTGTTTTTTTGGCACGTTAGCCTAGACTAGTTAGTTAACGTGGACTAAATAAATAAATAAATAAATAAAATCACGGTACCATCATTCCACAGCAGAGATAGATATTTCCCCAGTACCATACAGCTCACGGACCTCATCTACTAGAACTCGCTCCTGATGGTACTCATGAGAAAAAAGGAAGTGGAGTTTTTTATTTCATCATTTTATTCACTTCTATTTTAATCATATTTAGGAAATTTGGCGTAATAAGGTAACATTAATTACAATAATGACAAGGTTCTTAAGGTTTCAGCTATTAGGGTGTCTCATGTCGCTAATGTAATGTCGCTTCAGACCTAAAATTTAAATTCAAAGAAAGCAAGTAAAACCAAACTTTATTCGGTAATGTGTTCTCCAATATAAAACTTAGAAAACAGCAGCCCGAAGAAATCATCGTATCGTGCACTCCGCGCTTTTTGTTAGACTTCAGTTCAGGAATTACTGAGATCTCATACCGTAAAATAAAAAACGAAGACGCGTTGGTCAATCTCTTTTGGGATGCGCCCCGCATTCTATTTTACTAGATGTCGTGGAGGCAATTTGAATCCATATTTGGCCTATACAATGGCATGCCGAGGCCAACAACGAGTAAGTCAGACCCGTCGCAGACAGGCCCGGTAGCAATTCTCAGATGAGAAGGAAGGCTTGGTTGGGCTGGGCGGGAAATCCGAAGCAGGAACATGATATCGGGTGCTCGCTACAGTCGGCGCCTGTTCCAACTGCGCTCCGCGCTTCAGCTCATAGCTTAGCCAAACGAATTTTCATGAGACCTTATTGCTCCAAATAGAACAGGGAAAGTCCTGCCACAGCATTGGAACCGGAACTTAAGATAAGTGACATCTAATGGTGCAGAGCATATGCGATTTAGAAGATACAGATGCACGTTTCCTGGTACCACAGATGCTATAATTCTGAAGAATAAGAGGAATTCATAAAAAGGGATTCAGAGGCCGAATTCGCGAATGACTTCACCCATGGTTCAGCGGGTAGAAAGTAGAAATGAAAGCGTCACTTGGAATTCATCAGAGCGTGGTGGTGGTGAATGGTGGGGTGGAATTACATCATTCACCAAATTATATCACGCCGTGAATACCAAGCTCTTCCCCTTTCCGCTATCTTCTGTTTGTAAACTTTTCCACTACTATTAACCGTTGACCCTACCAATCGTGAATCCGGTATCAGTCTTCCGACTTAGAATGACTGTTGCAGCCGAAGACTCGGCGTCTTTCGGGAGCCTCAGGTAATTCGGAACACAAATTCTTCAACTTCAGGAGTAAAAGCAGGTTACTGGCTGTCGACGTCTCAGTTAAGAGCGAATTCCAGAGTTCCACGCTATCCCCGCGAAAGCTTGCGTGGTCGAGGACACTTGATTCCGCCGAGATGTCTTCAGTGAATCGTCCATTCAGGCCGCTAACAATGGATATAATTGCACCATCCACCCCGTCACCATATATTTCAGCCACTCTGCGGCACTGTTCTTCGGTCGCACTCAGGCTGCGCTCTCCGAAGACGAACTCACTTACTATTAGACAAGTCGCCCATCCACTCACTCAATTTTTGAGCCGAACGCATAAGAGTGAGGCTGAACTTTTCTTCGCTGAGGATTTCGTCAAACAGGAACCATTTGAGTCGGACACTTGATCGTTTTGGCCCCTTGTTGCCATAATAGTGACGCTTAGAGCTCTACTCAGGCGAACAAATAAGTTCCGACGGTGGTTCACTCGGCCAACGTAGCCCTCTGCTCAAGTGGCTTGGAAAGGGTTTCAGCTGTCTGCATCGCACCTTGTAAATGAGCGATCGGTTCGACGGTTTACGATCCACTTCCAGCTGGGTTGTTTTGGATAACATCTAGGAAACCACGTCTAAGAAGAAACACATTTTAGGGTTTAAAAGTTTGTATGTCGCTTAACTTTAATTATGAACTAGCTAGGTCCGCGTGGAAGTAAAAAAGAGAGTCGTTCACCATTAATGATGCGGAGTAGAGGTCTGCTGCTCTATCTCTCCTGAGATGAGCCAAGCATCTTACTCTATCAAACGTTGTGGAGGCGATCTGAGTGCGTATTTGGCTTGTACTCTAACTTGCGGTGGCCATCCGGTAGAAAAGGTCAGTGTTTCATCCTTCCCAAGTACGATGATGAAGTAAGATTGGCACCATTCCACTCATCTCGGAAGAATGGAAGGCTTGGCTTGCATGGGCGAGAAATCCGAACAGTGAAGCTGGAATAGGGTGCGTGCGGCAGCCAACGACTCCTCAAACTGCACTACCACGCGCCCTTAGATCAAATGTGTGTTCAGGTCAGAGTTTCGTAATTCAGATACGCAATCTAATCTTCTTCTTCTTCTTCGTCTTCTTCTTCTTCTTCTTCTTCTTCTTCTTCTTCTTCTTCTTCTTCTTCTTCTTCTTCTTCTTCTTCTTCTTCTTCTTCTTCTAATCACTCCCACGATATCCTTCGGACCGAGAGTCTATGATAGAAGTATAACGCATGGCGCATACCAAACAGTATAACGCTGTCCCTTATCTTTACAATTAATTTGTCTTATAGGTTATTCGACTTACATCTATGCAAAAGATCTGTGTCAACAGAGGTTCATAGTTGTGACCGGAATGTTACTATATGTCTATTCCATGGCGGCGAGTAGCGCAGTCGGAGAAGGTACCGGCTGTTGCGTGCTCCCAATACCAGGTTCCTGGTTCGGATTCCTCATCTAGGCAAACCAAGCCTTTCGTACATCTGCGGTCGGTGAACTGGTACCTCAGTTGTCTGGGAGGACAAAGCGCTGACTTGTTCCTTGGCTGGCCACCGCAAGTCATTGAATGGTAAAATATGCATTCAAATCGCCTCCACGACATCCCGTAGAAGTAGAATGCGTGGCGCATGCCGAAAGGAATTGATTAACGCCGTCCTTTATCCTATTGTTATTATCTATTCCATAGCCTCTTAGACTTTCGCTTCCCATTACCTGCATGAGGAAAAGTAAACCAGTCCATGGTACATTCCCAAAGAAACACAGGGCAACAGTATCGATCAAGCTTTGCCGGCGAAAAGTACTATCAAACGACGAACCAATCGTAGATGAGCTCATTGTTATGTGAAAGGATGAGGGATGTCCACAGGATGTCCAGTGCGGACCACGCCTAGGGGAAAGCCTCGGTTCTGGAGCGAGCGCCCCCACGCATGCTCGCACGAACGCTGCCAGACCAGTGTCCTTGAGTCAATCGTCGAGATGGCTGCTCGTCAATTGATAATCTCCGCCAAGAACGCTGCCGCGCTTACTTTCAACTAATGGAACGAGTCCTTCCAGTTGGGATGCGCTGTAATATTCGTTCCTCCTCGGTATTAAATGCGAACAATCCGATGCACTTTATCGCCGTGGTCACCGAGACTGGCTCGTCCGGTTCCCGTTTGTGCGCTTCGGCTCCATAACGGCCGGCATTCATTGCGCTTGCGGAACAAATTGGACGAGTTTTCTCAATGCATTCCTCGATTGCTCCTTCAGACTTCAGAGGCGATTCTAGTAGAAGTGATTTGCGAGGGCAGACGCTCACTTCTATCCACGAACGCCTTTAAGCCGATCTATTCTTGCGGATTCTATCGTCACTCCACTCATGATCTCAATTGCCTTATCGATTCTAATCGTTTTTTGGCTGTTCTCTGCATTTGTCTTAGAAAGCTCAGCAACATCAGAACCCACATTAGCTCGAATAGACCTCATTAACGTCTGTCCTTCAAAAAAACCTTTATTAAAAATGTCTTTCACCTACAGAGCGGGTAGCCTCTACTCGAAAATTGCTGAAAACATTCAGTACCTACTGTTACCGGGACGGATGAAGACTCGCGTGGAAACGATGTTGTATAGATACGATTTTTCCTGAGCATGTTAATGGCTTTACGTCGCTTCTTTTGATTGTGAGGAACCGGAGCTTCTAATCGATTTGGAGTGAGTGCGAGGGCCGCTTAACACCGCTACAAATTTAGGACAAATTCATTCCTATAGAGCAGTCGAAAGAGCGTCCGATTCGGTTCATTCCCAGTCGGGGGGGGGGGGGGGGGGGAGGGGGAGGGCTCCACTCCATAATGACATGTAAATGCCACCAGTTTACGCATAAATACATGCAACATAACCCATGAACGACCTTACCTGATCCCCCTTCTTTGGAAATCGTCGATCTTGGCCTGAAATATAAAATAATCGTTACAAAACTGTTAAGAACCTGCAGCGGCGCTGCTCGTAATACCCATTCAAATTCCCGCGCTATCGTTATAAATGCGCGTCGACTCACTCACCGTTGGGCAACACGTAAAGGCACACCTGCGGGCAGTACGTATCACTCCACGGCCAATTTATTAGGTTGCATGTGGTCCGCGTCGATCTTCGTCGTCGAGTTTGTAGCAATTATTTATATTTCTGGTCAGAATCGACGATTTCCAAGGGAGAGGGATAAGATAAGGTCGTTTATGTGTTATGTTACATGTGTATTTATGCGTAAACTGCCGTTTGCATGTTATTATGAAGTGCCCCACCCCGATTGGGATTGCACCTCCAATTCCTACGTCGCTGTTCTAAGGATGACGATTCCCTTTTAGCGCATGTTAGCGCTGACAGTGGAATGACCGGCTGTTACGCTCACACCGACTCGAGGTACTTGGTTCGGCCCATGCCAAGGCCACTGAAGCCTTCCATCCCTTCGGGGTCGATGAATCTCTCTGGGAAGGAGAAAACGCTACATTGTCTATCGCTGGCCAGCCCTACTCATTTTAAAGGCCGAATACGCATTCAAGCGGCCTCGTCGAAACCTCCAGAAGTGCGTTGCGTGGCGCATCCCAAAAAGCTTCGATTAAAGCCAGCCTTTATAGTTTTATTTATTCATTCAAGACGTAGAAATTTTTCCAACATAAGAATGAGAATAAAGGAAAAAGGATAACGTTAATCCGCACTTTTTATGATGCCCCACGCATTTCTTCTGCAAAATAGAGGTTGTAGAGACAATTTTCACATCCGGCCGATTCAATGACTTGCGATGACCACCCGATGGACAAGTAAGTGTCTATCCTTTCCAGAAGATATGAAATAAAGGACGTCGTTAACCAAGTCGTCGTTAACTATTAACTATCGACCCTGGAGAGATGGAATGCTTGGTTGGCTTGGCTTGGAAACCCAAACCAAGAACCTGGAATCAGGTGCACGCGACAGTCGGTACCACATGCGACTACGCTACCGTGCGCCTTTCAAGCATAAACAGTGTGACATGTGTAACAAGCATTGTAAACAAATGATAACGATATAATCAACCATGAAAACGGCGGGCTACGATGTCAGCCTTGGCCAGCCTTGGAATCTGGTCGGTAGGTCTCTTGATTCAGCAAAATCACAGTCGCTCTTGTCGTTAAATTTCGACAGACATTGACGCTCTGATGGCTTTTCCCTACCTCTTGCGGTCTCCGAGAATCGTCCAGACGACTATGTAATTGTGAGCAGGGAGCAAGACGTCTTCGACTTTTTTAGTACTTTCAAAATGTGCGAAGTCTCAAGACTCTTTTTAGCGCAAAGTGCTCAAAGTGGTGCCGTGAGTGCGTTCACAATTCAGTGGGCGATGTCGAGTGGCAGCTGGAGTGAGAAGACCTTGACATTTTTCGGCTCCGTGAATCACTTTTCTTTCGCCACTGCGAACATATCGTTAGCCTTTGTCGGGCTGTCGTTTGATGAATCGCCAGTGAAGTCAGAAATCGAACAATTTGCGATCTTCATGTGAGTCTTCAAGAAGTCGACAATCAATGCACCTGGGGCTTCGGATTGGACGCCCTCAGAAGAGGGTTGTAACGACGGAGACCGGCTCGCCCGGCCTCCTGCGGACCTAACCACGGTGACATTGCTGGTTTGGGTGGCTTGCCACCGCGTCTGATTCGATTTCACGGCCCCGATCGTCGTTCCAGCTCATCGCCTCCTCGTTCAACTCTCAGCTCCTTTGTGAGCCGAGTCCGATGGGCAGATGGCGGGGTTCGCCGCTCACAATTAGCCCTCAACTGCTACTTGAGGAACCTAGATCTCGCGCTTCATTGAGCATCTCTGCTGCATAGATAGATTCCTCGATCTCCAGAGGCCCTGCACCTTCGAGATTTCTATTCTTCAGCGCTTCTGGCCCAATCAGTCTTTCCTCAAATCCCTGTGTACTCTTGACTCTCGTCATCGCCGCCCCTCCTGGCTGAGAAGACACTGCTGAGCTTTGACCAGATTCAATCCTCCTTCTCCTCCAATAGCCTGGGGAATTCAGCACTGAAATTAGACTGCGACTTCGTTTTGCAAATGTCCAACTCCATAGTGGCGACTTAAACCGCCCCTCTGAGCACGTTGTTGCATTTGTGAACTTTGTTCCAATCCTCATTCAAAATCGTTGCCAACCTTCATTCAAAACGTTCGTGGTAAAGAAATTCTTCAGCTCTACTTATCTATGGCTGTTGTAGTCTTCTAATGGCAGAACTGAAGAAACTGTATCAAGTGGAATAGCAATAGAAATATTAGAAATAGAATAGAAAGAAATAATATATAAATATTGATAGAAATATGATAGGACTAATAAAAATAAAAGAAAACAGAAATAAGATAGAAATATTAACAGGAATAGCATTAATCTATAATGACAGTTATTCAATAACTCAGTTACGGCTGGTATGCGTCATGCAGTCTACTTTTTTATTAATAAATAATGTACTGAGGAAAGTTCGAATACATCTGGTGCATGAAAAGCATCATTAATTAGTAAACGCAAAGGAAAATAAGGTTTAATTGGTTTGCTCGCAGGGATTCCCAATCAAGGAAAGGGTCGGTTTGACCTTGGTTTCAATGTCAGAAAACTTTCTCAAAATGTCAACAAATCATAATGTTGGCATGTAGCTCAGATGTTAGAAATAGCAAAAATGTGAAAATTGCCAAATTGGACCTGTTCTTGTACGGAGGTGCTGCATCCTCGCTCAACTTGATCTTGGAACCGACGCTCTGCCTTTAATTTAATTCGTAGATCAATCAGCATATAGGAATTGAAACTGTCTTGCATTCAATCAATCTTAGCGCAATGAAGTTCAGAACGAGAAAAATGAGGGAATATTCGTTGATCCTCCTAATAATCGTTCTTCAGCGTCGCATTCGGAAGACACTTTTTCATACTTTTCTTATTGATTAAACCCTAATAGGTAGATAATAATGAGGCGAAATAGCAAGATAGGTAAATTGAAAGGTTTTTCACAAAATATGACGCTCTTATGACTTCCTCCTCTTGGAGTCGTCAAAAATGCTTTGCCTGTTCAATTTCACCCACTACTTCTTACACTGGTTATCATCATGATGACTAGGTCTTCAAGTTGCAACTCATCATTAACGCTTCTAAGTGTTGTTGTAACGGACAGGAGGAACAAACTGTGCTTGAAATATCGATTATGGCTAAAATTTTCCAAGACCTAGAAATCCGACGTTTTTCCTTGATTGGGAATCCCTGACAGAAACAATTGCGGTAGCAATAATCCGACTCTAGAGGTCCGAAATGCTTTGTTGTCCGAGTCTCGAATCGAATGGGAGAACAAGTGAGACCCGGTTTCACTAAAGGCTTCCTAAAAAGCTATTCTTTCTCGAGAAAAAGAAAAGATCAATCCGCTAACGCCTACTAGGGCAGAGTTGCTCAAAGGGAAAACCCTTCGTTATCCACTTGGAGGAGAAGATTCAGAGGTGGACAAGCACCTAATTTGCTGGTGTTGGGACTTTTATTTTGAGTCAGTTATGAGAACGTCTTCTCCTATAAACATTTGCTACGTTAGATCTCTCTGAAGACGAGAAAGGCTTTAGATAACGCGGCCTTGAATCTGATAAAAATTCCGCTCTGGACAACGTTCTATGGTAACGGCCAAGAGGTGCTAAGTAAATGTGAATATATTGTTAGAATTAAAAAACTGGAGTTGTTTAACGAAACTGCCTATGAAATTTCAAATCATTTTCTAAAATCATTCTAAGGAGGCACCTGCGTAAGAATTGGTATGCTCGTAAAATAATAAACGACTCCTAAAGGGAAACTGTAGCGTAAGTTAAAAGTTGAAAGTTGAGTTTAAAAAAAGTTAAGTTGCAAGTTTAAAAAAACCGAAAATCAAGCCTTTCACACACGATCGCGTCGACTACGAAAAGATCAGTGGTTCGTCATCAAGCATGTTTCGTATGAAAATGGAATTTAAATGAAGTCGTGGAGGTGCCACAGCTTGTAACTGAAAAATCTATCGCACCCCGAGGATTGTACATGAAATAAGCATCGCTTTGCTGAGTTATGTACCCTCTAGTTCTGACGTCACCTACCCATCGTGCTCTGCTATAGTCCTCCAGCGCCGCAATACATAGATACGTTCCGCCTCATAAATCCGACGGCGGCTGGTGCAATTTGTTCGCCAGTTCATCACCTGTCCCACCTGTTTCCTCTCTCCAGCATTCTCGCCGCTTTTTTGTCCACGCTCGTTGTTCGTTCTCTAAGCCCCATTGAGCAGCTCCAACCACTGGTTCACTTCGCTGTCCTTCATCCTTTCCTTTGAGTTGAACTCCTGTTACGGCACCACCTGTACCTTTCGAAACTTTTATTTCAGTCGAAAATTGTTAACAGCTTGATTCAATTAGAAATCCTGCTACGGAGTTGGATTTTCATGCGAAAACCACCAGGAGATATCCTTATATGTACCTGTAAGTCTTAGTCTTGCTATGCCAATTATGTAGCAGTTCTTATTTTTCTTTTTCGAGTGACCGGCTAGTCATGCTGTTCTTGGTATTCGTCATCACATAACAGGTCCTCTATTCCTTTTAAGGTGAAGATGCCATTGGTTCATCTTTATAATTCTTCACAACCTTTGCTGGCGAATAGCGCCTAAAACTAGTTTTTTAAAAATTTCCCATGTGTTTTTGTATAATTTGCAGCAACAATATTTGAAAGGTTATTTCTTGCGCATTATTTTGTGCAAATAAATAAATAAATAAATAAATAAACAGTTCTAAACAATTTGTTCAACAGTAGTACCTATTGAAGCCGACTTGTCGCGCACATTATCCTTCCCTTCATCAATTTATGGGCGCGTGTAGCGCAGTCGTAGGAGGCGCGACTGTCGCCTGCATCCGATACCAGGTTCCTGGTTCGGATTTCCCGCCCAGGCCAACCAAGCCTTCCATCCCTCCGGGGTCGGTGAATTGGTACCAGACTCGTCTGGGAAGGATAGAGCGCTGACTTGTTCATCGGCTGGTCACCGCAAGTCATTGTATGGCCAAATACGCATTCATGTGGCCTCCACGACATCCCGTAGAAGTAGAATGCGCTGGCGCATCCCAGAGGGGGTTGAGTAACGCCGTCCTTTATCCTTTATCCTTATCCATCAATTTATACTTCTCCTTTCTCGTTGACACCGAATGATGGCATGTCTAGATAGAGAAGCAGAGAATTCCACATCGATTTGGACGATGCTTAGGGCCTGATCATAGTCCGCGACGAGAGCGACAGGAGTGATGGTCCCAATTATAGTTGCGCTCTCAAAATGTTTCGAACATTCGAGCCGTTTTGAATGATCACAAAATTCGAACATTCGAATTCGAATATATTCGACAAAAGCGTTTTTCTGATTATTCGCATTCGAATACATTTAAAAAGCGCGATTTTGTGAATTTCGAATTCGAATATTCAAATTCGAACGAAAATCATTTGAATGCTTTTTCGAATAGGTCATTCGAGTACGACTATAGCTCCAATACATATCGATGTTTCCCGTCAACATTTATCGATTCGTACGAGACCCAGCCGTCCCCGTCGCTTCCGTCGGGGGTATGAACAGGCCCATACCGCTGCTTGCTTAATGTCCAACGAACATCGAATCTGGCCCTTAGGTCGACAAGCTAGGTGTTGCCCTAAAGACGGTGTTTCGGCGATTTTGGGAGCTGCAGTTAGGTCATCAGAATAGGGTGTGTATACCAACAGACCATGTAAGGCATATTGTAAGCGCTGTAGGAGGAGCCAGTTGTGGTAAGCAGTAACACAATCATTCCTCGTCTTTATTTTTTAGAGTCATTTTTCTAAACCACCTTAGTTCAAAGCAGTGGAACCACGACGTCCTCGTTTCTCTAAGGCCTTCCAGATTCTTTCCTCAGCCATGTATGGCCTGCCACTTTCCAGATAGACGATCCGCGGAACGCCGTCGTAGGTAAATGCCGTTTTCGCAGAATTTGTTGCAGTCATAATTAATCCGTCAGTGGTTCTTAGACCGAGGAGATATATATAAAGGCTGGTGAGGATGATGAATGCGTTTGGAAGCTAGAAGAGACTCGCGAACCGATTTTGCATCATCTATTGGAGCTTCGGCTTTAGCATTTACGCAAAAACTAGAGCACGTGCACATGACTACTTTTTAAATAGCTGTTCTTTACTCATTCGTTTTATCACCTAGCCTTGATAAATGTACTTTACTTGGCATGGTGACGTTCGTTTTTATCAGAAAACCGGTTAAATTAGCCTTCATAGATAGTCTTGGAAAAAAAGCATCACTGTAGAACCTGTTCACATACGGCGAAAATTACTGTCGTTTCATGACTAAAAGAAGCTGAAAACGATCTTTTTGTTCTGGAGTCCCAAAATAGAAAGCGATTCTGCTCGACAATAACAGGGCAACTTACTATGTTGAAGGCGATATTTGATGTAATCTGACCGATCTGCGAAATACCTAAACTCGGCTTGAAATATCCTACATCTTCAATTGGCACAGAGATGTCGATCTCTATCAATAGCAGTAAATCAAAAAGAGAGAAGGGCGCGTTTATAAAACCCGTTTTTAGGAGGCAACGCCAAGTACCCTACACATTTCTACGACCAAGTCATGAATAGGACCACGAAGACAATTGCGGCACTAATTATCCGACTCGGGTGTCCGGGTCTCGAATTAAGGGAGCAAGTATGACCCGATTTTTTCTTCGCCTGCTCTACATGCGAACAATGATTTGTTGACGTTTTGAGGAAGTTTTCAAACACTGGCGCATAGTAGCACAGTAGGAGGAGGCGCCAACTGTCGCATGCAACTCATTACAGGTTTCTGGTACGGATTTCAAGCCTAGGTCAACAAACCTTCCATCCCTTAGTGGTCGCTGAACTTGTATCGGACTTGTCTGCGAAGGATAAAACGCTCTTCTGCACATCGACTGACCACTGCAAGTCGCTGATTAACCCAAATACGCCCTCAAATGGTCTCCAGGACATCCCGTAGAAATAGAATGCATGGCGCATCCGAAACAGGAATTGTATACCGCCCTCCTTTATTCTTCAAGTCTTAATAATGAGTTCATTCGTCTGCAGCGTTTTTCCCTGGTAGATTAAGCCAAAACTCGCCCCGTTTAGATTCTTTTGCCGATCCGGTTATTGGTCAGCTTTTCTTGACTAATATGACGTGACAGACTTCTTAGGAAATCCGTAAATCGGGCAGAAGCTGCTCCGGTTAAATCTAGACGATTTTATAGAATTGCCAGCATTTCACCGTCACCAAAGATTTCTTGATGAGGTTCGGGCATTATTCGCCTTCAAATTGTTAAAGGAGACGAATCTGTTGAAGTTCGTATGCGTTTTCTCGTGTGTGTTGACGGAGTATGTTATTCTATAATAAAACCTTTACCTATATAAAGGAAAATCGTAATTAAGTTATTTTTGCTAGTTTTTTAATAGGGTCCTGGATTGCAATTGCCAATAAAATTGGAAAGCGGAGAGGATAACGAAACCTCGCCACCAAATAGGGAGCTAGAAGCAGCACGGGAAGACCATAGGTGTGTAAAAGAACAGAATTTCAAGCTTTTGTGGACTGCAGCGATCCCCTTCTGCCAGAGTAGAGGTGGCATCTCGGACCAGTTTCGGTATTTCCACAAAGCGTCGCTTTCGCCAGGCAAATAGGACAACTCAATGGTCCGCGACTAAAGGCCTTGTCTACCTCTTTTAGACGTCACATCACCTTCACGGTATGGTTGTGAGACTACCATAGTTTTCTTCAAGAAAATGACTTGATACTTCTTCAAAACGCTTTGCTCGTTTAGTGAGCATGAACAATTCCAAAGCGAAACCACCACTTCGTTGATTTCCTGAAGTACAGTTGTTCTCACTCCACAGCATTTTTAAGGTCGAACTGACCACGAAAGAAGTGGAGAGAGCGTAGAACAGGGTTTTCAGGTGTCATTGCTCTAAAAACGACGGCGACATGTGTTTATTCAAGCGTTGTTTACGAGTTTGGTGCGCGCGTAGGCCAGATGAGCAGCGGCGGCATTTTGTACTTGGTGAAAGACCTTGGACATTTACTAAAGTGTTGTAACATGACGTCTTCAGTAAACCTTTTTGTAGCGATGAGTATTTGAATTTAGCTTCGAAATGTTTGTCGTTAATGTGGTCAACAAAGGAAGGCAGAACGCGCCAGCCAATCACAGCCAGTCAGAGATCTCTCACCGATCGCGCTTCAGCAAATCAGGGCGATGACCAAACATGCTTGGTACGAAGCGACTTGACTTCCGGTGTATGATCCTCTCCGTGGGGGCCGGACCAACGACAAGTTTTTAAACGTCAATCTGCAAGTCAATCAAAACTTCGTTTTTCAACAGAGAAGAATGTCAAGCAATTTTCTTTAATGGAACTGCCAAGATTGTTATCGAAGTACACGCTCCAGTTAATCATGACATTGTCCATGTGCTCCCCGTCTGGTTACACGTCCATTCAAGGAGACCAGACCCATTCGACCTTAAAAGATCTGTTATACGCTTTCTTCTCTTCCTTCAGGGTCTGATTCCAGAAAAGGCTGTGGTGCGACAAAAGCAAATGGCGAGGGTTATCGAAGTGATCTTATTGTTTGGAAAATACTTGCTCAGTAAACAAACAAAGAACGTCTTAGAAAAGTTGGGTTAATCACTCAAAATTTGAAGGAGTATAAATCAGGTGCGACCACCTTCCCCATGTAGGCCACATTAGCGACAAGCACCGAAGTGTCAGCCTATCGAAATCTGACTAAATCTGACTGAACCTATCCAACGGCTAAAATCCACATGGTCCAGGACCTTGTACTGCTAAATTTTTCCGTATTCCAAGACAACGATCGTAGCAGTACTTCATCTTCGATGACTGAGCGCTTTCTATGGCACAGCTGTGGAGGAAGCAAGAGCAGCTTGTTCGCCACTTCTTCTTTACGAAGCCGGCGTTACATGCATTCTTCCGACCACTTCGACAGAATTCATGTTTCATCTTCTCCTGTTCGGTCAGTTTCGGGGAACGGATACTGTATAAATACCGTACCGTTAGTTTGCGGATCGAGGCTGCCCTCCAAAATTTCGACGAGCTAAAGTCGGATTGTTGACGCCGTGGGAATCCAGAAACAGTGTGATCATCGGACATGTCTCGGGAGACATCTGCTGCATGGTGTCTGATCCTCTTGCTCCTTCAGTGGCAACCCATTTCTTCGGCAGTTTTACGATTATTACGGGCAGATGGCCGGCCACACGTTGGCTTGAAATCTGGTTGAGTACTTGGCGTTGTCTGAAGAGGCGCCCTTGTCGCATGCACCCTGAATCAAGGTCCTTGGTTCAAATTTTCCATCCAGGCCAACCAAGCTCTTCTTCCTTTCGGGGTCGGCTTGGTACCAGCCTTGTTTGGGAAGGATAAGACATTCTCTTGTCTATCGACTGGCCACCATATATCATCGTATATGCAAAATTTTTAGACTGTTATTTCTAAATCGTTTCAATCGCCTCTAGAATATCCCGTAGAAGTAGATGCGTGGTGCATCCAGCAAGGCGGTTGAATGTCGTTGTCCTTAATCCGTTGCCGTTATTTCACGAGCCAAGGTCTCCCTCCAAGACACTATCAGCTCCAACGCAGTGTTCTGCGACCGACTCAACTGACCGCAGAGTGTCGTCGTGTGGTAGTGACGATGGTCGTGAACTGCGGCGGTCAATGGCAATGGCATGTGTTCGCCCGACCCCCTTCCGCGCACGAGCGCCACAACGGCGGCCACAAACCGCCCCTCCACCCGGCCCGGGAACCGTTGTTCCTCGATCCGTCGCTCACATGTGAATCTGATCTTTTCCTTCTTCCACTTCTTCTTCTCTCACTTTTCATTCCTTTCTCAAAAGGATTCTAACATGGCCTTAACAGCCGCTATGATTAGGAATAGTGGATGTTATTAGAAAAAAATGCTGCTGCGCAATTGATGAAAGAATTTCTGGCAGACCTCCAAATAGAGGAGAAGGGTGTTCGATTCTGCTATTCCTCCGTTCAACGTGTTATAATACTTTTGGAGTAATCAGGATTGGAAGGGGTCTGGGCTTCTTCGAGAGTTTAGTGGCTGCCCACGTTGCATGTGTTTCCATTTCAACTACTTCTTAAATGTGTATAAGGTGGACCACCTTATCGGGATTACACCGGGGTCTGCACTCTCTCCCCCAGGCTTAGGTGTTTCGTTACACAGCCTAACAGCCTACGATAGGATACAATATTTCGCTCTCCCACTTGAGGCTTGAGGTCCACCCCCGCTCGAGGAATGCGATGGAAGGGTGAACTCTACTCGTATTCAAAAAGGCAGTAAAAATTGTCATAATAAGAGTGCACCCTTCCCCTGGTATTGTGCCTTCTTTCGAATTATTTTGGGAGGAGGAGCACTATGAGAAAATGAAAATATGAAAATGAAGATGAACCTATTACGTTGTTACAGAATGTTTTGTTGCGCTCAAAACTATTGCGCCAGGCGGGACTCGAACCCTCACCGTCTGCTTTCCGGGTGGGTGCCGACAGGCCTCGAGGATACCGTGGATGTTAACATGCGGTCAAACAACGCCGTTGGTATAAGGCGTAGCATCGCTGCCCGGAAAGCAAAAGCGGGTTCGAGTCCCGCCTCGCGCAAGAACATTGATCGCAACTCAGCATTCTATAACAACGTATTTAAATCCTCTCTACCAACCACGCAAGGCTTATTCAAACGTGATAAAACATTGTTGAATAATAACCAAGAACATACACTTAGAAATAAGAAACGAAACATGAAAACTAAAACGAAGTATATACAGTAGAAATAAGAAAATTTTGAAGGAGCTTAGCGGTCACGAGATTGGTCACTAGCTGCATCTGCTAGGAAGGTCTTTATGCCTGCTCACCAACCTTCATAATGCTTCTATTATATATATACCAGTCGTACGTCGGCCTAGCGGCCGCCTACGACTGGTTGGGGGCTTCGCCCCCAAACCCCGACAATAGGACGCCATGGCCGCTACGGGTTTCCTATTCTTCCCTAGGCCTTCCGACTTTGATGCTAATCGAGATGGATCGATTGATCCGACTTCAGATTCGTGTTCAGCGATCTTGATTACCCCCAGAGCCGAAGTTTCGCGTCGCTTGAACAACATCCACAAAAAATCGATAATATCGATCGATATCGATTGTCCGACTTCAGATTCGTGTTCAGCGAACTTGATCACCCCCAGAGCCGAAGTTTCGCGCCACTTGAACGACAGCCACAAAAAAATCGATAATATCGATCGATATCGATTGGCCGACTTCAGATTCGTGTTCAGCGACCTTGATTACCCCCAGAGCCGAAGTTTTGTGCCGCCGACATGTTCGTCTGCAGCTCGCCATGCACGGTTGCCGATGTGTTTGGCACGTCTACGGCTCGCCATGCACGGTCGCCGACGTGTTCGGCACGTCTGCGGCTCGCCATGCATGGTTGCCGACGTGTTCGGTACGTCTGCGGCTCGCCATGCACGGTTGCCGACGTGTTCGGCTGCCGCGCCCCAACTCAAGTGTGACGGAAACACGCACGCACACACACACACACGCACGCTTGCTCCTTTATATATAGTAGGATTTTTTTATTATTATGCTCTTATTATGTTCCTCACCTTTTTCTCCTTTTTATGTTATTTCTGTGCTGTGTTGACAAAGTAAAGGATGAAAGTATAAAACCGCCCTTGGTTCATTTCCTTGGGGATTGCGCCACGCATTTCACCTCTACAAGATGTCGTGGAGGCAATTTGAATGCGTTTTTCACCTACACATTTACTTGCGGCGGACATTTGGGTAGGAATGAACAATTTAGTGTTTTATCCTTCGCAGGAAGCCACATGGTGCAAAATTCAAAGTTTCTGGGGGATGAAAGGCTTCGTGAGCCTGGACTGAGCCTAATCTACAGAATTCGAGGAGCACGGCCCAGTCAGCTCCTGCTCCGACTACGCCACCACGCGTTCACAATATCCGCTGCCCACAGCACGAGCGATATAGTACCGCACGAGGCAACATCCCACTAAGTACCAGATTTCTGGAAGGTATTCTCTTCTGTGCCCTATTGCACTGGATTGGCTTCAGATGAGTTTCAGTTTCTTAAAACTTATACTGATGAGCCACGGGGAGGTGCTATGACATAGGTTCGTCTGAAGTTGTGGCGAAACGAACCTATCCTACTTAAAATGATTTTGTTCACTTATAGCATTTTCTACATTTCCAGTCTCCCTTTGGATGTTGGCATGCGTTGAAATTTTGGTGGCACTGTCGCCGACACTATACTCGTCGCTTTAGCCACCTCGGTGTTACCCTAGTCTTACATCTAGCCCTTAATATGCGGTGAAAGCCTCACCGTCTGTCATTCATCTAGGGTTCACTGTTCGAAAACAGTCGAAGACAGGAAGGACTAGTTAATGGGCGGAGACGTATTAATGTCTCTGTTTACTATTTAGTTTCGCCGAACACGTCTTTGCTGCCTAGTGAGAAATTAGATGCGATTTCCTCGTGCAGAGCAACCAGAAGCAATGAGGAAGTGCTCTACATATTCTTCTCCGTGAACAATTTCCCTAAGATGGAAACAACCATGGAATAAAAATTAGGCAATATCAACAATCTATAGCTCAAGACATGTTTTTTACTCGAATTGGATAAGGACCTTTTGGTCTCTATCTAAGAATAAGGATAAAGGACGGCGTTACTCAATCCCTTCTGGTATGCGTCACACATTCTACTTCTACTGGATGTCGTGGAGGCGATTTGAATGGCCATACAATATTTGGCCATACAATGACCTGCGGTGGCCAGCCGATGAACAAGTCAGCGCTTTATCCTTCCCAGACATGTGTGGTACCAATTACCGATCCCGAAGAGATGGAAGGCTTGGTTGGCCTGTCGCCTGCACCCGTTACCAGGAACCTGGTATCGGGTGCAGGCGACAGTCGGGGTCTCCTCTGACCGAGCTACATGCGCTCTTGATTTCTATCTATTGAAATTAGTTTAGCTTTAGGCAGTGGAAGTTAAATTCAGTGACTCGGTTGTCATCAGGCTGCCAATTGCCAAAGCATGCAATTCATTATTTTGACAACGCCACCGAGAGGTAGAGTGCGTGTGCACCTCTGTGAGGTATACCATCTCTGAGGACAGCTATTTGTTGTCGCAGACTTCAAAGGCTGAGGAGGCGTCGGCTGTCGCGTATACCCCGAATCGAGCTCCTTGGTTCGAAACTTGTCCGGACCAACCATGTCTTCTCACCCTCTAGGTTGGGTTGTTGGTACTCGACTTGTCTGTGAAAAGTAAACAACTGAATTGCTGAGTGGCCATCGCTACTCGTTGCGTCCACGATTTTACGCTGAAGTAGAATACGTGGCGCATCCCAAACATCTACTCTGTTCTTTATCTGCGAGAATTTTCGACGACTGAAGGGACGAAAAACTTTTCACCCTTCCTTGACTCTAAAGTTGAGGCACTATAAGCGTACTTTGATTTCACCGATTGGGGGACCTAGGCTGTCCTTGAGCCAAAGTGCAGCAAATTTCAACTAGCGGCCTTGTACTCAAGTCTTGCTAGTCAACTGAATACATCAACCTCTTGACCTTGAATTATCTCTTCCGATTCTCCTCAAGTGAACCGTTATTGCAAGTAAAAAATCACTACAGTCTGGGGAGGGGGTTCTACCGCTTATCTCTTCCCAAACGTGAACGTCTTACCATATTTATCATGTGCATACATATTCCTCTGCTTAACGTTTTATTTTAGTTCTATTATATGGCAACATTATCTATTATTTACTAAAAGGTATAAAGGACGGCTTTACTCAATCCCTTTTGGGGATGCGTCACGCATTGCAGTTCTGCGAGATGTCGTGGAAGCGACTTGACTGCGTATAATCCGAACCGGGATCCTGGATTCGGTTGAACGAGACAGCCGAGCTACCAAACACCCATTCCTGTTAATATTTTTAAGTTTTTAGGCAAAGCATTTCGTTATTGAGAAGAAGGAAAAGGGTGGACATCCGCTCTGGAATCGCATCAGAAGTTCTTCATTTAATGTGGTTACAGGGGTAAATATGAACTTCCTCCAAAACCCGATCGAGTTGCAATCGATCTTTGTCCTGATTCGGCATCCGGTCATCCAACGCGAATCCCGCTGACCTTCAGAAATGGGCTGCGCCTCAGTCGATCTCTGTCTATTTTTGTTCGATTTTTATTGCTCCCGTTTCACTTGTCGATTGGCATCTTCCACGACCACAGATCATCGATGAGTTCTTGATTTCTTCTACGCACATAATCGTGTAGTGCGGAACCGGTTCCCAAACTTTTTGCCTCTGAACCACTCACGAATTGTTACCTAGTACCTTCCTTTCGGCTCCATACATATTACTCACATATCATAGGATAGCACTCTATCATATGTGCGTATTTATAACCACTTTATGTATTTTCAACCTTATCGGGGATCCATAAAACCTATTATATATCATACATCGGAAAGAAGTCTAAAGTTTAACTTTAATCGGTCTACTTTATTCCAAGAAAAAGCTAGCGTCTGGACCTCTGCACATCTGTCCGTGTGTTCGTTTGTTCGACAGACTAAGTCTATTAGCGTAATAATTTTGCTGAAATTTGTCTTTTTGAGGTGTGAAGTAAATAATATCGATCAGGCAACCGTTACGGTCGATTTTATCAATTTTTGTCTGGAGATGATCGTTTCGGATAGAAGTCACGTGAATACGTTAGTCGGTATACAGACTTCACAACAGATGAGTAAAGGAAGCACGTTGTTATCCAATCTCTTTTGGGTTGCGCCAGGCATTCTACTTCTACGGGATATCGTGGAGGCAATTTGAATGCGCATTTGGCTTACACTATCACTTGCGGTGTCCAGTCGATGGACGGGTTAGGGATGTAACTTTCGCAGTCAAGTCTGGTACGAGTTCCACGATCCGAAAGAATGGAGGGCATGCTTGGGCTGGGCGGGAAATCCGAACCAGGAACCTGCAATCGGGTACACGCGACCACCGGCACCTTCTCCGTCTGCGCTACCACGCGTCGTAATAAACAAACATTACTAGCAACTGCAATTTTTATTGGAGGTACGAAGCCCCTCCGCGATAGCCCTATGTTGCCTTCAATATCTCGTGGCGGTCTCTATCAAGAATTTGATTGACATCTCCTTTATCCTTCTTTGTTGCTAAATTTTCAAAGTAGTAAACATTCCAGGGTAGTAAAAATGCTTCAACACATTTGTTTAAGCCTGGAGTGGCTGACGTAGAGGCTATATGCTGTTACAGGATGTTTTGTTACGATCAAAACTCTTGCGCCAGGCGGGACTCGAACCCGCATCTTCTGCTTTCCGGGCAGCGATGTTTGCCTTACACGGCGAACACAGCTGCCCGAAAAGCAGAAGATGCGGGTTCGAGTCCCGCCTGGCGCAAGAGTTTTGATCGTAACAAAACATCCTGTAACAGCATATTCCAGGGTAGTATTTGAAAAGGCGGGTGTGGCGCAGCCGGAGGAGTTGTCCACCGTCGCGTACACCCGATACCAGGTTCTTGGCTCGGATTTGCCGCCCAGGCCATCCAAGCCTTCCATGGGTCGGTGAATTGCTACCAGACTCGTCTGGGAAAGATATATCAGTGATTTGTTCGTTGGCTGACCACCGCAATGTATGACCAGATACGCATTCAAATTGCCTTCACCACATGTCGTAGAAGTATGTAGAATGCGTGGCGTATCCCAAAAGGGTTCGAGTAACGCCGTCCTATATTCCTCATCATTAAATTTTTTCAAAACAAATTGCAAGATGCACATCGTTTCCATCTCTATTCTCCAATATTTCCACCTCCTTTTCTCCATCAGGAACCAATTTTGAAGAAAAAACTTAAAAGTCGTACAGGCGAATCGACTTTTGAAAGCACATTTATCACCTATATTAGCTGCTGTTCCTTGCCCATCGAAGCGATTCACCGTGTAAACACCAGAACCGTATGCGTACATCTCCATCGTGTGCCAGAGTAGCCCAATGTGTACTCCTTGCTTCTTTCTTTAGTATTTTTTCAAATCGCATATAAAACACTAATAGCTAATAACTGCTTACCGGTGTCACGGAAGGTATCGAGTTCTGACCTTGACTGTTGTGTGGGGAAAAATAGGGTCTTGTTTTATAGTCAGAGGCTTCTTAGGGTTAGTTCAACGATGCCATGACTTTGCCAGTTCGCCCACCAACACTCAAGCATTGCTGTTGGTATGTTCTAGATCAAGTTGACTGATCGCTCATTGTCCGTCCCATTCCACCGTCTTAATCGCTGTATGTAAGTGTGCCGTGGCAGTCCAAGAACTGTGCCATAAGTCACTGACGGACGGAAACGTCGCGCAGTCGACAGACCCCGTCTATCGGCGATGTCGATCTTCACGACCTTCACCTGGCATCTCAGCAATGAATGAAAACCGGTGTTCTGCCCTCGACGACGACGACGGCTTCAACCGCCACCGCTAAACCAACGCTAATCAACGCTGTGTATGTAGGTGGTGGAAGGCGCGCTTCCGGTGCACTGTTCGGGACCAGGAGGTGCTTTGTGGCAAGGAAGACGGGAACGTGCTTACTGTTGCTCTTCTTACACTGTTCTACTGAAGTTCGTCACCTCATCACCCATCTACCCAATCTACCCGTTTTTGGTCGTTGTTCCTCTATCTACGTATCTGTCCAGGTAGGACTAGGATTCTTGGGATTTGAGCTTCACTATATCCCCCAGTCTACGCTTCCGTACAACTACGATTTTGTTTAGATTAGCTCTTCAGAAAACTTGGTAGCGCAGTCGGAGATGCCGTCTGTGGCGTGCACCTGATCCCAGGTTCTTAGTTCGGATCTCTCTCCAGGCCAACATGCCTTGCATTCCTCCGGGGATGCTGAATAGATACTAGACTTGCCTGGAAGGGATAAAACAGCAACTTGTCCACATACTGGCCACTGCATGTAGCTACTACTTAAACAGAAGTCGGTTAGTAACCGAGCATGAAAGGGTTTGAAATAGGTTTACTGCTCGGTTTGAAACCCTGCCGTGTCTCAGACTCTACGTCGGTGACTAACCCACAGCAAGTGTTGCTATTGCGCCGAGCTCGATTTCTCGATTTCATGGTCGGTTACTGACCAACTTAGTGTCTGACACACGGTAGGGTTTCAAACCGAGCAGTAAATTTGCTTCAAATCCTTCCATGCTCGGTTACTAACCAACTTCTGCCTGAGTAGGCTAAGTACACGTTCAAATTATCTCCACGACATGAAGAAGTAGAAGTAGAAGAGCGTGGCGCGTCCTAAAATTGATTGTTCTTTATCCTTTATTATCCTTAAGCTCTTCAGCGCTACCATTCGGAACTCAGTCCAACGAATTTCAGGCCAATAAAGCCTTTGGAAATCTTGTGAAGGCGCAGAAACTTGACTATTGCGGTCAGTGAAGCTCAGCTGTAACTCCAGGAGCCAGCCAATGGCCCACGGCTACCGGAGACTTCTGGCTCCGTCAGTGCAGATGCCATTCAGTGCCTCGTCGTCGTTTTTTGATCCAGTCAGGCTAATCAATCGTCGTCGTTCTCGATGAGTACCTGGCCTCGTCACATGCTCCTATACCAACCAGCACACCGCTCTGCGCCGACGACAACACGCCACGTGTTTTCTTCCATACGTTTCCTTTTCGATCTCTTTTAGCCCATCGGAATTCATAGCAGCCCATGTCCCTTGGGCATTTTCTGTGAGCTGTTAACTATAACTTTATTTTTGTTGACCTATCACTCGTTTTAATATGGTGTTTTCGTCATACAAAAGCCATAGTCTTGTGCCACTTTTCAAGAGAAACGCGAGCTCTATTCCATATGCAATAAATTCTAAGAATTTCAGGTGCGATTTTATTCATAATATGAGTCTCGGAAGACGTTTTCATGAACTTGCAACCCAAAGAAGTTGGTTGAAATCTGAATCAGAGGGCTTGATAGAGCAGTTTCTCATCGTTTAAAAAATGTTCGGAGATTTCTGGTGCGGTTCCTTATGGAACTTATGAGATCCAGACACCTAGTGAACCGCCTTTTCCCTTTTCAGTGATTGGGACTTAAAAGACGGTGCTAGCAGTTAATGTGCCCTGCAATGGAAGGCGGTGGACGACCCAGACTCATCGAAAGGGCGTGCCTCCCAGAGAGCATGTGTAATCCACCTGTCCTGGCAGGCGTATGCTTTTTCTGTCGGTTCTCTGATTGGCTGTAATTGACTGATATATGTCCGTCTCGTCATGTAGTCCAATTTAACGACTAGTACGCCTTCACAAAATTTATGTAGCTGAACGAAAAGCACCACAGTGCATTAGCTTTTTAGAACTTTTGTACAGAACTGTGTCTGTAGCAGCTTTCACGAAGCATCTTCTACGACCGCTTCTGAAGAATCATTGCATCTGGGGATCTTACTCATGATTTCCACGTGCAAGGGCTGTGAGCAGTGCACGATTTCTTTTTTTTCGTGCCTATGTACAGGAAGCGTGATGATTCAATGGGGTTCTCATAGTTCACACTCTTCCTGAATTTCTCCTAAGAATTAAAAGAACTCGGAACAACGCAGGTGATGTAGAACGCCCTGTTCTTCTGAACACTCGTTTTTTTAGCTTTTGGAGTGCGACGTAAAATTAGCTCAGTGATTTATATATGCTGTAGATTTCTATCAAACAGGAGAGAACCCAGAATTTTTCATATGGCACACAAATAAATAGAGAAATTCGTAGGCTTTTATGGAGAAGGAAGGGCACGATCAGCCTAGTTGTTTGGCATTTTGTGCTTATGAGCCAACGGTCATATGTCTTCTTCGAAATGTTACGCACCTTATGCGAAGACAAAGAGGCCTCGGTGCAGGGTGCTTGATACATACTGGAAGTATGGCAACAGGTGTTTCCCATTGATGCACATGCACAACGTTATTTGTGTGCTGCATTAGAAATGTGTGACTAAGCCTATCCACTTTATACTCTTCCCTTCCAGTTTCTCTGCTTTTCTGCCGGCATCTCACTGTTTCTTTCCTGCTTTTTCCCCCTTATCACCCTTGAAGCGTCTTTTCGTTAGTCTTTTGTTCAGAGTCTGTTATTCACTCGGTGCAATCCTGGTTTGTTGGACTAGGAGGCGTTTTGCCTCACTGATCTTTCTCCCGAATTTCTTCAAGAGCTCAGTGGCTGCCTCATGGTGTAGAGGTTCTCGGACGACTTCAGAGACGAAGGTAGAATGGATTAAAGGAACACACAACCCCACCGGTTGAAATTAATGTCCCCCCCCCCAAACTAGAATGAAAAAGTCGAAAAGCACGGAATGACCTTTTTTGCCGTACTATTTTTGTAGGTGGTCGAGAACTCTTGCGACACTAATACAACAAACAAATCTGCAACGTCAGTCATTGATTTTTTTAGAGTCGTTGGGACGGGGTGTGTCCTAATCGGAGGGCATATGTTAATTTGCGTCTGCAATTCCTAGCTTGAGTTTCTACGAGAGCCTCAGCTGCTGTCCAACGATGTATGGGCTCTCATTTAAATTCAGGGGACGTGGTTATGTAGCGTAGATGACATATGAAACTGACACGTTACCCTTGCTCCCCCACCCCCACCCCCGACTGGGATAGTCTGATGGCTTGGTAGTGTAGATCGACGCTGTTGCTACGCTGGTTTCGTCACTCAGTAATTCTCAGTGAGGCATCCCCTCTCAGTTCCATAGGCATCACAGAAGAACCTTGCACTGTTCTCCTCAACTCATTACATCGGCCAATTACACATTCAGGCTGCCTCCACGATATACCGCAGAAGTAGAATTCGTGACGCATTCCGCAAAGCGATTCACCATCGCACATAGACCTTTATCCTCTATCCTTCATGTGGCCAATTAAGTGACTGAATTCTTGGGACCTCTTACGCTTGCATTTTCTAGCCTAGGCTTATTATATCTTGCCTAAGTATCTGATAAAAGGGAACTAAATAATCCTGGATAGGGCTCCAACTTGTAAATCTGTTCTCACCAAACACCACGAAGGCATTCAATTCTGTACTGATAGAAGGCTATTTGTTGCGAAGCTTTTTCACATTCACCGTAGACTTACCTGTATTCACTTAAGGACCAGTGAAGTAATGTGGCGCAGCCGTCAGGAAGCGCCAGCTCTCGCACGCATGCCGATTCAAGGTTCGCGTCTCGTCCAGGCTAACCAAACCTTCCATCACTTTGAGGTCGGTAAACTGGTGCTAGACGTGACTGCGAAGGACAGAACATTTATTTGAATCGAGTTCCTTCCTCGTTGTAATTTGCTGGGAATATCGAGTGCATGGCGCTTGCTAGAAAGCGTTAATTAGCTCAGGCCTCTAACGCTCCTAATATTTAATAGTAATTAAGCGCTTTCGGTCGTGGTAGCTCAGTCGGGGGATGCGCTGACTGTCGTCTGCACGTTGAATCAGGTTCCTGGTTCGTGTTTCCAGTCCAGGCCAACCAAGCCTTCCATCCCTCCGTGTTCGGTGATTTGGTAGCAGACTTAACTGTAAAGGATTGAGCAGTGACTTCTCCATGGCGTGGCCATCGTAAGTCATGTCAGCTCAAATAGAAACAGAATGCCTCTTCGACTCGCTCTAGATGTAGAATGCGTGGCGCATCCCAAAAGTAGTTGACTAACACTCTCCTTCATCCCTTCTAGTTACCTAACCGTTTTTGAAGTGAAATAGACGAGCAGTTGACTTTCTGACATTAGGTTGTGCACCAGAAAGTGCGCATAAGAGAGGAACGAACTTCGAATAATCTCCTCCGCGCACAAGCTCCACCTTCTAGCTCTGCTCTAAGCATGTCCTCTTCCCGATAAAGGTCCTCTAAGCCATTAACACGAAGAAGCGAGCAGATGCCAGGCATTCAGCGGAAGCTTTTATTTCCTACGTTCTTCTCGGGCACAGCAACAACATGTGACTGGGCTGATGACGAGCCCAGCCGAGAGCTGAGCGTATCATCACAAACAAACCAGCCTGGCCTCCCCCGTCGGCGGCGGCGTGGCGATTTGCACTATGCAGGCGCTCGCCATGCCCATCCTGACGACAGATTCCGTTCCGTGGCCCCAGCATTTCTCAGCGGAAAGTCTTGCGATTCTTCCGCGGTTCGCAGGCAGCTTTAGGCCCTTGCTAGTGGTGGGTCTACCGCCTGTATTTCCGGACGTCGAGACGTCTCTATGTTTACGTAGACGTCCTGTCTGTTTATGCGGCTTTCTGCAAGCCGTTGTTGTCCACTTTGCATGGATAATATGAGCAAACCTATGGTGACGCCTAGACTCCAGTGTGTTTCCGTGGTCCTTTTAAGACCTAGCACCTAAGTGGCCCTGACAACTACAGATCGTAGAGGATCAGAAAGAAGCCTAAAGGGCTCTGGTTTCATCTGTCCACTCCGACACAATGTGGCAGGAGCTGCGCATTGCTTGGAGTGGGGCTTGGAGTTACTTCCTTAGGTAATTTTAATGTTTGAAATATTTGAGTAAAACCTAAAAGCCTTAATCTAGGGAAAACATATACTTGATTATGTACATATTTCTCTATTTGTTTTAATTTAATTTTAATTTAATTAAACGAATAAAATAAATAAAAATTTGCTAAACAAACTTAAGTTAGCAATTTAAAAAGCAAGCAAAAATTAAAAGTAAAAAAGTAAAAAAAAATTTAAAATGTGGTAAATCTTAATACTTGACAGAGTTAAACGATGTCTTATTATGTGCCCTTCTTCTTCACTGAAGAGCCACGGGAGGAGCATAAAAGAAAGGTTCGTCTGAAGAAAATAGCGAAACGAACCTTTTCCATGTTCACTCCATATTTATGAATTGGCTTATTTTGTATTCTTTCGTCTTGTTGTTGTCTATTTTCTTCTCTTGTTTTCATACAAATGTTTCTTTCCTTTTTTTGTTTTCCATTTATAGGAGTGCTCCAGTGGGATGAAGCAGTCCTTCCATTGGACGAGGTCAACTCGATTCTATGGCTGACAAGTATTAGTTTGCCTCTCTTTGGCTCTGGGTGTCTGCTTCACAGAAAATGAAGGACGGCGTGAATCGATTCTTTTTTGGAATGTGCCACACATTCTACTTCTACGTTGTATCGTAGAAACAGTTTGAATGCCTATTAGACCTTAAAAATGCTGAGGTAAGCCAGTGTTTTAATTTTTCAGACATGCCGGGAACTAATTCACCGATCCCGGAGGGATGGAATACTTGGTTGGCCTGTGCGGAAACCGTCGATCCATAAGTTGATTTGGGCTGCATGTCCCACTGCGCTACATGCATCCTTTCTTGTTCTTTTTTCTTCGTCCTCTTCTTCTTTTCATATTTGCTTCATAGCTCCTTATCGAAGGAGTGCTTGATCTGGTAGCGAAAGTCAGCCGATACTTAGGCGTTGAACTTGTTGCATAAGGTGACATTGTATCTAAAAGATCATAGGATTATTGGTAGAAGGTTTAAGAACTCAAGAACAGTCTGCATCCGTACTTGCTTCTTCCTCTTCCTTTTTTACCATCAATTTATCCTCATTCTTCTTGCTTTTCATCTTGGAAGTATATTGCTTTTTTTCGTTACTTTGATTTTCTGCATGGTGGTCTCCTTCCTCTTGGCCTTCTTGTTCTTCTTCACCTTATTTTTCTTCTCTAAGGAGGTCCTTCAGTAGCATGAGGTTCAATGAATTCAAGTGGAATAATTCTATTTGGGCCAGAGACTGATTGTTTGGAGTGCTTTCTCACACATCCTTTTATATTGTACCGCCAGCACATTTTAGGTAGCACCACCTTACTATACGGCCTGTTTGAAGGGGAGTTCGATGCAACGTATTTTTATTTTGTGGAGCAACACAACGCTTTTCATTCTCAGTCTTCGTTCGGCTCTCAAAGGACCACTTCATATAATAGTGGGGCAGTTCCTGTGATTCCAATTAACGATTACCTATGCTGTTACAGGCCTTTATTCAGCTTACGTTTCAGCACCTTCACCTTCTTCGGAGCTTTTCATTCTGCTCACAAACCTTGTTTCTCGTTTTGAACGTCTTGAACGTTTAGAACTAATGGCAAAGCCGGTTTCATCTCATTCTCGTGCGGTTATGTATGTTTATTGTGGTTGTTTTTTAAACCCACAATGTCAAGTATGACGGACCTCACTAGCTCATCTTTTAACATTGATAGCAGCCATCCAGCAGATCTCAAAAACCGTCATGGTGCTTGCCGTTAGCTGATCCTCCCACGATTTTCGAATTTCTCGCCGTACGTGCCGCCGAGATCGTGCCGCGCCTCCCCCATATCTACTATAATCGTTGCGTTGTTCAGGCCGTGCTGTGCCGGTGACATTAGACGTGGTGTGAGTGACGACACGACGACGAAGAACGACGGCGGTGTATGCCAATGTGGATATTGTACGGGTGTTTTATCGTGACGTTCTTCTATCTGCTCACCGTCACCAACATCTTCGAGACGAACAAGAGCGTCTACGATTTCATCAGGAAGACGTCACGGGTGAAGTATGAACGGCAACGAGAGCAGCTGGACACGCTTCATCAAGGTGGGTTGTTGAATTCTGTTGGGCCTTTCTATTTTATTTGTTTTTAAATATTGGAGGAAGCCAGATCTGTTCAGTGAATCTCGTTGGAGTCTCTTGGCTTGGTGCATTGTCGGCAAAAAAGGCCTTAGAAATGCATGGATTTGGCGTTTATCGAAATTTCAATCCCTTAGTTGGCAATTCTGCCTCTGCCCGTTATGTGTCGTTGGTAAGAATACACCATAAACTTCTTGCATGTCCTTTAACCTTGCCGTTAGGCCGAAACTCTTCTGAAATACCTTTTCCATCAATGTGAGACTAGGTACCCATAACACACCGATCCATCTTCAGCCGTCAACGACACCTCGATACCCTCGCAGGACATCTTCGACAGCTGTCCGTTCGTGGCGCCTGATCCATGGGATCCGGAAATCGTCAACTATATCGACGTGAAGTACGGCTTCTTCAACGTGAGTTTTCTCAATGAGTGATGGGCCACTTGAAGCTGAGACGAACAGCGGCCGTACGGGTGACGGCAGGAATGTCTGTGTGAGCTGCCTGAGAGAAACAGTTAGAAGAGTGTATTCTTCTCGTGCATGATGTTACATCCAATTTATGGATTTTGGGGCAAGAAGGGGGACAGAAATTTCACGAAAGAAGCTGAAGGAGCTTGAGGAGCGTTGCTTCGTAGCTTCGTGAAAGGCTTAGGTCAACTTCTGTGCTTTCCCACATTCTCCTCGGTATTCTATTGCGAGTAAGTTTTATTTATTTTGAGTTGAGTGCGTACAAAGTAATACGCTGCCTTATGTGTTCAGGGGCGCTGGGTAGCACAGTCGCAGGAAATGTCGACCGTCGCGTACACCCGATTCCAGGTTCCTGGTTGGGTTTGCCCACCCAGGTTAATCATGCCTTCCATACCTCTAGGATCGGTGCATTACTAACATACTGTCTGTGAAGAATAAAACATTGACTTGCCCACCGCCTGGCCGCCACGAGTCATTAGACCAAACACGCATTCAAACTGCTTCTACGATATCTAGTGGAAGCAGAATGCGTGGCGCATCCCGCAGAAGGATTAACTAACGCCCGACATTTATCTTTTATTCATTATCCGTTATGTATTAAGGAAACATTCCATAAGCATTGCAGTAGATGCAAGCTTTCTCGAGTAATATCTCAGTTGTAAGGATGAAGAAAGGGCTACCAAACGTCCTCAAGTTCCGAAGAACTTCCGCCTGTATAGAGGTCACCTTTAACCACTCGTTTTCCTTTTTCTTACTTCTCTTATTTTCTTTTTGAACCATGACCCGAAATCTTATAGGGGATGTTCTTTTGCATCTTTTCAGCGCAACGGTCACAGAATTAGCCTCATCAGAGCTGTCCACCTGGTTGTTTGAGTGGTTCCAACCTATTCTCGGTCGACTTCTTCTTCCTCTTCTTCACTGCTTAAGGATCCACTTCTTTGAAAGGGGTTTTTGTGGCTCGAAATGGCATTACAATGCACAATTAAGTTGACGAATGGAAACGAGCTGTCATATATCACTAAGGTTCTGTGGTAAGCTATCCCAAAGCTGAAGAAGGCGACGGAACCGGCTGTCCGCTAAGTCTTTCGGAAATCGCAGAAAAAGGGATTCCATATGCTTATAAAAGAATTCCATGGTAATTAAAAATAGAAGATGATCATATAGTCTATGGTTAGTCATTTCTCGAATCCGCCATGCTTTATAAGCCGAACAACACATAAACACATTAGCTTTGCGTCTGTATGAGGGACTTCGAGTCCTTACACTCATGATACCTACCTATATATGAAAGTTTGTCCGTCGAGTGATGTAACCTAAGTGAGATACGCCACGTCACCCACAGCGGGGCGGTCGAGTGATCTTAACTAAGTGAAATACTCCTCATCATCTTACAGCGGCAAAATTTGCTATTGAACATGAGATGTTGCTGCAGCCGGGGAAACGCAGTCCTTCACTGCTTAACACAACAGCATCTACGCGCATTTCTGAGCGTCTAGATTCAGAAGACGTGTCGCCGACTTCGTGCCATTAGCATGAGAAGACCACTAAAGGGATAAGAGTAGAAGGGGGACCTCGAGGGTGGAGAACCGTCAGCGACCAGGAGAGAGCGACCTCGAGGAGGAGCAATGAAGCAGGCCAGGAGGTGGCACCAAGAAGGGGTTAGGCAATAAGGAGGGACCAGTGGGGGGGGGGGGGGTTACTAATATAGGGGGGGGGGGGGCAGTAAGAAGGATCAGCAAGGGGATCCACTACCAGCAAGGGAGACGGATTTAGAAGGTGTGACACCGATGTCGCGCAATGGGCGTTCGCTCACCGTCGTCATGTCGTGAGCGTGGGAGGGCTACTTAAATGGGGTAGAATAATAAGGAGAATGATCCCCGGGGAGGGGATCTACCTGGAGGGACCCGAAGGCGGGACCAGGACGGGGAACCAACAAGAAGGGAGCCGTAAGGAAATTAATACGGGGAACAAGGAATCTGCTATATGCATAGATTCGTCATGCTCAACACATCGGCGACTGCGCGCGTTTCTGATCGTGAGCTTCTGGATTCAGAAGACGGGTCTTCTGAGCTTCTGGATCCAGAACATGGGCCCCCTACGTTGCACGACAAGCGTCCTGATTCTGAATCGTGTCACCGACGTCTGCCGTGAGGATGGGAGTACCACTAATGAATGGTAAGGGGTGGTGGAGAAGGGCAGTAAGGGGGACCACTAAGGTGGACCAGGAGAGTGAGCACGAAGGGAAGGAACAACCTGGAAGAGCGGTCAGGACGGGGAAACCAGAAAGAAGAGACCAGTAGCTGTCAATAGTGGAAACAAAGAAGTGGGCCAGGAGTTGGGACCAGGAAGGCGGGGGACTAGAGAGGGGTAGGGAAGACCAGTAAAGGCGGACCAGCAATTAGATCCAGTAAGAAGAAACGAGTGAGATGGAACCTGGCTTCGGAAGACATGTCAACAATAATTGGAAACGCTAGATGTTGAGTATGAGAATGGTTGCGGAGGAGCAACACATGGGACAGAAGTACTGCGTAGCACAAACCAATGGCGTTACTGGACCGTCCGGAGAGAATGTCTATGACGAAGGTACCGAACAGCTTGATGCCGATGAAGTAGGCAGCAGATCCTAGATGTTAGCGAATTTTATGTTTCACAAAAACTACTTTTCATAGGTCAGTGATGCTGCAAAGTCGCGCGAAGCGAGCATGTGCGAGACACGCCGTTAGGCGTGTACTTGTACCTACCTAAATTGCATAGAAATATAAGCCAAAGCTAAATAAAATACACTGCTGTGAGCAATTATATGCTCACCTTTTCTTTGAAAAAATGCCCGCTATTCTAAGCTCTTATGTGTCGTCAATATTTTTCCTTTTATTTGCCCCAATTTTTAGTGCATAAGGCTAAAACAGTGCATCGGTGCTTTTCTACATAGCTATTGAATTGTTTTGAAAAGCCAGAAGGTAGCCGATTGAATTTATTTTGCAAAATCATTGGCCTGAGATTGTGGGGCCCGCTGATGGAAACCCTTTAGAATTCCCCGCATAGTAGCCTTTCTTACTCAAAGCTCATTAAGACAAGACGTCAGAAATCCGCTGAAATGCTCTCCCAGACGGAATTCTCCTTGTACCGAGCACTGCGGGAGGCGCTCGAGAAAGCGTTGAGTGTACAAGAACGTTTTTCTAGCGTCCTAATGACAGGCGCGATTTTTTGCTGCTTTTTATGGCCGTGGCTGTCAATCAGACTCAAATGCGACGGAAGCGCTGGAACTTTGTTTAGAAGCGGGCCTTAGATGAAAGGAAATGACCCATCATAGGGCACTCAGGGACTAGAATTTTCTAGTTGCACTCCAAAAAAAAAATGGAATAAAGCTGTAGAAGACACTTGTTATAGCTGTCTATTTAAAGAGAGAGTGTGTTACTTTGACTGTTTCTTTCATTGCTGGATCTGTTTTTGGGTTACATGCCCGTGTGCTTGACAAGGATTGTGCCCAACTTTGAGTGCAATAAGTAGAGAGCCTCTTTAAGGTGTTGTTGTGCGGTTCTGCTCTAGAATTAAGTAAATTGGTCTCATTTAAGCAAGCCTTTTAGGTGTAGAAGGTTTCTAATTAGTTGCGCTCGTTGTTGAAAACGCTCTCTCCTGTTTCTCAAAAGACTTTCAGATTTCCTGATAATGTATCTATAGACATGGCGTCTTAGTTGTGAGCGGAAAAGGTCGAGAGCTACTCTTCAGTAAAATCGGGGGGTTTCCACTGGCAAGGGTCGCATGTACTTTTTGTCGCACGCTATTCAACTGTGATTTCGCCCTTAAAGTACAAGTATTCGATGAGTTTCTTCTACGTTGAGCAATGGAAAAACGATTGTGGGACCATTCCAATGCGTCTGTTCGTTGAGAAAGGCTATTTGGGGTCCCTTTCGAATGCAAATGAAGCGAATTAAACGGATTCTTTTAGATGGATTTTCCTTTATCATTTTAATTCTGGAATTCCTGAAAGGGTTTTCAGTTTACAAATAATAGCATCGAAGAGTAGCCTTACTCCAGAAAGAAGAATTTCACGAAGTGTATAAAAAGAACCGAAACTAATAATTCACAAAAACTGGGATAATTGAGTTTTTGTAGATTCCATCAACATCGTTTGTCATGCTATAGGAAGGCGGTCTCAACCGCGCCGGTCCTTTTCTATGGCTGAATGTGTCCAAATTTTCGTTTTGCTCCGAGTTCCCTTCAGTGACTCGGTAGTGTACGTTGACAAATGCTGGACGACTGTCGCATTACAGGGTGCGGCAAAATAGTGAAGTTAAATATTTTCAACAGAGTATTTGTTTGAACAAACAAATCTAAAAGCAACGATGAATAACATTAATAGAGACATTTTGTAATAATATATAAACTTACCCAGTTTCGAAGTGGGCGCCCTCAGCGCGAATACATAGCCTCGAACGACCCATAATAATTTTAGCGATACATAGCCCGCAGCTCATCATGAATAATTCACACCAGACGAAATGCTTGCTTTGGCGACTCCAAGCTTTCATGACGTTCAGCACATGCACTAGCCCTCAAAATCGAGCGCGGAATGTCATTCTGTGGGTTGAGATCTGACGAGTTCGGCGGCCATTCCTGGGATGTGCTGAAAATTTGAAGATGGGCCTTGAACCAGCCAGGACTAAGTCTAGAGTCTTGCTGGACTGTCCACTTTTAGTTGTCGGAACTCTGATGGCTCCAGAGAAGCAGAATAGTTTCCAAAATGTCGTGATGATACAGTTGGTTGTTCGTTTCGACCCACTGACATACGAAGACTAAGGAGTCTTGCCACTGCTGCAAATTCCGATCCATGCCTTGCAACTGGGGGTATTACGATGAGATACGATCACAAAGGGTCTGGGGCTTCTGCTGACCAGATTCTAGCGTTCTCACCGTTGTACAGTGGTTTTGTTCTACAGTGGACAACTCCTCGTTTGTGATGAAATTTTTTCCAGTTTTGAGTTCCGTACCGTAAGGCTTGAGATTTCCTCTTTCGGACTACCACCATCAAGGCAAAGCTCACTGAAACGCTTAATTCCTTTGCGAGTTGTCCGTTGAGGTACACGGACGAAATCACACTGACGCTTTGCTTGACGATGAGACACTAAAATAGCGTTAACTTCGTTCAGCATTACAATTAAAGGATAAAAAAGGATAAAGGACGGCGCTACTCAATCCCTTCTGGGATGCGCCAGCGCATTCTACTTCTACGGGATGTCGTGGAGGCGTGTTGAATGCGTATTTGGCCATACAATAACTTGCGGTGGCCAGCCGATGTACAAGTCAGTGCATTATCCCTCCCAGACAAGTCTGGTACCAATTCACCGACCCCGTAGGGATGGAAGGCTTGGTTGGCCTGGGCGGGAAATCCGAACCAGCAACCTGGTATCGGGTGCACGCGGCAGTGACGCCTCCTCCGACTGTGCTACACGCGCCCTTTTACACATATACATTAAGGATTACAAGCACGAGTAAAATACCTCCAGATCAAGAACACAGCGAATTCAGTGCCATAAAATTTTCTGTCCTACGATGGAGCGCTTCCGCGCCAGGACATACTAAACCTTAACTTCGTGATTTTGCCGTACCCTGTATTTGACTGGCCAACCTATTGCTCGACGGCTTCTTTCATTCGACTAGGTGTCGAACTTTCAAGTGTTCAAAATTGCATTTTCAGAATTGTACGGTTAACGAAAAATGGTCACCAATTACCGAGCTGAGGAATGGTCGCGTGCGGATTCTCCGAGAAGGTAGTGCTCGGAAATTCCAGTGTCGAGCCAGGTCGGTGACTTTAAAAGTTGAATATGCTTTGAAAACGTGTACTCCATAAGTTTGGGAAAACGCTGGCCAAATTGACATCGGTACACTGGGCTGAGATTGACGCCATCGATAGGGCTCCTCCCTCAAACTTGCATAAAATGTCACCTTTTCCTTTCACCCATGAGGAAATTTGCACTGTTTGTTAGTGAGGGAGTTCACTTAAATGAAGACTTATTACGAAACCCAAGATATTCCATTCTTCTGCACCTTTACGGGAGGCTAAGTCGGCTTCTCGTAGTTGTAAGGCAGGTGCAAGGTGCGAAACCGTCTCACGTCAAGTCAGGCCGTGTTCTTACACCTCCGATGATTTATTGTAGACGCAAAAGAAGCGGCCGTACCTCCGTAGCAGCTATGGGCTAACCAGGAGAGTATCTCAACGGTAGGAGAGGCCCAAGTGTTGTATACGAGCAGAATCGTCTCTCTCTCTGGGAAACAGCAAAACGCAAATATCTCGACTCCAATACAACTCTGCGCAGAGTTGGTGACGACGAAATTTAGACCGTTGGCAGACCTCTGCCTGCGTGTGAAGGGCGGGCTGAAGCTGGCTGGAAGCGATGTTGAGTGAGCGGTGGTGGCGCAGTGGGTAGAGGGGGGCGTAGTCACCTGATCGCTGTTTCCAGCCAACTTGAACCCGCCCTCCGCGTGCAGGCAGAGGGCTAACGCAGCCAACGGCTGAACTTCTGTCGTCTCTAACTCTGCGCAGAGTTGTATTGGAGACGACATATTTGTATTTCGTTGTTTCCCAGAGAGAGGCGATTCTGCTCATATACAACATCTTGGCCGTTCCGACCTACCGTTGAGATAGTCTCCTGGTAAGTGAAACCACTCTATCACAAACATGATGTTCTTGTCGTATCCCATGAGATGCATTAGGTTGTTCCATAAGTCCCCGCCGTTTGTTTAAACGGTTCATTGCGGATCCAGCTGGCGTTCACTTGCATTGCGCTATAAAGCATTTGAAAGAGAATGATTTGCTCTATCAGGACTTGTATTGCATTTCTTTTGTCATCCTGAATTTGTCAATTTGTTTTTTAGGTCGTTGAAGTAAAACGTGAAAAAGTGACCATCTGCGCACTTGTTCTCTCCGCTTAGGCTTGGAATTTTTGCGCAGTTTTTTACAGCATTTCGAACACAATGTTCTGTACTATAAGGATACGGGTTGGTCCTATTTGCACATTTGTCCTTTATTGATTTCTAGGTCATCAAATTGGGACGTCCGAAAAATGAGGGTTATATTGCGGACAACTCCTGCTTTGCGGTTGGACTTTTTGGGTTGGTGTTATATGTCAATCGAAAGAGAATGCCTCGCTCTATTAGAATTCGTGTCGCCCTTATTGGCTCATGCTGATTTCTGTAGAATATCAACAAAATTCCAAAAAGAAAATCTCATCTCCACCAACAATTCCTTCGCCTTGCTCAGTCTGTCTTGCTCAGTTTTATACGACGTGTGATATGACACTCGAAAGTGCATGTATTGCTCTACCAGAATATATGATTTGTTCCTCGGCCATTTAAATTTTTGCTAATTTTCAGTTATAAAATGGAGCAGTGCCAGCCAGGTCGACAAGGATGAGCATATCTGGCACCCACCTTCTTCTCTTTGCTTTCAACCAGGGTTCTGGTTGGAAGCAAAGAGAAGAACTGTGGCTAAGGCACTAGAACCCTGATTGACCGAACCAGCACTATTTTTCATTGCTAGTTACAATTCTGTGCAAAAATCGTTGAATATGTCGGTGTGATGAATAAACGTCAGGAACCAGCGAGGGACGATTGCTGCCGGCCTCCTTGTTCGTAATGTTTCATCACACGGACATATTCAACGATTTCTGCGCAGAATTGTAGCTGGCGATGAAAAATAGTGTTTGCACGGTTAATCAGGGTTCTAGTGCCTTATTCACACTAGAGTCCTGGTTGAAAGCAAAGAGAAGAAGGTGGGTGCCAAAAGTGCTCACCCTTGTCGACCCGGGACTGCTCCATTTTGATGGTCTGAAAATTAGCAAAAATTTAAACGGCCAAAGAACAAATCATACATTGTGGTAGAACAAGGCATGCACTTTCGAGTGTCGTATCACTCGTCATATAAAACTGAGCAAGACAGACTGAACAAGGAGGAGTTATTGGTGAAGATGATTTTTCTCGTTTTGGAACTTTGTTGATAATCGACAGAAATCAGCATGAGCCAACAAAGGCGACACGAATTCGTATAGAGCAAGATATTCTCTTTCGAACGACATATAAAATCAACCAAAAAAGTCCTACTGCAGAGCAGGAGCTGTCGGTGAAAATTCAAAAGTTATCGCTGTCTAAAAATATGGAAATTGATGCTCTTATTTTCACTTGGAGTTATACCTGTGTTCTGTTGGGACTGAATGGTACATTTTTTGTTTTATTTATTTATTTATTCTGCACAAGGATAACCATGCAAAAGCAAAACAACAGAAAGGAACATAAGTTAAAGTCATTGTAAACCAAAAAACAAACAAATCAAACAACAAGAATCAACAAAGTAAGGAGGAAAACTATCCACTTGGGTGTGATACGATTTCATTAAATTTGTTCTTAGTTTAAACGTAGACAGGAGAGATCACATCCTGTACATACCTTGGATTCATTCCGGAATCTTCGTATAATTGGATGATCCGAATAAACGAGTTCTCAACGTCCGGATAACTGTATAACTGGGATCTGGTCTTCATAACAGGTAGTTTTGTCCTAGCCGCAACCAGCCTAGATGTCCTTCTACGATCGCCATGTTTTTGTGTTTAACGCCGTTTCAGAAGTTTTATGGAAACCCTTCGATATATTTATGAAGGGGAGGAGAGCGAATGCCCACTCTAGATTTGGGCACAGCACTTTGAGCGAGTGAGCACTAGTGTCTGCTTCATTTCATCGGCTTCGGAGAAACGCATGCTGTATAGTGAGCTCAATAAGTAGTCGAATAGTCTCTTTAAATTAGAGCACTTTCAATTTAACCGTCGGTATCAAAAAGACTGAATGAAGTGGCTCTCCCCCACTAGTTTAGATCACAATTTTCGTTCTTCTTACATGGCAAGGCTATAAGGCACCAGCTTTTTATTCATTTCTATCACGTTTTTCATTTTTAACGTTCATTGTTCGTAATGACAGTCTAATGCTAAGAACGCGTCAAAAAATGTAATGCCCCTGTAAAGAAGGAAGAACGGAATATTATCGTCTTCACGTGAGAAAGTTGTGCCAGATGAGTATCAGCAGAAAAGCTTTCCTCACCGTTCTGATCGAAATGGGAAACCTGGTCAGATTGTCTTCTACTGATGTAGGAGCTATCATGCAATATTCAAAGTTTCGTCCCGAATCCTCTGTCAAGCGTTCGTGTGCTTTAGATGCGTGAATTACGTCGACGAGGAGCATGTGGCGTTTGACGCATGGCGAGACATCAACGATCCGCAGCCGTTTCTCTGCGATTTCGTCCACACAGAATGCACATCGAGGAAGCGAACCATCTCCTACGTACACATGCAGATAGCTGAACAGACGTAAGGTCTTCAGTATGACGCTGTTTAAACTAACCGCTCATTTCGAGTAACAATGAGTCGTAGAACAACCTTATTTTAGCACAAAATCTATCAACGCCGCAATTCATCCACATGTCCATATTATACTGGTGGACTCAGTAGCATCATCTCAAGCGATTAGGTGCGTCAGTTTTAATTGTTAGGACTAAGAGCGCTTGTTCTTTGAGGCGCTGAACAAGGTAAAAATATTAAACGTTTTCCGTCAATTAATTTCTACAGAGCTCTTCCACGGACAGTAAACTTTCTCAACAATGCGATGGAAGCTGTTCAGTTTCGAAAACTGAACAAAATCGGAGCGAATAGTCGACCTAACGGTTTTGTGATGCTCTTTGGTCAGTCTTCAAGCTCTTCGCGAACAAGTGGAATGTTCTGGAAGCTAAAGTGACTTTCTTAAGGTAAGACGACGGAGCCAGTCGTCAAAGAACTTGTGAACGAAGAGCCGATACCAGCAGATTGGACCTACTCGACGTATTGCCGAAAATACCTCGACGAGTCGGTTTACATGCCGATACAGTATCGAAACCTCGGCTATAAGGTGACTCACTTTTTAAAAATAATTGTAAAGAATTGACAATCAATACACCGCGGTTGAAGCTGTCATTGATTTATGCACTTTGAGTGCGGTCTGCTGTCACGCGCGATAACGCTTGCAAATCGTTTGCTTCAGTAATTATGACGTTTGCGCCTTACCGTACACTTACTGTGTCTTTAAAAGGTGATTTTTTCTGCAATGAGTTGGTGGTTCGTACTTCTTCTTTGTCCTGAGTGGCATCACATTCATCGAAGGTCTATGCTGACTGTAAGCTTGAAACCGTAGCTTACATCTTTTCGTTGGCACATATTTTTATCGTTTATCATTTTGAAAAGTGTGTGACTATAGATGGACACGTAATTAGTGAATAGGCGAGCAGTTGTTCGATTTTTCAATGTCGAGTAAAGGAAAATATTATTTGGATATCTTTAGGACTTGAAGGAGCAAATTTTTATCACGAAAACATTCGTGTATAGGATGCTTGTAACGCAGTTGGAGTACAGGGTGCAGCAAAATTACCCGCGCACCTAAGCATTTTAAATTTTTTCGCCTTTTTTCCAAAATTTTTCTGCTTTGTTCGCCTGAGATATGTTGTCTGAACATTTGGAATCCATATGTATTTAGTACAAGAGGATTAGGCATCGGCGGATGAAGAAGAGGGGAATGGGGAGATGTAAAAGGTTGCTGCTAGGATTCACGGTGGCACGCGCCCGATCCACTTTAGCGATGAAAAGATTCTCACGTTGAATCCAGTATTCAACTCCCAGAATGAGAGACTTATTGGTGATTCGCTTGCTGGTGCTACCGCCAAAAGACGACTTCAGGAAAGTGCAAAACAGCCTCACTCCATTGTCGTTTGGAGAGAAGTCACATCTTCAGGAAAAACTCCAACAGATTTTGTGGAAGCTGGCGTGAAAATCAACGCTGCGGTTTACAAGGATATCCTGGAAAACGCTCACAAGCCGTGGGCCAGTTCCCACTTCGGAGAAGCCTACCGATGCTTTCAACAAAATTCTGCTCCAGCACACAAAGCGAAGGTAGTACAGGACTGGTGCGCAGAGCAACTGCCTACTTCATCACACACGACGAATGGCCCTTCAGTTCTCCAGACCTTAACCCGATGAATTATTCTGTAAAGGCCATCTTAGAGAAAAAAGCTTACTCTACCAGACACCCGAATTTGGACTGTCTTAAATAAGCACTTTTGAAATCCTAGGACGAAATCGATGAGCCGTACCTGCGTGCCACATGCGAAGCGTTTGTGGAATGTGTGAAGGACTGTGTGGAGGCTGAAGGCGATCATTTTGAAAACTGTTAGCATGCTTTGAATTGTCACGATTGTAGTAGATAAATTTGATAGTTAGAATTGATCTGCGAAGTTTACCACCTCCTTTACCTGGCCTTGGTGTTACTGCGGGCACGTTCGTAGTCGCGCACGCAGAGTATCGATCCTGAGCTTCGACTGGTGCGCGGTGGGACCCACTGGGATCCAAAAGGCGCAGAGAATCTGCATCCTTTGAAGTCGTGGCGAAAATGACAACACCAAGCGAGCGTTCCATCCCTCTAGGGTCAGTGAACTGGTACCAAACTTGTCTGGGAAGGGTAAAACATTGACTTGTCCATCTGCAGCACACAGCATTGTCGTTGTATAGGCAGGATACGCATTTGAATTGCCTTCTCGACATCCCGTAGTAGAGTGCGTTGCGCATCCCGAAGAGGTTGAATAACGACGTCTTCTACCCTTTATCCTATCCTTATCAAATCACCTTAATAACCTATACATCCAAACTGCTCGCTCAAACTTCATGTAGACTCATGTAGACATAGATGAAAGGCGCGATAATTCTCATTATGTGGCTTTGAACGATTTCTTATTTTTTCAGACCTTTGGAGCCCAAGACTACTCAGCAAGTCTTCTGAATTTCCCGAACTGTGTGGGCCTTGAAAAACGGGAGTTCCAGCACACATACAGGTACAACTATTGTCTGTCCTTTTTTATTCAGTTCTATACAATTTTCTTCTCTGGTGTTTTATAGGCCGTTCGACCTATTGGTGACGATGGACAGAAAGCTGAAAATCGCTCATGAGACGGCATCGTGTGCCAGATCACACAATAACATGCTGAAGTACCTTGAACGATTTCTCAACTCGTATAAAGGTTAGCGAAATCTCTGCTAATATTCATTTATTTAAAACTTTTGTACATGCTACTAAGGTTGCAAGGAAGTTAGTGGGAGGCAGACCGCGGGATGAGCTATGCGCTAAACTTCTTCGCAATGGCGAACGACAGACTTGCAGAGATGACAGCCGGCCATATTATTAACAAACAAGTGTACTAGAGGGTTCTCGAGCTAGAATGGATGAAAGACGAGTTCAGATGAGTACAGAATCGTCGTTCGTTGGTCCGGCGGTAGCGCATTATGATTTCGTCTTGCACATCTTGGATACAGCTACGTAACGGGTGTGGCGCCGTGTGTGCCTCCATGACTCCCCTTGTTAGCAGGAGTGGAACTTGGGGGAGGAAGCATATATTTGCTGGTGGTTCATCGGGACATTACGCCTACGCTCGCTTCGGTCGTTCCATGCAGCACCTCCTAATATTTCGGCCCTTCTCCCCCAAGGGTGGCGCTAAGTTAGAAGCTGCGCACCATCAACCTAAGTAATACTCTTAGCCTACGCTACACCTGATTGTACGTTCACTCGGATCATCAGAGGCCCTAGGCATCCCTACGGCGACGGTTGACCATAGGCGTCCTACGACGACACGTGCTTAACAATCAATATACGGATATATGTGATAGACGCTATATGTCTATTTCCATTACAGTACGCAAAGTAACCTCATGCTGTTTATCTACGACTACGATACGTAATCAACACATACAGTGCAATACCCCTACGAGCTATTAGCCCTGGAGACCCTACCTACGCAACGGGGGACGAGAACTGGACCCACGAAGCACATCGTACATCCTGCCGAGTGGCCTGTGCCAAGCCTCGGCAGGAGTGCCGATGGCGGCTCCGTGGTTACCTGCTACGGCTGTCTGCTACTGCGGTCCTTCCTTTCTGAGCAACGTACGAATTCCTCCTGCAGCGATTCCGAAAGTCGGCGGATTCGGGACTATGCTAGATTCAGACGAGCCGAGACGATGCCGGTCGAGACGAACGGAGACGAATACGAATGAACCCGTGCGCTAGGCCTGCGACGACGGTAGGTTTGGCGCTCCCGCCTTTCCGGGTCGTTCGGTACACCGTAGGCCTTGTGGGACCGGGCGCGCTGGATGTGAGGGCGCCCTTCAATCGTCCAATCGTGCGCAGTTGCGATGCACCACGACACTGGGGGCGACCTGGAAGGAACCAGGCGTGTCGAGGTTCTCGTTCTTACCTATACTCGAAACAGTACAGAAACAACTTAGACAATACCGAAGCCTACGATGATCCTTCAAGACCAGCCGGCCGGTTGAACTTCGACGTGTGCCAGAACGGGACCTTATTGGGCTAGCCAGGATGGGGCTGACGACGGCGAACGGTTGTTGGGGGCCTACGAGTTAACAATGAAACAAAATGTGCACGCAGTACGTACCACGTGACATATACACAATCATCGGATATCGGTATCTGTTTTCTTGGCGCGACGAAGGGCGGCCATGTGGTCGAGACCAACGATGTAGACGAACATGGCGGCGGCTCCGCGGTAACCTGGATACGATATTGTCATATGATTGGCTACGAAGATGATGACGTTGACAAACGAAAGTGGGTCCACCTTTTGCCTACGACGCAGTTTTGCTGCGTAATGCGGGTGATTTTGAGTGGTTTTAGCCTCGTACATGGATAGCGAAAACCCAGGGGGTAGTTAAGTACGAATATTATCCCGTGGCTCTGCAAAACATATTCCCCCAAGGGAATGTGCAAAGGTGCACAAGATAACAATCAGCAACATACTAGGACGCCGAAATCGGCAAATGCGGTGCGGCTCCACGTAGCCTTCTATGACAGCATGAGAATTAAAAGTGTGAACAAACCTGAAAGTAAACGTTAGCAAAATGCAACACAACAATCTACCACTACTGGAGTACGAAAAGTGGTAACTAAGTGAGCAACATGTGGATAAAGAACTTTTATGAAACTTTAGAGCAAAACAAACTGGGAAACATGAAGTGAAATGCCAAAAGAACTCTTTATGCAACTACGTAAGTTCATTTGCAATTTATCAACTACTGACTGAGTCTGCGCCTAGGCCGTTGTTGAGCTCTGCGCTACTTGCTTGCTCCATCTGCCAGAGCGCGGCCTCCAACCGCTGCTGGCGAATGACCACTACGATCCTTTTAGCTCTGCGCATTCTCTTTTCTTAGCCGTTTAACCGAAAGTCTGCGCGCGTATGCTGGTTATAAAAGCAGAAGGCTTTATGACGATCGCTACGGCAAAGCTTGCACTTTAGGCTGGATGAGCAGTTTTCGTCTGCGTGGTCCCCACCACAACGCAAACACCTTCCCTGCTGCTCGTGCATCCAGATGCGGTCGATAGAAACACAAAGTTTGGACAACCAGTATGATGGTGACGTTTCGCGCTGTTTTGGCTCCCGGTAGCGGAATTCATTGGGTGTCGTGGGTGTCGTTCCCGCTAATCCCACCGTAAAAGACGCATCTGCGCGTGTACGATCAACGTGGCGAGTACGTGACTGATAAGTTTGCTAAGTTTGTGCGTGCGGCGCTTGGAGGCGTGATAATGGTCAGCACAGACACGAGCATGATCGTGGATATGATGACGAGTACAAGCACATGGACAAGGAGAGTAGCTACGCGACCTGTTAGAGTAAGTTGAAATGGGCTTGCAACTACATGGAGAGCGATCGCGGCAGCATATACGACCAGTGCGCGACATATGACGCGTTTTTGAACGCGGCTGATGGCGCTCTACGACGTTTTCACGAGGGTCAGCGTGGTAATGGGAATCCTCCCTGATAGGGGGCGTTGCTATACGACGGTTCGTCATTTTGGCGGCGAATACGCGGTCTTTTGATTAAACGGCCTTGAGATCTTAAGTGCGCTGCGCTCGTAGTAGAATTGTCGTCTTGTTTCTGCGACATGTTCGCTGGGAGACGCTCGGTCTCCAAGGTCTCGACAAGGCGTACGAGGTGAATGAATCTGTTTTTTTAAAGAGTACGTGATGTGAACTTAAACTGCGGTTTATATTCGAATAATAGAATGATAAAGTGAGTTCAAGGAAAGCTGTGTAATTGCAAAGGTGTAGAAAATATATTTGAAGGATAGCTATTAAAAGTTGAGTATAGTACACCTTTTTAGATACGTAGTATTCCCAGCGACAACAATTTGCTATGTTGGCGTATTTGTCCCTAGGAACACTACGAATACATAGAAAAAGCAGTGGAGAAACGGGATGAATCCCACCTGGTCAGGTATGATTACGTGGGTCTTCGCTGTGCAGTTTGTTTTTACAGCGGTGAGAGCATGGGAAAGTTACGCGCAGAGGGTGTACGTACGAGAGCGAAGTACGCCGCCAATGATGTGACTTGATACTAAGCTCACCTATGTGCAAATTCCGGGTTGCCAACAGAAAAATCTCACCGCATCGCAATTTGGAAAGGCTGCGTGGGATAGATGAAAATAAATAAATAAATTCTCAAAAAAGAAACCTACGAAATAGCAGCTGCTTAGTTAGCGCACTTAAAAGAAATATTCGCAGACGCTGCGTGTGAGGATGAGATTAAAATAGCTTTGGAGAAAATACGCTGCGCACGTAAGCTGAAAGAGGCGCGAAAACAAGGAAAAATCAAGCGAAGTGCACGCAAACCACAACTACGTAAAAACGTACGTAACGAAAAAAAGGCTAATAGGTAGAGCGGGCAAGTGCACAGCAAAAATTTTATTCGGAAGGGAATACCTGACCACATATCCAAGCTTCCTTCCCATGAATAGGCTTCACTGGAGAAGCGGGGTGAAGAAGTCGAATCAGGGCTCCATGAAGTTGATTGGCGTCCACACTTCGCTTTGAAAGCGCGCACTTCGCGCCTCTAGGGGTAGCGCGCGGCTGCGTCGCGTTCGCGAGTGGAGGGACTGAACGCGCTTCATACTACACGATAGACGCCGGACGACGCCGTACTCGCGCGCTAGATGCTTCAAAAGGACGTGTCTGCCGCGATGCGAGGGAGGCGCACGGTTACATCGCGTGCGCGGACGAGACATTTCATTTTGCGTGCGCTTACTTCTTCTGCGCAGGGGTACGAGCCTTCAGCCTGTGAGACGGCTATTCGTCTCGCCGCCTGCGCTCTCCAACTTCTCTGAGAGTTTTGCCGACCGACTCCAGCACGAGCACAGGTGAACCCTCGCAACACCGGACGACGTCCCGAAAACGGGGGGACGAGCACAGGACACTTGGGGTCGTCGGCGCGACATCCTCGCGAAGACTCCCTCTTGTGCAGCGGTCGTCCCGCAGTCATCCTGTGGACGTCAGCAGCACAAAGAGTAAAGAGGAGTCTATGTTCTGGGGAAGACCTCCACCCTTTCAGCGGTTGTCCCTCCACTAGCCTGGGACGACGTCAGCACGAAGATCAAAGGAGCCGACGTCCTGACGAAGACTTCCACACCTCCTGCGGTTGTCCCTCACACTATACCAGAACGACGTAAGGTCGAAAATAAAAGGGAGCCGACGTGCTGGCCAATACCACCGCACCTCCTGGGATTTCCCTCCACAATACTGGTTCAATATCAGCTCGAAAATATTAAATAATAAATCGTAATTAACGGTGTTAATAGAACAAGTCCTATTAACACCGGTCATTTGAACGATGTTGGAGGAGAGCGATTGGACTATTAATTATTGCCCAACCTTATTCATTCGCTTGGATCACCATTCATTATTACGATTCATTATTTGATAACATTATTCACTAATTTCACTATTACGTTATATTTACATTATTTATCATTTGTTATTATTCAAACTACTCTTAAAATGTATGGAAAACAAAATGCACCAAGTTGGAGATTCATTGGTTCAAGGTTAAATTGACAATTCACGTGAGAGTGAGCAAAATACAGCAAAAATAATTGATGCCTTTCTGATATTTTTCCTTCGTTGTTCTTCTTCTCATTTCACGGCTCATCGCCCTTTTGCTGGTTAGTGCCTTGATGTGTATCTGCTCGACCGCGCTTCTAAAAAACGTCGAATGATTGAAGGCAGAAGTACAATAAAAAGTGGGATCCAAATGTTGAAAAAAGAAACGCTACTACTTACCGACGATGGCACAAGAACGTCGGCATCCGGGTGGCGGTGGTAGCAGCGCACTTCGTTTCTAAATTACAAGTGCTCCGACACGCCTAACGGCGTGTCTCGCACTTGCGCGCTTCGCGCGACTTTGCAACATCACTGGCCTAGGGATTCTTTTGTAAAACTTGAAATACGCTAACATCTATGATTTGCTGCGTACTTTGTTGGCATCAAGCCGTTCACCACTTCCGTACGTTCATCATAGGCACCCTCTCCGGACCGCAACGGTACAACAGTCAGCTATGGCCTTTTAGCCATTGTTCAATGAGTCATTAGGCCTGCGTTGGATATTTTTTTACTGAGTATTAGTGGCTGTTCAGAGTTAGGGTCGTTCAAGAGTTGATGTTTTTCTAGCGTTTTCCTTCTTCTCACATGTCTTACAGTGTCATTATGCCTGCTTAAACTTCTTTTTTATCTCGTTCCTTTTCTGATTCTGTTGCGGCTACCAGAGCTTAGGTACAGAGGAGCCTATTAAGACCCAGATGCTTCTACTCTTATTCACTTATTTTTTATACTGTTCATATACAGATATAATCTATAGGTTGCTACATTTAGATATGCTTTATTGCAAGTTGGTTAGGCTAACTCAGTTCCTATGGAAGCAGCTCCGAATGGAAGCGTAATGAAGGCCTGGGTATGACCGGAATTAAGACCGGACTCCCAGGTGCTTCCTTCTTATAAGCTGCTCGAAAGTGATTTCCCTATTCAATTGGAGTCATGTCATAGCTATACTGGTTGCCTAACCCACGCTACGACTACCCACTGGTTCAAGCTCCTTGTACTTGAGCTTTTGAATGGCCGGACAACACTGAAAAATTACAGAATGCAGCGCATAGTGATATTACGTTTCTCATCCCTGTTCCGCGTTAGATTGTTGCAGTTGTAAAAGATTACTTGTTCATTATCTCCTCGTTTGAGCGCACTTAAGGTGCAGTTATAAATAAATAAATAAATAAATAAATTGGATCCGATTGAATCATTTTCGGATATCCGATTCGAGTAATTCAAAAATCCAAGGTCCGCGAAATTGCCCGTATCCGAATAATTCAAAAAACCGGAGTCCCCGAAATTGTCATTATCCAAACCGTGCAAAAATCCGGGGTCCGTCAAAATAGCTTTATCCGAATCATTCATTAGTCCGGAGATTTGGTCGAATTCAATGTATTTAATGAAAATCATTTTCGGATATCCGATTCCGATAACCCGATCCGATTCATCCAAAAATCCGGGTACGCAAAGTCGCCGTTATCCGAATCATCCAAAAACCTGGGGTCCGCCAAAATAGCGTTATCCGAATCATCCAATTATCCGAAGATTTTCGATCGGATCCAATGCATGCCGTCCAGTAACGCCATTGGTTTGTGCTGCGCAGTACTTCTGCCCTCAGGTTGCTCCTCCGCAACCGTTCTCATTCTAAACAGCTTGGGTCACCGGATGTCGTTGACACCCTTCCAAATCCGGACAACAGGTTCCCCTAACTTGTTTCTTATTACTGGATCTAATTGCTGGCCCGCCTTTACTGGTTTTCCCCTCCCCCCCTCCCTGATCCCAACTCCTGGCCCACTTCCTTGTTTTCCGAGCGGCCGCTCGTCACACGATGTCGGTATCATCTCTTCTGGCTCCAGAAGCTTGTAGCGCGACGAATGACCTATCTTCTGGATCCAGGCGCTCAGAAAGGCTCGCAGTTGCCGCTGTGTAGAGCAGGAGGAGGCTGCGCTTCCTCTGCTGCAACAACATCCCATGTTGAACGGACAACTTTACCCGCGCTAGGTACACAGAGGCTCCAGACGGTTGTTGTGTGACGTATGGGACTTGCCTTCTGACTCCAGACGGTTGTTGTGTGACGTAGCGGACCAGTCTTCTGGGTCCAGGCGCTCAGAAAGGCTCGCAGTTGCCGCTGTGTAGAGCAGGAGGAGGATGCGCTTCTTCTGCTGCAACAATATCCCATGTTGAACAGCAAACGTTGCCCGCGCGAGGTACGCAGAGGCGTACCTGGCGCGCGTAAAGTTGTCCGTTCAACATGGGATAATGCTGAGTTCCGCATGCGGCTGGTCGTCGTACGACGACGATGTGACCTCTGCTTCCTTTCTTTTCGATCTTTTGACTCCAGACGGCTGTGGTGCGACGAAGGGTACCCGCCTTCTGGATTCAGGGACTCAGAAACGCGCGCAGACGCCGTTGTGTCAAGCAGGAGGAGGCTGCGCTTCCTCTGCTGCAGCAGCATCTCATGTTCAATTCTGAATGCGATCCCTCGTCGTAGGACGACGATGTCTCCTCTTCTGACTCCAGAAGGTTGTGGTGTGACGAAAGGGAACCCGTCTTCTGGATTCAGGCACTTAGAACGCGCGCAGATGCCGTTGTATCAAGTAGGACGTACGCTACGCGTCCTCTGCTGTAAAAACATCCCATGTTGAACGGCAAACGTTGCCCGCGCGAGGTATGCGGAGGCGTCGCAAGGGGTTCCATGAGATTGCGGGTGGTTCCACGAGGCGTATCTCAGCCAGGTTTCCAACCTGAGTGAGATACGCCTCATCATCTACAGGGCAGGGAGCTAACTCAATTATATAGTGGTAGATAGTACGTGTATAAGTGCATGTGAAGTAAGCGGTATTCATAACAAGAGAAAAATCCAACAGAGCTTTCTGGAGCGCTTTCCTTATTTCAACCGCCCATACCGCTTTAGCTGTAACGCGCTCTTCGTGCGCTCCTGCACGCTCTTCGTCTGTTCGTCCTAGGTGTGTCCAGTACCTTAAACGTCTCCATTTGTCTAAGTATTATTTGATACACGAACCTGTATCAAAAACCGCAGTGTTTTCGGAAGTACAGCACAGCGAGGACTCCATCCCCTCAAAGTGCACTCCAGCCTCATGACATTTGCCGCCAGAAACGGCATATCTTAAGCACACAACAGGTCTTCGCACATCTTGAAGCGTTCATATAAGAAGACAAGAGAAAAGGAGGAGAGGAGAAAAAGGAAACAGACTATTACCTGTTTCGTTCCTGCCCTTAGACGGATAATAGTAAAAAAAATATTAGTAAAAACATAAGATCTCCCCCGGAACTCCTCAGTAAGGAAGGGAGATCTTTCTTGTTATAAGAGAACTTACCTGCGACGGAATAATATCCACTAATAGTCCCGACATAATAATAGCAACAAGTAGTAGTAAACCTGAAACACGCAGAATGCGAAGAATCCCAGATGTAAAGAATGACGAGGAAACAACAGTAAAGAAAACAAGAATGCAAGTAAAGCGCAGGCGCTCTGGAGTAAAGCGAGTAAGACGGCGGACAACGTGGACATCGAGTGAAGCGGCTCCGATTGCAGAAATTTAAAGAATTTCATCGAATAAAACGGGTCCAGCTGCAGAAATTTGAAGAAGTCTATCGAGCAAAGCGGCTGCAACTGCAGAAATTTAAAGAATTTGACGCCCCACCTGACGTCGGTCGCTATACGCAGGGTGTCGCATCCGTACTTTGGTTTCTCGTAGGATACATTTTGGCGCCATGTGTTTAGCGGTTGTCCTCCCAAGCATTGATGACGTCACAAGGAGCGTGTTGTCCAGCGGTAGTCGCGAAGCGCGTCCGGTATGTCGTCCGGACAAGTGAAGTACGACTGCAGCTCTTGAGCAAGAGTCTACACTCCTGCCGACGGTCTGGCGTCGTCCGGCGGTTCGTCCCCAGCGATTTCTCGCAGAAAAAGGGGGCGGATCGTCCGGCGGTCGTCCCTCCCAGCTCTCAGAGTTAGAGACTCGCTCCGAAGAGCCAGTGCATGAGGCGGTTTGCCGCATCCTCTGGGATGGGAGGCGATTTGTCTCAGTCTGCACTCTCCAGGTTAGAGAGTTGATGCGGCTTGCTTTGCATCTTCCTCTCGTGAGAGTGCAGACAGTGAAAGTTTACCACCCCGGTGTTTAACCTTCACATTGTTCAATTGGGGCTGAAATACACGTATTTGCCACGGATCATCATATTAAACGTTCGGTGTTCGCTTTCTGGATAACTCTACCATGAAGGAAGGAGTTCTACTTCGATGTAGTAATGATGTAGGGGTTGTTTAGTGAGAACTAATGAATTTGGAAGCTGTTTTGGCCGTACGAGAAGGCAGAGTACGTAGTGTTGTTGTGCTATCCATGTTTTGCCTACCACCTATGTTTTCGTCGTTCGATTCTACGCTTATTTCCAATGGAATAAGTGTGGTAATGATCTGGTCAAGAGCTTACCGTTGGAACCATGTACCTCAGCAGACCGTATGCATCCATCCTTACTTTGAAGAAGCTTTGTGATGATTCCATACGGCCACTGACCTCTCGGTAATTTGTCCTCTGTGATGATGACGATATCACCGATTTTTGGTGTTGAAGTTGTGGATCTTCTCCGTCGGCTGTTGTATTGTTGACGCTCTCGAAGCGCGTTTAGATACTCTGAATGTCACAACTCCCAGAAGTGGTCTAGAGTATCCTTGTACCACTGTGCCAGATTGTTCTGCGCGTCGAAGTCCTCCAACTGTAGTGGTTGAGCTGGATGCCGCGCTTCTATCCCCTGAGAATTGAAGAACTATAGGTCTTAAAACATACTCAAATAGATATTTCTCCATGTACGGAGTAATAAGACGCGAATGTAATGTAGCTTCAATTTTGGCTACCACTGTTTGAAGTTGCGATACTGTGAGAACTGCGCGACCAACCAACTTTTTATGCGCGGATTTGAAAAGGCCAACCATACGTTCACAAAACGTTCCCTTACATGGGGAAAGGCGAGTAATGAAGCGTCAATTGATGTGGCGATTGAAACACTGGTTTGTTATAGCACGTGTGGCTACAGGTGAATAAATAACCGATTGGATAGCGCTCTCTGCAGCATGAAATGACTAGAGTTATTGCTGTAAACTACGTCAGACTTGCCTCTACGTGCTATAAAGTGACGGAGAGCAAGGAGGAGTTCTTGTGCAGTGTTGTCAATGACAACTTCAAGATGCAAGGCGCGAGTTCATGCATGTTACGAGGCAGATCCATACTTTACCAGTTGTGCTGTCGCGTATGCAAGAAAGCGGGTCAATGTAGTATACGCCAATGTTCTGAAATGGTCGAGGCCTAGTTACACGTTCTGGCGGAAATGGTGGAATATTAGGGTATATATACGATAACCATTTGCCTTCCTACACGTTACGCAGCCACGTAACAGCTTAGCGACCACGCTACGTACCGAAGGTATCAGGTAGCGAGTGCGCAAACCGGTAATAGTATGGTGTACGCCTGAATGGTGTTGTTTATGATGAAAATGATAAAATACAAACTACGTAAGCCTATACGACGGTATTAGATTTATAAAAGCTGTTTCCGTAGGACCAACGCGAAATGGACAACGAATTAAACCGTTGGCGTCGCGTTGACTGTTGAAAGACGAAGGCTTAAGTCGCATAAGATCCGTCTCACTCTCGACATAGTGGGTGAGAATAAGCATAATCTCTGCGGCTCCCATGTCTGCTACGGAAATAGTGCTCGATGATGAAACGGAGACTGCATGCGGCAGTTTCAGTTGGATTTTTGACCTGCTTTCTTGCAAAACGCGATCGAAGATTCGCATACGTATGAATTTGAGAAAGCAAACCGTAATACGAACCAAATTAGAGTAACTGTTTGACATGGAATGGTAAAACAGATACGAACCGACCTGCAGTCGTCGTATTCACGAATTCAGCCTCAGTCTTCTCACCAGGAGATGGTGGTGCGTCGAATGATACGTATGAATTGGTCTGAAGCCGATTTTCGTAGAAAGGCTGGTCCTGTCCACCAGATATGAGCTGCAGCTTCTTTCGTCGCCAGTCCACAGGTAGCACAATCGGCTGGAGGGTCCTCGTTATATAGTAGAACTAAATGGAGACATTGCGATCTAACGTTGAAATGATCTTACGGATAGCTACTGCACGATTCTGTACGAAGATTTTAAGTGGCTTCGTTGTGTGAATCCAGTATAGTGCAATGAGTGAATCCGAAAATATGTGTATCACACTGATGGATATGTCCAGCTGCTTAACTAGCAAGTGAGCCATGCGAACACCATTAAGTGCTGCCGATAGTTCTTCCGCTGGCATTGTCACCGGCTTGTTGCGTTGAGATGAGATTTAGCCATGATGAGTGCGGACTTGACTGACATAGTTGGACGAACAACCAAATATGCACAACACGCGTAAACCCTTTTTGATGCATCTCCAAAGACGCACAGCTTTGTCGAGTTAAACGCTGTTGGAACAGACATAACAACACGAGAAATGGGTAGTATTGGGTCCGCTAAGACTGCAGTGAGTTTAAACCAATGTTTGAGGTCAGTTTGGCTAAAAGGTGTATATCAGCCCAAATTTTGACCTCGAAGGTCTTGCACAAAGATCTTGATAAGAGTTAAGAACGCCGTCAACAGGCCAAGCGGATTGTACGTTGATGCTAACGCACGCACTGCGCTACGATTAGTATATACGTCAACTTGGGTTTGATTGGGATTATCAGTTCATCCCTGCTGTACCGCCAGCGTACTCCCAGAGGGGCAGCATTAGATGGATTAATAGCGCGATCCTTGGCGGTGATAGCGGAGTTGACACTTACCAAGTTGCACAAGAACTCTATAAGGTTCATGTGCATCTTGGTGAAAATGATCTTTGCTAGCTGATCTTTTCGCAGTGCTTCTTCTTGCGAAGCTGCTTCCATGACCACGTTATCGACATACGTATTGCAGATGATTTCGTCACCAAGAGGGCTTGTCTCGTTACGGAGATGTAGTTGTATAGACGCTGAAATCAAAAATGGCGAAGCGTTAACTCCGAAAGGTATACGTGTAAAACGGAAGATACGCAGATTAGGGGACGACAGCGGTTTTGAAGGATCTTTAAGCCAAAGAAACCTTGTTGCGCACCTTTGCGAACGCTGTGGCCTAACCTGGTGAAAAGCCTTTTCTACGTCTGCAATGAGCAGAAAACAATGGAGTCGTGCCCGAAAAAGTATACCAACAAGCTCCGGAAGGAGTGTGGGACCGTGATGCAGGCAGTCGTTCAGACTGCATACCCCTTTTGCTCTTGACGAGGCGTCGAAAACTATACGAAGCTTTGTAGTGGAGGAATAATCCTTGTAGACAGCACGGTGCGGAATGTAATATACCCGGGTGTCGTCATACGCGAATTGTTCAACCTCCTCCACAAAAACCTGCAGTTACGTGGTCCTGAATAGCCTGAACGTATTGGAACCAGGCGGGAGTTTGACTGAGGCGTTGAAACTGCTCTAAAAGCCTAAAATACCCAACTCGCTTATTGTTTTGAAGGCGTGGGTAAGGCCGTTTCAAGGGAAACTGAACATAAATGACACAACTAACAAACTTTGAATTACGACAAAAATCCTATAACAGCTGTTTTTCTAACTTACCATTTACGGCGGGATCATGATCGTCAGAAATTCCTAATGCGTCCAAGGACCACAGTCTTTTGACTGCGCTGTCATCCACTTCGTTTGCGACATAGGCATCGAAGGAATCTGGTCTCTCCGGTAACCTGACTGAAAAACCGTGTTTCCTGACATGATCGTCCCGAACCTTGTATGGCATAATACCATGCCCGATGGTAAGCAAAATGGAGCTTCGGAGGACATTACCTCCCAGAAATGGTCTATACCTATTAAAATGTCCGGAACTACCGGTTCGCCTTAACAGAATGGTGGCTGAAAGCTATGATCATGTATGAATTGCAAGTCCTTTTGATCAAGATAAGGCGGAGTTTGCTCGGATTTGATCACGTCCTTGATGATCAGCTCAATTTCCAGTGTTCCGTCGATAGCATCGACCAAAAGTAATTGTATAGTACCTGAAACATTTGTGTCGATACGACCACAGAACGCAACAAAACTACGTGGTTTTGAGATGGAAACCTTGATGCCTAACGCTGCACAGTCCTGTTTGTGATAAAGCCCGTTCTGTGCTATGGAGTCGAGTAGCAAAACAACTTCATCGAGCTGGGCGGAGTCACATCGCGGCGTTTTGCATGTGATTAATATGAGTGAAGCGTGCGAATTACGGTGATTTAGAGATGATGCATTGAGGTTGGCATAACAGAGCTGAATTTGTTTCGATTTGACATCGGACTCTGAAAGCTGACGAGGATATGGAGCTAGTGAATCGCGGCGACGTTATGTAGAGTTTTGGCGCTCCCTTACGGGAGAAACCGAAACGTGCTTAGAAGATTGCGGCGATTGCGTATTACGCCTTGATCGAGTACTTGTTCTCGGTCGTGGAACCTACTTGGCTCACCGTGATGTCTCGATCTGGAATTTGAGCGTTCTTCGAACGACGGGCTGCGACTAGCTCTGCGTTCTGGACTTGTCGAATGATAGTTTCTAACGGCGAACGATATCGATAGCGATTACGGCCTCTACGTCTCTGGAGTCACTGCAATCTCGCAGAGAACAGCGATACTGTGAATTTCCCCTGCGTGATGCTTTTTCGCAAAGCATCTCGTTGTGAGATCCTCCGCAACTACGACACACTTAATAGTGACAAGAGTGCGATCTATGGCCGCTGTTGAAGCACCTTCCGCAGAGATTACGCAGACCCACCAGATTTCGTCGAACAACTACTGGAACATATAAATAGCAACGATTTGACGACTGGTATAGAGAATTACAGAAACAACATTGTCGTTCAGTCGCATAAGAGCTGCTAGACGATACTAAACGCGATGAACTGCGCCGCCGCGATGATTCGTTACTGCAAGGCTTTCTCCAAGCGTTGTTGAGTCTCCGTACTTTTCGCGAGAGCCGATTATGTAGTCGAGTTTTTGCATTGCTTGTTCAAGATCGAAATCTGATCCGGTCTGAAACTAGAGGTCATGCAGTTTTTGCCGTATTTGTATAGGGAACTTGGTCTTGACGAGGTCAAGAAGTGGAAGCACCGCACGGAAATCTTCATATTTACGAAGACCCCTATTTACGAAGTGGAGGATGCCTGAAATACGAAACCAGGTATTACGAAAATCTGACCCCGAGCTTCTGGATTGCGAATGTTGTTGCAGTGCTTATGAAATGTAGCACGAATCTTATGCGGTCGATCGTACCGCTTCTTGAGCGCCTGCACCAACTGAAGGTAATTTGGGCGCTCAGGATCAAGATCTTGTAATACAATTTGCGCATCGCCTTTAAGAAGGCTTTGCAAGCAGAGAAATTTATATGCGGGATTTATATTGTTGTCATTGTGTACCGTCATCTCATACGAGCACCAAAACCTAGTTGTTATGCCCGCTGTGAATGGTTTAAGCGTGCGCTTGCCGAATTGAATAGGTGAACATGGTGCCTGCACGTGAAAGAGCATGTTGTTGGAACTAGGCATTGAACCATACCCAAGCGACTGCGTAGCTTGTTGCTGGGAATGCGCGAGTATTTGTGTTTACGTTGATCGCTGTCGAAAAGGTCGACGAAGCAGTTGCGCAGTTGCAGGCTCCTCTCTGCGTTTCGGCTCTTGTGGCATCATTTGAGAGAGTTCGGATACGCGAGCACTCTCTATCAGCCCTAGCACTTCATCGAGGTAGGACTTCAAAGTCGAAATTAACGACCTTGCTTCAACGACTGCATCGTCAACACGTGTCTCGTGCATATAAGGCTCATACGCAGCATTATCCGTTTCCGGATTTGTGGACGCTCCTACGGCGGCCATAAATTGGCACCGGCGTTCTTGTGCGTTGCTCAGCGCAAGCTGTTTCCCTGACCGACGTGCTGTTAAGGCTTCTTGACGTTCATCAAGTTGCCTTTGTCCATCGGACGCCTTCGGGTCAATTTGCTGAAATAGTGACACACTGACCTTTACTTACTTTTTTACTTTTTTTTACTTTTTGCTGTTTCCAACGAATTATACGCCCTGGTTAGGTTGGTCTTGTACGTTGTTATGGATGGCATTGTATGTGTGGTAGGAGGTGGTACTGCCTTATACCCAGATCTACAAGAGAGTGTGCTGAACCCTGGTCAAAGCTCATCCACGGCGCGCATAACGAGCGTCGTAGGACGAGGCCAACACCAGCGAATGGTATACGTAAAGGTGTAGAGTAAACTTGTGAAATGTAGGAGTAAACTTAATAGTTAAATGAGCGTACGTGCGCATACCAGTGGTGAAGCTACGAAGGATACTAGGATGATACCAACGAAGCTGCTGTGCCGCCTGCGTGGACTCATAACACCTCGCCATAACTAAAGCCAAAGAGTGAGTAAAGTTGCGTCGGGTCCTCAACCGTTTGCATGCCTCTGTGCTACAGTGACCCGCTCCAAGAGGGCTTCCTAACCGCACAGTGCGTCCATCTACGCTCCCTTTCTGCGCAGCGTGACACTTGTATCCCGATAAATAACGGCTGTCCTCATGCCTACTCGTGCCACTCATGGATGCATAAGTAAGGGATACGGTCACAAGGGATGCGGAAGGCACTACTCCAGTCATAGCGTCCGTAAATGACAATGCAACACTAGACTGTAGCACGTAACTACGCAGGTATCCTACGACTAGCTCCTAGGCCTATGAAAAAGGGCGGCGAGCGAGAGGAGGCTCGATCACTAACTCCAGCGTGAACTATTCTACGCTGAAGTTCGGCTCGATGCACCAAGTTGCGACGTATGCGCCTCCTTGACTCCCCTTGTTAGCAAGAGGGAACCTGAGTGAGGAAGCACACCTTTGCTAGTGGTTCATCAGGGCATTACGCCTACGCTCGCTCCGCACGTTCCCTGCCACGTGGTACCTCCTAATACTGCGGATTCCAAAAGGCCCTGCTGCCCCAAGGGTGGCGTCACCTGCTACGGCTCTCTGCTGCTGCGGTCCTTCCTTCCTAAGCAACGTAAGAAGTCCTCCTGCAGCAATTCCGTAGTCGGCGGATTGGGAACTGCGCTAGATCCAGACGAGCCGAGATGATGCCGGTCGAGACAAACGGATACGAACACGAAAGAACCTGTGCGGTAGGCCTGTGACAACGGTGGGCTTGGCGCTCTCGCCTTTCTGGATCGTTCGGTACACTGTAGGCCTTCCGGGACCGGGCACGCTGGATGTGCGGGTGCCCTCTAATCGTCCAATCGTGCGCAGTTGCGATGCGCCACAACAACGGGCAGAAGCCCTCTATCGAAGCGGTATAAGGAGAAAAATGTTCAAAACGGAGAGCGGTGTATTTTTATCATTACATTTAGGATCATCGAAATTCTCGCTGTCATGGGTGACAAAGCTGGCTCACGACGATACCGGTCGGCTTTACCATGGAGACTACGATATCTACAATTTCTTTGTCAGAAACAGGCAGGAGGTAAGCAATTATCTCTGTTTACTTTAACGATTAGTTGCGAGGGAGACGTTAACAGTGTACAGTGCCGACAATTCCCTGAGATTGCTGGGTTCGAAACGGATCGCTACACTCTCCACTCAGCCTTTATACGCCAATTCCAAGCAAGTCCAGATTCAAACACCCTTGGGTGGTTCCTGGTAGAAATTTCCCACTGGTCACTGCTGCTGTATAATCTAGCTTTCTCGTTTGTATTATATTCTAAATGGGGAAACTACCTGGCTTTTCTTAATGGAAGCATATAGTATATATTTGGTAAAAGACCAGATAGAGGTTTTTCCAATTGGGAGGAAGAGATCTTCCAATGAGTGCTTCATGACTCTGCATTGATAGGCGGCTCCGTAGGGTATGTGAGAATCCTCCATTCTCATAGAGATAATTTAAATTTTCAACAAGTTTCAACATCTACGTCAAGAACTGAGGTGTTTGGCTCCATCATTGCTGACAACGAAGTGGTTGAAGCAACAATACAGACATGATTTTAGCTCGACAACTCTTTCGTCTTTTTCATGGGTGATCACGGCCCTCGCTTCGGAAAAGTAAGTTCGAATCTCATAACAATTTTCTTTAACCTCCTTGTCTTCACGGAATCAGTTTTTTGGAATTCAGGAGGTTTAGGAACTTACTTTTTTCAGCGAAAATGAACGAATAGAGGTGCAGTGTGAGTTCTATTAAGTTATTGGGTGTTAAAAATATGTCAGTAGATTATGGATTAAATTTAAACGAATAAATCCAGCGACAATAAAGTAATACAATTTAGGAGACAAAGACGACGTTTGGAAGGAACGAAGCCAACAATCCGTTCCTCTATGTTACCGTCCCTAAAGCTCTGCGGAACACCGACATGTTCAAAGTGCTGAAATCGAAGGAAAACGAGCTAATCACTCCTCACGATATTCATGCCACGCTCAAAGATATTCTGGAGGTTAGCTTCTATATTTCGCATTTGCTTAAGCGACGTAAGAAATAGTTTTTGAATCTAACATTAAGTGTTAAGGAACAACCTTCGTCGAATTTCCTCGACATCTCCTACAAGTCATTCTTGCCGTTGAGTCGTGGCTCGTCACTGCTTCGTGAATTCGAGCCTGGAGTCGTTCGAAACTGTAAAACGCTGCCGATTCCTTCGCAGTACTGCATTTGCCAATATGCAAAAACCGCGCTCGAGTAAGTTTGTGGTTCGATGTGGCTAACAAGAGAAGCTTCCCAACTCATGGCGAGCTTTTGCGAAGCTATTTTGACAGGATGTAGGGCCCTGTGAGCGGAAATCAGAACCACAGTCAGTTTTTGATGAACGATTTTCTAAAGGCCTGAAAAGGAGGCCTGAAGGCGTGCGCGCATCAACCATTAGCCTCTACGATACCCCAAAAGATGCGCCTCGGTGGCACAGTCTGTAGGAGTACCGCCTCGTAGGAGCGCATCGGCAGCCTTTTCAGTTCGAGTCTCAGTGCTGCTAATATTTTTGAACGTTTTAGTTTGTTGTTATTACGCTTTCTCACGATCACAGGAGGCAATTTTCGACCATGAATGCTTACAACAAACCAACTGAGGGTGTCTATTTGCGTCTTCATATGTATAGTTTTTCAACTATTCATATCTGTCCACCACCATGTCATACCATATCACCAACGGTACTGTAATTGCACGCAAATACGCTTATCTTACGGTTCAATATAATGAACTCGGGCCACATCGGTACATAAGTGTGGTACGGTGTCATCCGGAATATGAACATGCAGCCGAGATGGTATAATGAAAGTAGGTAACTTTGATAAAATATTATACAAAAAGGGTAAAAAAGGGGGCTTTTCTTTTGGCTGCAGAATATGAGCCAGGCCTACCGACAGTTCTGCGCTCCGGTGTTTCGGCTGTGTTTGATATACGCGTGGGTGGCAGCTGGCTACATTGATGTTCACCAAGAACCCTTTTCTACACCCACAGAGTACGTGTTCAACGAAGAAGAAGTTATTACTTGTCAGGGAGAAGATTGTTCCTCGCTGGCTTTTGTAGGATGCTGACGGTGTGACAAGCTCTTGTATTTTACTTGTTTCATAGTTTTGTACCATAGTTGTTGACTGAAAGGGAAATAATAAATATAAGACTTTTAATTTAATCACGTATAAGACTTTTTATTCCCAGAGAAATGATATGGTGCAGATATGAATAGTTGAAAGCTAGCACATATGAAAGCGCAAATAGACAGCCTTGGTTTGTTGTAAGCACCGATTGTCTAAAAGTGCTTCCTGTGATCATGAGAAAGCATAATAACAACAAACTAAAACGTGCAAAAATATTGGCAGCAGTCGGACTCGGACTGAGCCGGTATGCTCCTACGAGGCGGCACTCCTACCGACTACGCCACTGAGGCACATCTCGGGGTGTCATAGGGGTTGATGAGTGCTGCGCGCACATCTCCACACCTCTTTTTTCAGGTCTTTAAAAAGGCATTCAGCAAAAATCAGCTGTTGTTCTAGAGTCCGCTCACAGGGTCTTACATCCTGTCAAAATAGCATCGCAAAACCTCACCATGAGTTAGGAACCTTCCCTTGTAAGAAGAAACCCTCTCTCACAGCTTCATTCATAAAGACGTGGGTGTAAGAATAATTTCCGTCAGCTGTATTTATGCCTTCAAAGGCTTCGATGAAAATTAAGTCTGTTTCGCCTTAGTGAATTTTGTAGCGAATTTTGCCTAATGCCTTAAGGAGGAACCTGTCGAATTTTGCTCGTGGCAGTGGCGAAACGAACTTTTTTATGTTTTATATTTTGTGACATATTATTCTTTTAATTAATTATAATTTTTTAAAATTCGATTATTTTAACCTTTCTTCTTCTTTGAATTTTGCATTTTCTTATGTTTTATAATGTTTTCTGGAGCCCAGTTTGAAATCCTTTTTCAGCGACGACGCGCTTGCAATCAAACTCGGACAGTTCGCCGTGGATGGTATTAATACCATTCTGAAGCAGAGTGGTGTCTCACAGAACTGCTCCCATCTCATATTACATCAGGTAAATATTAAAGTTTTGCTTCTGAGAAATTTTGTCGAACGGATGAATAAATGACTTTTTTCGATGTCGAAAGATTTCGAGACTACGAAGAATTTATCCGACCATAACTTTTTTCGAATGATCGAATTTCGAATTCATTTTTCATTTTTCATTTATTTGAAAACTCGAGTAGTCGAATAATTCGATCGAATCAGGTTTCGTTCCCTTTTCTGCGTGGGCGTGTGTAGGGCGGACGGACAGGGTCCCTGCAGTCGCGTGCGTCCGGTACCAGGTTGTGACCAAATGCGCATTAGAATCGTCTCCACGACATCCCGTAGAAGTAGAATGCGTGGCGTATCCCAAATGGGACAGAGTAACGCTGTCTATTATCCTTTATCCAGATTGTGCGCGTGAAACTTCGGAGTTTATTCGATATTCGAATATGGCTCTTTTTCGATGTTTTTAGATTTTGAACGAATATTTGACTTTCATGAATATTAGGAAGTCTGGGAATATCGAATATCTGACTATTCGAATAATAAAATATTGAGACGAATAGTGTATGTTGCGTGGTGATGAGAAACCCGTTGTTTGTAGGTCCATTCGGTGATGTGCTACATCTTGCCTGAAGCTCAGCGAAAGACAACGGCTATCTACGATGTGACGTTCCAGGTGTCACCTTCAGCCGGCCTTTTTCAGGTGTGGTTCATAGACTGTTATTTTTGGTGCCATTTTTACCTCTCATTAGTGGATTTTTATGCCCCAGCCGCGCCAATCTGTTTAGAATGTGTAGTGATTTGCCGACTACAGTTTCCTGAAAATTAACTCAATTGATGTGTATCGCGTCTACGAATTGAAGCACAATGCGGCATCAAATCGATATCGATGTCGATTTTGGAGGCCGCCTAGGTGCTGCTATTATATAAGCCACTCTTCAAGGCTAGGGCACGGTTTCACATCGCAGTGAACCACCTATGCTACAACATCGGTGGTTCACTGAGCTGTGAAACCGTGCACGGGCCTTTAGGCACCTTTTATACTCCCGCCGCGGCGGGCGCTACTGGCCGCGCTGCACCCTGAATTGGACGCGTCGCTGCGCGATTGCAGTCAGGCCTAAACATACTCCCGCGGTAGCATCCGCGGGACGTCTGCGGACGGAAGGTGAACAGCGGACAGTCGTCGTCGATCCGGGGCGGCTAGCGTCGCATTGGAGTGCGTTTTTGGCGCCGAATTCCGCGAGGCGATAGCAGTCCGCGGTGCCGTACCGTGGGCGAGAAGTATAACAGCCCTCTCGTCGTCTGTCGGCACGATCCGCGGACGGCGGGCGTGGCGGGACGCGGCCATTGGCCAGCTCAGGAATCCCGGCGCGATTCCCGCCCGTCGCAGATGCTCCCGGTGAGTATATCATAGGCTTTAGAAAGGGAAGCGCCAACGAGGCGCGGCCAGGAGCTTCTGCTTACTACAGTCCGTTCGCCAATGATGAAGAAGGAGGCGGTCTTTGAGTCATTAGAGAAACGAAGCAGAAAGGATTATGTCCGGCTGATCATTGGAATCGGGGTTTTCTGTGGGAGCGACGATTCCCCTCTTGAGGCTGGGGTCGAGGTCGCCCGCTCTAGCCGAATCTCCTGCAGTGCAAATGGCACTAAACTACCCTTTATTTTGCAACATGCGGGTCCAAAAGTAAAATTGCTGGAAGGTACTCTTAAGGCAGCCGTAGTTACCCGAACCTACCGTAACCAAGGTAATCGACCGAAATTTTAAAACGGATTTCAGATTCGTGGTCAGCATCCTAAATACCCTCTGGGCGAAGTTTGGTCAATAAAATTTTTTCGACCTCCTTCCCCTCTGGAGTCCTGAAAGTACAATACTACCATGTAATTTTGTTACAATCCTTTTGTTCTGATGGTTGAGGAACCAAATCAAAAAGGACATAACAAAATGATTCATCCCGTTGTGAAACCTACCACTCCACATCGAGGGTGCCGCAGCTGATTGCGCCGCGCCGCGCCCTTCCCTCCAGCGGCGCGATTTGCCGAATACCGTGACCCAAAATTCCGTCAAATGCGGTGTGTCGGGGCGGCGGAGTATGGAAGCGATGCGGTGTCGCCGGGCGGTGCGAAAAATCGATAGCTGTGTCAACCATCAGGCCGCGACGCGCGGCGGCGCGAGTATAAAAGGCGCCTTAGGCCCATTTTATAGTTGTGCCGCTAGGCGGCGCGGCACAATTCTTGGAATAGATATCAATCGGTTGGCGTGAAAAATAGATATCTATTATTATCGTGGTACCGCGCCGCCTCTCGGCGCAAGTATAAACTAGGCGTTAGGGAACGTTTGGTGCGACGCGCGACGCGAAGTGATGATAAACTTCCATATCCATCTCTCGACGCAATGATTGATATGGAAGTTTATCATGCACCGCTTCGTGCGTTGCGTGCACACTAAACGCTCCCTTAGTGTTACAAACGTGTTCCTCTGTTTCCCGCAGGGTCGCTGTTAAGAAGGACTTCTCCTCGTGCATCGGATCCACAGCTGTTTCGCTGTACGTATCAGCGATACAGCTGGCCTATTGCATTTTCTCAGTAATAGGAATTACATACATATACATATGTATGTAATTCCTATTACTGAGAAAATGCATATCCCATATGTGAGTGTTTGGGACGTTGGACGTGGAAGGTGGAGGAGATACTGCAAAGTGTGACCTCTGCTCCTATGCGGTAATTACACGAAGTACGAAGAAGTCGAGTGAATAACATTAGAAACCAGATACCAACAGGCTATGGTTTGTCATTGATATGCTTCAAAACACGAGGGGGCAATGCCTTAGTTGGTCGCATCGGGTTCATAATCCTCTTCCTGGCTATGTGATAACGATTAGCATGGAATTGGTTATTGTAACCTTGTTTAAGATCACCATTGCGACGATGAATGTCTAAATTATAGCATCTTGTAAAAGTAAACAATAGCGGGCAACTATTGATTTGGCAGCATTCGCGAGAGATCAAGCTCTATTGAGCAGAACCTCCTTTCCCGCCCCTCGGCATACAGGGTTGTCAAGGAACCCAAGCCTCGGAGGGATAGAGACTCTATAGTGGAACTAGGCCTCTACCCCTCTCTGATAAACAGGATCTGCGTGGTGGTAGTCTTCCCACTGAACCGGAGTCACTGATGCTGGATTGACGCACCCCTGTACCACACAACTCATCGTGGGTCTGTTAGGCCTATGGTATAGTCGCGGACACTCTCGCGCACAGGCAGGAATCGTGCCAGGTCCCTTCACCTGGCCACTCGTCGCAGAGAGCCACATCCATGTGCGGACAGCCTGCCGCGGGAGTAAAGCTAAAGCATTATGGGAGCGTAGGTAGTGACCAGATTTGTGTTGACATGATAAGCAAAATCATCGTGAGCAACAATAGCAACTAACATTTAACAATAATCCAGTTTGTCTCCACATGTTTAATATGCGGGCGCCGGTTTTTTCCTGGACTTACTATCTCTTTCATGTCGCCACCGCATGCGGTAGCAATACATGGTTTATTAAGCGCTCCTTCCTGTAGTATCTGTATTGGTCGTCTCAGGGTCAGGTGACTCCTCATCGGGGCATACTGTCTTATTATTTTGCTGTTTTGGACTGTGGTGGATAAAAGATCAGGAAAGGTTCCCTACGACCGGAGAAGAGATAGTAGAGGTGCGCACAAGGTCGGTGCCCCAGAGTCGCACCCACGCAGCCGTCGACGAAAATGACAAAAATGAATGCTGCAGCGCGGACAGGACGATTAGCAGTGGCGCCTTAGTAGGATCTCGAGTTTGGTTTTTCAGATTAAGGATAAGGATAAAGGACGGCGTTACTCAATCCCTTCTGGGATGCGCCAGCGCATTCTACTTCTACGGGATGTCGTGGAGGCGACATGAATGCGTGTTTGGCCATACAATGATTTGCAGTGGCCAGCTGATGAACAAGTCAGCGCTTTATCCTTCCCAGGCAAGTCTGGTACCAATTCACCGCCCCCGGAGGGATGGAAGGCTTGGTTGGCCTGGGCGGGAAATGCGAACCAGGAACCTGGTATCGGGTGCACGCGACAGTCGCTCTTCCTCCGACTGCGCCACACGCGCCCATTTTCAGATTACCTAGCGATATCCTTACAAGGTGTAGTTCTGCATTCATGACGCATCTCATAACGTGGACTTACTAACGCCGATCCTTGTCCTTTATTTATGACACAGATCGTCCTCTTATGTCGTTGCTCATATCGATAACCATAAACATAACAGTTTCCTTCTCAACAATACTCTTTGTCTGTTATGCGGTCGCCGTCCAACCAACACTCTTCAGATTCCTATCCGTTCAAACAATGGAGTGCTGAAATTGGCCGGCTCTACCTTCACACGCCTTAACGAATACGGGAAGCAATCGAGCTGCGTCGCAAAGGACACGCTCAAACCTTTGTGCTACTGTACTGGCAGAAACGTTGAGAACAACTCATAGCCAGACAAAAGATACTTTTCACGGTGTGTCACGGGTCCTTCGCTTGATGTCGAATCTAGGAAGCAAACGAGGTGTTATTGATTTGAGAAACGGTTCTTCTTATTTAGTCTTGTAATTAAGCATTAGTTTTTGTTTGTCTTGTTGTTATTTACTAAGGATCTTTTGAGGTGGTTCACAACGCTGCTCTAGGTTCAAGGTTCTGAATACGTAGCGTCTTGGATTCTCAGTAAAGTCTTGTGGACTGCTTTGACGTTCGTTTTAAGTGACGTTGTCTTTACTGCCTTCTTTCCGGACTGTACAGATGTTTCATGTGATAAGGCAACCCTCGCAAATCCGGATTAGCGCTGCGCTGCTGAATGTTCTTGCGGGCAGTAGTGTGCTCAGTGCGAAATTATTCTGTACAAGTCTCTTCACAGATTTCTCATCGTCTACCAATTCTATTCCACTTTCTTAGAACAGCTTTCCTTGTGGAAGTGCTGGTTTCATAGGATTCGATGTTGATGTTGTTGATGTTTTTCAAGAACGCGTTTCGCACAATAGCGTGATCTCATTGTATTCGTGACAAGGATAATGCCGTCGGTGAGGGCTAAATAGATTTTATTGAATGAATAAATAGGTTCTTGAAATTTGCCTTGTGTTGTCTAGTATGTGCAAGGTGTGCAATTAGAACATAACGCATTACTTTGACAAGGCGAACGGGATTTGTTCTAATCAGAGGGCGACACCGCCAGAGAACCGAAATAAATGCAACAGATGTAAACAGTGTCGCATCTGTCGGCTAGGAAACTGCAAAGCAAGGCTCTCTCCTAGGTTAGCTCACGGTATTGCCTTTGTCAACTAGTCTGATTTATCAGAGGCTCATACGGTAAGGAGTGTGCATTTAGCGATTATTAGCGGAGTTACCGAAATTTTCATTTTTTTGCTTTTTCTCTTTTATTTTTTCTGCCGAGGGATTTTTTAGAATTCACCGAAAACTATAAATTTTCCCAAAAAAATGCATTTTAATGCTTTGGGGAGAGTGCCCACTGACAGTAGTATTGTGTTGGAACAGCAGTATTGTGTTGGAACAACGAGAACATTCCACTTGTCTTTTGGATCAGTAAAATACGAGAAATCGATTTCCGTTACCGTCTTTCTCTGATTCCACAAATTCCTTGCATATTCCTTATTTGTTTATCAATTTGTTTGCTGGCGCTCTCACGTTACTTGACCGTCGTTTTGCGTTTTTTTGGCGTTCTTGGCCGTTTTTACTCCGACTGTTTCGCATTAGTCTCTTATACTTCTAGTCAGATTCATTCGCGATTTCAGCTTTCCGCGTAGTCTTATTATATGTTACCTACCTCGTAAGAAAGCCTGAAAAGGCATACGAAATGCGAAGAAAACTGCTGAAAAGCTGAACAATTGAGAATGGGCGAGAAATGATCAAGAAACCAAGAACGCGCAAAGAGTAGTCTTCTGTGGTTTCACCTCGTTCCTTCGCCACATTCGAGTTTTCGGAGTGTGCTCATAGCTTTTTGCACAACGTCAGGAAATGATTATGGGACTAACAAGGAATGTCTGTGAACTACCCACCGATTTTCATAATGACGTATACGGTCTTGTAGGGCATCAACGTTTTGCTGTGGGAGACTGGTCCAAAAATAGTAAAAATTTGTCGCCTAGTAAATCAGGTTCGTCTTATGTCGTGCTCGAGAAGAATGAAGATAACCGAGATAACTTGTGTACTAAAGTTCTGGCTCACATTTGGGTTAAAATTGGAAAGCTTACACGAAGCATGGATCTATTCAGATCGTGGAGGTACATAACTAAAAATCATGCAATAATGTGAGTAGAGAAAAACAGAGAAATTGAGTAGAGACAAACAGGGAGTTCTATACGATCTCTGAAGTTGCTTACATTGCAATTCATAGGGGACATTGGATGTATTCCTGTCGGAAGAGAGCACCTGGTGTGGTTGCGGGGAGCGTATTACTCAATTCTAGCCGCGCGCATCGGGCGCGACGCCATCGTCCGCTTCAAGCTCGCGATGGCTCGATAAAAACGTGTCCGAAAACGTTAGCTCCCGTGCGTGTGGGTTTCTCAACGATTAGCGGCGGCTGGCAAATTGTCAATCTCGCTCCTTCGTTCCTCTAGCTTGGCCGAAAGGCTGTCGTTTTGATTTTGAAGATGTTCACTTCGATTTCAAAAGCATCAATTTTGTTTAGAATAATGCCCAATTCGGCGTGAAAAATGTTAAGTTTGAAATTTGACATGAAAAGTGTTTCATTTGACGTGAAATGGTTAAGAAGTTCGTAATATTGACCCTACAATAGTTATAGTTATGGTTTATTATGTGCGTTTAAGACATGCGTTAAAAAAACGACCGCAGATAAAACGACAACTCAATACAACGTTCTAGTGCTCAAGAAATCTCATTTCAGCAAAACGTTAACCGAAAGGAGCAAGCGGTAAGCGGACGTCGTGCTTAAGTGTGAAAAAAACGGACAACACTCTGCACGTAAAGTAGTTCAATCTGGGGCTGATCCTTGGTGTTCCGTATATATTTTTCTCCGAACCGCCTCTCTGTAATTCTTGAAGGAATGAATGAAAAGGATTTTGAATAATTGTCTATGTCTATGATCCCAGCGAGCATTCTGAACACTGCACACTCATCTCTGAGCCTACGGCAGGACTGCAGTGTAATCAATCAAAGATACTCATTTCTTTTTTGTGCTCCAGGTACTCTAGAATATAAAAAACTACCTGTATGAAGCAAAAGTTTCCTAGTGAAGTTATTTTGCGCCTTCTTAAATTGCATGTACACTGTTGTCGCACTTTTAAGTATTGGCCTAACACAAGTTTCTTATTCTTTCAACAGCACGTATTTGTTTCTCGTGCTCAAATCCTTGAAAATTTGGTATGTTTCGCATAACGCACTCCCACTAATTAAACTGCAATGCTCAGCAAAATTCAGTTCATCATTAGTGGAAACCCAAATCTCCTACAGTTGAGTTGTAACCTTGGACAAACAGTGCTCACCTAATGTATATTCACATATCTGACATTCCTAACTTCACGCACGCAGTTTTCTCCGGTCCAATTGGTACCTGCAGTGGCAATTGCCACTGCAGCTACCAATTGGATAGGAGACCTGATCCAAACTGTAGCGTGCAGCTTCTTGCGTGCAACTACCAGTTTATACAACTTCAAGTCGTCAGCAAATTGTTTGACTACCAACGCACTGTTTTCAAACAATGCCGGGATATCCGATGTATAAATTATAAAAAGAAGGGGTGATAGCATCTCTCGCTGCGGCCTCCACTTCTAGCTACTTGGCTGGATGGAAAACTTTCACAAATTTTCACTTGAAAAGTTTGTCCTTCAAGAAAGCTCTTAAACCACCTACAAGTGAGATGATGTATGCCTAGTTTTGCCACATTATACACGAATTTAGCGTTGCTTACTCTATCGAGGTCTTTGAAAAATCATAGCGCATCACATCAGAAGCTTTCTTATTATCAATGAACTTAGTCCAGTCTTTAAGGTTTCCAGCATATCTGATTCCACAAACGGCCAGGCATGAAACTATTAATATGTTGACTTTGCGAGATGGCAGTATTTTGCAGTAGATGAAACGTGATATGGTTCTCCAAAACTTTTTCAAAAATTCGACAGGAAAATGATGTGATGCTCACAGGGCTCCAGTTTCCCACATCACTACCAGCGTTCTTCTTTAGCCGTGGTGTCACAAATGAGTGCTCCCACCTTTTTGGAACCTCACCCCACATAAGGGATTGATTATATATGTAAGAAAGCGGTTGCATCACAGCGGGAGCAATTTTCTTTGCAATCGTAGTAGGCAATATGCCAGGAGAGAGAAGAGAAATTCGGCCAGTTTTGAATAATCTTGTACAAATTGTCAGAGTCAAACTAAGGAAGGCTTAACATCGACCCAAGGACCACAGAGGTAGAGTTTGGATAGATGCTGTTATCGTCAATAAGAATTTCACAGAACTTACCTGCTGTCAGCTTTCACCTCAGTTGTGAACACTAAAAATCCCTGATTTCCAACTAACTATAACATTTGTGTGTCTCAGCTTCTTACACAGAAACTTCTCAGCTTCTTACACAGAAACTTATAGAATTTTTCCTTATTCCCCGTCTCTATGGGCGCGTGTAGCGCAGTCGGAAGAGGCGCCGACTGTCGCCTGCACCCGAAACCAGGTTCCTGGTTCGGATTTTCCGCCCAGGCCAACAAAGCCTTCCATCCCTCCGGGGTCGGTGAATTGGTACCAAACTTGTCTGGGAAGGATAAACACTGACTTTTTCATCAGCTGGCCACCGCAAGTCATTGCATGGCCAAATACGCATTCAAATCGCCTCTACGACATCCCGTAGAAGCAGAATGCGTGGCGCATCCCAAAAGGGATTGAGTGACGCCGTCCTTTATCCTTTATCCTTTATTCCCGTCTCTATAATTTTCTGTTCAACATCATTATTACCCTTCTGTAATCGCTTATGATATTTATCAGAGAATTCGGGAAACCTTTCCCAGTTGTGTTCTGCCTGTGTCATTGTAGCCAACTGGTAGAGACAAGCTTTGATCTATCATATTGTGAAGGTATGCCGGCAAGTAAGCATTCATTGGCTTAGCTCGAAACCACGGACGAACTCCTTTTACATCGTCTCCAATTATAGAGAGAAAAAGTTCATACTTCTGTCAATCGTAGACACGGAATCCAGCAATTGTCTCCATGCCACAGAGGATAAGTAATCAGGAATTTTCCCATAATTGCATCTGCGAAAATGTCGATAATACCTATGTTCGACACACGTCCAGCAAAATGAAGAAGAAAAACTGTTGTAGTCACACATTCCAATCGATGGTTTATCAGAAACATTTTCCACGAGGTTGCTGTAATTTGTAGGTAAAAGGTCAAGAACATGTTCCATTTTCAGTGAGTTCTTTTAATAGCTGCTCAAGGTTGTGAGATCTCACCATATTTACAAAATCATCACTATTTGAGGGCAAAGGATATTCCAGTTATCCAGTCAGTGTCCGGATAGTTAAAATCACCTAAGACAATTGACGGATAATCACATACTAAGGGATCACCCATGTCCTTAGACAACTGATGACTAGAGAAGGTAAAACACGAAGGAGCACGATATACCGCAATTATTCTAACTTTGTGGCCCTCCAGGCCTTCTTCAAAATATTTGCTACTCGCCTACCTGCCTTTTTCAGCTTATCGCAATGTATTACCTAATAATCACACAGCACCAAAGACACATCAAGGTCGTTCTGAAATGAGGTGAATTTTTCGTAACAGAGCAATTATTCTTTTGAAAGTTTTATGAGAATAAGACTGAAAGTCTCACGTTGGGACCCTACCCAATTGTTGGGGATTGTCCCTGTGAGAAAGAGCTCTTAACTCACGTCGTCTCCTTCTCTGTACATACAAAGAGTGGTATCGTTCACTTAGGTGGCGCGCATGCACATTTACAAGGTTCTTTTAGATGTTCGCGTCGATTATCAGAAAAATCGCACTGCTCACAGGACTCCTACGATGCAAACCATTACGACCCTCACCTATTGCGGACATGCAGGGTAATTGCTTTAATCAAAATCCAGAAAGGTATAACGAGCAGGAAGGTCAACTCCGGATTTTAACGGTCTTCTTCCCATCGGTTTTTGTTGTGTACTTATGTACACTGTGCTCCCAAGTCGCCCTTGTCACGGAACGAAGTTATTCATTGGCTTGTGGCTGTTGTCAAAATTCGCATCAAAGTGCGAGATTTCCATCCGCCGTCGGGAGCAACACCAAAACTATCCAATCGCAAAAGTGAGAAGTGCACTGCATTGAAAGGAAGCGGTAGGTTGACAGTGCTGTTATCGTTTAGTTTGGTGCTGAAAACGGGAATAAGAACGACGGATTTGAACGATGGAGACACATTTTGTGGATGGGTTCTACACTACCTTCAACGCTTTGTACGGATACCGTGCAATATTTACAGTGAATGAGAGGAAAATAGTAAAATGGGTGAGTGGTTAAAGGCTTACAGCTTACGGCAATAGAGAGGCTGAAGGTGGATTGACCATTGGGACGGTTGACTGGTGAGTAAAAATGTAAAATCAATTCGAGGAACATCGGCTGCAGCTCCAAAGTAACGCTTTCAGTTCAGTTTCACTCCATAGCAACCTTCAACGGCAATCTGATATTACTATAATAGATCGTGCAATGATACGAGGGGGCGGGGGAAGACAATTCACATACACATTCACGAAGTAAGACAAAATTCACATACACATTCACGAAGTAAAACAACCGCAACAAGTTAAACTCCACTGAACTCCACTAGGCTTTCTTAGTTAAAAAGACTGCTCTTGTCGACGCTCTAGCTGAAGATGAATGTTGCACTCCACTTCACCTTTGACCATATGAAAGGTAACCAATGTGTTGTCACTGCTAGTCTGTGACATTCATGCTCTTGAAATTCCACAATCTTCTTCTTCTTCTTCTTCTTCTTCTTCTTCTTCTTCAGCGTCTGTCCCGCTTCGTGGCGGGGTCCGCTATTCTGGTGTCATGACGCCACCTTTCCCGATCCAGTGCTAGATCAGGGTGGACACCAGCCGCTTTCAAGTCCGTATGTAACGTATCAGCCCAGCGCTGCTTCGGGCGCCCTCTAGGCCGCTTTCCTATTACCTCGAAGTTGAGGCCTATCTTGCGGACGCTATCTTCCTTTCCACGCAGAACGTGCCGTACCATCGTAAGCGAGATTCGCGCATCTTGTCCGCTATCGGCGCGACACCGAACTTCTGCCGAATGACATCGTTTTGGATGAGGTCCATGCGCGTGACTCCAGCCGTCCAGCGCAGCATCCTCGTCTCCATGACGCTGAGGCGCGTTTCAACTTCCTTGGTCGCAGGCCAACACTCAGCGCCGTACATCGCTACTGGCCGGATGACTGCCCTGTAGATCTTTGACTTAAAGCGCTCTGGTATCTTCTTGTCGCAGAGCACGCCAGTCAACGAGCGCCACTTGGACCAAGCTGCACTCACGCGTGAATTCACTTCGACCATCAGTTTGCCGTCAGACGCGACTGCTGATCCCAGGTACTTAAAGACCGCAGTGCGTGGAAGCTCGATGCCGTTAACCTTGATGGGGCTGGACTCAGTAACGTCCGTCGTTAAATACTCGGTCTTCTTCACGTTCAATCTGAGTCCAAACCGCTCCAAGCGATCACACCAAGCTTGCAACTCTCGCTCGAGTTAACCTTTGTCTTCGCTAGCGAGCATCACGTCATCGGCATAAAGCAACGTCCAAGGGACGGGCTTCTGAAGATCTCGTGTGATGGCATCCATGACGACAACAAAGAGGAGTGGGGAAAGCGGGGAACTCCATCGAGGTTCCAGCTGCAGCTTGAACTCGACTCTTTGGACAAGAGTAGAGAATTCGCACCCACTCTATGAGCTCTTCGGGAACTCCATGATGTCGCAAGGCGTACCATATCACTTCACGCGGTACGCGGTTAAAGGCCTTCTCCAAGTCGAGAAAGGCGATATGCACTGGCTTCTGTTTCTCGCGATGCTTTTCTATCAGGAGGCGGGCGGCGTGTATGGCATCAACGGTGCCACAGCCAGCCACGAAGCCGCACTGGTTGCTGAAAAGCTGGACGATGTCCCGAATTCGTCCATCGACAATTCGCTCAAAGATCTTGAAATCTTGAAATTCCACAATATTTATTGAATTATACATCATTCCACTGTTAAACGGGACGCCTGTTGGTGAATTTTGCACAACAGTTTAGAGATGTTATGGGCCCATCGTTGTTGAAGAATGTATGGATAATCCGCCCACCAAAACTGTTTCCTTCATTCAAATTTGCCGTTCCTGTGCCTAATTTCGGCATTAATCAGAATTCCAATAGCACTGTCAACCATTCTGCTTGGTCATGATTGCTGAACATTGCAGTCGCTGCTGCTCTTGTCGCTCTCGTCGCTTTTGTTGCCTATTCATTTTTCTTAGGCGTTGCTGTCGTTCTCGTTCGCGTACCTTTCGTCGCTACCGTCACTTCAATATTCTTTTATCAGAATTCTACAGTTTTCCATCAAATCTATTATACTATTAATCTATTATTGTATTATTTTGTTGTCGTCATATTCTATCTGCACAAGTGTGCGAAGTTATTGTGCTTATTGTTTACAACCCATTTCGTCACAGAAGTAAAGGTGGGTTTATTTTTATTATACATTCTTTCTAACCTTGATGCCAGAGGTTTTCTTTTCTTAGGGATTTTTGTGCCTTTAAATAAGCACCTAGATGAGACCCCCCCCCCCCCTTCCTGAGTTTGTTTACCTGACGTTGCGCAGTGGAGAACATTTGTGATTTATTGGAAAGTTTCTGCGTTAATGTCAAGAATTTAAAGTTTAAAGTCAGAGTAATACATACCCTAATGAACGTAGATGTTTGTATTGCATTGTTTGAGTGCTTTGTTTGAGGATGAAGTTAGATTGCTTTCTCTTTTCAGATGTGAAAATATTCGAAGATATTCACTTTTACAAAGCAACGCTTTGTTTGTAGTGTGTGTGAATGGGGTGCAAAACGGCCGGCAAACTTCATCACTAGCTTATTGAGATACCATTTAAAGGCAAAACACAAGGATTTCTTAAAGACAAAAACAACACAAGGACTAGGAGAGTGAAGTGAGCGGGAGCAGCAAAAAGAAAGCAGTTTCTGAACCTTCTGGAACGACTCCGGGCATGTTCCGGAAAATCAAGAGATACGGCTCCAAATAAGCTAAACTGGATTCGGGTAAATTCAACACTGAAAAAATTCTTACAACTTAGTCATCAGAAGGAACAATGACTGCAAAAGCGGAGCGCATTGATGCAATTCATTTGCGCATCAACACTCCCATTATCAATCGTGGAAAGCTCAGGATAAAAGAATTTTCTTCCCGTCGTGGCGCTGAGGTTCAAACTCAGGTCAAGATTTTTCTACACTAGAAAGCTGAACCCTCTGATCAACGGATACAAGATAAAGATTTTGAATATGCTTCGTGACACGAAATTCATCAACTTCATTTCTTGTGCATAGTCCTCGTCCGTTAACAGACACTAGCTGATCTGATTTCTCTTACTGCAGACTATGTTTATAGCAGAATGGTGTCTCGTTTTGCGATTGTTGCTGCTACTCCAATTAGAGGAGGAAATACTGCGGAGAATCTTCGCTCTTTAATAGCAAAAACGCTCACTACCTTCGATATGGCTGCCGAACGTGTACATCTAATTGTTCGTGATGCAGCATCAGCAATCAGCAAAAAACGACGACACTTCTAGGAATTTGAAGCAATGACTGCTTCTCGCATAAGCTGCAGTAGGCTGCAGTTGGTTAGTTTTCACCTGAATTTTTTAACTGCGCCTGTGCCAGGGTTTCTGAATTGCAATATTCCAAAGGAATCGCAAAGGAACGTCTAAAGTCTTTTGTAATTTTTTTGATGTCTCGAAGCTGACGAGGATATTATTATTTGCCGCCTATCAAAAGGAAAATAAGGAAAAGCGGAGTGTACAAAGACTCGTTTGCTAAATATCAACAGTTCTTGGAGCTGCCTTAACGACCTATCAAACCTTTCTGGTTTGGCATTTTTGATAGGTTCCATGTTTTTATTTAACACATTGACGACCGTGCGACACGATGTCGTGTCACAGTCTTGTAATTTATTTTCCTTGTTGGATTCTAATCCTTCGATATGTTGACTTTTTTGCTATGTGGACTTCATCTCTAGACATTGTTGTAAAGAGCGTGGTTGACGAAAACCATTTTTACTAACTGATTTATTGAGCTTCTCGATAAGTTGTGGTTTCAATTAACAAAACTCTGGACGTCACAAAAAAATCGATTGGTTCGACTGATGTTGGGAGTTGCGAAAATCGCGCGGTCGTCAGAGTGTTAACATGTGAAATTGTTTGAGTCAAAAAAGGCTAGGCTTTGCCAAGGTAAAGCCTAGCGTTCGTGTTCCTTCTTTGCCTAGAACGTCACTTAGCTGTGAAAATTGTACAAGAGAACAGATCAGGATACAGTTTTCAAAACATTCAAGTCCAACCTAAAGCATTCATAGGATATTTTGAATAGTAAGCGTAATCCAAAGTAGAATTGATTTTGTACCTTTGCCCTCTTCTTTAGGGTATCGATGTGATATAGAATCCAATTTTCGAGATGATGGTGCGATCTCTGGATAATAGGCAGGCAGTCGAGTTATTATTTCGACCACCGAGCTATCCGTTCATTGACCAGTCTGACTGGACTATCATCAAACAGCTAGTAGATGTGTTGAAACTTGTAGCGGTTGCAACAAATTTCGTGCTGCACAGGGAGCATGCTGCGATATCAGTGGTAATTCGATCTGTGAGGTTGTACTGAAAGAACTGTCCGATACGTCTTCTATGCTTCTGCAATGTTTCTACAATGGTTAACCCACGATTCAATGACACTATTTCGCTGTCGACAAAAGAGGACTCTTTCTGGCAAAGCTTGAAGAGCTAGCGTCACTATCCTGCGGTAGAGGGGCAAGCCCTTCTTTTGGTATTCTTGAAAACGACTTTGAAAATCCATTTCTTCTAGTCGAAAAATCCGTGCTATCTGTCCGAGTCCAGTAGCTGTTGACGCGAAGGCAATAGCCTTTACGGTAAGCCTCCGCATTGTTACAATCCCTCTTTTTGTATTCCATCCGAACTTTTAATTTAGGAAATTGAAGACTACCTATCACGGAAACCATGCTTTAATATTGATTCTTTCGAATTCTGGCTAATGAAGTTAATGCCGCGAAATATGCGCTAATTAGGCAACTCGCTATGCAGTACTTGTCTGCCCCTTCTAGCACGGTAGAAAGCGAAAGGCTGTCTTCAACAGCTGGTCGACAGACATATCGTCCTGAAAAAAAAACTGGTCATGTAGTTCAGTAGCTTCGATGACAGCCAAAATGCAGAACAGGGCTGTGAGATAGAAGGACATCGATGGTGTGTTGCCAACAGTGTTAGCCCGGGCCTCTTATTAAACACGAACCACCTAAACAAACAGAGAGAAAGTGTCTTCAAACACTGCTTTCTTTTTTACTACAGAAATTTGTAGGAATACCGCAACAGTGTGCGAGCGCTACAGCTGTCGTTGTCAAATTGAAAGATGCACGTCGGAAGCGGAGAGAAACTTTGTTGCATATTGCTTGACCAGTAATTCTAAAACTGCAATATTTCCCTGAAAGGATTATAAAAGATTGGATTTGGAGCGATTCTTTGAAGTTCGAAAATAGCGACAATTCTGGTGTTGATCCATCGTACGTTATGCAATACATAGAGAAAGCGTAAGAAAACTGGTCCACAGAGCGGATTAGAAGAGAACGAAAAACCGTAAATGGCACTCATACTGACAGTAATGCCCGAAGCAGGCACATTATACAAGTACGCGAAGTGATTCTAACAATAAGCCTTTAAGAGGGAAGAGAAGATGAAAGAGAGAGCCCACCACATAGGCTGATGCTAATTCAGAATTTGCCGAAGAAGCCGTAGAACTTGAAGTGGTCCAGGAGACCACTGATCCTGGATTTTTGGAATGGAAGGTCCTCTGATTTGGTGATTACTGTAAGATAATAGAACAAGTAAGATAATAACACATGCTAAGTAACCCTCACGATGCACAAGACCTTCAAAGGCTTTACCATCATGAATCATCGCGGTCTCATAGAAGCACACAATATGCATATTAGACCATTGGAATATGGAATGGTAATTTTCAGCACTCACGAGCTGTGCAATGGAAGAGTCTTTGAAAGGGTGCAGAACAATCTTACCCGTAAAATTTTTGATTTAGTAATGATATGATAGGATTCCATCTAGCAAACCTCGGAATTTTTACTTAAATATAGAGACCCCGGTCTATAAAAGGATGAAGTTTCGTCGTATAATATAAAATTTTGCCTGTTCACTCACGTCACATGTGAAACTTCGGTTGATAACCTAAAACACAGTGAATAGGATGGAGCTACTGAATTGAATATTAGAAGAACAATGTGAACCGCCAGGTGAAGGTTTTTTTGCTATTAGGACCGGGATTGGGCTTAAAAAGTAAAGAAAAACATACAAGGCTAAATCTGAAAATGTGAAATTTAAGGCTTTTCCTACTATATATAAAGGAGCAAGCGTGTGTGTGTGTCACTGTGTGTGTCACACCGTCACACTGTCCGTCCTTCCGTCCCACTTTGAGTTGGGGCGCGGCAGCCGAACGCGTCGACAACCGTGCCTGGCGATGCCGCAGACGTGCCGAACACGTCGGCAACCGTGCCTGGCGATGCCGCAGACGTGCCGAACACGTCGGCGGCACGAAACTTCAGCCCTGGGAGTAATCGAGGTCGCTAAACACGAATCTGAAGTCGACCAATCGATATCGATCGACATTATCGATTTTTTGAGGATGGCGCTCAAGTGGCGCGAAACTTTGGCCCTGGGGGTAATCGAGATCGCTGAAGACGAATCTGAAGTCGGATCAATCTATCCATCTCGATTAACATAAAGGTCAGAAGGCGTAGGGAAGAATAGGAAACCCGTAGCGCCCCCAACCAGTCGTAGGCGGCCGCTAGGCCGACGTACGACTGGTATGTAATAAATAGGTACCTGACATTCATGAAAATTCACTCTTGATATTTTTCTAGAATTCTATGCGGACGGCTGATTAGTTGCGCCTTGCCTTGGTTGTTGATGTTGAATAAACAAGCGAAACCGAGCTCTTTAATGCTCGCTTTTCTACTTCATGAAATAAAGCTGCTGTAGCGAAAGGGAAAATACATAAACATTCGAACAGCGCCAACTTTTTTTGAATATATATATATATATATATATATATATATATATATATAACATATACCTTCACATGACAACTTCTTTATTAACATTAATAGAATTAAAGAACCAAAATAAGATTATAACTGTCATTCATGTTTTTAGACATACCTTTTTACAATGATAGCTCTCAAGCAACGACCCCTGGTAACACAGACAAGAGAGGCGCCAATGTCGTCTATACATACATTGAATCAGGTTGTCTGTTTGGGCTCCGGCCCAGACTAACCAAGCATTTCATTCCTGTGGGATCGGTGACTTGGCAATACAGTTCTGTGGGAAGGATCAGAAACTGACCTGTCGATATCCGGCAAAAGTAACATGCGCAGCCCGTCCCGCAAAGGAATTGATTAACGCCCTATTTTATCCTTTTATCTTTATCCCGCTATTCAGTATAACAAGGAGTAAAGAAGAAAGAAGAAATGGATAATCAACAACAAGCAATAAATAAAGAATAAGAAATATGTAGAAAAAGGAATAGGAACAGGAGAGCAGAAATAATTAGAGTAAATATAAACGTAAAGGGTAAAGGTAGGCATTACTCGATTCCTTTTGGAACGCGCCACGCATTCTGCTCCTATAAGATATCGTGAAGGCGATTTGAATGCGTACAATGACTTTCAGTGATCAGCCGAAGAACAAGAACAAGTCAGCGCTTTATACTTCCCAGACAAGTCTGGTACTAATTCACCGACCCCGGAGGGATGGAAGGCTTGGTTGGCCTGGGCGGAAATCCGATCCAGGAGGGAGGATCGGGTGCACACTACAGCAGGCACCGTCTCCGACTGCGCTGTGCGCGCCCAACGGAGAGAACAATCTAATCTTCTTCTTCTTCTCCTGAGCGCTTAGTCCCGCACAGTCGCAGGATTCGCTGTTCTTGTGATCCGTCGCCATCTCATCCTATCACGGGCGTCGTCTGGCGCGGTGCCGATTTCGGCGAGATATTTCTTAATGACATCGTTCCACCTTTTCCTTGGGGCTCCTCTTGGACGCTTTCCGGGTGCTTCGAAATTTAGGTCCAACATCGTGGGATGATCCTCTGGTCTTCTGAGGATGTGCCTGTACCACCTTAGACGCTGCTCCCTCATCTTCAGCTGGATCTGGGCTATCTTCACCACTGTTCTAACATCCTCGTTTCGCACTCTATCCCGGCGGATCCATCCACATGCCCATCTGAGCATCCTCATTTCCGCAGCTTGCAGTTGCCAATCCTGCGCCTTACCCAGGGTCCAGCACTCACTGCCGTAGAGGAGGGCAGGTCTCACAACAGTTCTATAGAGCTTGAGAGCTTGCCTTTGAGCGTCCTGGAGCATCTACGGTCGCAGAGGATCCCTGTGGTCTCCCTCCACTTGCGCCAGGCTGTGTTTATCCGTTCCCTGACTGCCTGGTCCACACTTCCTTCGTCAGATAGGTCACTTTCGAGGTAGCGGAATTTTTCCACCTTCTCGATCGTTTCCCCTTGGCAGTCTAGGATCGGTTCGGTGCACTGCTCAGAGCTAATGAACTTCGCTTTCCTCACGTTCAGCCGCAGACCGTTACATGCGAGGGCTCCTTGCCACAACTGCACCTTCTCTTCTAGCTCTTCTTGGCTGTCGTCTACTAGGGCGATATCGTCCGCGTAGAGGACGGTCCTGAGAAGGCCTTCCTCAAGGTGATTCACTATGCAACCAAGCGTCAGCACGAAGAGAAACGGAATCAGGGCCAACCCTTGATGCACCACACTGTGATATCCATCTTGTTTGTCATCCCGTGTGGAGTTCGTACCGCCGCTTTCGAGCCTACGTACATGTCCTTTATTACCGAGATCAGACTTTCCGGGAACCGTTCCCTCGAAGGGAGTTCCAGAGCACGGCTAGCGGTAGCAAGTCGTAGGCTTTTTCCAAGTTTTGGAATGCCAGGTAGCAAGGCCTTCGTTTCTCCCGATACTTCATCACCTGGCGAGCGACAAAGATCACGTCTGTGGTGGATCTCTCAGGCATGAAGCCCCACTGCTCCTGGGAGATGGCAACCATCCCCCTCAGCCTCTAGTCGACCAGCAGTTCGTAAATCTTCATCGTGTGTGAGATCAGTTTGATCCCACGTAATTGGAGCACTCGGACGCGTTGACCTTCTGCTTGAAGATGGGGACTATAATGCTGTCTCTCCAGTCATCCGGCATCTTACCCTCTATCATGACTCTGTTGAAAAACTGTGTCAGCCAAATCACTCCACAGTTCCCAAGCACTTTCCAAGCCTCTATTGGCACTCCATCAGGCCCAGCTGCCTTCCCGAGCTTTATATTCCCTATAGCGCTGCAAACCTTTTCTTGCGTTTAGAACAGAATGGGTCCTTTGGTTGGCTGTTCTTCTTGGACTTCCTGAAGCGGGAATTCCTCATTCAGCAGTTCCTTGAAGTACTCCTCCCATCTTTTTCTGACCTCGACTGGCTTCCGCAGTGCCCTCTAGAATGTTGACGCAAGCTCTATGTCATGCCTTGGCCAGCCGAATAGCGAAATTCTCTCCCTGTGGCTCGACCAGCTTTTCGTATAGTGCATCCATCTCCGCGCTCTTTGCCTTTACTACAGCTGTTTTTGTCAGCCGCTTCAGCTTACTATAGACTGTAAGATGCTCGGGTGCCCTTGTTTTTTGCCACTGCTTATAGGCCTCCTTATTTTTCCTCACCACAGCCTGTACCTCTTCATTCCACAACAATGCAGCCTTATTCCCTCTGGTATCTCCCTTTGTTTCTCCGAGGGTTTCATTGGCACATCGTAGGATCGTTTGGGTCACCCTCCTCCAGGTCTCGTTTACAGGGCCGGTTGGATCAGGAAGACCTGCTTCGAGCACTGCCCTTCTTAGCTCGTTCCGCCCTGTATGTTCCCCGCACCACCTCCACCATCAGATCCTGGGTTCTGTTCCTACCTTGGATTTGCTGGGTAGAGGAATGTTACGATCGGCTACCAAGCGCGTATGCTGTGATGCTACCTCTTCTCCCTGGAGGACCTTTATATTCCTTACGGTTTTTAGGTCAGGCCTTTTCACCAAGATGTGGTCGACCTTCGTCCTTCTTCTTCCGCTAGCATAGGTCATCTTCTGGCTCTCTCTCTTCGGGAAGAAGAAAGAACAATTTAATATAAATAAATATGCAAAATATTAAAATGAATAAATATAAATGTAAATAATAATAAATATGAATACAGATATAATTTTAATATTATAATAGGAAGTAAGAATAAGGAATAAACAATACTGAAGAGTTTGTAAAATGTTGTAACTTATTCGAACGGATTCAATAATTTCCACTTAGCTTTTAAGTTCTGGTCATTTTTCTCTACATAACGTCGACCCCACACCGCGACGCCTGTCTAACGAAGTAGGTGCGCCGCAGTGACTCCGTAATGCGTTGGCGTGTCATGACTGTGTTTGAGGAAGAGGACATTGTTAAAAAGGAAAAAAATGGCAGAAAAATAACACACGTAGAGATTCCCCTCTGTTTGAGCTGCCTTTAGTTGTGTCCTTAAAAGGGCTCGACTGGAAGTTCTAAGCATCACAGCAGCGATGTTCTTTCGCATAGCCGTATTGCTCTGCTTCTCGGCTACAATCTACGCCGAGGATTCCGGTGAGTAGCTCTTCTCCAACTCATTTTGCATGTCTTTCGCCGAGACATGTTGAGTGCATTCCTAAGCTTCAGAGCAAAGGAAGACACTGTTGTTTCAGACGAACAATGCCATGACATAACAAGGATTACGATGGACACCGTCACTGATTACATTGGAAAAACCGTTCCTAAACTGGTCAGTGATAGCAATGACACTAAGACGCTCCAAAAAACCATGCTCATCGTGATCAGTATGACGTCGTTCAAGCAGAAACGACAGCCGCTATTCAATTGTTTTAGAGGTTTGATTTGAGCTTAATTTAGTGGTGTTTGAAGCGAGCGGTTTTAAAAATAATCAATGTAAACTAAAGAGCAGTGGAGACAGGGAAGGTGCAAACAGCAATAGCATCGCCATTCTCGCCATCTATTCAGAATTCCTATCAAATCTTTTCATTAAAGGCCCATTGAAGTCATTGTTGCCTACAGTGGTCCCCGTTACAGAAGTGGAGTACTGAGCTCAAGGACAGAGCTCTGAAGTATGCAGAAGACGAGAGCGAGGATGATGGCAACTACATTTATCTGAAGAAGGAGATGTCGATGCTCAGCACTTTAACATCCACCTAGACATCTGTTTTGTAACCACGACCTTTCCAGGCCAGTCGACAACTCAAAGAGTTTTGAGTCTAATGCCAAAGCGCTTCTGGATAGCGTCACCATTGCAACGAAAACCGCGGTAAGATTTTCATTGTACAGTAGAAAAAATTGCAATGAATGGCATCCATTCAAACAAACCAATCACCCACGGTTTCAGCTCCAGAAGCATCAAACGGATAGGGAATACGCGTGCGCTGTTACTTTGTGTGCGATAAATAACAGCCACAAGATGAAGATCCACTGCATTGCAACGTGAGCTTCATTAATCTTTGCTTAACAATCACTTGTTTTACTGCTGCTTTACCTTCTTTTTCAGCAAGTAAACAGCAAGGAAATGCACTGTCTCCTAACGGCGCCGTCATTCGACTATAGTTGCCTATTTTTCGAATAAACACCTTCACATTGCTTTACCTCACACTCCATGTTATATATTGGTGTCAAAAGCGCTTTGTTAAAGGAAATATATGGCAAACTAGCGGACTTAACTGATGACTGTGTTCTGACTATGTTCTTCCTATGTTCTAAATCACGTACATTTTCACTATAGCTGACTTCCTGGATTCCTTTGACCTCTTCTTCTAATCTGTGAACAACAAAAAAGTTTATTTTTTGAAGGAGATACACGACAATGGTCTCATAATTTCATTTAAAAATTCAAGTCGAACAGCAAAAATGCCTCTCGAAATTCATACTTAATATCAAGCGGCGCTTGGAAACTATTGGTCTTGAGAAAAAAGAACAAAGAGCGTCGCTATTTAACCCTTTTTGGGAGGCTTCTGCGAAATGTCGTAGAGGCAATTTGAATGCGTGTTTGGGCTATATCACTTATCACTTGCGCGTCCTCTATAATATCCGCCGTCCAGAGACACATGCTTTGTCTGTTTCAAAAAGTATTACCTTACCTTTTCGTTGTACGGAAATATGAAATTTCCTCACTTGTAGCAGCGTGAACGCTCGGACATACATATCAGTAATCGAGGTCGCTGAACACTAATCTGGAGTACGTTTGTGAAGTATCGATCGCCATCGATCGATATTGATCAAACTATCGATTTTTTGTGGATGTCGTTCAGGAGGTCCGAAACTTTACCTTTGGGGCTAGTCGAGGTCGCCCAACAGAATCTGAAGTCCGTTTTTGAAGCATCGATAGCCATCAATCGGTATTGATCAAATTATCATCACACCATACAATAGCGAGGTAAGCGATGAGTCATACCATCGATCGGCGCCGCGGCAGAAATTAGCCATAAAATAGGGGGAAAATCGGGGGATGGGGAAAAATGGGGAAAAATAACGACAGGAAAATAGCGAAAATACCCAGACGTCTTTTCCCTGCCTGGAAACTTCGACCCGGGGAAAAATTGGTCGGTAAAAACGAATCTTAAGTTTGTTTTTGAAGTAACGATCACCATCAATCGATACTGGTCAAACTACGGTGAGGGAAAATAGCGGAAAATACGTAGACGTCTTCTACGTGCCAGGGAGTTCGGAAGCCGTGCGGAATACGTCGCATGACGTGCCTGAGACTCAGAAGACGTGCCAAGGACGTCGTCCAATGTGCCTGGGGATTCAGAAGGTATGCCCAAGACGTCGTCCGCTAAGGATGGATCATTGAGGGAGGCCAGTAATGGGGAACCGTTTCACTAAGGGGGAACCAGTAGTGAGGAACCAATAGATCGCGCTATCATATTAAACACTGTACGTACTGCAAGCCTTTTGTACTCCTAGGTAGGGATAAAAAGCTGTACAAGTAGAGCAGCTAGCTCGATCTGAAGTCCTTAGCTTAATGATACTCCAACATCGCGCGAAGCACGCAAGTGCGAGGCACGCCGATAGGCGTGAGTGAGCAGATGTACTACAATATAACGTAAACAATTCAAGACCAACAAAGAATGGACAGCAAAATAAACTACCTTTTAGCAACGAAGCATTTCTTTCTTTATTTACATATTATTCTTGCAGAAGGAGTGCGCCTAGAGTAACAAAAACTAACAAATAAATTGTAAAGCATTGAAAGGTAAACGTAACCACAAAATTGGAATTAAAGAAACCGGTCACCATAGAAACAATCAGATATTAATCAGAAGCAAGTAGCAAACAAGAACGAAGTAATAGTGAGCAAGAAATAGAAAATAACCGAAAGAGCACATGGTTGGATTTAGTTCCAATCATTGGCTGCATCGAGCTGGAGAATGAATTCGAACCCGTAGTGCTCGCCCAAGATGGAGAAGCGCCATTGTGAACAAAAAAATCTTTTTCAGACAACTAGTGAAAATCTGTAATTCCTAGAGTTTACACTTTTTAAAGATTTTTTTTGAATACCTGGCTATTCTGAGAAGCCAGTAAATCTTCACGCAACAAATACAGCCATCTAGCAAATTGAAACAGCGCGAAATGGAACAACCAAGATCGCTTTCTGGTGCAATCCTAGTTGGTGGTGGCCGCTCTTAAACGATTTCATGGGAACTGAATGTGTTCAGTATTGAACTATGTTTGGTTCACTCATTCCACAGGAAGTGACTACATTGAAGAATTCAAAATAAGTAACACAAGGGACATGAGAGCATGAGCTTATATTCGTAAGCTAGGTCGGTAAGTTCGCAAATGATTAGGACGTGAAGCACATTGTATTGTCTGTGTCCAAAAGTTTTAATTGATTAGTGGTGTCTTCACCTATTTTATTTTTTAATACAATGATGTTCTCTGTTTTATCTGCTAAAATATGATCCGTTTTCGACGCAAATGTAATAGTAATGGGTCCACTCTTACTAGATTTGCACCGAGAACGGTACTTTAAGATTCCCCTCCCGACTAGGAACTCGGAAACTGAGTCTACCTGGGCAACTAGGTTGGCATAGATTACCTAGTTCTATATGTTGTTGGCTATTTATTGGGTTTCGTTATGTCGGAAAATCGTTTAATAGCGGCCACCACCAACTAGGATTGCACCCGCTTTCTTCTATGCAGCCTCATGTAATCAAGTCTAAACCCACCCAAACGCCCATTAGTAGGTCTCAAGATCCAGTATTTGCAGCTAGATAACATAACTTCACGTCAAAGATGCGAAAGCCAAATGTAAGATCTGCAGCTACCCTGCTTTTTGACAGCTAGTAGCTCTAACCGTTCACCATAAGGCCGTACCGGCCGCCAATGCAAACCAGGATGAAATCGGTCATAAACTAACCTGGAAAACGTTTGCTGCACTTCTTCAAGCCTACACGTTTGTTACCTAGTGAACGGACACTAGACCTGGAAGCATTATTAGAGGTGGGATGGTACAAAGCACCTATACAACCGATTAAGTGTCGACAGATCATCAGTGTGGACGTTACGAAAAATGGAAAAAGCGTCATTTTTGCTCTCCTCGCAATTTGATCAATAGGCGACGAAAAGCTCAGCGTGCTATCAAACAGAACTCCGGGATCTTTCGTTCTATGGCAACCTCATTTGTTTCGTATTCAGTGGCAGGTAGATCCCCATAATGTAGAATGAAGGACTTTTCGTGATAATGGTCAATCTCCATTCTATAGCCTACTCACTAAGGTTACTCATGCTTTATAGCTTCTCTTCCTTCGTCACAGTTTTCTGTGTTGTAAATGCTATATGCTTTTCTATCTTTGGTATATAACTGAACTTGTATGTTCGGTGAAGTGGTCAGCAGAACGAATAGCTCCGTTGTTTATATCGGATAGAGCAATGACGAACCAACACCTCTTGAGGTGCTGCTCTTCTTCAGCGCTAGCGTATGGTGGAATTGCGGCCTACTTTTGCTGCCATATGTCGCTCATCAAGGTAAGGATCAAACCGCCTGAGTAGATTGCCACCTATGCCGAGAAGTGCCAACTTCCGAAGTAGTCTGCAGTGACCTACCCTGTCAAAGCCTTCGATAAGTCAATATAAACCACACCAATCGAATTTCCATAGTAATAAAAACCGCAGTGAAGTGAACTGGGTAAAAATATTTGACAGCTACAGTTCTACAGCGGAGCTATATCAAACATTCTGTATCAAAGATTTTAGGTAGTCTCTCTCGTCTTGTTCCACTTAGCTTTCAAAATGGGTCCGATTCCAAATCTCTTGCAAATATTCGAAACCTACTTGACGAAAATAAACCACTCTCGGGATTGTTGTCCAATCCTCTGAGTAATCCTTTATATAGGAAGGTATGTATGTGTAGATGTTGAGAAACATCTGAAAAAGCTTTGGACCAGTCGCGAACATAGAAATGTAGCAGACTCGTCTATGAGGAAATACGACTTTTATTTTCGTAATAAGTTGGAACCTAGTGAATGCATATTGTTTTGCTTGACAGAGCTGGTATAAATGCTTCAGTGAGCTCTGTCAATTCTCGGTGAGTACTTCGCGACTGTTTTTTTTTTCAGGAAACGACTCTTATGTATGTACAAACTACTACCTGAGTTCTTCTGTGCTGCTTCAAACAGGCTACATTTATTTCCACCCTAGTGAACTTCTAGTTGTCCTCGAGCGTTAAAAGCCATCCGTCACGGAACCTATTGATGGCATCTCCTCAACTGTTCACAAAAATGTGCCTCTTCTCTTTGGAAGCCTTTTACACATCTTCAATGTCTCATTATTGTTAGGTAAGGTGCCTGAAGTATGGAAAGATGCAATTGTCACTGCAATTCCTAAGAAGCCTGGTGCTTCAAGTGTGTCTGACTTTCGCCCAATAAGTCTCTTACCGCCGATGGCGGCCTAGCTCGGTCTTCATCTTCGAGGCGTTCATCTCGAGATCGAAACCTCTCGGTGCGGAATTCTGCGTTCCTTTCTTTTCCTTAGCGAAATCCCCCCCCCCCCCCCACCCCAATTGCAGCGTTTATACCACGAGTTGCGGCTGCGATGTCCACTTTTCTTTTCACATAAGTAGAACACAAGGATATCACGTTGACTGATACTGTGAAAAAGATGTTAAAAAATCAGCAAGAGTCAACCACGTCACAAAAGTTGTGAAAGGAAAGGAAACGGACATTCTGCGCTTTCAGAAACTACATACGTGGCCCGAAATGGGAACATTCGTAGCGACGAAAAAAGGATCGAACCGATAGAAGTTGAGGTAGGTGGCCATTTCAAAGTTGTCAGCAGTTTCAGCAGTCAGCATCTTCAGACGTGGCAGTCGTGATGCTTTGTTTAAAGCCGTTTCTCAAACGACGCTGCATACGACGCGCGGAAACCTTACGTACAGACACTGTCTCTTGCCTTACTGTAATAAGCGCGGCTCAAAGGTTAAGAAGAAGTGCCCAGAGGCACGACCCCGTAGTGGAACTCACCTGTATCAACTATCGTCCCGTTGATCATCGACTTGCTTGAGCAGGCGCCAGCGTCTCCATTCGTTCCTGTCGCTGCCGGAGTGGTCCAATGGATCCTCCTCGCTCGATGGACACGAAGAGCGTCATATCGGCCGTTCGTAGTGGAGATATCACACTGTTATCACACTGTTGAAGATACATAACACACTGTTATTATATAAGTTCAGCTGCATATGAATGAGATATGGGATATATTACAGGAATATACGAGAGAAGGACATGACTAACACTAATCAGTTGCAGCTGTAGCTCTTTGATACGATATAAAAGAAAACCTATGGCGGAGAGAAATGAGAGGTGCCCGAGTTCGCCTAAGTGGGGGATACCGCCAGGCGTTTTGCTGGCCTCTTGTTATATGTATAGCCCTCTCAACGAGGCAGGATGACGCATGCTGAGAGTGGTTGTATGGTCCTGGTAAGGACGGAGAAGCGACTATGGGGTTCTCCAGTAACTTCCGCTTGTCTATTGCAGGATCAGCGCACTATGTCACGTCACCTAGGGTTCCGTGTGTCTGCAATTTCATGTAAGTGAAACACTTTAGGCAATTATTCCACTACTGCTTTATGAGCTGTCGGCCAAGGTTGTTAGAGGCGTTATTTTGGCCGAGGTTTCGGCGCCTTTGCGGTCTTCAGTGTCTGGATGAAATGATAGAATTGTGAAGGTATTCCTCAGACGCCATTTCGTTCGACAGGGTACAATTCTCGTGAAAAAAAAACGGGAACGAGATCCGTAATCCCAGGCACAACGCAAGAACTACCCCTCCAGGTTTTTGCTTATTATAGTCACCCGTTGATGGAGAAATAAAGAAGAGAGGATTTGCGTTTTGCTTGAGAATACTACTTTATATGATATAATGGCGTTTAGAAAAATAGTCTTTCAGGATGCGAAGAAGCCGAAGACGCCGAATCGCCATCCGGAAAAAGCCTGCATTTATCGTGTCTTACATATATAGAACTACCCTGGAATATATATAATCAATACGAAATGATTTATGGAAACTCGATCTTGGAAGATTCTATTGTAGGAGTTGAGTCTTAATATATTTATATTTTCAACGTTGTAAATGGCAATCTTTTTCTCTAAGAACTCTGTGATGGCTTAAAGTTGGGATCCACGTTTTTTCACGCCTTGCTTGGAGCTTTGTCCAGGCACTGTTTACAAGGGGAACAATACTGAAGCAGCCCAGCAGCCCTACTGTATCGGACTTTGACATAGGCTGTTTGAATTGCATACACGACACAAATCCGGCAACACAATGCGCATTTAGAATGTGTTTCCACCGCAATACAGTTTTTCTCGTGGCAACTGAACTAGACCGACTGCCAGCATTCCCCCCCCCCCTCCAAAATCCGTTAGTTTAGTAAATTCTGCTCATAGGCTGCCCTATTCATCTGATAATGTCTGTGATCAGGAAAGTATGCAGCTGTAATGAAGTAAGTCACATAATAGGCTTGTGGTAGAATGTAAACCCCGTTGTGTAGAACTTTAGTGCGCCACCAAACCCTGATGCTCGCGCTCGATAGATCAGAATGTTTCCGCTCACTGATGGATTCAGTCTTGAGAGCTTCTTAGGAGGCGTTATCGTTCCCAAAAAATGCAACTTACCGTCTCGTCGTCTTCAAAGGCACGTCGTAGCTGAATCGGCATGATCAGACGGTGGAGCATCGTGACTCTGAAGGCAACGAGTCGGTCGAAAAAGTCAGGCCAGTAATCATGGTTCCACCTAACAACCTCGTGGAAGGGAAGCACTACATATGAACGTTGTCAACATCAATGCCGAGGTTTCAAGATGAGAGGACCTGGAGTGCATTACCTCCTTTTATGCTGACACGAATTCTTCCTGTCCAAAAGCTGTCTTCGTGCCTTGTGTTCCAGATGTGGTTTCTTTGGGCCTGCTACGTATGTATTACTGTTGGGTTGCTGTGCTATGTGAGGCAGATGGTTTTCGCCGGCAGAATGGAAGAGGTCGTTGGCAGGCTGAGCAACACGTCGCATTTACAGCCGCGTAAAGGTGAGAGGACTTCCAAATCACTGATGCTATTGTATATACTTACGGGACTTTCAATAATGACAATAAGACTTAGGTTTATCAAGCCTTATCTCAGTCCATCAACAATATGATGGAGAGGGCTAATGTTTAGGAGCTACCTGTGAATCTTTCAAATACATCAGTTTTCCATATTGAGAATTCGAACAACAACGAGTATACCTTCAATAACTGTGTTCTGATCTCCATGTCCGAGGTTCGAGATCTTGGAGATCTTTTAGATTGTGGATTAACTTTTAAAAATCACATCAATACTATAGTGCAGATAGCTTTCACCACACTTTTTTGATTTGCAGAAATATCAAGTGCGATGACAGCTCTGTACTAATTCGTTTATGTAAGTCTTATGTCATTCCTGTTCTAGAGTGCTGCTCTTATGTTTGGAGTCCTTTTACAAAAACTCTCAATCCAAAATTGGAAAAGTGCAGAAGACTTTCCCAAAAATTCTGTTTTATAGGTGTGTATGTAATCCATGCGATACACGAATGATGCCTAGTTACAAAGATAGGCTTAGGTTTTTCAACCTTAGAAGTCTTTTTTATAGACGCGTATTTTATAGACGTATTCAACGACTTGGACTTCTGCTTTATAGTTCTAAAAGGTGAATCAAGACTTAGAGCTAGCAAATATTGGACTTTCTTGCAAACGCTGGGTTATCGTAATCATTTCTATTTTTACTACCTGAAGTGAAGAACATCGCGAGAAAATCTTTAATTCGCTCTTCTATCGTGGTGCTCGCTGGCTGCAAATGCTGCCTGCAGGCGTATTAGATGCCCCAAGTGCCAATGTTCTCCGTAGAAGGTTGAGGAAAATAAAACCACTCTCAACTCTGTATTTGGAGGATATTTCTTGAAGATATGCAGCACTCCTTCTCCTCTCTGCTACCAGACATTACTGCAACTTCTGCCCTTTTGTAAAATTTTGTTCGCTTGGTGATTGGTTTATTGATCCGTTCTGAGTTAGTTTATTCGATTTCTGTGTTGATGTTCACTTAACTCCTTCAATTCCTCGCTTATTTCACTTCCCTTTTTTTATTCTTCCTAGACTTTCCAATCAATCTCAATCTTGTTGCCGTTGTAAGCTTCTCATTTAACACTTTCTACTGCTTCCCCTTGGCAGCAGTCGAGTGAGCTTCAATGGGAGCGACGACCTACTGAGATGGTATCCGGAGCCGTTCTCTCTCGCAGCTTGCAGTGTTGACGGGGCACTGCTCGTTTCCCATTGGATTGCCCACTCCACCCACCTCTAGCTCTGTATTTTTCTCATAGTTTGTTTGTATTGGCATCTTCTTGTTAGTTAAATTTTGCCGCCACCAACTATCATCACAAAAGATTAGGTGTTGTTGAAGGATTCAATTATTTTTATTTTTATTTCATTTTTCACGATTAATATTTTGACTACGTCGTGTCCATGTTGTTCAGTCGCTTATCCTTGCGCACTATGTATATTGTGCAAATAAATAAATAAATAAATAAATAAATAAATATACAATTTCCACGTCAAATTGGACAATTATCCATTCAAGTGGGACCCTATTCTGAGTAGACCTGACGCTTTTGAAATAAAGCTTAACCTCTTCCGAAACGGTTAAAGCAATTTTTTGTTAGACCAAAATTCAATATGAATTTCTTTGAAACTTCGTAGCTTATTTGTCTCAATAAACGAACACATTTTGTGTGTGTTGTGTTTAAAATTTTGTGAAATTTGTGTTTTTTAAAGGAAGAATGCTGCTTAGTCCTCTTACAAAATGTAAAGATGCGGCAATTGTACAATATGTTAAATACCTTCACCCAGTAAGAGATCGCTAAATGTTCTAGTTTAGCACCTTGCAGTTTTTATTTATTTGATAGTCTAAATGTTTTGAACAGCGACGTGTTCCTTATAACTCCTTTTGCCTCTCCGTTTACATTAGTGTTAATTCGAGCAAACAGAATGTTTACCTCCAATCAAATGAAAACCTTATTGATCAGTGTGGTTGAGTGCATGGCGCTATTTCTTTTAACACCAAAAGTGTCCTTCTTTTCCTTCTTAAAAAATGCTTAAAACCACTATTTTTGAAAAATAGGAATTCCATATGAATTCAAGCAATGTGTTCACTTACTAGGCACGTGATTCAAAACTTCAAAGAGGGTCATACCAACTTTTCTTTCAACAAAAAATATTCTAGCCTTCTTGGAGAGTCTGCAGTTTAATGGAAAAAGCTTCATTAATTTGAAAGATAATCAGCATAATTTCAAAAACATCAAACTAGCATGGAAAAGTGTCTAGTCTGATTTGTAAAGTGACCATTTTAAAATTGTTATTCATCACCAACTGCAGTGCCGATGAACACGCAGTAATAGAGAAACGTCAATTAGGCCGATGCTATAGAAAGGGCACCGGCTCTGTCGGCCTGGAAAAGCCCCTCTGCGAGAGCTCAACAATTGAACATGAAGCACAGTCGCCACTAACCCACTCGTTAGAAAAAAAAACAGAATTCATACAGCTCAGCATGTAATGTACGGTGCCTAAATTCGAGCAGAGATTGACCTTTATTGCAGTGGAGAATCCACCGTAAACGACAGAGAGCCTCGCACAGGCTGCAAACAAAAGATAACGGCTACAGGACGGAGCTGATCAGTCCATCTGAGTGCGCCACACGTTCCACTTCCACGGGATGTCGTCGTGGCAATTTGAATGCCTTTTGGCCATGCAATGAGTTGCGGCGGAGAGCCGTCGACAAGTCGGCTCTTCATCCACGATCCCGAAGGGATGGAAGGCTCGATTGGCCTAGGCGGGAAATCCGAACGATGAACCTGGCATCGGGTGCACGCGACAGCCGGCACCTCCTCCGACTGCGCTCCATGCGCCCATCAGGGTGTAAATACATATCATAAATTATATAGAAATTTACTTTGACTTTAGACTTTGAGCACGACAGAAATTTAGACACAGCCTCAAGAGCAAGTGCCATAATTTCTCGTTCGGTTATTAAGATAAGATAAGTTTCTCCAGATAAGTTTATATATAAGACATGTACGACTCCTGGTTAAGATTGGCACAGTTAGGCGTTTTGGTTATGCTCTACAGGAGGATGATATACGTCTTTTTGGCTAACGTTTAGGCTGGATGGCATCTATAAGAGGTTTAATTGGTCAAGGCACTAGTTTTTTTATAGCTTTAACTTCACAAAATTCAATTCCATTTTTTTAAGAGGCCAATAGAGAGAACCCATGCGTAATTTGTAGCACCCATCCACGAATAGCCGGTGATTGCCGTACAGGGTAAACCAAAGGCACGATACAGCACCTAACGCAACTATTTATACAGTCTTTGTCGCTAGAGAAAACGAAGCTAAAATTTATGTTGAACAGTTACGAAAAGGAATGTTTCGTTGTGAAAACGTGCGTTTTTTAAGATTAAAACCAGGTTTCGAGAAAAAATCGGTACATGGCTCACATTTCTCCAACAGCGTGAATGATAATGGTAAAACGATGCTCCTACTTTCAAAAGGAAGGGTAGATGGCTGTTAACTTTCATCAACCTCCTTCAATTCTTCCAGTCGTTCCTGTCGAAGATTACGTTATGTGGAATATTCACCAGATTGGGTGCAATTTATGACTCGTGGCGATTTTTTTTGATTTTTTACATTTTTTATTGCTCAACAATGAAAGGGCGTTGTTGCCTTACGCATCGACCCATTTTTGAATTTGGGACTGTACATCTTTTTTTGAGCGATCATAAACGAGAATTTCTAGCTATGTCGACAGATCGAAAATCGATCATTTAATCTAAGTAATTTGACGTGGCAGACAGCAACAGCAGCAGGAAAACAAATTTGAAGATGTCTTCTGAATCAATCTTGGATGGCCGAGTTCTTCAACATAAATTAAAGGGCGAAATTAGAACGGTCAATCGGTCAAGGCAATGCAATTGAAGAGGGGTTACAATTGGAATCAGGCGTGGATCCACTGGGTTAGAGTCAGATGGTGTGAGGTGTCAAATAGAGCTCATCTTCATCTAATAGTACTATCCCAGACATTTATCACAAACCTCCAGGTGGATGTCCACAGCCCCTTTTGAATAAAGCCCTCGATAGAATATTATGCAATTTGCTCTATTTGCTTGAATAATGTTTTTAAACAAATGTGATGGAACGGTTTCCAACGGCAATGGGTCGTACGCATATAAGTAATTACTAAAGAAAAGACAAGAAGGGAAAGGTAAAAATCCTTTTAACGAGAAATTTTCATAGTGCAGCAATACATATTACAATTATTCTTTCCCATTTTATTGATTTTTCGTTTTCAGTTAGCGACAACCCTACTGAAACTGCAGCTGCTCCTATTGATATCTTTGACTTTTGTCCGTTCGAGCCTCCAGATCCATGGGATAAGGCGATTGTCATGTATTTGAACGACAAATACGGTTTCATAAGTGTGAGTTGCGTTAAAGAGTTATCCGTGCTTCCGCACCCAGTATTCTCCGCCCTGTTCAGAACTGCACAGCGGTTGACAACCTGCAACCTGTAACCGATTTGGCTAGCGGCAAATTGCTTCTGAAGAAGGGCAAGGAGAAATTCCAATGTCAAGCACGGTTTGCTTTGTGTTCATCCTGTTTAGCACCGCGAATGAGAGATGCTTTGAAGCTGTCTTGAAGCGCAGAGTAAGTCGTCCAAGAAGCTGGTCTGCGCTAAAGTTATTCTTAACGTCTCCAGGCTTCTTTGCTCGACGAAGTCGCGGTGAATCGATTTTATTAAGCTGCCTAACGTTTCAACCTTTTCGCTGTCTTTAGAGGCCAAACAGTGAATGAAGGCTTCAGATTCTTGATGTGCCATCGATATACTATCTACAGTATGAATACCCAACTGATGCAGATGGCGAACCAAGATTAGTATATATCCTTCATTCCCGCTAACGTTTCGGAGTTACCGCCTTTTTCGGAGCCTGAAAGAGTCAAACAGAGTTTGAAAAACGGTACTGCCACGACGTTGATGAGTGTTTCATTGTATGTGTGACGCAAAACAAAATGGACAAGTGCTTCGATTTGCCCAATCAGCAGGCAAAGCACATTAAGTTCACAAGGGAAACACCCATTGATAACTGGCTACCGTTTCTGAACGTCCAAGCCAGTTGCACGCGGGGCAGATTCCATACTAAATGTTATCGCAGGCCTAGCAGTAAGACACCATCGTGCACTTCAGGTCTGCTCACCCCCCTCGAACGTAGAGGGCTACGATAAGGAACGTGTTCCGAACGGCGGCCGCGGTGTTTTCAAACAGCGATCTCAAGTCGGTATCATTGCAAATGGAATCTTCGATGACCAACGGGTACAACGAGCAGATCCTGACTAAAGGTTATCGAAGACCAGCAACGGCACCGAGACATCAGAGCGACAATGAAACTCCTTTTAAGGTGCCTTTTGTCTCGGATGATGCGAAACTGTATTCGCAAAGCTGGTCTTGATAGCATGAACCGCTTGATCGAAGTTCCGCCGACCAATCTCAAGGCCTGTCTCCTAAGGAATCGACTATACGATTCGAGCTGTAAAACTAGCCAATGCATTATCTGCCCATTGGGTAAGGAGGGAGATTGTAAGGTATCAGGTGTGGTAGACCTTATAAAGTGCACGGATTGCAACGGCGAGGATATCGGCGAGAAGGGTAGACCTCTTGAGGAGCGTGTTGAAGATCATATGGGCATACTTCGTAGATGCGACATCTCCGGCCACTGGGTGAACCCAGGCTGCGATGTCACAATGGCGCGGGGGTTGACCTTGCGGTGACGACACTGGCACGCGTGTTCGAGATGTCGCTGTGGATTGCCGCTAGGAACCCCACAATCATCATGAAGGAGGGCCGCACAGTGGTAAAACCCCTACGTTGAGCTTTGCGGTCTTGAACAGGAGGACAGTCCGCCAGAGGCTCGCTAGGACGGTGGACCGAAGGTGACCTCATCTTCTCATGTATCACCTTAAAAGGAGTACTTTTCGCCCAACTGCACTGGACTGTCTGTGTGACCTCCTCGTGTTTTGTTTCCCTCTCCTGCCAACCGTTGGTTCACTGCTGTGGTCTGAAATAGTTCTTGGACGGATGATTTGCCAAGCTATATCTGACTAATTGACTCTTTCAGGCTCTCAGGAAGACGGTTACGATATTTTGCCGGGTTAAAGGATAAATACTAATCGTGGTTAGCCAGCCGCATCACTTGGATATTCATACTGATCAATATCATACCTTGATTGGAGGACGGTCGAACACGAAACAAACTATCTACAAATATAGGTAACGGCTTTATTCCGGCTGACTTTTCGGCAACTTTGCCTTCTCCGGAGACCGGAAAAGTCGGAAGTGTTCACAACTCTACTCGTTCGAGCATCGTTTCATCCTACAGAGTAATCTTCCTACTTACAAGAGAACTGTGTCAACGGTACGCCGGAACGGCAAGAACGAATGCAATAGAAAGAGTCTCCGTCCTCCAAATAGTCACAGAACTTGTTTTGTTTTTGGCGAATCCTTGAAGCAAACGAGTAAAAGGATGTAATGGTTAAGGGTCCGCAGCCTCGAACGTACCACGGTTGCGCAAGGAACCCGTCTCGGAGCCTGGGTGGCGCAGTGGTAGAGGTCCTGCTTCATGGTGTGACGTCGGGGGTTCGGTTCCGGGGCGACGTCGCGCTTTTGCACTGTTACCAAGTATCGGGTTTCCATAGAGACTTCCGTATATAAACTTTTTTGAAGTTCGCTACGATAATATGTTTTCATTACTTATTCCTTGTCGATATCTCAAGATGCACTAGCAATGTCCCAAATATGCCTGCAAAATACAACGATATATAAAACATTCACGCCAATAAAACGTTCCCATTGTCGAAGTGAGAAATTTTGACGCGAGAACAACATGAAACAGCGGCAGGAAGCTAGAAAACTGGTTCATATGCAAAGCATTAGTGTCGGTGAGGTGAGTGCCACTACAGTGTACTCACAATGTAGGAGGGGACCTTCAACTCGACCTTCCACCTAGATCAATAAAGTGCTGCTAACATCACCTCTGCAATTCTGCTAATCTTCGAGTGGTTATTCACCTACTGACACTGAAGTGTAGATTTACACTGGATGCTATTCCTTCGAGAGGCGAGATAAAGCTGGAGGAAAGGATAGCAATTGTCCCACAGGATTTCGAACTGCGACAGCTGGAAATCAACGAAGTGGGGAAAGTTGGAGGTAGTGGAAGGAGAGGAGCACAAGTTTCAACCAGAAGAGGACTGTGCCGAAGTCACGATAACCACTGAAGGCACAATCACGCTTTCGCGAGGACACACCGTTTCGGAGGAAAGGGTTTGGCTACACTAGAACTGCTATGTTACACAAGGTTGACAATCGGAGAAAATGGGACTGTATCGCGCCATTCCAAACTTGGGTTGCAGCGGAGTAATATCAGGCAAGGACTGTGAAGCAATCTTGCAGCAGAGAAAGAACTAGCCACTGCTTTAGATTCCTCAGAAAAAATGAAACATCATCGCACATCCTGGTTGTTTTGAAAATTCTAGCGGAATGGCATTCCAGGAAGGCCTCGGCCCATGTGATGAGTCAGGATGTGAAGAAACTGTAGCCTTCATACGTTGCACATACTGTGATTGGTCTTACTGTTTTATGCAAAATTATCAGCAAACTTCAAAAAAAGGTTCCGATATGGAAATCTCTCTGAAAATGCGACACAATGATAGAAGTGCAAAAACGCTACTTAACTGGTGAACCGAACTCCCAACGTGAAGGCCACGAAACAGCACCTCTACCCCTGCGCCACCCAGACCACGACACAGGCTTAGGACACATGGAATGATGTGTGGCCGCGTTGTGGATACCTCCAACTTTGTGCCGGCCGAAACGTCGGTTTTTTAAAAATAAGTTCCCTCTCTTTGAGACATCGTTCTTCAAAATGAGAAACCCCAACGTGCGAGAAATAACCTGACCCGCTGATACACCGCTTACGCGGAGCGAGGCTGCTACCGTGGTTTTGACAGTTGCTGAGTTGAGACATACTGTGTCATTTCCCACTAGATGTACTGATGGTCAGTATACCGCTGTGATTCGTAACGATACGCATGCCACCACAGGTCGCGCTAGCTGAAAGTGGGAAAGGGAAGGTCGGAAATCACTAGTGATAGAGGGATACTTATTTCGCAAAAATAGAGAACGCTGTCAACAGTTTTCAAGAGAAGATTTCGGTCTCATGCGTCAGAATCGTGCCCTTCAAGTTAAAGTCGGCTCTACTATTCTGACCCTTCCACCCTGTAGTTGCCCAATAGACTAGTTAAAGTGCCAGGCTTTTACCAGCCAAGTGTTCTTTTAAGCGAGTACCCTTCCAGCTTTCCCAAGGTATTGTATGTTCGGTTGCAAGCTCACATTTACGTTGAAAGACCACTTTTCACCATCTCCTATGTTAATGTAGGGGTTTACAACACTGCTACCGGAAGCGCACTCCCTATCGCAGAGCCTATTTCGGACTAGCCGCCGCTTCATGCCGTTGCTGGGGTCATATACATATGGCGTTGTTGTATAGCAGAAGTGGCGTTATCAAGATAAAGGAAGAACAAGGACTCCCTTATCTCGGCCTGGTAAATTGTGCTGCACTGAGCGGAGTCTACTGAAGCGTTGTCGTACCAAATCGCCATAATGGAGAGCGATTTTCGGAGATAATTGTGATCATTCCGTCGCTGTTCGAAAGCAGTGTACAAACCGTGCGCAGTTCTGAGCTTTCTGCTTATAACTGCACGTTCAACAGCTCTAGTATGTACAGAAGACTCGTGAACCAAAATGTTCAATGTATTTGCTGATTACTAATTACGTTCCTGACTGGAATTTACAGTGGCTCACCGCTTTTGGTTGGTCTTCGCTGAAAATGTACGAGGGCACTGTTGGTGTCGCGAATAGGGCCGGCTTTATTGTTACGGATCTGGCAAAAAGTCACAACTTTGTGTTGAGCAGCACTGATCGGTTTTTCGGATATCCATCGAATTTCAGCCGTCGATTAATGCTGACGTAGGCTGCCACCAGAACATACTGCTGCTAACATAGTTTGGGTGACCTCGCTTTTGAATCCCAAGCGTCCGAGGGGATAGTCTGCTGAGATTCCCCACGCTTAGCTAACGCTAACAAGGGAAGGGTCTGACCAGGAAACTACCTCAACGGTAGGTAGGAACGACCCAAGTGTTGTATATGGGCAGAATCGCCTCTCTCTGGGAAACAACAAAGTGCAAGTGTCTCGACCCCAATAAAATTCTGCGCAGAGTTAGCAACGACGAAACTTGGGCCGTTGACGACGTTAGCCCCATGCCTGCAGGCAAAGTGCAGGCTCAAGTTGGCTGGAAACAGCGATGACGAGCAAGAGATGGTGGCGCAGTGGGTAGAGGGGCGGAGTAATTCCCATAATCGCTGTTTCCAGCCAACTTGAGCTCGACTTCCGCGTGCAGACATAGGGCTAACGCCGCCAACCGCCCAAATTCTGTTGTCCCTAGCTGTATGCAGAGTTGTATCGAGGTCGAGATATTTGTATTGTGTTGCATCCCAGAGAGAGGCGATTCTGCGCATATACAACACTAGGACCATTCCGACCGACCGTTGAGATAGTTTCCTGGTGAGGTGTATGTATGAACTGGGTAGCGAGCTATATAGGAGGAATCTCCGCCCCTTCATTGGCCCAAAACGTCTTGTTTTTGCCAAGCTGATAAACCAGATGAGTAGAGGAACTCCGAACTTATCATGGAGTCGCGGCGGCGGCGCTCATTTCTACGCTCGCGATGCCTGTTCCTGCAGGCGGCTCGGAGCGCAGCGGATAATGGTGTTTCTTCATGAGCTGGAGCTTGGGGCTTGATTCTCGTGTATTGCGGCGTTTTTGCATTTCCACCAATCGGTTGAGATTTGAAGAGTCTCTACGCCCACACAGCTTTCAAACGTTCGCTTTCTGTAGATTTCTCTCCACGGTAACTAACTCCTAGTATTATAAATTCGGGGCCACTAGTCGTTTCGTTTAACGACTTGCCAAAAACGAAGCTTTTGTACTAAATGAAGGGTGGACATCCTTCTGTATGGCTCGTGCTCCCTGTTCAGCATGCAGTTCAGACCCTTTCCTTGTAAGTCCCGAGAACAATTGCTAGCTAAGCACAGATGGTGATCTCGATTACATGGAATTTACCTGCAGCGGTCCTCGATGAACAAAAAGCGGCAGGTTGTGAAGCTTTAATAATACTGTGATTTAGGCAGGTAAGGATGTGCTGAATTCTATTTGAAATCCTGATTATTCACATGGTCCACGATGAAATTCGCAGCCCATATAGATCTATGACGCTGATTAGCAAGCCGATGGAAATGAAATCCAAATATGCCTTCATAATTACATTAGAGCAGATGTGCATGAAAAACCTTGAGCCTGCAATAATTATAGAACTTTTTCAGTTGTATTGAATACGTCGCTGACAATGAGTACACGCTTTCAAATTGGTCGGCAATTAATGGAACTGTCTTTAATTGTGACTTCGTAGAAACGAACTGCAAAATGGGCAACACTACAAACCGTCACATTCATATGCAAACAGCTGAACAAAAGTAAGACCTGTGTGTTTTTGGTTTTTAATCTTCCATCTCTAGATAATTCTAAAGCTGCTAGAGGCTTCTTGAGAGCTGGTAACACATCTGTATGTTGTTAACTCTAGCGACTGATTAGTCACCACCTCTTGTGGTCGTATTCAATTTTCACGCAAAGTTGGACACTTTTCAAATCAAAGAGTACACTTCTAGGCAAGCTTGAGTCCTTTGAAACGAAGCCGAACATCCTCAAATCGAAACGAGCTTCCTCCGGATTGAAACAAAAGCTGTTTAAGAAAATGGAATAAGTTTCTGTTCAAAGAAAGTCTTAAATGATTTTCTTTAAACTTTTTATTTCATCTATCCTTATATGAGAATACACTGTTCAAAATTTTATTTTTCCACGTTTTGAAAAAAGATAGTAAATCAGATAGATAGAAAGATAGTTTTTTAGAAGTGCAATTAGGCAGCTTATCCAATATGTTAAAGGTAGAGATCGCGCCATGCACTTGTTCCGCGCCGCGATATTCACTTGATTGGTAGCGAAATTTTTGTCTGCGTGGAGTAACACAAGTATAAATAGTGCAACGAAAGTAGTTCTAAAACACACACATATCGACGCACCCTTTTCCAAGTAAGCAACATTTTTGCCATTAAAGTCGCGAGAATCTAAGAGTACATACCTTTCGCGGTGCTCACTTAATGGGGCAATTGAACTAGCACATTTCAAAACAGTCATACTGAATTTTCCTTAAACAAAATTTATCTCGTCGTTTCGGAGAGTTTATACGGAAAAGATTGTTTTGATTTGGAGGATGTGTTTATTCATTTATTCATGGCATAGATCAAAGTCTAGCTTGTTTGCTTTGTTTGTTTAAATAAAACGAACCGCAAAAACATTTGCAGCAAAAAAAGAGCAATCACTGATAAACAAGCATTAGTAATAGCATGTCTTCGAGTACTTCGCGGCACTCGACATGTAGTAGATCTTCTACACTGCACATAAGCCTCGTCAAATCCTCGTATTTGCCAAGCAACAAGTTGATTTCCTTGAGAATCCTATAGGTTGAAAAATCCGACCTAATCCAAGACTTAGAAAACGACGATCGAAGTTTAAGCGTCCCTCTAACGGATTTTGTCAACATCCCTTCGAAGAACGCCGGTGCCGGTCTGATTGATATATTCTTGGAGAGAATTTTATACATCATGATAATATCGATAATTTCCTTCTGTTCTTCAATGATGGAGAGGCGAAGAACTCAGACCGTTTGGATCATTTGGAACCAAAATATAATCTACTGAAAATCATCTTATCATGAGCTTCCTCGTGAAGCTATTTTGGACGCTTTCCAAGAATCGATATCCCTTTTCCTAGATGGATTGAATACTACGGGGGCAGACATAACTCCGACGCCGCGCGAACCCCCCTGGCGTCGCGCACGGTGCGCGACGAAATTGGACCAGTTGTCGCGGTACGATGCCTCCGACGGCTACAAACGCTTCCGACAGGGACACGCGGCACGCGTTTGCCTCATTTCAACGTTTCTTGGAGATGCTATATGAATGTGGTTTCAATAGGACGATCAGCGACAGTTTATACAGGAATCTTGGTCATGTGGTTGGTTTCCAGCGTCAGCATTTGCCATGTACAACTTCTTCGGTCAATTTTTACCCGTGATTATGGTTACACTACGGGAAAAGGTCACTACCACCCATTCTCGGATCATTTGTCCTACTGCAGATAGTTGCCTACCACATTCTGTGGAATCTTAAGTTTCTTGCTAGAAATGTGGTCTGGGAGCTTGAACACTGAGAACATTTCGTGCTCCGCGGCTAACCATGCGTCACCGAGCGCACGTCCGCGTTTCAGCGCCGCGATGTCGCACGCGGACAGCGCGCGACGTCGCGTCGGAGTTAGGTCCTGGAGCCTTGAATACTAGTGTTCCAGTTTCAACGACAGGTCGCACATAGGTTTGGAAGCCCGCATGTGGATCGCGGGAACACAGGATTTCAAAGCCCTGAGTAGGTTATTCCTGCGGAAACTTCTCTTCTTCACCAAATGTTTGCAGTGTTTTGAAAAAGATAAGTCACTCGTTATAATATAACCCAAATCACAAGCTTCATCGACGCGTTTCAAAGCCTGACCATCAATTCGATATCTTGGTATTTGGGTATGACACTTATGTAGATCCGATCATTAGAAAGTGCGTCTTTTCAGCTGCGAGTGGCCGCCACCATTTTTGTGCCCAAGTACTAATAGAACGTATCGCCGTTTGAACAGACATTGAATCCCCATTATAAACGTATCAGTGAACCATTAATCTATTCTTCTGCAGACTTTCACATCATTAACATGCATTTTACAAGTGACACCCCATCTAGTGATGTAATTAAGGAATTATGGGTATACAACAAGAATAAGATTGGTGATGGAACACCTCCTTGAGGAACGCCACTTAAGGCTGAGAAGGCGTCTGAAAAGTGGTCATTATCCTTGACCTGAACCGTTGTTCCTGCTAAAAATTCTCAAATCCAGTTTACAATTGTACAATGAACCTCAACTGCCTCCATTTTGACCATTGATTTTTGACGAGGACTTTGTCAACGCCTTTGAAAAATCAAAACATGCTACATCTCTGCGTCCTTTTTCTTCAAAAGCCTTCGACCAGTTCTACGCGTATTGGTTTTCAGACCTTACGTCGTGAAGTCCAAGATGGCTCAGGATATGCTCTTTGAGTATTTTTGAACGTTCTTGCAAAGACTGTGGTGATGCTTATTGACCGACAGTTCCTGGGATCATTTAGCAGGCTCCTCTCAAGGATGGGATTCACAAACGCATGCTTCCACCAAGCAGGGACTTCTGCCCTAGGCGTAGCTCAATTTGAATACGTGCTCCAGCGTGTGAGCTATGTGGTTAGAGAGCAACCATCTTTTTGAAGCCTAGAAGAATGAAATCGGGAGATAATGGTGAAGATTTCGGTCATTTAGACAACACCTCAATAATCTCGTCTCTGTGAGAACACGGCGCGGAATCCACATGCGGAAATGAGGCAACATCATTCAGTACAGAGCTATCTTCACCGAAATGACCTTTATTATATACTTTTTGGTAACCTCGTCCAAACAAGTCCGCTTTATCCTTTGCCATAGGAACCACTTCACCACATTCATCGACCAGGGGCCGGATTTATCATCGACTTACAGCAATTTAACTGAGAAAATTACAGCCGAAATCCCTGATATTGTGGCTTATCAAGCGATATGATTAGCGATAAGCCGCGTTATCTGAGTTTTTCGCTGTGAATTCTGTGTTAAATTTATGTAAGTCGTTGAAGAATCCAACCCCAGGCTGGCAGCTGCACTATCTCCCCTTAGCCGAGATGGAAAAGCCCAATAAAATGCCGTCTTGGCATAAGTGGTGGTGGGTTTCCTTTCCACGTAGACGTAGCGATTCAAAGCTTTGCTAAGTTTTGTCTACCAAAACTCGTATGAAGACCAGTCTTCACGTTTTTGTGGTTTTTGGGGATCCCATAGAAGCATACAATTCAATACTGTGATGAAGAATTGCGAACAGGGTTTCATAAAGTTGATCAACGGTGTTTTATACCGATACAGTTTATCAAATTGGAAATTGTTAGCTTTGTTCAAGTTTTGTCCCCATGTAACATCCTTAGCCTTAAGTCTAACTCGTACGCTACCGTGGTCGCTAGTAGCGATAGCCTACTTGCACATTGATGATGAAACATTGCCGGTTACCTCGAACTAAATAAACAACTGAATTTCCCTGGTGGGTGAGAACACTTACTGTTGAAGACCGTGGGTTTCAAAACTTGAGAAAAGTTTCTAGCTGCATGACTGCTTTGATAAGACACTAGATCAGGGAGGTTAAAATCTTCCATCAAGATCGTGATCTCAGTGGCACAAAAATCACTTATAGCCTTGCATAGTCTCTGCGACCCCTGAGACATTGTAATCAGGGGTTCTGCATATGCATGTGATACGGAAGTCTGCAAGATATTCTTTGATCTCATATCAGAATGTCTCATCCATAACAATTTGTTAATTATTCCTAAAATACTACATTAAGCGAAAAAGCCTTCTTCAACAAAAGAAGTATTCCACTTCCTTTTTTCCAAATTCGATCACATCTTATTCCTGAGTTCTGATTGCTGACATCACCCAAAATAGGTCTAGGCTCATTCTCGCTGCTTAGTCATGTTTCTGTTAACACAGAAAAGTCATGTTTGTTGACGCATAAATTCATAAGCGTAAAGCGCTGCAGTTCTTTACAGGTAACCTCAGGTTTGTTATTAGGCCTAAGCAGTTAATCCGGCCCCCGTTCAGCAGTTTCCCATAGGGCTGCTGTTAAACGACAACGCGGCTAGCGACAGGGGTTGTGGAAGGGACTGGGATGAACACGCGTCACGAGCTTGGGACTCTGTTACCAGTCCACCACTAGCCACCTTGCGTTGTTCCTTCCTGCGCATCCTCTCATCCCAGGTTAGTGAAGGGCGCAGATAAACCACCCTCGTAAGAGAGAGAGAGAGAGAGAGAGAGAGAGAGAAGCGTGTAGCACGCCCTATCACCAGCCGCTGAAAGTTGCTGGTTGGATGTACGGCCTTAATGAGCCGAGGTCTGTCCTGCTCACGCTTGCCCATACGATAGAGCGAAACGTGGGTGCACTCTACAGCAAGATAGTCAAGTAGGACTATAACATGTGAAAAGTCGTGAGACAACCTCTACGAATATTTCGACGAGCAGAACACAGAAACATGAGAGAGCACAATGGACCTGTCGGTTTCACTGTCAACTCTCACAAGGCTAGTACTAACTTTTACATTAGAAATGTCTTCAACCGTAGCTGTCCTGAAGACTTCCATAACAGGTAGCCTTGTTTTTAAGCAAAGATGCTCTTTCCAGAGCAGCCGAATGTCTTCCAAAAAATCATCGTTTCTTCTGCTCCGTTTGACTCCGAAAGCATCAAGCTTGACTAGAATAGTGTCTAACTGAATTAAAAATTCTTCAACCTGATCTGAAAAGCGTGTAACGTAAAATGTGTATCAATAGACAACATTCAATGTGCAGGCATAGTTCAAAGTGCCTTCACGACGTCTCATAGAAATGGTGCAGTAAACTGTACCGTACTCATACTGTGTAGCCTTCGTTGAAGCGCATAGGATTGATACTCTTGCAGCTGAAATCGTATCTTTGGTCGCTGGACGCAGCAAGCACGTAAAAAAACGCGCTTTCGTTTGCTGTTCAATTGCGCCGTTCAAAATGTGTGCTTTTAAAAATAAATTCGATTATTTTTATTAGTATCGAATTTTTTCAAAACGAAAAAGTGAAAAACGCTCAGTAATGTTAAAAATCTCGATTCGATGAGCTATATTTAGAATGTGACTTCTGGATGTAATAATCTCCCGCGAGGGGGGGGGGGATTCTCGCGCCGACCAGTACAAGAAAATCGGTTTTTTTGCGATTCTCCGCCCTAAGATTAAATAATACATATCAGCACACTTAGTATAGACAATTTACTAAGGAAAATCAAAAAGAAGAGTATAACGGTCGCTACTCTTCCTCCGCTGCTACCCGCGAGCGGTTGCGTCGCACCCACGTGGCAATCCTCGACATCGGTCAGTCGTCATCGAGGACAGCCATTGGTTGGTCAGCAGACTACCGCGGCTCTTCTACCCGCTGTCGCTTTAGCTTCCGTCGCTTCTGCCGCCTGTTCATACTTCCAGCTGGCGAATCGAGCAACGGCGGTGACAGCGCTAGCGTTTGAGCCCCTAATTACTGCTGCTAAAAGTCGGAAGAGCTCAATGTTTGCCCATGCGCTTGGTCAATTCAATTTATTATCCAAGAGTGTCCTTATTGAGTTTAGCTTGATAGGCAGAGAATGGAACCGTTCGTCTAATTCCAAGGGTTTTTTTTAGATTTTCATGCCGATAAAAAGAATGCTCACCGCTTACAAGATTCCTACGGTTCAAACCACTACGAGCCCCATATACCGAAGATGTATGTAGTGATAGCTTCAATCAAAGTCTAGAAAGGAAGCATAAGTAGGAAGACCCTTTAAGTCCGTATTTCAATGATCTTTCTACCATGAGCTTCTGTTGTGTAGTTATGAGCACTATGCTACGCTGTCGCTCTCGTCGCTGCCGTTGCCTTAGTTTGAGCATAACCTGAGAACAACCCCCTCTTTGGTGGTTTGTCAGAAGCAGCCGTTCGCCCAATATAGAGGCCGGTCGCGCTTTTACATTTGCGTGCTCAACGTGTCCCAGAGCACGTTTTGGAGGCTTTCCGTAGTCTGTTTGATGTTTTTTTTTTGAGACACACTGAACGCAAGCGAGCGCGTGCAATGACCGCTCGCGGCGTAACGGCGGAGGGAGAACGGCGATCAAAAAAGTATAACTATCAAAGTATCAGAACATTCATAACTTTAATGACGTGGGGGAAGGGCATGTGTGAAACCCTTACTCCAGCTTCTTATGTAGCGCAGCTTGACGGTTTTCCAGCCGTACCAGTTATTTGGCTATGATGGTGAATTTTACAACATCTATTCATTCTGTTATAAACGCTTTCATAGCCCACAAATTATATGCGAATCTGGTTTATTAATAAAAGTGGAATATGTCGCCTGTCCTTAATCGATTGTATCCGGCTATTATCTTTTACCCATTATCTTAAGAACATTCACTTTATTGAAAATATCTTGCGAAATGTTTAGACCTACAAGTAAAAATAAGCTGGATCCGCAGAAGCATCCCGACGTTCATCTCATGGTCATAGACTCGGTGTCGTCATCACAAGTAATTCGGTCAGTTCTAGTCGTGTCGCGCCTCTGCTTTTAAAATGGATGTAACTGTGGATCATAAATTAGACATGAACGTCTGAAAACACTTGAAGAAAAAAGCTATTTTTTTAAACTCGTATCTGAATATATGAGCCCGAAGTTTAGAGGGTTGCCAAGAACGATAAATTTTCTTACGCACGGAATGGGAGCGGTGGAATTCCGAAAGTTCAACATGGTTGGATTAAACAGCAGGCCTAATGCGTTTCCGCTTCTGATGGGTGAGTGCACCTACGTGAAAGAATTTGGAATTGAACCACTCCACATTTTTAGACTCAATGAGTACCTATACCTTCTGAGTGAATTTTCTTTGCTGTTTGGTACAAAAAAATTAACACATTGACGACAATATGAGCCACCAGTGACTCATACGTGTTTGTCCGCGTGCGACGTTATGAGCCACCGGTGGCTCATAACTTTTCGCGCTATTTTTTGCACTCCGCCGTCGATTTTTTTATGTTTTTTCTGTTCCCTAATTACTTGTGATGGGAAAATGTCCAGCAAGAATAAGCAAGAAAATTGTCTTTTCTTTCGTTAGGTATTTCGAATTAAAAAATTTTACTAGGAAGAGACCATTTCTACAATCAAATCAATTCAAGTCAGTATTTTCCACCCAAACTTTGCCAAAGGAGGTTACTTGGGGTGCTGATCACGACTGACATCCTGTTTCAAAATTTGTTCCGATTACGAAAGGTCATGGTCACCGATTTTACCCAAACTTCGCCTGTGGGGGTTATTTAGAGTGCTGATCACGAATTCAACATCCGGTTTTGGTTTGACAGTGGACTAGGGTGGGTTACGGTAGCTGCTGGTGACTAAGGCTGTCGGCGGTTACCCGTACTCACCGTAAGCGTACACCTCCGTAATACCAGAAATGGATGTCAGATTTGTGATCAACGACCCAAATAATCCCCTGGGCGACGTTTGGGGGGACGGTGATCATGACCTCGGCAGCCTTTCTCACCCGCACCTACCGTAATCGGCCGAATTTTCATAAACGGATATCAGATTCTTGATCAGCACCCTAAATATCCCATCTGGTCGAAGTTTGATAAGAAAAAAGCACGCAAAACAAAAAAGTGGTCCGCAAGGGACATTGTGAACCACCGGTGACGCATAGCGCGCGCGTAAAAACACCCAGGCGGCTTTCTGCCGCAAATCTTCTGTCGTCAACGTGATTGTCGTCAATGCGATGACACCTCAAAAGAATGATCTTGTTCATGGAAGTTATGTTTTCCATAATCCTGTTAACTCCAAATGTCTTTATGTAACCCATTCAGGTAAAACCATAGAAACGGTGACAAGGAAACCGATGAACCTGCCATCGGTGCAGCCTGACTGGTCATACAATGAGCACTGCAAGAGATATCTTGACGATGAGCCGTATATTCCGCTTGAGTATGAGAAACTTGGATATAAGGTCAAAATTAGTCGTTTTCAAGGTGCTCCTAGAAAATCGACACAGAATTTTTTTAAGACGCTTGGCGTGGAAGATTTCTTAGGAAGTATACTACACTATCCGTATTGTAAGGCGATGAAAAGGAGACAATTTCACCACATATACAGGTAATGCTTTATCTTATCCGCATACATGTGAAAAACGAAGTTGAACTGAATTTTTTTATTGAATTTATCGTCAGTAAGTAGTCCAGAAATGCGGTGACAGGCTTATGCTGAGGTATTTGAAAACCAGGCTCTCTAAAACAATACAAAATACGTAAGACTATTAGGTCGTTGCAGAAGTCCTAGGCATTTTCAAGGCACCACATTTTTCAGTTTTACAAAAAAACACGCGAAAACGTCAAGAAACGAAGTAACTGCCACCATGTTCTAATACTGTTCTCCATCTCTCAGGCAGAATCTCGATCCCGTCAGAATGAAACTTTCTGGCTTCGATTTGAAAAAGCCAGCCAACGTCGTCGAACGTTTTTCCTTGCATGGCACTGGAGAAAGGCAGGAAAAATTGGTAGTCTGTTGGAGCAGTATCTGTGCTGTACGGTTGGTGAGGCAGCACTTCCCATCCAAGGTCGAGAAGCTTTTGGCGAGTCATTCTTGCAATGTGTGGTCGAGCATTGTCGCGCAAGAATCGGATTGTTTTGCGATTCAAACGCTTTTCTGCTATATTGGTGCCATTCTATCCAGCATTTGACAGAACAAGTCCGCTGTTAGAATTTCTTTACGGGCCAGCAACTCGTAGTTGACGACACCTTTGTAATCCCACCAAACAGACAGCATGATCTTCGACGGGTGACGATCCTCCTTTGGCTGTGGCTCAGGCTGCTTACCCTTGTCAACCCAGCGTCTGCTCCTCTTGATGTTGATGTACAGGCACCACTTCTCATCACAGGTGATGATGGACTTCAGCCTATATGTGCGCTTGTACGAGAGCAACTGAGTGGCCACTTCTGCACGTCGCTAGCGGTTGCGTTCAGTGGGGTCATGGGGAACCCACTGTGCCAACTTGTGCATCTTATCCAGTTGATGTAGGTGCCTGGTGATGGTGGCATAGTGCACACCCAAGTCCTGCACAAGTTCACGAGCAGTCCGCCGTGGGTCCGATTCCAGCAGCTGTCGCAATCGTTCGTTGTTGAAATCGGATTCACGTCCTTGAACGAACCTTGAAGGTTAAACTCATCTTTGCAAAAGCGTGCGAACCATTCCCGTGCAGTGCGATCGGACTCTGTGCCCTCCTCAAATGCAACATTGATGCGACAACAGGAAGCAGCTAGTGACTCATCAAATTTGAAGTCATACAATAAGTGACCTCAGATGTACTCCTTTGAAAGCTCCATTTTTCTAGAAGAGTTTACGCGAAAGTGAGTAGCTAGCAGCAATAGTAAACTTATACATACCTGATCTCTTTATGCGAGCAAAAGATAGGTTGCTACAAGGTAGCGTTATTTTAAAAAAGTACATTCAAAAAATGGCGGGAACTTGGCACCAACCTTATACAGTGCTACGCTAACTACCTTCTCTGAACATTGAGAAGGCAATGTTTCATTTTTCGAAATTATTGCGACAGTTCGGGGTCTTTAAATGATATCAAGGATCGGAAGAGTTGCCCCTATTGGAAGGTTTGCCTTCATAAACAAGACGCACGCTGTTTCACAACAAAATAATTTTTGACAAATAACAACACAACAACATGCGATAAAATAGGTAACTAGAATGAACAACAGTCACAGCTCAGGCGGGCTGCGTTCCCCTGGCGGTTCTGAAAATTTCCGTGGCACGTGAGACGTTAGTCCCGATGAGCGGTTATTATCATAGTCGCCTAGATAACTCCTAGTCCCTCATCAAACCTACAAAACCCCGGAGAAGGAAATGAAAGCGACCTCTGCCTTTAACGTGGAGACTAACACTGCGCTTCCCCCGAGCATGAGGTCCACTTAGAGCTTAGGCAAAAAAGAACCTTCATTGAGCATGCCGCCTGTTTTATTAAGGCTCTATGGAGTGCATTACACATATATCGTTGAAGAAGAAAGCGTTACGCATCCCGTAAAAGCATTGACTAACGCCGACCTTTGTTTTTTCTTGATATTTAGCTTTCTTTAAGGTAATCATTAACGTCGCATATCTTACTCCACTGTTAGATGGAGCATACCACACCTATGCTCCATGTCGACTATTTATTAGGCTAAGTTACATGAAAAACCATGGAGTAAGATATGCGGCATTAAAGATTACGTTAATAAAACGCTTAAATTTAAGATAAGGATAGAAAATAAAGATCTACGTTTGGTCAATCCTTTTGCAGAGTGCGCCAGGCATTCTACTTCAACGGGATATCGTGGAGGGATTTTAAATGCGTGCTTGATTTTTTCAATGACTTGTGTTGACCAGCCAATGCATAAGGTAGTGGTTTATACTTCCCAGAGACGTTTGGAACCAATTCGATGACCCGGGAGGGATGGAAGGCTTGGTTGGCCTGGGCGGGAAATCCAAACCAAGAACCTGGTATCGGGTGCACGCAACAGCTGGCACCTACTATGACTACACGCGCACCCTTGTTGGGCAAAGGCATTTTACTCTAAAAACGTGCCAAACTTCGCCGCTCTTTTGACAAATACGCAGCTTGAAGTGGTGGTATATTAGCTAGCTACTTTAGTGTCTGCCATGCATTCCTTCCTTTCGTGAAGGCAATCTGCGTTGGCATTTAGCCAACACCTGATCTTCCTCTTCTTCAGCGTCTGTCCCGCTTCGTAGCGGGGTCCGCTATTCCGGTGTCATGACGCCACCTTTCCCGATTCAGCTCAGGGTGGACACCAGCACCTTGAAGTCCATGTGTAAGGTCTATGGTATACACCCGCGTCGCGCCAGTGATGGGTCGCTGCCGCAGATCGTAGCTACTCGCACAACCAGCGCTGTTTCAGACGCCCTCTAAGCCGCTTTCCTATTACCTCGAAGGTAAGGCCTATCTTGATGACGCTGTCTTGCTATGCCTGTCTTGCTGCGCTACAATTTTGAGATAAAAAGAAAAGATGTCACCACTTTGATGGAAGCAAAATGCTGCTGTTGTTTATGTACGTCGTCCTTCTTGACCAGAATGAGCCTCTGAGGCAACCAAAACTGCCGCGTTGGGTATGGAACATAAAGGTGAGATAAAGCTTTAGTGAAGAAGGATTGCAAAGACCTTTAAGAAACGAGGCCAGTAAAACTCCCTTGCACTATAGCCTCCTCATTGAGGAAGCTGAAGGATGATGAATGATACTAGTTTCAAACTTTTTAGTAATTCGCTTAGTCATAAATTTGAGTTGAACGGAGTCCGCTCTAGCCTTAATGCCACGAATTCAGACCTTTTCACACGAGACTTGAGAAAGACGAAGAGCTCAAAAACATTCACTTGAAAGGATCGTGTCAGAAAGAGTATAGCCACATGCTCAACTATCTCTCTACTTTTGTTAACGCTTACCGAGGTTAGCCGTTTTCCTTCTATTGCACATCTAAGTTCATCAGTTTATTGGTTATCTAGGGCACTGGTTTGTTATTTCTCAGCTGTTGCTTTACAGGTCTGCCGAAGTTTTCTCTTACCTGGATGGTTGATCTAACACATGATGATACGAGGCGCCTCTATGACAGCGATTACGAAATATACAGCTTTTTCTTGAAGAATCGAGACGCGGTAAGAGCGACAAATGCCTCAGTTTCATCATATTTCAAAAGCAACGAAAGGATTCAGCTTAACAACTCGTTCATTTTCTTCCTAGGCGATCACGGTCCCCGCATTGGATCGGTAAGTGCATTCGAATTCCTTATTGTTCATTTTCCTCACACTGTTATACTCGAATGGTATTGTTTCGTTTCCCGCTAGCACTCATCCATACTTATTTTTTACATGTATCTATTGTTGAGTCAGTTCCTAGATGAGGAGTGTGTGGTGCACCTAAGACGTCTGATGTAGGACATCAGAGGGGTGGGCGGAATTTTCGTCTTCTGTTCTCGGAATTTCTGGCTCTTTTGGGGAAATTTTTCTGTTATCTGTTTTCTGGGAAAATGAGGGAGATTAGTCAAAACCAGAAAATGGCACGGCATAGAAATTTCGCTATGGGTATCCAACCGTCAGAATTTGGTCTGCATCACAACGTCGCAGCCTCTACAACTAAAATGTCCTTAGGCTATAACGAAACGAATATGCTCGTTTTTCGATGCTTTCCATTAGAAGTCGCACCGTGCACTGGTCTGATTCGTTTGACTGAAGGTGTAAGTGCTTGTATTAGCAGCTCCTTCACAGCAGATTTTACTTTTTTTACAAATTGGATTTATTGAATTTTCAGCTTAGTAGCAGTCTTCATAACAGTTTTTGCTGTGAAACCATCGCATTAGGATAGCCTCTTCCAAAAAATGTTAACCGTGCTTGAATGCTCACAAGACATAAAAATCTTAGCTTTCCAACAGTCATTATGGTTTGTTTGTAGGGCGGGAAAGAGAAATTCCAGTGCAAATTTGATATTGAGATTCATCCACTCGTCCAATGAGTCGCGATGTTCACTAGATTGGTACAGTACCGCCCATGATTAAAAAAACGTTAATGCTGTAGCATGTTCATAACTCCTCCAGTTTTAGGTTGTTTGAGAAAGGGTTGGCACCATTCGATTAGCCTTCTCGAGATCTGCAAAAAGATATGTAGACGTTTGTGAGACCTCGGCACCTTCACCGCCGGTAGCCAGGAAATTACTGGAGCAGGCTTTTTACGATTGGCAGCTTAGTTTCAAGGACGCGCATGTTGTCGGTGTATTTCAAGCATGGCGTACGCTGCCAAGGCTCTGTCGTGCAGGGAATGCCCCGAGAGTGGGCCCTGCACAATGCATAAAGGGAATCTATTATTCGAGTGGGCGAAACTCCACTTCTGTTTTCTACAAATAGAAAATGTAAAGCCTTTAAGACTATTTCGAACCGTTTCGGACGACATGAGCACGGAAATACGCAGATGTCTCCGTTTGGCTGGAAGGGACAACTGGTTCGGAATCGGTTTTATAACAGGATGTGCCCCTAACCGTCCTGCCTAGAGTGCCCAAATGGGAAAGAGGGGGATTGCACGACAGCTGGTGTTGTTTATCTCATGTCATGCAATGAGTGTGGGAATGAATACATAGGGGAAACGGGCACAGCCCTATGTGTCAGGGTCAGGGAGCACCTGGACGACCTGAAGGTATTTAAGGCAGGGGTCTGAGGGCTGAGGCTCATTCACCCATGTTACGTCCAGCTTACGAGTGAGCGGCGGTCCACTCCGGCATACAACCTTAAAGGTTAGTCGTCTCTTGCAAACTCCCATCCCTGGTCTTGTCCCTAGTATACTCATGAAAAGTACGCTGTAAGATAAAATGGTGTTTGCGGGAGTAGTGTCGTAAATGATTCTGATTCTGGAGAGGATGAGTAATAAAGAAACCTGGAACTTATTATTCTGGCTCTGAAGCAGGCGAAGACGCCGAAACGTTGGCCTCAATAAAGCCGATATCAATTTTGGTCAACAGCTTAGGACATCATAATAGTCTAAAATCATTTTACCAAAAATTCCTAGCCGCCCTATTTCGGAATTGCTCGAAGACCGTCCAGCTAGTCTTTGGAGTGTACATATACATATAGGATCGAATCTACCAAGCGACTTGGCGAAGGCATGTTCACTGCGCTTCTATCTTCTCTTACTGGGAAAACGTAAAGCCCTCAAAACTAATTCTAAGCGTTTAAACAATTTTTAAAGAAATTTCCGGCCGTCCTACTTAGGATTTGCTGCATTCTGAACGGCGAGGCTTTGGTAAACAATGTCCACGGAAGCGGACCTACCAGTCGAATGCGCGAATGCATGTCCACTGTGCCTCTATCTATCCTAACTGTTTAAGCTAAGGTGCAATACTGGACGCGCCACTTCGCCCAACAAACAAGAGCAAGAACGGTTCTTTTTTGGTCCACAGAGCGGCGTTCTTAGTAGCTTTTTTAGAATTCCATATTTTGAAATAAGAGATATATTTGAGTTCATTTGCCCAAGCTTTATTTTTTGACATACAAATATGAGTAGAGTTGAACAATGCATATGGGCTCGGCAGAATCAATCGAGTGGGCGCGACAACATGTAGAATGAGCTTAGCTTGCCGAAAACCGCTTATATAAATGCACGAGAAGTATAGGAAACAGAGCCAATTAGCTTCTATACGTCTAGCATACAATGAGTTTTGCAATTCCATCGACTTTTTTCCACGGGTAGTGACACAAATTTGACACGCGGGAGTGTTCAGAGCGCAATAACTCTGTCAATTTTCAACCTTTCCGGATGCAACTTGTGCATTTTATATGAAGAAGAAGGCTCTAACGAGCCAGTAAAGTGCATCAACGTGGCTTACAAATGAACAGTTGCAGCGGTGCGAAGATGCAGGCTGGGCTTGTGTGGCGCGATTTTTTCCGATTTCAGTCGATCCCTGAGGGAAGACGGAGCGAGCTAACGGCCTACGAATGCGTAAGCGACAAAGCACTTATAACTACATTTGGGAAGGAGGTATAGCAACTGTTAGTACTCTGTTGGTGGTACAGCACTGAGGGCTGTGGATGAGGTTGTGGACCTGGGATTTTTGGTAACTAAGGACATTTCTTTTGACAAGCACTGTGTGTGAACTGGTGGCTAGAAAGGCTTCACAGGTGATGTCTAACATGTTCCTATCAACGAACAACGCTGGAGTGTTGCTTCGTGCCTACAAGGTTTATGTAAGACCAATTCTAGAATATGGAACGCCTGTGTTCAGTCCTTACAAAATGAAGAGTATTAAAATATTAGAAACGGTGCAAAACAGCTTTACAAGGAAACTTATGATACGGGAGCTGGGATTTTTCTACGACCAAATACCCAGTAGTATCGAAAGGAATCACAATTTCGGATTGAGAACATTAGAACACAGAAGGAAAAGGAATGACATACTACTTTTTCACAGAATCATCCATCATACCACTGGCATTAAAGTGTCAGATATAATGACATTGAGGGCAGCGAACACTCGAAGTGGGTGTGCCTAGTATGATCCTGGAAGGGCCAAGCTCAGTTGGGCTCAACTTCTTCACACTCCGGTCAAACAAATTACACAACCAGCTTCAAAAAGGTACGATACCCACGCATCTATGTTCCTTTAGAGAATTTCTGAGCCATCACTTGTGTTCTTAGCTATATACCTAAATGTTTTCCCTTATGAATCTTACTATTTTTATTTTGCTGTTTGTGTTCATGTTTGTTCTGCTTTAAGCATTTTCCAATATTAACAATTTCGCTCACCGCAATTCAATAATTCCAACTGGCTTTTGTCCTAAGATAGTTGTTGTCCTAAGAAAGTTGTTGTTGTAAACCACATGAGCATGCTCATGTAATAAATAAATAAATATATATATAATATATATATATATACTTTACAATGACGTGCTCACACTTTCGAGTTTCCTAAGCCGCCTTAGCCTCAGCTGCCATTTAAGGGCGGCGGACTTTAAGCGGTTGAAGTTTCCTGCGCTCTTATTCGCCCATATTTGAGTTTTCGACACTCGCAACAATACCGATCTGCTCAGCACAAAAGCTCTATTGAATGATATCAAACGAATAACCTCAGCCCCTGGACGAAGTTTGAGCAAAATTAGTGATCCTAGCCGACCACTTTCAATTATTTAAACGGGAGGTAACCTACAGAAATCGCGGGGTTTTAAAAAAAGGGAACGTCTCATTCGTAATCAGTGCCAGAAAAAACCCCCTAGATCATTTCGTACAAAGTTTGGACGACAAACTTTGCCCTTTAAACCTTTCGAAAAAGATTTTCGATTACACATCGTCCGCGCAGGCTCGACAGAACAGAACCGTATTAGTGCGAGTGTCGAAAACTCAAATATGGGCGAATAAGAGCGCAGAAAACTTCAACCGCTAACATCGACACCCTAAAATGGCAGCTGGGATTAAGGCGGTTCAAGGAGCTGGAAAGTTGTGAGTACGTCACCGTAAAGCACTATAAGTGGTTTGTTCGCTTACGCATTCGTAGGCCGTCTTTCCGCGTCTACCCGCAGGGATCGACTGAAATCGAAAAAAAAAATCGTGTCACACGAGCCTAGCCTGCGTTTTCAAACTGCTGTAACTGTGTGAGCTTCCATTGCCTCTGACACAAAATTAATTAATAACCCGTTTATTCGTAATTGTACAACTAAAAACGAGCTAGCGGGGTGAAGGAACTCAACAAGACTGAGACCGCGAGGGCGGCTCTTTTAGAAAACAAAGGAGATGTCGTGTACTTTCTGTTTTCAACGAAGAAGACACTGTAGGTGAACTGTGAATAAACTATTTTTTTGCCCCGTCTAAGGTCTTGCGGGTGAGAAACTCATAAAAAGTAGCGGCAGCTGGTGCTTGGCGCGACAGCAACGTTGCTCATTCATATGATGCGCTTTACAGTGCTGCTCAGTTATGATCATGCGACGGTTTGCGAGTATCATACACGAGAAGCTAATCTTTGAATGCACGATTTTTTATATATTCTGTCATTTCTTCGCTACTGGCAACAACTTAATGTAAAAACTGTTTAAAACCTTGGATCACAACTACTATAAAAAGCGAAACAGTATAAAGCTATACAAATTCGAGAAAATCTCATAAAATTTTCATTTTTTGAGAATTATAATGATATAGCACAAAGTTTATTTTAAAAGCAGAAAAGGTCTTGCCCCACCGGCTTAGAAATATTCTCCAAAAGTATTTAGCGGAGCTTGAGCTTTTGCGTCGGTATAAGTCTTCCAAGAACAACTGAAGAAAAACACTCTCGACGAAAACGAGGAGCGGATCGCGAAAGTCTTAATTACGTGTACTTACGCACATGTATATCGTTAAAGGCATTACAACAAAAACAGTTGCAAAAAATACACACATCCTTTTAGATGTTTTAAGTAAGCAGCATTGCCACTATTAATTAAGAAAAAGTTGTGAGGAACACGATGACTGCATGCCTTGATCTCTTTTTCCATTCGCTCAAAAATTACTGCTCCACTGCACGTTGAAATAATATTTGGAACACCATTCCATATCTCATGAACAAAATTTCATCAAATTTCAAGCACTGCACTCACATTGCTGATGCAGGTCAGTCATATTTTCAAAGCGTTCAATTTCATTTCAAAACTATCCAGCTTAAGCCGTTAAGTGTCCAATTTGACGCGAAGTGAAGTGTGTGCTGCTGCTAAAATGTATTTTGGTACAATAAATAATTAAATCGACAACATCGAAAATCGAAAGTTTCTGTATTCCGATTGGTCTGTTTTTGGCGTTTTTGGCTTTTCTGTTTTCTGGGAAAATTTTTAAAATTTCCGTCTACACTTGAGGAGAGGATGAGTAATAAAAAAGCCTGGAACTCATTATTTAATCCCATGCAACACCCTTCAAGACCTCCACCACAAGTAAATAGACTTGTTGGTCTTCATGTCCTCCGTTGGCATTTTTGGTGTGTTTTAATAACCTATAATCGTATAAACAAACTTCTTCCATGGTTTAACAATTTTTCTTATACGACCAACATTCTTATTTTGCTTTGCATATACTATGCAACATTACTGGGAAATTTGATAACTTTATCGCTGTTCAGGAAGCCTACACTAAGTTCAACTATCGCGAGCGAAAGAATCCGTTCCTCTATGTGGTGATGCCTGAGCTTCTTCGAAATTCACGAATTCATGATCAATTATTGACAAACAGCCAGGAAATCGTTACTCCCCACGATGTGCACACAACATTGAAGGATATTCTTTATGTGAGTAGTTTTAGCCAGTCTTCCTACTTTGACGGGAAAAGGCTGAATGAGAAGTGGAGTAGCTAGAGAAAAATGAAAGCTGGGCTCCGTGTAAGCCACATTCACGTTTAAAGTGCTTCAATGATATCCCTTAAAATTGATTGCTGAAAGCTGCCAAAAGTTATGTAGAACCTGTTTTCGATATCATTAATTTTTTCTAGTGTTAATTTTCGAAATTATTGGGAAACTTATAGGACCAGCCATCTTCCTTCTTCAATGACGTGTCGTTCAAGAAGTTTGAAAGCAGTCCACATGGCTCTTCTCTGCTTCGACAGTTCGAGAGCGGCATTAAGCGGACATGTAAAACGTTACCGATACCATTCCAGTATTGCATATGTCAGTATAAAATGGTCGCTGTGAGGTGAGCTCTGCGAGCGTTTTATTCAATATTTCTTTCCTTCATTGTTAGCAACGCATATTCTTTAATAGTCTGCTTGTAAACGATTTCGATGGGTTTGAAACGTTTTGAGAGAGGCACCGTAAGGTGGTGCTATGTGTACAGTGGCTGCGAGCTCGCATTTTGTTCAGGGACAAATATGGAATGCAGTGACTTTGGTGCGGAGAAGGCATTATAACAGATAAGATGAGCGTGTGTAAACTAAGGATGACAGTTCAATGCTTCTGTGCGGATTAATCGCTTGGTTTTGCTAGCCACAGGTGCTCAGACATCGAAAATTAAAATCAATGTCGCTTGAAATGTCTTTAAAAACGCGCACTGCTTGTCAAAATTATTTAGTTTCGCTTATGGTTGGAAGCAGACGCGACCTCATTTAGGCACTTTTTAAACTGTGCATTACAGAAGGAGTCTTTATTTATCACCGTTCTTCATTTCAGCGACAAAAATCTAGAGCAAACGGCTGGCAAGTTAGCAGTGGATGGCCTCGTTGCAACGTTAGACTCACACAATGTTTCGTCCAAATGTGAGAGGATCTCTCTTAATCAAGTAAGCAGATGGATGGATTGATTCATGGCCTCTACTTAGATTATTCATATCATCGGATGGCTTAAAATCCCGAGTAATACTACGATATTTTAATTTAAAACAAATTGCCTTTGTGGCTTGACATCTTTGAAGACTCCATTACATTTTGATTCGAAAAATGACTTTTAGTGTTTCTAATTTATTTTTTAACTGTAATAAAAATTTAAATATAGGTAATAGCGGTAGAAAAGTACACGCTTCCGAATGAGAACGTTAACTTCGAAAGCAATCTTTATGAGGTCGTCTTCAACGTATCGAAACCAGCTTTGGGAAAATTCAAGGTAAAGGATAACTCCTTTCTGCTCTCTGCTCAGCTTCAACAAAGAGTCGGGATATAGCAGCACATTTTGAGGTCCACATTCGTGACCGAGGAGGCGGTCGCTTCGAGTTGGCGGCCGATCAAATTAATCGACTCGATTCTTACGGACATCATGGAGATTGTATGACCGTTGGCATTCTACAACCGCTGTGCACATGCAAGAAGTAGCCTTTCCTGTTTTCATGTCGTTTTCTTATTCAGACTTCGTATCATGCCTTAGAAAATGATTTCTCCAACGAACGAGGCCTAACAGATCGGTGATCGCTGCCTTGAATATAGTCTATTTGTTTCTCTACCACGACTTCTGTCATTAGTTGCCTTCTTCGTCTTCATGTGTGTTTGTGCCGTTCAGTCGCAGGATTCGTTTGTTCTTTATAATTGCTCTTGGTGCCATCTATTTATCTTTGGAATTCTGACAATGCAGATTTTTCGTCTTCTGGCTTTCATGTTCGAATGTGACAAGAACATACTGAAGTGCAAAACCCAAGGATAGAAATTTGAAATACGGCTAGGGATTCACCTGCTCCGGTTGTGATTCACTTGTTAACTCAAGAATGGGGATCGCCTTTGAATGCCCCTTAGCATGAAGTTCGCAGATAAGAGAGAAAAATGTGAGGTCGTTCGCAGATAAGCATTTGGAGGAAATCCATGGTCCAGAAAACTTGGAAATTGAAGAAGACGGGTTCGACGCCGGATGGAACACCTTTGATGATGAGGAAGACCACAGCTTGGACCAGCTAGATAATCCAGGAACGTCTGATCAGCATGTGTTATACATAAAGCATGTTATTCGGGTGTGCAGAAAGTTTTGAAAGAATTTGAGTGTCTTCTTTTGAACGAAAGTAGCGCCACACTGATGCCAAGATTTAGACACCATATTAATCAGGAAGGTCAGTATATATAAGCGTCAGCCAATCGTTTTTTGAAATCGTCGCTATCGCTGAATACACTTGTACAAACCACTTTCTCTGTGGACGTCCGCACTCTTCAAAACCACTGCTGTTATGGCCGGCCAATCCAGCAGAGAGTTCGAGGAAAATGAGCAAGGCTACATGTACACGTTTTTCGACTGTTCGAGCGATCCCTTCTAGAAGCGGATATCGAGCTAAGCGTCCTGGAACCACTGCTAGGACCATTACCGTTGTGCTACGTGTGGAGGTGTGTCGAAGCGAAGGCAACACAGGACGAGCTGCATAGGCTGGGTATCATACGGCTACCACACCAGCTGTATTCTCCAGACCTTCGCCAATGTGATTATCACGCCTTCAGAGTCTCCTAGCTTTCTGTGCAGGCAAGAGCTTCAACGACGTCAAGCGCTCGGTGGAGGAATGGATCGCTTCACGCTCCTCTTCGTTCTTTAGAGACGGGATAACTGCTCTACCTGATCGTTGGAGGAATGTCGTGGCTACAGATGGCCACTGATGCAATTTGTTACTATTACTTGTTGCATAAAATAACTCAATTCTCGCCAAACTCTAATATATGTGAATGTATAAATAATATACTATAGTACCAGGCTGTCCAATAATTCCTGTCCGAAAATTTTCAAAGTTCTATAATTTTCCTAGAAGTGTTATAATATCAGGCAAGTGTAAAAACCTTCTAGAATGTTCTCCAGAGTTCCACGCTAGGGGTATATAAGGCGCAGTCGCCGCGTCTAGCTACCAGTACAAGCTAAAATGGACCAAGGTCGAATTCGTACGTTCGGGTACTACGAGTGGCTGCAGGGGAACGACACGGGCACCGCGGTCGCCAACATCTGCAGAGCGTGCAAGGAGGATGCAGTGTCCCAACGCACAGTCAGGCGCTGGTTCAATCGTTTCGAAAGCGGCGACACGAGCCTCGAGGACAGGGAACACCCGCTGAAGATCATGCTCTGCTGCTGGTGGGACGCCTAGGGCATGCTGTACTTCGAGCTGCTCCCGCAAGGCAGCACGGTCACCTCCATCTACACCGATCAGCTCGAGAAACTAGCCGCCGCCATCCGAGAAAAGCGTCCCCGACGGGCCTCGGTCCACCTGCTGCACGACAACGCGCGCCCCACGTGGCGAAGGAGATCCAGCAGAAGTTGGCGACGCTCGGTTGGGAGACGGTTGCCCATCCGCCGTATTCCGCGGACCTCGCCTCCACCGACTACTACTTGTTCCGCCCGCTGAAGCACCATTTGGCCGGAAGAAAATTCACCAACTACGACAACCTCAAATCCGACATCGCGGACTTCATCGGGTCGCAGCCCCCGGAGTTCTGGGCGAAATGCATCGGCGACGTGCCCAATCGATGGGCCACTGTTGTGGATAACTGTGGTGATTATATTGTTGATTAGACTTGTTTTTCAATAAAGTTTAAAAAAATTAAAAATTGTGAAATTTTCGGACAAGAATTATTGGACAGCCTGGGATCACTAGGTGGATAACATACATAAGAAAAGTGTTTCGCAGAAGAGCAAAACAACGCAGTCTACGCGATCCAGACACTCTTCATCTCGCTTATCAGTCAGGCCGGCTGCCCATTGCACCTTCAGAGCACTACAAATTACGTGAAGGGAACCCTCGTCCCGCAGTCGCTCGTCGGGCGCGAAGCACGTGAACCAATGCGCCGCCGACGATCCAGTTACCGTCCCTCCAGCTCTGCGCAGAGTTGTGGCGATAAACAACACATTTTGGGCAGTTTTTTTCTGTTTTTTGGGAAAATGGCTTAAAAAAATTGGCCAGAATATCGGAGTCCCTCAAGGAGGTGTACTCTCACCAATTCTTTTTTATTATCTACACTACCAAAATTCCCTCTCTGATTGATGAATTTTGTCACTTGCAAAATGTTTGGCGATGTCATAAAAGTGTACAGGAATCTAATTGAGGAGGAGGATCACGTTGTCTCCAAATTGCAATTAACGCAGTTGCGGGATGATCAACCATGTGGCCACCTCCATTACCAAGGGAAAAGGCCAAAATTCTTCATCTGAGACAGCAATCCAACAGAAATACTTATAATCTTGATGGACTAGAACTTAGTAGCAGTTTCGTGGTATAGGTTTCATTTTAGATTATAAGCTTTCCTTCAGAGAGCATTGCGTATATACGGCCAAAAAAGCTGAAAGAGTGGTGTGTAATATATTTGAATCGGTAATTATGAAGCAGAGGGCCAATGCCCACACAAAGTACCATAGGGTGTGACACGCCTACCACACCTGTGCTTAATTTGGCCACAACCTGGAGTTCCTTTTCCTGCGCAGTCTGTGCTCTTCCTAACGAGGAGAACACAGCGCCAAACCAAGAGCTTTTTTTTTGCTGCACCGGCCTTCTGCTTCATAGGTACCTTCAAATCTCTGATAACAACCTCAGTAGTACACTTATTATGCGCATACAATACCTAATTGAGGCTTATTTTAGAGTATGGTACTACTGCTTTTAGCCTTAGCAACATGCGAGAAATTGCTATATTATTACCTGTACAAAACAGTTTTTGACAGGATTAGAGTACATGGATATGACTGCAACACCATCCCTTGCATCAGAAAGGAATAACTTCTTCAACTGACACTATCTCGCTTGTCGTAGAAAGAAGTATGATTTAGCCGAAATTTATAAAATGACAAATGTTATTTTAGGTCTTTCTGTAAATGATTTCTAATCAATATCTCATTCCAACACCAAGAGTTGCCCATGGAAAATCCAATTTCCACGAGCTAATAGCAGTATCAGTTCTACTTTCTTCACAAGCAGAGAAGGCACCGAATCCCTGAAATTAACAAAAAATTTGTGCTTATATACTCCTCAAGGCAGTATAAACGATTATTGGCGGGGACCTGCAAGAAGCTCCATAGTACTTTGTATTTCATTAACTAGTTGCAGGCGCTGGTTCTGTTCTCGATGATCTCAGTGTTCTGATTAGTTTTTTTTTCGCATTGTGTTGTTTTTTGTGTGGATGTGGATTTCCGCGTGTACATAAATATGTGTAGAATAAGCGTCTTGTTATGAGCTATCCTATCACATGTTCTGTGATTCCTGGGTTAACAAGAAACTTTAATCTCGATTTTCCTTCGAGGTGAAGCAATTTTGTGCAGATTTTTGCAGTGCTCCTATGGTTTATAACTGCAAGAAGCTTCAACAGTTATGGGAAAGGAAGTGCTTTAGTGGCAGTCAAGAAAATATGATAGCACGGCGACGATTCCTCCAAACCAATACACTCCTTTTGGATATCTTGTAATGAGAACAGATTATTCGGTTTCCTCAAATTGTACCAATGAAATGTTGCAAATTACCTTAAACTAAGCCACATCATTAAGGATAAGATGAAGTGATTTTAGGAATGAAAGCATTTCTCACAAAGCAAGTAAACATCGCGCGCACGTGCAAGGAGACATTATCGTTAACTCTTTCACGACATGTGATTGAAGCCAGATCTAACATTTTTATAGTTATTAGCATTTGTTTTATTATCGCTTAAAATTTTTTTGTCTCCATTCCTTTTCAGGTGCATAGTACCCTTACCTACAGAGTAGTAGCAGTCAATTTGCTCTATTATTCTAAGCCATGCTTACAAAGCTATAAAAATTTAACGCATTGGTCGGTATTGTTCCCACAATCTTGAAGGACAGAGATGCTCTCCGTTCTAGAACAAACTCCAGTAATTTCAATTTTTGAATTTATTCGTGCATCATAGGAAGCGCTTGAAATCACAGCAAGTAAAGACTTGTAATATACCTAGACAAGACAAAACATTGCAAACCTTTTGAAGATGTGGAAGAGCTGCCAAGGACTCATGTTCGGGAAGCGCTTAATTCGTCAAGGACCACCCTATGGCATAAAGCTCTATCTTTTAAAGTCACGTAGCCTAGCTCCATTAGATAATTATTTCGCCAAGTATTCTGCAAGCAGATATTTTTCGTTGTACTGCCATTACTTATGATTTCAAGAGGTGAAATATTTTATAGCACTAGGCAATCCACTTTGAATCGTAAGTTTTCCGCATCTCTTCCTCATACCACCAACATACTGGAACACAAAACGCGGAACGGAAGGACTAGAAATGTTTGTGAACCAGAATTTCGATCATGAAACACAAGTGCCGCTCATCCCTCACCCAAGACTTCCAGATTGTATTACTTGTTAAAAATAAAGATTTTCTGCACCCAGATTTGGAGTCAATGAGAAGTTTCCATTTTTCAGTTTTTTTCAGGAAGTCACGGACACGACAGTTTTCTGCCTGAACGAGCGACATCTACGTCCTAAATTGCCGTCTATAAAATTTGAATTGTCAATTGCTAAGGAAAAATAAGTGCTATTCCTACAATACTTTTGGAAGCACTCTTCGAAGCGATGACCGAATGGCAACCGGAGGATGGACTTGTCACGGAACTAATTTTCTCACTTCTGCAGGAAACAGCATCAGAAAGTGGAGTTGTACGCAATAAAGTTTTAATCCACAGTTTGACAATGGTAATAAAACCTGTTTTTCTGAAAGGATCCTCTGTATGAACAGACGCTCCGATTTGTATGATTTGCCGAAAATTTTCGACACCGTTAGTCACATGGAGGCCGCTATTTTTACAGCCTGCTTTTTAAACCGTAGAACCCACACTTCTTATTGTTTTAAAAGCTTTGTGAATTTTTCAGAGATGTCGCATAAACTCCGAAATATGGTAGGTTACGTGCAGCCATTGCGTTCTCCGATATTACCGATCGCCACTGAAAGATGGACTTCTCGCGGCAAAAAATTTCTACCTTCTGGAGGAAGAGCATCAGAGAGTGAAAACTGAGCCATCTTAGAGTTCAAGATGTGGTTAATATACAGTCAAAAACTAAGTTCTTCGCAGCGATCTCCGGTATGATCAGGGAGGATCGATTTGCAAATTCTCATGTTTCATTAAAAATTATTTTTTACCTGAAGCAGATCACGCACACAGTTGAAATCTTGCCACAAAAATTTACAAGTTTTGTCCAATGCTCAGTGTAAAAATTATGGTTTTCTGAAACGAATAGATTGGATCGACCACTGGTCGATTTAGCACCGACGTTATAGGAGCGACGAAATTCGACGTTCACAAAAATGATTATAACTCGGTAAGTTTTCCACAATTTGAAAAAGCCAACAATTTTTTAGAAACCAGAAAAAAGGTGCATTTACACAGTATAAAAATCTGTTTTCAAGAACTAGGTCTTCATACGGGGCGGAGACCTTCGATTTTTGAGCGAAAAAAATTGAAGTGATTTTGTATAAATATTTATATCCCGGTAAGTTTTTCGAGTTTAAAAAAATTTTAACAGCTTTTTGAAAACTAGAGGAAGAGCGCTTTCAAACCATATAGAAATTAGCTTTTAACAGGGAGGTCTTTATAGGGGGCGGTGGAAGTTCGAATTCTGGTCCATTGTTCCAGAAATACGTGCCAAAAATTGAACCCCTGCCCCATATGAAGACCCCTTTTTTGAAAATTGGTTTCCATATGGTTAAAAAGCATCTCTACCCTATTTTTCAAAAAACGAACCGAGTTATGATCATTGTTATGAAATCACTGCAGTGTCGACGGTGCAGAGTCTACGAGCAGTCCTTCATTGCCTCCCCCACAATTTTTCGCCGAATTTTATCCCTATTTTATAATTTCTGCGGCGGCGCCAATCGATAGAATGACTCATCGCTTAGCGCGTTATTATGGAGTATGATAACACTTTTCGTTTTAAATTTTACACTAGGAAGATAATCTCCAAGTTCGACGTTCTTTAGGAGAAAGAACACTGAGAAAATTAGTTTATTGCAGAAAAAGATCCCAGATCATTGAAAAGTACAACAACAGACGTTCTGATGATGCGGCTTTCGCAGCAAATAATTTAATACGTCATCGTTCTTTTGTTGAATCTATTCTCTTCTATCTTTCTGAAATTCTATCGAATCAGATTCAGCAAGATCAACAAGGCAACAGCAATCCAACATTTCAAAAAAACTAACGTTGCAACACAGTGAAGTTTTATCTTTTGACCATACGAAGCCAGGCAGACGGCTATATGACACGCATAACGTCTTCTGAAGTCTCTGCTTCGAAGCTGAAATCGTCTGTATTATGTGCCTATTCAGAAAACGAGCTTTGCGCAGTGGTTATCGGTGTGTAATCTTAAGTTGAGGGTTCGAGGTGAGGGTTCGAGCCCATTGACGAGCTACTCTCAGACAAAGCTGGACATCGTCTAGCTCAGTTCACATAAAGCAAAATCCACTTCCAAGGAACAAAGAGAACAGAACAGGTTCACTTTCTATTAATGCCCTGTAAAGCTTTATTTTACTGTGACTACAACCGAATTCTAGATAAGTGCGTCCTTTGTACAAGCAGCGCCTTTCTATCAACTATAATATTTCCAAGCTACCAACTTACAGCAGCTTTCGTTTGGCTTGAGACGCTTGCCATGACATCGTTCGCCATTCTACGAATGCCAGTGGACGTGTTGAATGTTCTAAAATAAACAAAAATGCTCAAAACCTTTGAAGGCTATCTGAATTTCTAGGAGAACTCACTTCTCCTTCTCTAGGTAGATGTAGTTGTCCGCATTCTGAGGTTTCTTACCATGATCTCCGTACTCCTTCGCTATTTCTTCTAGGCCCTCGTTCCACATCTGTAGCGCTCTTAGTAATGCAAGCGTTTGTGCTTTTCTCACCTTTTACAGGAGAGTCAAGGTGGCAGGTTACTCATAAGAACACCTGTGAAGTTCATTGGTAGTGGTTCCCATTGGTAGTGGTATTTTTTCCACAGGCCTCACAAAGATCTTGACGGTGAGATTTCAACAAAATGGATCAGCAGCCACCACAATCCGTGTCTACTTGGATGAAGAGAAACGATGTTGTCTAGCGCCATGTAGCATAAAGAACAAAGGTTGGCCTTAATCAATTCCTTTGTGGGATGCGTCACGCATACTACCTCTATGGAACCTCGTGGAGGCAAATTATATGCGTGTTTGGTCTACAAAGTGTCCTATGATGCTCTTCTTCCGATGGAAAACTAGTGTTTTACCTGACAATTTTAGTAATTCGCCGACCCTGAGGGATAGAAAGCTTTGCTGGCTTGGGTGGGAACTCAAACCGAAAGTCACTGACTTGTACATCGGTTGGCCACCGCAACTCATTGTATGGCCAAATACGCATTCAATACGCCTTCACGACATCCCATAGAAGTAGAATGCGTAGCGCATCCCAAAAAGGATTGAATAACGCCGTCCTTTATCGTTTTTATTTTTTAATAGCCAGAACCTCCACCAACGGATTAACTCGCGCCCCATAATACTTACAAAAACTGCTTTTCGTGTTCCTGTAACACACCTCATGCCGAATGTACATCAAAACTAATTCCTGCTGCAATTCATTCTTAAAAAATCTTGAAAACCTATTTTATTGTTTTTTAACGCATTGACGACAATATGAGCCACCGGTGGCTCATACCATTTCACGCTATCTGTTGTATTCCTGCCGTCGGTTTTTTATAGATGTTTTCTCTGTTTCCTAATTACTTATGATAGAAAAACTTCCAGCAGAAATAAGCAAGAAAACTGTCTTTGCTTTGATTAGATATATCGAATTAAAAAATTTTACTATTATAGGAAGGAGACCAATTTTACAACAAAATCAATTCAAGTCGGTATTTTTTACCCAAACGTTGCCAAAGAGGGTTATTTGGGGTGCTGGTCACGAACTCGACATCCATTTTAGTATTACGGTGGACTAAGGTAGGTTGCGGTAGGTACGGGTGACTGAAGCTGTCGGCGATTACTCGTACCTACCGTAACCTGCCGTTTACCGTAATACCAAAAACGGATGTCAGATTCGTGATCAACACCCTAAATAACACCCTGGGCGACGTTTGGGGAAAAAACGGTGATCATGACCTGGCAGCCTCAGTCACCCGTACCTACCGCAACCCATCGTGATCTGCCGAAATTTTATAAACGAATATCAGATTCGTTATCAGCACCCTAAATAACCCCTCTGGTCGAAGATTGATAGGAAAAAAACACATAAGAGAAAAAAGTGGTCCACGAGGGACATTATGAGCCACCGGTGGCTCATAGCGCGCGCGCGTAGAAACGCGAGCGTTTCCCAGGCGGCTTTCTGCCGCAAAACGCGATTGTCGTCAATGTGTTAATTCGCTGAAATCTTGAACAAGATGTGGTGCGCTGCACATGTAGTTAGCACAGAAAGGAATCAGCCTACCTTACAACACCTAAGCTTTAAGCCCAAATCACTTTTTTCTTCAGGAGACATTTTGATCTACTCAAAGGAAATTTTCTTTGGTAAAATATAATGGAACCACGTTATACTACTGAAAGCATTACAGCGCAATACGGGAATAGGGCGGATGGATAAATCGAGTCGAATGGCCCATCTAATTTGCAACACAGCTCATCCTAGGACACAGCGGATCAAAAACGCTAATCTAAATACCTCAATCCACCAAATTAAACAAAAAACAAAGCGAAGAAGACCACACACACTTGCGTTTGCCTGAGGCCCTGACTTGAACCTAAACGGCTCACCCGTTCTATAGGGCGCTGGTCCCGCCACTAGAAGGCCCAAGATCTCTCATTCCGGCAGAATTGACATATTGGGCGCACTATTAGTGGGGGAAAACTAACAATAATAAATGTGTAATGTGTTCTGGAGTGAATCGGGGAAGAGCACAGATTTGGGCAGGGAAAGTGACCCTGGGGTGTGGCTCGAGCCACGCATTCGTGTTAAACATTCAATTTTATTCTCGTCAATCGCAAGATGGAGGCAAAATGGTGTTTTTGTATTGCTCACATGAATGCCTAATCACATACATATATATTTTCACTAATTGTCCAGCATTTATTGCCATATTGCGCCAGCATCAGCGCCTGGAAAAGCGTCCGTGGGCTAGGCAGGAAGCGGAGTTCGTCGCAGCGGCAAGAATCGCCACACAGCGTCACTCTGTCACACTGGTTACGAAAGCGTGTAAGGCGTGGCGCTGCAAATGTGCCGCTTCAGTAAGTATGATTCAAGCCATTCCTGATGCAGGCGGTTCACGGGAGCGGACAGGGTTTCTGTCAGGAATTTCACCGAAAAAGGAGCGAAAATGGTTGGAGCTGGACATGTCCTTCAAACAATACGTTTCCAACTGGAATGCTGGTGCCTCCCCGCTGGCGAATATAATCCTTCGCCCCAGGATTGTCGAGTAGGAGACTGCGACGCAGTAAAAATGTGAAGGAGAGGTGCCCCTCCTCAACTATGGTGCTCCATCTGTCTTACTTTTCAAGGCATTAGGGAAACTGAGTACTGAGTGTAAGTGAATGACTGAACGGCAGGAAATAAGGCGGAAAACTGTGAGTAACTGGACGACAAGGCGACGTTGCTCTCGACTTCCAGAGATTCAGCCACAGGGAACATGCACAGCGACAGTGGTGAAGCGAGAGGGCGCAAGTAAGGCTAGCAAGATCTCTCAGGCTCATTTCCAAGGACTGCATTTGGGAATGTCGGGCAGATGCCTGCGAAGAAGTTTGCTGTGTTGCTCTAAATAAGCGCAGGAAATTGCACTCACTAGTTTAGGAATGACTTCCTGGACGTATTCTATAATCCATGGTCTTGCATCCTTCGTCTTGTCGAAGCAGAATTCCTCTAAAACAAGGATCTAACATAAAGACGTCAATCACGTGCAGTCCCTGAGAAGAGGACTGGTCACCTAGATCATTGGCTTCGATGACTGCCAAAAGGCAGAACAGAGCTGTGAGATAGAAGGACATCGATGGTGTGGTGCGAACAGTGTTAGACCGGACCTCTTATTCAATACGAATCACTAACACAAACAGAGAGAAAGTTTCCTCAAACACTGCTTTTTATTACAGAAATTTGTAGGAATAACGGAACAGTGTGCGAGTACCACAGCTGTCATTGTCAAACTGAAACAGACGTCTCTGAAGCGAAGAGGAGCCCTGCTCAAACAGTAATTCTAAAGCTGCAATTCGTTCTATGAAAGGGTTGAAAAACTTTGGATTTGTGGGATTCAAAAAATGACGAAATATTTTAAGTTGATTCATCACGTTAGACAATAGAGTTAGGTTAAGAAAAATGGTCACTCAAAACAGTATTTTAGAAGAGAACAGAGAAAACCGTGAACAGCATTCGCATTACTGACTGTATTGCCCCGAAGCAGATGCATTAGACAAGTACATGAAGTGATTCTAACACTACGCCCTTTATGAGTGGAGCGGAAAGAAGCGAGTCCACCACATAGGCTGGCGCAAATTATGCCACCGCAGGCGTAGAACTTGAAGAGGTCCAGGAGATCACTGATCTTGAATTATTGGTATGGTAGTACCTCTGGCATGGTGATCGTTGTAAGCTAACAGCTTGCCAAGCAACCATAATGACGCACAAGATCTTCAGATTCATCACCACCAAGAATCTTCGCGTTCTTATGGAAGCACACAAGTCGTATGTCAGACCAGTGGGGATGGAGTGACAATTTTCATCGCTTATGGGCTGGACATTGGTAGCGTTTTTGGCAGGACGCAAGACAATGCTTCCGTAAAGTTTCTTCTGGAGAGTGGTTGATTCAGTAGTGATGAATTCAATCCAACCAACCTCGGAATATTTACTTAAATATTGAGACCTCGGTCTATGAAAGCGTGAAATTTCGTCGTATCATGTCCTATGAAATGTTGTCTGTTCACTCACGTGTGACATGCGACACTTCGGTTGATAACCTAAATGCACTTATGCTATTTTTCCAGAATGATTGTTTATTTGAGCTTTGGAGCTGAGTTGCATTGCTGTTGTGATTACTGATGCTTCAGAACCACATAGGCTCGGTTTTCAGAACCACACAGGCTCGCCTGTGCAATAAATAAACTCGCAAAATCAATTTAACCAACCTTCGCTTTACTGCTCCTGAAATGAAGCTGATGTAGTAATAGGGAAAATAGTTGGCACCAGAGAGAAAGATCAGATCGAGAAACATTTGGGCCCGCAAAATGTTAGGTTCATCTTTGATTGTGTTCATTTCCTGAATAGCTCACAATCATGTGCAAAAATAAAACAAAAAATAAATAAATGTATCCATAAACGTTCGACCAAATCTAAAAAAACTTTGGACGTAATATATCTTCACATGAGAACGCGGTCTACCTCTTATTCTCTCACGCCTGATGAAATTCCTTTCTCTTTCATCAAAAATGTGGCACTTACTATAGCATATCCGCTTTCCTATCTGTATAATCAGTCCATTATGTTTACAGAAGTACCCACTCTGTGGAAGCATTCCTATGTAACTCCAATTTTAAAAAGTCACCCCTTATCTGAACCTACCAATTACAGGCCTGTTAGCATTACTTCTTTGTTTTTTAGGGTATTCGAGAAACTTCTTAAGCCACATCTCATGGAACATTTAGCGAAGAATTTTCTAATTCCATCAGCTCAGCATGGCTTTGTAAAAGGAAACTCTGTTGAAAGCAATATGCTGGAGTCCTTGAATGACTGGACAATCTCTTTGGACAACAAAAAAGGTGTGGACGTAATATACTTAGATTTTGCTAAAGCATTTGACAGAGTTACCCATGAAAAGCTTCTGTATAAACTGGATAAGTTAGGATTTCATCAAAAAAAAATTTATGACTGGCTGAAATGTTTCCTCACTGGCAGGACATTTCAAGACCGTATCAACTCTACTTTTTCGGATGTATTCAAGATCATTAGCGGGATTCCTCAGGGCGGAGTACTTTCGCCAATACTTTTCAACATATTCACCGCAGATCTGAGCGACAGTTTGAAAAACACGGGCATTACGGCCAAACAATTTGCCGATGATTTGAAAATCTACATGGAAGTAAGTAATAACCAGGATTCCAGTATTCTCCAAGCAGGAATTGATAGTTTGGTCAAGTGGTCCGAAGATTGGCGGTTGCCGCTTTCACAGCACAAAACATTCCACATGCAGATGGGAGATTCCCTGACTTCTAGTAAGTACTACGTAAATGGTTCTGAGATTGCAAAGGCTAAAGAAATCAAAGACCTTGGGTTCAGGTACCAAGATTTCCTCGATTTCCTTCCTCATTACAAGGAATTGTACAGGACAGCTCTTGCTTGTACGTACAATATACCATTTTCAGTTCAAATTCAACGTTTTCGAAAGCAAATTCAATGTTTTCGAAATCAAATTCAATGTTTTCGAAATCAAATTCAATGTTTTCGAAATCAAATTCAACGTCTTCTTTGCAAGCTGCACGTTTCAATGTTTACTTCTTCTCAAAAAATTCAAACATTCAGAAAAGGCTATCCAACGAAAATTAGAAACAACTAGCAACTAAAGCAAGTCAGGCACTTCAGTAGTGATGCGACACAAGTACATAGTAGTGAGCAAACTAAGCGATACAACTATACAGTATGATAAACAATACAGCAATACAACAATAACTATTCAAAATAGCACAATGAGCAAGTGAAAGTAAGTCATGTACTGTTGAATCTTTGCCCTGCTGCAGCTGCTGTCATTTTTGCCATCATGTGGAGGACGTAGTTTGCACATTCTTGCTGCGATACTGAATGAACACCCTCTTCAATAACTTCGGCCAGCGTCCTCTCCGCGACAGGACTACTTAGTAGGCGCCTCGCCGTGGCCTTCACTTTTGAAAAAACGTTTTCCGCAGGATTAAGCATGTAAGAGTATGGCGACAAAAACTTTAAAGTGTATGATTGTCCCATAATTGTCCGCAGGTCGCCCGCTTTGTGAATCCTGGCGCTGTCCATGATCAGCCACGCGCTATTCATCTCTTCGTTGTCGCGAATTCGGCTCAAAAGTTCTTCAATGAACTTGCATAATTTGGCACTGTTGGAGAGTGGAAGGGACGGCTAATATGATACGGGGGAGATTCCAGAAGAACGTTGAATTTGATTTCGAAAACATTGAATTTGATTTCGAAAACGTTGAATTCGTTTTCGAAAACATTGAATTTGATTTCGAAAACATTGAATTTGCTTTCGAAAACGTTGAATTTGAACTGAAAATGGTATATATTTAAAGCTCTGACTACAAAGGATAGCAAAGTGCTTATTAAAGCATATAAGGCTTACGTTCGCCCGATTGTTGAATGTGGTACTGTTGTGTTTGCACCGCACAAGAAACGTGATATTGCATTACTTGAAAGGATTCAAAACAACTTCACCAGGAAGATACTAATTCGGAGGGGAGGTTTCCTCCATTCAAAAATTCCTAGCGCGGTGGTAAGGAACAAGTACTTTGGACTTCCTACTCTTGAATCAAGACGTAGACTATTTGACGTTCGAATGGTTCGAGAACTTCTGGATGAGCAGTCCGCAGTTAATGTTTCGCAATTTTACTCTCTACGTTCTTCTATAACCAGGGGTGGACAATGGAAATTGTTTTTCCCCAGACCTAAAACCACTGTCAGAGCCAACTTCTTCACTGTTAGAGCAGGATTTGCATATCTTCACCTCCTTAAAACTGCTCCCATCCCTGATTCCGTAGCCTCCTTCAAACGCCTCGCAGCAAAGTCTATTCTCTCAGCATAGATGTATCGTAGAGCATTTATGAGTTCATTTATCATGTCGTTGTTGTTGTTGTTTTTATCTAATGTCTGTCTTATACAGCGTACGCAGTTAAATAAATAAATAAATAAATAAATAAACGCTTTTATAAGCACTAATAAAATTAAAGATTTAAATTAAATAGCCGTCGAACAAGTTGCCGTGACAACATATCTGAAGGAGTGGGTCGGTCGTTGACACCAGAATTTTTTGGGAAGGACAAAAGGCGGACCAAGCCGTCGGCTGGCCACCGCAACTCATTGTTTACCAAATGTGCATGCAGAATGCTCTGCACGGTATCAAGTAGAAGTAACGGGCGTGGCGCGTCTCGCGCAAAGAAATTGATTAACGCCCTCCTTTATTCTTTTATTCTTTATTCCTCGAATCGCTTATTAATAAAACAAAGAATAAAAAAGAAAAAAGAGCAAACAACAAATAAATAAATAAGAAGGAGGAAAAAGGAAGAAAGAGGAGGAAGAAATAAATAAAAATATAATTATAAATAATAAATATGAAGATAAATATAAATATGATAACAGGAATAAAGAATATTGAAGTGTTTGTAAAATGTCATTACGTGACCGCAGGGAATGACTGAACTCAACAAGATATCAAGTTTTGGTCATATTTCTCTGCATGACATCGGCCCACACTGCGACGCCTGTCTAACGAAGCAGGTGTGTCGCAGTGCTTCTGTAGTGGCGTGTCGTGTCTGTATTTGAGAAAAAGGACATTGTTCCCTCTGTTTGAGCTGCCTCTAGTTGTGCCCTTAAAAGAGCCGACTGGAAGCTGTAGGCATCATACCAGTGATGTTCTTCCGCACAGCCGTACTGCTCTGCCTTTCGGCTGCAATCTACGCCAAGGATTCCGGTGAGAAGCTCCTCTTCAACTCATTTTGCAAGTCTTAGCCGAGACATGTTGAGTGCATTCCTAAGCTTCATAGCAAAGGAAGACACTGTTGTTTCAGACGAACAATGTCATGACATAACGAGGATGATGATGGAAACCGTCACTGACTACGTTGGAAAAGCCGTTCCTAAACTGGTCAGTGACAGTAATGGCACTGAGACACTTCATAAAGCAATGCAAACGTGATCAGTATGATGCCTTTCGATGCAGAAGCGTCAGCCGCTATCTATTTCGGTTCTAGAGCTCATAAATTTTGGCTTGAGCATAATTTCGTTGCGTTCCTATCAAATCTCTTCATTAAAGGCCCATTGAAGTCATAGTTGCCTAAAGTGGTTCCTGTTACAGAAGTGGAGTATTGAACTCAAGGACAGAGCTCTGAAGTATGCAAAGGACGAGAGCGGGGATGATGGCAACTACATTTATCTGAAGAAGGAGATGTCAATGCTCAGCACTTTGACATCCACCTAGACATCTGCTTTGTAACCACGACCTTTCCAGGCCAGTCGACAACTCAAAGAGTTTTGAGTCCAATGCAAAAGCGCTTCTGGATAGCGTCACCAGTGCAACGAAAACAGCGGTAAATTATCATACTCTATAATAACGCGCTAAGTGATAAATCATACTAACGACGGCGCCGCCGCAGAAAATAGAAAATAGGGAAGAAAATTCGGGGGGGGGGGGGAATAGAGGGGAAAATTACGACACGAAAATAGCGAAAAATACCCAGACGTGTTCTCCTTGCCTGGGAAATTCGGGCCTGGGGCAATCGAGGTCGCTGAACAGGAAACTGAAATTTGTCTTTAAAGTATCGATCGCCATCAATCGCTATTGATCAAACTACGCGGCGCAAAAGTAGCGGAAAATACCCAGACGTCTTCTCCCTACCTGGAATCTTCAGCCCTAGGGTAATCGCGGGCGTTGAACACGAATCTGAACTACGTTTTTGAAGAATCGGTCGCCATCAATCAATATTGATCAAACCATCGATTTTTTGTGGATGTCGTCCAGGCGGTCCAAAACTTTACCTCTGGGGGTAGTCGAGGTCGCAAACACGAAATTGAAGTTCGTTTATGAAGTATCGATTGTCATCAATCGATATTGATCAAACTATGTGGCGCAAAAATAGCGGAAAACACCAAGACGTCTTCTGTAATATGTGCCAGGGGATTCGGAAGACGTGCGAAATACGTCGCATGACGTGCCTGGGACTCAGAAGACGTGCCAAAGGCGTCGCTCGACGTGTTTGGGGAACAGGTGGACGTACCGAAGGCGTCGTTCAATGTGCCTGGGGATTCACAAGGCGTGCCGAAGACGTTGTCCGCTAAGATTGGATAATTGAGGGGGACCAGTACCAGTAATGGAGGACCGTTTCACAAGGGAGGACCAGTAGTGAGTAACCAATAGATTGCCCTACCATACTATATATCGTAAGTACTACGAGTCTTTTGTACTCCCGGTAGGGGAAAAGCCGTACAAGTAGAGCAGATAGCTCGATGCGACTGTCCTTAGCTTAGTGACGCGAAGCGCGGCACGCCGACAGGCGTGACGGAGCACTTGTTACATATATGTTAGCAAAAACCACGATGAACGGCATCCACTCAAACAAGGCATCCACTCAAACAAGCCAATCAACCATGGTTTCAGCTCCAGCAGCATGCAACGGATAGGGATTACGCATGCGCTGTTTCTCTCTGTACAATAAACAGCAGCCACAAGATGAAGATCCACTGCATTGCAACGTGAGCTTCATTAACCTTTGCTTAAAAATCACTAGCCTTACTGCAGCTTTAACTATTTTTTCCAGCAAGTAAACAGCAAGGAATCGACGTCGTAATGCACTGTCTCCTAACGGCGCCGTCGTTCGACTATAGTTGCCTATTTTTCGAATAAATGCCTTCACATTGCTTTACCTCACAATCCGTTTTATATATTGGTGTCAAAAGCGCTTTGTTAAGGGAAATATATGGCAAACTAGCGGACTCAAGTGATGACAATCTTTCTGTGTTCTAAATCACGTAGAATTCCACTGTAGCTGACTTCCTGGATTCCTTATACCTCTTCTTCTTATCTACGAACAACAAAAACAACTGTGATAAGAAATTTGGTTTTTGAAGGAAATACACGAAAGTGGTCTTATAATTTCTTTTAAAAAATTCAAGTCGAACAGAAAAAATGGGTGCCTCTCGAAGCCGGTACTTAACGTAGACTCAGGATAAAACGGAGCTTGGAAACTATTGGTCTTAGAAGAGAAAGAGCAGAGAACGACGCTGGTCAACCTTTTTGGGATGCTTCTGCGGAATTCTTCGAGGCAATTTGAATGCGTGTTCAGCCTATATCACTGTCAGTTGCGGTGGCCAATCAATGGACAAGCCAGTGTTCTATCCTTCCTAAACAAACCTTTTGCCAATTCACCGGATCCGGAGTGAGGCTTGGGTGGTTGATCCGGGCGGCAGATCCGAACCAGTCACATACCTGGAACAGGGTTCACGCCACAGTCGGCTCTTCCTCCGACTGTGCTGCACGCACCCCTTGAGTGATAGTGATTTAAAATCCCTCGATAGAAATCGATACGAATAGATCGATGTTTATTTACAAGTTTTAAAAACCTGTACACCATCCATGAGATTCAAGTGACTTCCATTTCAAGCCGCGTCAAACTCCAAGACGTTCCCTGTGGCGTCTACGTCCTCATTATTCTTCGCAGTCCAGGGGCACATGCTTTATCTGTTTTAAAATGTATTACCTCACCTTCTTGGAAATGTGAAATTGCTCTTTTTCGAGTAGATAAAAGCTCGGAATTATAGCACAGCTTCACTCCTTTAAGAAAGTCGTCTACAAGCCTCGCTTTACGTTCCAAGAAAGAACAAAAGTTGAGAAAACAGATCGATATTGATTCCTCAGCCAATATCGTCTTGTGGTATTTGTAGTAAAGTGTACTCAATGGCCATCAAAATTTCAAAATTGCCTCACCCTGTGGTTGTCGAAGCCTTCAGCCGTTTATGTTTATTCTTATTTATTATACATATGTTACCGTAAATATGCGCTCCACTGTCTCAAAAGAAAGCGAATAGCATCTGATTATGAAAAGACCTAAAAAACGACAAGAAAACGAAGCGAGTTTTCTATTTCGTCAGAACTGCAGATCACCTTGGAGTCAACTCTGATTGCAAAAAATTGCTTTTGAACTCTTCTTGAAGCGGCCTACATTTAAGTGAAAATGAAATGAGCCATAGCGGAAAAATTCCTACGCCACAGCGTTCAAGCGAACTTCTACTCGTGACAACTTTATGTCGTCTAAAATCATTTTCTTACTTAACAGGAGCGACGTTCTCCAGAATGTGGCCGAAGAAATATGATAAAGACGAAGAAGAAGGCGAAAGCAACTACATCTGCTTGGGGAAGGAGAAATCAGTGATTAGTTCTATTGCGTTGACCTGTATGAGGGTTTTCTACAATAATAACCGTATTTCCAGAAAAAATATACGTGTCCAATACTTTAAGAAAATCACCAATCCTCTGTGTAGCTTCACGGAAAAACGAGAGCACCGCTAAAATTTTTGGTTGGCAAATAAGAAACGAAATAAGAAAAAAAGTTGAAGTAGCAGTCGTTTACATCAGTCAATCTATCGTTTCTTTCACTTCTATAATAGCTTTAGCGTCCTCAGTTATCTAAGCTATCAAGGCCAGCTTTGACACAAAAAGTAGATCAGTCTAGCAATAACAGCTCCAAAAAACGTTGAGCGCCGTTAATCTCTCTATTTGATATGTGGTTGAACTTACAAGGGAGGTCAACGAAAGTCCCGTGACAATTTTAGAAGTGACGTATTGAGGGTTGTAGAAGACTGTAAGAGAAGCAGCATGCATAGTTGTTTTCAAATTTCCTGCGGATACTTGGATAGGTCAAGAACTGCAAAAAACCAAAAAATTCGGACTGCTTACAGGACTCCTACGGAGACAACCCTGTACGTTTTGTGTAATAGAAAAGAAAACTAAAAAATTTTAAGCAGCACTCGTGTGCTCCCTGTCGTGAACTGAGCATATATTTGGAGATACATGTACCTTCTCACTGACAAGGAAGGTCATTCCGTGGCAATTTTAAAAGTGACTTATTGAGGACTGTAGGGGACTGTAAGAGAAGCACCGTAGTGGTTTTCATATTTCCTGCAAACACTTGGGTAGGTCAAAAATTGCAAAAAACCGTATCACTTCAGTGCGGGCCGATAAAGCTAGACTGACGTCTGGAACTGCCATGTCGTGGTTAGAATCCATCCTGCAAAAGGTTTAGAGCTGGTCCAATATGTAGCGGAACTACAGCGATTTCACAATTTCCTTGTTAGCCGTACAGTAGCCGAAATGGAACATTGAGTTGCGCCGCTCACGAACATAGGCGCAGCGGCTAGATGACCGAGTGGATACGGGGGTCGGCTTGCAGGAGAGCGCGCAGGGGTTCGGATCCGGAGTGTGTCGGCATGCATTGCTGGGCTTGCTCGATTCAGATTCATTTTTGTCGATGTAAAGTGTATTTTGACCACGGTGTTATACCACACTGATATTGTAACCTTCTTCTAACCTGGATATTACGATATAAAAACAAAAAGAAAATAAAGCAAAAGCGTTCATAATACGTAGTTCGATTGTTCATGGAGGAGAGCGGGTGGCTCTTCTTTACCTAAAAATTAGATAATATTCCTTGTCTTGACCGTCTTCGGTAGGTATTGACGGTGAGATTGCACGACTGTACTTCACTATTCCATAAATCGAGGAGAAAATGAAAAAAATCGATAAAAAAATTGTTTTTATATTTAGTAATTTATTCGTTAATTCGTTGTTTTTAATTTCAGTTTTAGTTATTATTTTTATCATTATTTATTAACTTTTATAATTATATTTTGATTAATTAATTAATTAATTATTATATCTATTTATTTATTTTTCATTTTCTCCTCGATTATTGGAGTCGTGAAGTACAGTCGTGCTGACAATCCCACCCTCAAAAGACGGTCAAGACAAAGAAAATTATCTATTTTTTAAGCAAAGAAAAGCCGCCTGCTCTCCTCAATGGACAATCGAACTATGTGTAATGAACGCTTTTGCATTGCGTGTTTACCTTTTTATATATCGTAACATAACATGGGCGCGTGTAGCGCAGTCGGAGGAGGCGCCGACTGTCGCGTGCACCCGATACCAGGTTCCTGGTTCGGATTTCCCGCCCAAGCCAATCAAGCCTTCCATCCCTACGGGGTCGTTGAATTGCTACCAGACGTGTCTGGGCAGGATTAAGCGCTGACATGTTCATCGGCTGGCCAGCGCAAGTCATTGTATGGCCAAATACGCATTCATGTCGCCTCCACGACATCCCGTAGAAGTAGAATGCGCTGGCGCATCCCAGAAGGGATTGAGTAACGCCGTCCTTTATCCTTTATCCTTTATCCTTTATCCTTTATCCTTTATATATCGTAACATCCAAGGGCCGGATTCATTCACGACTTACAGCAATTTAACGGAGAAAATACAGCCGAAATTCCTGATAGCGCGGCTTATCAAGCTATATGGTGCATCTCTTCACCATATCGCTTGTTGATAAGTCGCGTTATCAGGAATCTCGCCTGTATTTTTCCGTTAAATTGCTGTAAGTCTTAGATGAATCCCGCCCTATGTTAAAACAAAGTTCTAGTGTGAGTATGATGCACTACCGTGGCCACGATACACTTTATATCAACAAAAACAGACCGATCAAGCCCACCAACGCAGAACCCCGACCTCTGACCCCTTTCCTAAAGGCCCGCCTCTGTATCCACTCGGCCTTCCAGTGGCTGCGCTATTCGTGAGCGACTCACCTCAATGTTCCACTTCGGTTGCCATACGGCTAACAAGCAAATAGTGAAATCGATGTAATTCCGCTATTGTTCCTTCTCCAAACCTTTGCAGGGTAGATTTTAACCACGACAGCTCCAGACGTCACTTTGGCTTTATCGCTTTAACGGCCCGCACTGAACTGATACGGTTTTTTGCAGTTCTTCACCCACCCAAATACCCGCAGGAAATTTGAAAACCAACATGTTGCTTCTCTTACAGTCCTTTACCACCCTCAATATGTCACTTTTAAAATTGCCACGGGACGCTCACTGACCTCCCTTGTTAGGCATCATAATAGACTGAATAAGCAGCTATTTCCCATTTCAGCCTAAAAATCGTAAAGGCACCGGAGAATATGCAAGCGTTTTATCAATCTGCAATCCCAGCAAGCTCTACATCTCTATGACAAATCACAGCGTAGCTAAGTAAGCGTCGCCACATTCTGAAGGATCTTTGTTGTTACATCTACATAAGCATTCAGCAAATAATCTACAACAAACTCCATTCCTATTCCGTCACAGCGTCGCGAGTACGTGATTTCTACGTTTGAGATAAACATCTTCACACAGATACGTAAAACTTTCTAATTTTTTCAGGACATACCAGGTTTCCTATAGGGAGAATAACGATAACAAAAGGGGTGGTACAATTTAATTTCTTAAAAATGTGCCCTTCTTCGCACTCAGTGGTACTTCATGCAATAAATTTGGTGTTTTAAGGAACTCCTTGTATAACTTTATCGGCGGCAATGATATGCGTTTAAACAGCGCACAAATTTCTCTGATCGCCCTATACAAGAAGTAGGTTCTAGGCAGGCACAGAACAGCTCAAGGAAGAATGCGATCAAGCAGGAGTTGGACGACAGCAAGAACTCCTCTTTTTACGTTCCACGAATCGGAAATATTTGATGGGCATTATGACCAACCCTATCAGATGACGTCTGACTGTGTCATTTGTTTCCTTCAAATATTAGGAGTGCTCTTTGGAGGCAGCACATTGATGCTGCGGTCGATTGGGCTGACAGGGTGTAGAAAAAAACACTTATAACAAAATACAGGTCTGTACATGAGTAGGGCATAAAAGGTATAATATGAAGTGAATTCTAAAATGTGCATTTCATTTTGTGTGATAGAGAGGCTAAGCAGATCAGGAGGTTAAGCCCCACGGAAGACCTCCGCTAAAGATGCGGGTGCAGTAGGAGTTTTGACCAGCTGTCTTTGTGGGAATAAGAGGCTATGCGGTAGAGGAATGCGGGTGGTCAGAGGTCTGCACTATACTTATGCTCTCCCAAAAATTTCGAATATTCGAATGGTTTCGAATACCGAAAATTTTCGAGCATTCGAAATCGAATACATATATTCGAAAAACGCGATTTTTCTGAACATTCGAATTCGAATACATTCGAAAAACGCGATTTTTTGAACATTCGAATTCGAATACATTCGAAAAACGCAATTTTTCGAATATTCGAATTCGAATATTCGATTCGAATATTCGAATTCGAATATTCGATTCGAATATTCGAATTCGAATGAAAAATCAGGCTGTATTATAGACATGATAGAAGGCAACACAGAAGAGAAAAGGGAAGCAATACATAACGGATCCCTTCCTAGTTAAGCACGAGGTTTTTATCGACAGGCATCTCATAAACCCCCATGTGAGTCGTAAAAATGAGATAGAGAACTTACACGTAGAACGATCAAAGGGCTTATGGAAGCGTCTAATTTCCTTGCTTACTGGAATACGAATTTTTCTAAAAGGAGTACTAGTGTTTTGTTAATTGCTGCTTATGAGGAACAAACGAAAGGTTTACAACACATTTGAAGGGAACATTATCTGGTTGAGCCACTGTAAGCTTCTAGGTCACTTTAAAACAATCCTTTTTGAAATTGGTGGTAGACTGACTGTTAAAGAACTTTCATGAAACAATGCTTTTGCCTAGCGGCAGCTAGTGAAGGACTGACGACAAAGTACTACATGAAAATCTGTAGCAAGTCTGTCCTGCTCATCTACAAATGTGAAATATCACACTGTCGATTTTGCGGCCACAAAATGTATTACAAGTAGCTAGGAATAGGCTACCCATGAGGGCCAGTCTCATTTCGTTCTGGAGATTCACCCAAGTAAGTGGTAGAAATAAATATTTCTTATTTGCGATGAACTTGTGAATGTAATTATTCTCCAGCCAACATACTGATAAACTACGGTAAACTTCAGAAAAATAGATCGATCGATAACATCCGGCCGACCTACGCCGCCTCCCCTTTGTGAAGTCCGGCATACGGCCAACGTATCCATGCGAATCCCACTCCAAGCGGCCAATTCAGAACAAAAATCGATAAAATCGATCGATAACATCCGGCCGACCTACACCGCTTCCCCTTTGTGAAGTCCGGCATACGGCCGACGTATCCATGCGAATCCCACTTCAAATGGCCAATTCAGAACAAAAATCGATAAAATCGATCGATAACATCCGGCCGACCTACACTTCCTCCCCTTTGTGAAGTCCGGCATACGGCCAACGTATCCATGCGAATCCCACTCCAAGCGGCCAATTCAGAACAAAAATCGATAAAATCGATCGATAACATCCGGCCGACCTACACCGCCTCCCCTTTGTGAAGTCCGGCATACGGCCGACGTATCCATGCGAATCCCACTTCAAATGGCCAATTCAGAACAAAAATCTGATAAAATCGATCGATAACATCCGGCCGACATACACTGCCTCCCCTTTGAGAAGTCCTACATTATAATATAGCTTTCGCGGAACTGTAGTCGTTGTAGAAACGAAATCCAGAAGCAGAGCATTCAGACCACGGAGGAGCAGAAGAGCATATCGTGACGAAAATTACAAAGCCGACTTCATGAGGTACTCTTCTGCACCAGGAGACACCCGACGTGACAGAAGACAGAAGCGCACCCTGTTGACCCTCACGCCCATCCTGCAGACATTTGCTAGCTTGTGGTCTCAGACTCTTAACTGCAGCGTGAAGGACAAATAACGTCCGTTTGAAACGCCGCTTGAACCATCATTTTCAATTTTTTTTGTTAACAATTCCTACTCTTCCTCGGCCGCTTTGCACAGGCGCAGTAATAAATGTGGAATGCTTGGTACCTCCCAAACAAGAATTTACCTTTATCCTTCCTTCTGCTGTCCTTCATCCTTTACTTATTACGTTTACGGCAAAAATAGCTTTCAGAACTGCTTGAATGGAATGCAAAACTGGTCCAGATCAAACTAACCCTTATGTCCATACTCTAAGATCTAAAAAACGTCTGATACTATATAGGAGCGCGCTAAGAGCTGTCGATCGTCGATGTGTCAGAAATTACTGACAGGAACAGGTGCATAAAATTAGCGTAGAATAGGTATACAAAATACTGGAAAATATTCAGACGTCTCCAGCGAGCGCCTTAATTCAGAAGACCATGTCAGAGATTGATCAGGCAATCAATACCGGTTGATACTATCCATACTTTTATCGGTGAAAGTGGTCTTCTCTCAGAGTTCACCAATTGGGGTGGCGACGATTACTGGTCCCCGATCGGTCATTCACCACTGCAGCAATTCTCTGTGGAAAATTTTTTGCAATTCAGCATTGTGAGACGTTGTGGAAGTTCTCCCTCTTAACAGGGCTTTTCGGGAAGTGACTAGTATCGATGAGGCGCTCAGTATCCGGGCACCGAGCCACCATCGTACCACAGCTTTGATTCACAGACAGAACCGTTTTGGCGACCCAAATTACCCGAGAAACCCACCAAGCCTTTTCAAAATACGCCGATACACAAATTCTTGTTGGGCATTCGAACGACACTTTTCGAATACTTGAATAATTTTTGCTTTCTGGGAAATTGCGAATATTCGAATGGTTTCGAATACCGAAAATTTTCGAGCATTCGAAATCGAATATATTCGAAAAACGCAATTTTTCTGAATATTCGAATTCGAGTACATTCGAAAAACGCGATTTTTTGAATATTCAAATTCGAATACATTCGAAAAACGCGATTTTTCGGATACTCGAATTCGAATATTCAAATTCGAATGAAAATCATTCGAATACCTATTCGAATGGGTCATTCGAGCATAAGTATAGTCTGCACTAAAGATCGCGCGGGGAATCTACGCGCGAACAGGCAAGGTGTGAGAAGTGAGAGAAAGGTAGTCAGTCGTCTGTAGCTGCGCCGGCACGAGCTGTGGTTAGCTCTGCCTATCTCCTTCGTGGTGGTGGTTAGTGCACCAAAGTTTAGCGAATCTTTCGTGGTGCGGATCAGTGCACCAACAATGTCTTAAGTGAATCTGTGTGGTGATTGCCTTCGTGGCGAGTTAGAGATTCCCGAGCCTGTAGCCGTCTCCTCAGGAAGTCCCGAGACCTCCTTGTGTGTTGCTGTCGTTTGACGATCTGCGTGCTATTTATTGTGCCTTGTGATTATTTGTTGTGTTAATAAACTTTTTTCTACACCTGTGTTCAGAACACCCACTAACTAGGTTTCGATTTGCAGTCTAAGTCCAAAGTCTACTATCATACCTATACCGGCCTTACAGTTTGCATGTGGAAAATCAATTGATTGGTAGCACTCTTACCCAAGCGCGGGTGTAGCACAGTTGGGGGAGGGGCGACTGTCGCGTGGACCCGATACCAGGTTCTCGGTTCGGATTTCCCGCCCAGGCCAACCAAGCCTTCCATCCCTCCGGGGTCGGTGAATTGGTACCAGACTTGTCTGGGAAGGATAAAGCGCTGACTTGCTCATCGGCTGGCCACCGCAAGTCATTGTATGGCCAAATACGCATTCATATCGCCTCCACGACATCCCGTAGAAGTAGAATGCGCTGGCGCATCCCAGAAGGGATTGAGTAACGCCGTCCTTTATCCTTATCCTATTCTCCTACTCAACAAACTGACAGAAGCCTTGGTTTTTAGACTTGGTACAGAGTTTGTGCTGATGATCTTCTGAATCGAGCTTTGTTAGATCCTTTCAATAACTCCTGACATCTGAAGCAATTTAAGGGTGAAAGTGCGATTCCCAGCATCGTTTAGAGAAAGGCGAAGTTGTCTTTATTTGAGCAAAAGTACACTATATGCTTGGATACTTCTCGTGTTTGTTCTGTCCAGCTGCAGCCCATAAATGTCCTCGTCCGGTTACCCCAGGCGTCACTGTAGCCATGTTCCTTCACATCACTGCACTATGCTGTTTTTTCACTACCGTAGAAACAAAGCAATCCCGTGAGCAGTCCTGGAAAATCATTTCTCTGTGATCGCCAAAAATTAGGCGTGCTCCAGCAGCCCTTTTCAGGTTACCCATGCTATGACGTGACGGCTGCTGAGAAGGACGCCATCACTGCCTTTGTACAAAAGCAGATTCCTACGTTGGTTAGTTCCCTTTAGAGTATCCCCACTTCTAAGCAAGAATAGTGGTTGCATTCGTTTGTGCGAGAGCTAAAACATTTCCATCCGAACAAAGCTCTTGATCTCAGTCACTCTTTCGCTACGACCTCAGATGGGAGAAACAGCCGCTAGAAAACTGAAAAATCAAATATAATCGCAATAGTAAAATCCAAATTGGGCATAATTTGATGTTCATAAATGATAGAATATATGTTCAGCAGGGTTCCTTCTGCCACCCACGAAATTGACTGCTCCGAAAAATTCAAAAATGTCGCGAAAATTTACCGCCAAATGAATTACCTGCAGACATGGGACAACAACCTTGTGGGAATGGCAAAGACATACGGCAAAGACGACAGGAAGCCAGACGATGAGGAAAAGTACATCTACTTGGAAAAGGCAATGTCTGCACATTTCTTTGGTTTTTCGTTCCCTCAACGAATCCTTCCTTTCCACACTGCATTCAGGGATTTCGATAATTCTAACACTTTTCCTACCATGATAAACAAGGTTCTTGACAGTGTCACCACTCAAACAAAAGATGCGGTACGTTATCTTCAGCGTTAAGTGGTAATTAGGAATCGAAACCTCGGACTGCTCCACGTTGTGACACATGCAGCCCAGAGACAGAGAAATAATCCTTTGCCTCTTGCAGTTCTTCGGCTTCTTATGAAGTAGTGCTTTCCATGCGCTATTATGGAGGTGTTTGAAAAAAAGATTCGTTTAAAGTGGCGAGACTAACCTCATTACCGCTTCACTAAGAGTTTGTTATTATTTTGTACGCCTTTTCATTCACAGTAGAACTCGTAAGTTCTTTGCCTTCTTGGCCTTCAAAATGAATAGCAGAGTTCTGATTTCAGCTCAAGAACGACACGAAGCCTAGGAACTACGCATGCTATGCATCTGTTTGTAAGAAGTCAAACTATGAGACCAGACAGGAGATCTACTGCATAGCCAAGTAAGTGAGAATTTCGAAGCGCGTCGTGTTTGAGAAAAATCTTTCAGCAAGTGAACCACTTCTCAAAAGACGGGTCGCCGTGTTTCTCACGCTGGTGGCAAGGAACGGTATTTGACTTGCGTTCAAATTCAAAACCTCTTTATTAAAATATGAATTAGAATAAAAATCTTCGCAGTCATCCACGCACTTCTAAAAAACTTAACTCATGTCTACAATAGGGCAACACTTCTTCAGAAAAATACAACCACATGTAACAAAGTACAGTGCCCGGTTCTCGTTCCAAGCAGGTACTCCAGAGGACAGCCGACTAAAATCTCCGCCAGGGCAAAAAGGATACGAGCGCTCAGTCCTTCCTGGCCGCTAAGATTTACAAAAATATCCAAAATTAGGCACCGAATCCCGAAGCATCCCACTGTATTCGAAGTATGGTTGTGCACGAATGACCTATTCGGATAAGGAAGTCGAAATTTGAGTGATTTTCATTCGAATCTGAATAATCAAAAAATCGCGTTCTTCGAAATCGAATATTCGAAATTTGTGAGAATAAGAAACCATTCGAATACTCGAGAATACTTCGAGAACACAACTATAATTCGCATGCAGTCCATTCTTGACGCATTCCAAGCGGGTGGAAGAGTTCCTAAAGAGAAGTGGGAAGTTGCAACAGTCATTACTAACCTCTGGGACGAACAGGTACACTGGAGGCGACAGTAGGAACGAAGAGTACATTTGTGGACGAACAACTACTAATGCGAAGAAACCTAAGCAAATTCATTTATGGACAAACAATATGACCAAGATTGTTAAATAAAAGCACACAAAGACAATGAAGCGCATTGCATCGAGCTGTCTGTGCAATTTGTCATGGGAAACAACGGGAAAATACGAGTTGTTTACACAGGTGCATGGACGAACATCTGCGAGAATTGATTTACGAAATCCTAATATGTAGCTGCTCTTCCACCACACTGTGCGGTGTAATGGCTCAACCTCTAAATGTACAGTAGTGCTGAAGAACCCCAGCATACTATGAACAGTGATCAAGAATACAACGGGTGTTGTTATTTATTTACCTCGCTTTATTAAATGAACACATGTCGTGTGGACTGGTCCGACTTGGTTTTAGCAAACAGCAGCGGAACGGCTCCTAATAAGCGTGATTACTCCAGCATACATTCTAAACACATGTAGACCTCGCAAAAAGGCCAGTGACTATTATTCTGTTGCTTTTCTCTATCTCTTCTTGGAACCTCGACATGGTAAGTTTCTGCTGTTTATGTTAGTACTGTGCCGACACGAGGTTGTAGGTGGATATTTGCTTCGACCTAACGTTTCGAACCGTCGTCATCAAAAACCTTGATGCAAGGCTTTTTGACGTGCCATCTATATGACCGTACCCCTTAACCTCTGGCGATTGCGATGTTAATCCAACTCAGGATATTATCTCAAAGATAGGTCGTAACAGCGAAAGTGTTGTATATGGGCAGAACCGCCTCTTCCTGGGAAGTAACAAACTGCAGGTATCTCGACCCCTATACAACTCTGCGCAGAGTTAGGGGCGACGGAAGTCGCGTGTTGGCGCATTATTGATTCACGTGCACCACAGTTGACGGGCGCCCGCGGGATGATGGCTCGTATCGCCAATCGGCGTAGTGCACAGGTGGCGTAGTAGGGAAGAGATCGGGCTCGTGAACGAGAGGGCGGTGGTTTGGATCCCGCAGACTGCGTTTGCTTTGCACTTTTGCGAAATCTATGTTTATCATAGAGTAATTCACCTAGGGGTACTATAGTGTGTTATAGAGCATGTTTACATATGACATATGCTTCAAACTACAGATTAGCTAAAATGTTCACTTCTTTGTGTCATTTATTTTAAGCCTATTTTGTGTGAAGCTATAGTTATGTAACGATAGATATTTTGTGGCACTAGTTAAAACTCCACCGACAAGACTTCGGTCAAAATTTTTATTTCGCTGAAACTTTGTCAAGGGGGGTTATTTGGGGTGCTGATCAGAATCTGACATCCGTTTTTTACGATTCTGGCTCTACCTGCCGTCACCTGCAGAAACTTCAAGAATGTAGTCCTGTGCCTTCCTGTATCTATATTATCCAGCTGAATCGTGATGAACGGATATCAACACCCCAAATAACCCCCTAGACAAAGCTTCTGCGAAATCGGTGACCCTGTCTGGACCACCTTTGTTAACGGTATGAGTGGTATGTTATATGTAAACATGCTCTATAGCACACTATGATACCCCTAGGTGGATTACCTATATGATAAACATGGATTTTGCAAAAGTCCAAAACAAACGCAGTCTGCGGGATCCAAACCACCGACCCCTCGTTCACGAGCCCGATCTCTTCCCTATTACGCCACCTGTGCACTGCGCTGAGTCGCCATACGAGTCCTCACTATACTTCGGACCGAATCGAATAATTTCGAATGAATATTCGAATAAATTCGAATATTCGAATATTCATTATTCGAATATTCAGTGAGGTCCAAAATTCGAATATATTCATTATTCGAATATTCGATGAGGCCAAAAATTCGAAAATATTCATTATTCGAATAATCGTTGAGGCCCAAAATTCGAATATATTCGTTATTCGAATATTCGACAAGGTCCAAAATTCGAATATATTCGTTATTCGACTATTCGACGTGCCCCAAAATTCGAATATATTCGAATATATTCGACGCTACTGAGATAGACTACTGGGAGTCAGTTTTTGCGCATTCTGGATATAACTCGCCTAAAGTCAAGTATATGAAAAATCAAGGATATATTTGAGCTCAGCAGCTCGACCTCTATCGTTTGGTATACATATTTCATATGGAGCCATGAAATTGGTGGCGATGTCCGTTCCTCCACGTGGTGCCACTGGAAACTGTTCGCCTCTGCGAGCTAAGCTAATCACGGACATTCGAGTACAGGCGACAGGCCCTAGTAACAGGCCGGCCTATGGAGATCCCATGTCACATCACATGGTTGATGACGTTAAGTGAGTATCGAGATAATGCTACGGCGTCCGCGGGAGCCGACGCGCACTCGCAGAGCCCGGCGAGTGTGAGAAGTATGCGAGGGTCCCTGATGCGAGGACGGCATCGGGGGGAAACTGAGCTAGTCCGAAAGTTCCGTAACGTAGGCAAGACCCGCGTAGCTACGCTGAATGTGGGTACGTTGACGGGTTGCTCGTGCGAGTTGGTTGAAGCACTGGAGCGTAGAAGAGTTGATTTCTGTGCGGTGCAGGAGACGAGGTGGTCCTGCCGCAAGTCAAGGGACATAGGACGTGGCATCAAGGCCATTCTGTGCGGCAGTCCCAGGACCACCTGCGGAGTTGGTGTAATCGTCTCCGAATGTTTCCGAGACGCAATTATAAGCGTGGAACGTTTTAATGACCGCTTGATGAAGGTCGTAGTCGCTGTTGAGCAGCGTATGTATCATTTCTTCTCTGCATACGCTCCGCAGGCAGGCTGTTTTGAGAGAGCCAAGGATGAGTTTTGGACCCTGCTTGATGAAAAGACAGCAGAGGCAACGTCAGAAGACGCTGCCGTTATCGCAGGTGACCTCAACGGTCATGTGGGGACTGCGAAAGATGGTCGCAGCTGTCACGGCGGTTTCGGATATGGAGCACGTAACGCTGATGGTGAGCGAATCCTTGAGTATGCGGACTCGCATAACCTCATCATCGCGAACACCGTATTTCGAAAGCGTGACTCCCATCTGGTGTCGTTCTATAGCGGGAGCACCAAGACACAGATCGACTTCATCCTTGTGAAGCATCGCGATCGAAAGCTGGTTACAGATGCGAAGGTGGTGCCGTACGAGACTGTCGCCACACAGCACCGTCCGCTGATATGCACTCTTAAGTTCGCCCCTCCGAGAATCAAGTGGTGGCGATTGAAGGAAAACGCTGCAGCTTTTGTTTCTCGTATTCGGTTACCGACAGTGACAACCGTCGACGAAACATGGAAAGATGAAACCGATACGATTTTACAAGTTGCATGCTCTGAATTAGGCATGACTAAGCCTGGACGCCGCAAGATCGAGAAGCTGGCGTGGCTGTGGACTAACGACGTAAGAGAAAAAGTCCGAGAGAAGAAAAAATTATATCACGCGTTCCTGCGCGACAAGACTGCAGACAAATGGCCTATGTACCAGAAGGCGAAGAAAGCGGCAAAGAAGGCCGTAGCCGTTGCAAAAGCCGTCCATTATGATGATCTCAGCGATAAAGTCGAGACGCGCGATGGTGAACGACATCTTTATCGACTTGCCAAGGCACGCCATCGTCAGGCCGAGGACATCGAGAAATTCTTGGGCATCAACGATGAGAATGGCCATCTACTGACGAACCGCAAGAGGGCTATGAAACGATGGCATGACTACTTCGAGAGAATTTCGACAGAAGAGTTTGCCCATCCGCCCATCCTTCCTACGCATGGTCTTGTGCAGAAAATCACTGTGGAGGAGACGGAAGCGGCTTTGAAGAAGATGAAGCCAGGCAAAGCAACGGGCCCCGATGATATAGCGTCCGAGCTATGGAAGTTGAGGTGCTGGAGTCCTGCTGAGTGGCTAACGAAGTTTTTCAACCAGATTGTTACGGAAAAGAAAGTACCTGTTAGTTGGCAGGAAAGCACGACGATCCCGATATATAAGAAGAAAGGCAGTCCTGCGGACTGCACGAATTACCGTCCAATTCGCTTGCTCTCGCACAGCATGAAAATCTTCGAGCGAATTGTAGATGGACGTATTCGCGATATCGTCCAACTTTCCACCAATAAATGTGGCTTCGTAGCGGGCAGTGGCACCATCGATGCCATACATGCTGCTCGTCTTCTGATAGAGAGACATCGCGAAAAGCAGAAACCGCTGCACATAGCTTTTTTCGACTTAGAGAAAGCATTTGATCGTTTACCGCGTGAGGTTATATGGTACGCCTTACGAAAACACGGTGTTCCCGAAGAGCTTATTGAGTGGGTGCGCATACTTTACTCTGGTCCAAAGAGTAGTGTGCGAGCGCCAGCCGGCACATCGGCGGAGTTTCCTATCTCCGTTGGTGTTCACCAGGGCTCTGCGCTTTCCCCGCTCCTATTCATTGTCGTAATGGATGCCATTTCGAGAGACCTTCAGAAGCCTGCCCCCTGGACGCTGCTGTATGCAGATGACGTAATGCTTGCAAGCGAAGAGAAGAGCGAACTCGAGCGACAAGCGCAAGCTTGGTACGACCGCTTGGCGATGTTCGAGCTCAAGCTAAACGTCAAAAAATCTGAGTACTTGACGACAGACGTAAACGAAGCCGGGCCCATTGAGATCAATGGCACTGCGCTAGTACGAACGACAAACTTCAAGTACCTTGGATCTGCAATTGCGTCTGATGGTAGTCTGACATTCGAGGTGAACTCACGCGTGAGCGCAGCGTGGTCCAAATGGCGCTGATGACAGGCGTTTTATGCGACAGGAAGATATCGGAACGCCTTAAATCGAAGATCTATAGAACCATCGTCCGATCAGTGGCGATGTACGGAGCTGAGTGCTGGCCTGCAACCAAGGAGGTTGAGACTCGCCTCAGCGGAATGGAAACGAAAATGCTGCGATGGACGGCTGGTGTTACGCGTTTGGACCGTATTCGCAACGATGAAATACGCCAGAGGTTTGGTGTCGCTCCAATTGCTCACAAGTTACGTGAAGCTCGCCTCCGGTGGTATGGCCACGTTCTTCGAGCTAGTGGTGACACTGTTAGGAAGATTGGCCTTAACATAGATGTGCCCGGAAAACGGCCTAAAGGGCGGCCGAAGCAGCGTTGGCTTGATACGTTGCATGTGGACCTAAAGGTTGCTGGTATCCATCCCGATCAAGCATTTGATCGCGTAAAGTGGCGTCACCACACCAGAATAGCGGACCCCGCCTCGAAGCGGGACAAACGCTGAAGAAGAAGAAGAAGAAGAAGAAGATATGGAGCCATGAAATTATTCGAAATGGGAAACATGTTTAATTACCCAAGCGAAGGCCGACCAATGGACTTGAGAAACATGAACGATGCGGCCAAGGTCGACCTCTGTCGAAAGTACTTCATCGTCGGTTTGTTTGGTCTACCGTTGGTGTGGCTTAGGAACACATCCTGGTTCTTTGGTTGAGGCTTTCTTCGACCGCAATCACCAGCCACCAATACCAATCGGAAGTATGTCACGCTGAGTGCCAAGGAGCGATCTTCTGGTTAATAGTACTATGTGTCTGGGAGACCATCTTCCAGTCGTACCGTTCGAGAAGTGTCGCATGGGCAGACTTTTTGACATTCATCTTCTCAGTCTGAAGGGTATAGACTGGCTACGATATCACCCCAAATTGCCACAGCATCATTCATCCTTCTCAAAGTCCTTTTCTGTGATTCACTTGTAGGAGACCTTATTTCTCAGCTTAACGGCGAGGTGTTTCCTCACTCAATTGTTGTTTTTTCTTGTCCGGGTTTGTAACATAAAACATCATACATATTAACATAATGCCTTTAAATAACATGTCGTGTTTGAGATTACGTTTATTTCTGTATTTGCTTTACGAGGGTCATTAGAAGCCGTAGAATCTACAACTTCAACCAAAGTATTCGCTATTGATAAATTTTGTGGCACTATGTCAGCTGTGCGTTACGGTCGGAATTCATTAAGATTAGAAGAGTTTGGAATTGAAAATTGAAGACACGATCTTACAGAAGAATTTAGAAAAGGCATTTAGCCTAGGGCTCAATTTGACTTTCATTTCAAATACATCTGTTGTATACTTCAGATCGAATCGAATAATTTCGAACAAATATGCGAATAAATTCGAATATTCGAATATTCATTATTCGAATATTCGGTGAGGCCCAAAATTCGAGAATATTCATTATTCGAATATTCGATGAGGCCCAAAATTCGAAAATATTCATTATTCGAATATTCGACGAGGCCCAAAATTCGAATATATTCATTATTCGAATATGCGACAAGGTCCAAAATTCGAATATATTCATTATTCGAATATTCGACAAGGTCCAAAATTCGAATATATTCATTATTCGAATATTCGGTTTTTCGTGAAACCGAATATATTCGATTATTCGTTTATTCGAAAAATTTTTGGAAGGACACAAGTATAGTCCTCACCCCGCGCGCACCCGTCAGCTGTGGAGCACGTGAATCAACAGGGCGCCAACACGCGACTTCCGTCGCCCCTAACTCTGCGCAGAATTTTATTGGGGTCAAGATGCCTGTAGATTGTTACTTCCCAGGGAGAGGCGGTTCTGCCCATATACAACACTTTCGCCGTTCCGACCTACCGTTGAAATAGTATCCTGGTAAGACCATTCATGCGAAGTCTGTATGAGAAAGAGCAGTCATGAATCCACGACAGCTGGGGCGTAGTCGCGCTGTTGTCATTAGGGTAGCAAAGTGAATGAGTCATATGTACTTTGCAGTCTCCGTATCACCACTACAATACCGCTCCTGTCTTTTGGTTTTCGGGCGGAATAGACGGAAAAAACCGCCGTTTTCGCCGCTTTTCCATAACTCTTTTCAAAGTAGCTTAATCAGGAAATAATTGCAACCACCCGAATCCACTGCGGATGATCTATCCAATGATGTAGGTATCGTTCAGTGATTCTCAAAAAATTTGATTTGGTGACCTATATAGTCTCGATGGCGGCGGCCTCCCTCCGTTCCCTGAGATAATTGCCCCCAAAGCGGCAACCTCTCCGACTGACTAGAACCAGCAGATTTTAGCCAAATTCTCCGTCTTTTGCTCATGTTATGTTCGGCAGTATCTACTTTTACGTACGTGGCAACAAAAATTGATCACTGTGATAAAGTTTACCGAAAAATAACTCTTGTTCAGATTTCTGGATTTCAGAAAATGCTTGAAATTTGTGAGGTCTAGTCAAGCCTAACGATATCCGTGAAATCAAAAGACAGGGAGTTTAGCTGGCCTAGTGGTGATCGGTTAAATTGTTCAAGGAAAACTTTCATAACAGCATGGCTCGAAGACTGGCAGCTCTCGAAGTCATCTACCGAGACAGATGCTGGTAAAAAATGGATTTTCACCAAACTGAATGGGTGCTAGAGCTGTCGCAACAGGGGTGCAGATCGCGTAGTGAGGACTATGAGAAAACTATTTCTTCGTCTTCCATCTGGAGGCTCTCTGGTTTACCTTAAGCGCTGCCAGCCAGCAATCAAGCAGTCAAAGTTCGTCGAAAGCTTGAGTGGCTCCCACACAAAATCTGCTCGAAAATTTGTTTTAGAACAGAAAATTTTTATCTCCGCTGGCTTCTACAGTTAATTCTGAGTCGATTCATGCCAAGGGCTGCAATATTTTAATCATATTGCACATTTGTTCGCTTGATAATAGACTGCGGTCTGCGTGACTAGTCCGAGCGCCGCTCTACAGTAGGTAGTGACCCCAGCGACTCCCTTGATGTTTATTGCCGCCTGGTCGACAACTTCACACCTCTTATTGGACATCACACAGCCCGATTCCTTATTGATCCTTCCTTGAACGATCCCTCTTAGTAGTTACCATGAGATCTTGAACGCTCTTGAAAGTCTGAAGCCTTAAATACTGAACGTGCCTCAAAGTCCTTTAGGGCAAATATCATGGTCGTGTGCTGATTGCAGTTTGTTCCCTATATCACTCTTGTTTTCACCCGGAGTTATATTACAAATTTTAATATAGAATCTGAGCCTTTCTTTAGAAATCTAGAGGCTATGTCTAAAAAGTGTGAGTACCTCGGCGCGTGACTCTATATAAGCTAGACTAGAATCTATATGACTTCGCCTCCCGTACTCTTGAAATTTTATATGGTGCGATTTCACTTTCTAATGTCTCCTATAGGAGGAGTTATATTCCTATTAAATAGAGTTTATTTGGTGCCCAGGACGTCTAGACTTGGCTCAAAAACAGACTTCATTGTTCTCTTTCTTGAAGAAGATTATGAATACTTTAAAATAAAACCTGTGTTTTCAGTTAACTAAATGGAACAAAAGTTGGAGTGTAGCACAAGAAATAACAAATAAAACGAATGCTCCAGAAGGCTATAGCTTTTGTCTAGGTCTTCAAATTCGTGAAATTTACTAGTGCTTCTTTTCTGTTCCAAAGTACTCAGTTGTGGAGTTATGTGTAAGAAATATTTAAGAATGTTGCAGAAGTAGAAAAAGTGTCCCAAACAAAGGCTTAGCATAACTACGAACTTCACAACCGTTACAGCCAAGCGAACGCTTATCCAGCTACTATCTCGGGAATATACTAGCTACTAAAATTAAGCCTAAAGACGTTCGCCGAACTGCATATCTACTAAACCTATTCTGATCTGAGCCTGGTTTAGATGTGTGCAGCGTTTATTTAAATATTTTTTCTCAGAGAACGCGCGATAATATCGCAATTTTGCGTTGCATCAAACAGTGATTGATGGTGTAATAGGCATTCTGAATAGAAGGCAGAGCGGCGAGTTCGAATCTCGCCTGGCGAAAGAGTTTTGACCACAATGAAGCGTCCTTGTAACGACATCATCAACGCTGTTGATGATGAATGGTGCTGAATGATTATTTTAAAACTTACTCTGTTTCTTCAACAAAAAAACGAGTTAAAACGACTAGAGTTTATAGGAGCGTTCTTATTCACTGCGAGATTACCTTATAGCAAAACGAGGTTGCTTCAGCTACTGAAATGATAAGTTTTCCGCATGATCGAAAAAGGTTTCGCATAGTCACACATCGTTTCACTCCCCGGACTTAATATTTTATGGGTTCACCTGGAGCAGCATGAAATCTGCAGAAGTTGTTTCTGTCTTTTTTTGTTGTGCTGCAAATTACACAAAAAAAAATTTAGCAATGTTGTATACGACTAGATGGGCTGTTTGGAGAAGATACCGAAAAAAATGTTCCATTAGCGAGAAAAGCACAAAAGAAACAAGAAGGTCGTGAAGGCTTCAGTGTATTGTTCTTTGCATGACTGTATATAGAAGTGTTTGTCTGCGAAGAAGGCAAATTTCACTTTTTTAAACACTCAGAACACGCACACAGGATGTTCGCAAGGCCATACTACTCCAGTGAAACCGATATTCTCACAAAAAATGTGGCAGAAGTAAAGTAATAGTGTAGAGCTGTTTCAAGGAGCAAGAAATTGAACTACTTTAATTAACTGGCTACACAATGGGCGAGAAACCTTAACTGAAGTTACCCAAAAACAGTTAGGAGAACATTCGGATCTACCCTATTCGAAGTGGTGAGGCACATAACTAAAAATTAATCAAACAATTGGAATGAGATTTACGGAGCGGCTTCTAAAGAATAGAAGAGGACCCAAATTGCAACCGTAGTGAATTTTTGTTTTTGTTGTATTTTTTGTTGTTTTTGTGAATTTTGCTAGCTTGGGACTTATTTTGTCTTCTATAACCGGCTCCATGGATCCCACGTTAATTTGTTACATATTTTTGGTTATTTGCCCCACCTCACTACTAGGACAAACCCGAGTACTACATTCTTATTGAGTTTCCACGTAACAATCCTATGCACGCTACACTACTGGCCCATGAATGTCTGCAGCCAAATGGAGTGGATGGAAATAGGAAATATATAGTGTTTGTAGACCTAAGATCAAGATTCTTGCTTGCTGCGCTGCGCACGCTACAATGCGCAGTAATAGAACAATTATAACAAACTTTTAAAAATTCGGAAGGCGAAGTGATGTAGAATCTAGCTTACATGGAGCCACGCGCCGAGGTCTGAGTGAAAAGTGGTCTGAGTGGCGTGATATAGGGAACAGACTGCAATCAGCACACGACCATGATATTTGCCCTAAAGGACTTTGAGGCACGTTCAGTATTTAAGGCTTCAGACTTTCAAGAGCGTTCAAGATCTCATGGTAACTGCTAAGAGGGACCGTTCAAGGAAGGATCAATAAGGAATCGGGCTGTGTGATGTCCAATAAGAGGTGTTAAGTTGTCGACCAGGCGGCAATAAACATCAAGGGAGTCGCGTGAGGTCACTACCTACTGTAGAGCGGCGCTCGGACTAGTCACGCAGACCGCAGTCTATTATCAAGCGAACATATGTGCAATATGATTAAAATATTGTAGCCCTTGGCATGAATCGACTCAGAATTAACTGTAGAAGCCAGCGGAGATAAAAAATTTCTGTTCTAAAACAAATTTTCGAGCAGATTTTGTGTGGGAGCCACTCAAGCTTTCGACGACCTTTGACTGCTTGATTGCTGGCTGGCAGCGCTTAAGGTAAACCAGAGAGCCTCCAGATGGAAGACGAAGAAATAGTTTTCTCATAGTCCTCACTACGCGATCTGCACCCCTGTTGCGACAGCTCTAGCTCCCATTCAGTTTGGTGAAAATCTATTTTTTACCAGCATCTGACTCGGTAGATGACTTCGAGAGCTGTCAGTCTTCGAGCCATGCTGTTATGAAAGTTTTCCTTGAACAATTTAACCGATCACCACTAGGCCAGCTAAACTCCCTGTCTTTTGATTTCACGGATATCGTTAGGCTTGACTAGACCTCACAAATTTCAAGCATTTTCTGAAATCCAGAAATCTGAACAAGAGTAATTTTTCGGTAAACTTTATCACAGTGATCACTTTTTGTTGCCACGTACGTAAAAGTAGATACTGCCGAACATAACATGAGCAAAAGACGGAAAATTTGGCTAAAATCTGCTGGTTCTAGTCAGTCGGAGAGGTTGCCGTTTTGGGAGCAATTATCTCAGGGAACGGAGGGAGGCCGCCGCCATCGAGACTATATAGGTCACCAAATCAACTTTTTTGAGAATCACTGAACGCTACCTACATCATTGGATAGATCATCCGCAGTGGATTCGGGTGGTTGCAATTATTTCCTGATTAAGCTACTTTGAAAAGAGTTATGGAAAAGCGGCGAAAACGGCGGTTTTTTCCGTCTATTCCGCCCGAAAACCAAAAGACAGGAGCGGTATTGTATATACAGAGTGGTTAAAAAGTTCGGGCAATTTTCAAAGTATTTCACCATTACGAAAAACTACACAGACAAAACAGATTTACAAACAAAAATAATAACAAGTTCATTAGAGCAACAACAACAGAATACAACAGAAAAAATGCACAATAAGTGCTCTAAATTGCCCCTTTGGTTTTAATACATTTTCGCACTCATTCTGGCAAGTCGCTGATCATGGGCACACACGGTCGATCCGCTGTAATCTTGTCTCAGGATGGCATCAACGCCGCTTTCAGCTGCTTCATAAAAGTGTATCTTGTAGTAGAGATCTTCTGCTTCATGAATGACCACACCCAATAATCCATCGGGATGAGATCAGGCGAGTTGGATGGCCAGATATCCTTGCGCCAAAAGCCTGCGAAGAGCATCTCGTCAACAGCAATCGTAGATTTGGTAGAATGCGCAGGGGCCCAGCCCTGTTGAAGGAAAAATAAAGTTTCGCCAAAATCGCATGTCGCTCACGGCTCTAGTACGTCGCGCAGGACGTATTTCTGGTAGGTGGTGGCGTTGATCCTGATGTTCTGCTCCATGAGGTCCAGTGGCGTCTTTCCGATAGCGTATATCCCAGCCCACGCCATCACCGAGGTTGGAAAATGACTGCTGGTCCTTGCGGCCGTCGTTTTCTCTGCTGACTCTTCTTGAGCAGCTGCCGGCGGTTGTGAGCCAGATGGACCGTGAAGATTCCCTCAGTGGATCAGTGTGCGGCCATCGTCAGCGACTTCACAAAGCGACTGCGTAAATGTTTTGAAGTCAAAGGAGGCGATTTTAAGCACTTGTTTTGAGTTTTTCCTTTGTATTCTGCTGATACTGATCTAATAAAGTTGTTGCTATTTTTGCCTGTAAATCTGTGTCGTTTGTGTGGTTTTTTCGTACTGCTGAAATTCATTGAAAAATTGCCTGAATTTTTCAGCCACCCTGTAAGGTGTAATTCTATGACGCGCGCGGCTTCAAAGAATTGCTCATTACGCCGACTGGTCGTTCTAGAGATCTCAGAAGAAATTCACTTGTAATGAACAGGATCTCATTCCTATTGCTCATTACAGGATTATTCGTCACAATCCAGAACGCTTCTACTGCTTTCCTTGCAGATACTTCTTCCCCTCCATCTTCTTCTTCTTCTTCTTCTTCTTCTTCTTCTTCAGCGTTTGTCCCGCTTCGTGGCGGGGTCCGCTATTCTGGTGTCATGATGCCACCTTTCCCGATCCAGCGCTAGATCTGGGTGGACACCAGCTACTTTCAAGTCCGTATGTAACGTATCAGCCCAGCGCTGCTTCGGTCGCCCTCTAGGCCGCTTTCCTATTACCTCGAAGTTAAGGCCTATCTTGCGGACGCTGTCTTCTTCTCCACGCAGAACGTGGCCGTACCATCGTAAGCGAGCTTCGCGCATCTTGTCAGTTATCGGCGCGACACCGAACTTTTGCCGAATAGCATCGTTTCGGATGCGGTCCATGCGCGTGACTCCCGCCGTCCAGCGCAGCATCTTCGTCTCCATGACGCTGAGGCGCGTTTCAACTTCCTTGGTCGCTGGCCAACACTCAGCGCCGTACATTGCTACCGGCCGGACGACTGCCCTGTAGATCTTCGACTTAAAGCGCTCTGGTATCTTCTTGTCGCAGAGCACGCCAGTCAACGAGCGCCACTTGGACCAAGCTGCACTCACGCGTGAATTCACTTCGACCATCAGTTTGCCGTCAGACGCGACTGCTGATCCCAGGTACTTAAAGACCGCAGTGCGTGGAAGCTCGATGCCGTTAACCTTGATGGAGCTGGACTCGGTAACGTCCGTCGTTCAATACTCGGTCTTCTTCACGTTCAATCTGAGTCCAAACCGCTCCAAGCGATCACACCAAGCTTCCAACTCTCGCTCGAGTTCTCCTTTATCTTCGCATCACGTCATCGGCATAAAGCAACGCCCAAGGAACGGGCTTCTGAAGATCTCGTGTGATGGCATCCATGACGACAACAAAGAGGAGTGGGGAAAGCGCAGAACCCTGGTGTACTCCGACAGAGATGGGAAACTCCATCGAGGTCCCAGCTGCAGCTTGAACTCGACTCTTTGGACAAGAGTAGAGAATTCGCACCCACTCTATGAGCTCTTCAGGAACTCCATATTGACGCAGGGCGTACCATACCACTTCACGCGGTACGCGGTCAAAGGCCTTCTCCAAGTCGAGAAAGGCGATATGCACTGGCTTCTGTTTCTCGCCATGCTTCTCTATCAGGAGGCCGACGGCATGTATGGCATCAACGGTGCCACAGCCAGCCACGAAGCCGCACTGATTGCTGGAAAGCTGGACGATGTCCCGAATTTGTCCATCGACAACTCGCTCAAAGATCTTCATGCTGTGCGAAAGCAAGCGAATCGGACGGTAATTGGAGCAGTCTGCAGGACTGCCCTTCTTCTTCCAAATTGGAATCGTCGTAGTTTGACGCCAACACTCAGGCACTTTCTTCTCCGCCACAACCTGATTAAAGACTTCGCCAACCACTCAGCAGGGTACCAGTACTTGGACTTCCATAAATCAGCTGCCACGTCATCGGGCCCAGTCGCTTTGCCTGGCCTCATCTTCTTCAAAGCCGCTTCAATCTCCTCCACGGTGATCTTCTGAACGGGGCCGTGGGTTGGAGCCGTGGAAGGGATGGCTGGATGAGGAAATTCTACTGTAGAGATTTTCTCAAAGTAGTCGCGCCACCGCTTCAATGCCTTCTTGCGATCCGTAAGAAGATGGCCATCCTCATTATTGATGCCGAATAACTTCTCAATATCCTCTGTCTGCCGATGGCGATTCTTAGCAAGCCGGTAAAGATACCGCTCGCCATCGCGTGACTCGAGCTTCTCGTTGACATCTCCATAATGAGTGGCTTTTGCAACAGCCACGGCCTTTTTTGCAGCTTTCCTCGCTTCTTGGTACTTCCGCCAGTTATCGGCCGTCTTTTCGCCGAGAAACACGTGATAAAGCGACTTCTTCTCTCGCACTTTTGCTTTCACGTCATCTGTCCACAGCCATGCCTGCTTTTCGACCTTCCGTCGTCCAGGCTTCGTAATGACGAGTTCCGACTGTGCAGCTTGACGAATCGCGTCAGTCGTTTTCTTCCAAGTTTCGTCGACAGTCGTAACTGTCGGTAACCGCACGCGATAAATCACAGCTGCCTCCTTTTTCATTTCATTTCATTGAAACATCTGGTACAAGCACATGTAAAGCGATCAGCGTGAGCGCGCTCACCATCGCACCGAGAAAAAGCATCGATGAAATCTCCTTCTCTCTCATTCGCCACCACTTGCTTCTTGCAGCACCTCATCGCTCGACCAGCTTCAGCCTCGGAGGGACAATCTTCAGAGTGCAGATCAGCGGTCGGTGCTGTGGGGCGACCGTCTCGTACGGCACGATCTTCGCGTCTGTGACAAGACTCCGGTCACGATCCTTCACAAGCACAAAGTCTATCTGAGACTTGGAGCTCCCACTATAATACGAGATGAGGTGGGAGTCCTGTTTTCGGAAGACGGTGTTTACAATGGTGAGACTATGCGATTCCGCATACTCAAGAATGCGCTCACCATCGGCGTTACGTGATCCGTATCCGAAACCACCATGACAGCTGTACTTTCGTAGCACCTACGTGCCCATTAAGGTCACCAGCGACTATGATGACATCTTTCGACGGTACCTCTGCTGTCTTCTCATCCAGCAGGGTCCAAAACTCATCCTTTGCTTGATCGGAGCAGCCAGTCTGCGGAGCATACGCAGAGAAGAAGTGATAGAGTCGCTCCTTAGCGGCGACAACGATCTTCATCAATCGATCGTCAAAGCGCTCAACGCTTACAATCAAGTCACGAAATCGTTCGGAGACGATCATTCCGACACCGCTGGTGGTCTTGGGACTTCCACATAGAACGGCCTTGAAACCACGTCCTATGTCCCTTGACTTGCGGCAGGACCACCTCGTCTCCTGCACCGCACAGAAATCAACTCTTCTACGCTCCAGTGCTTCAACCAACTCGCACGAGCGGCCCGTCAACGTACCCACATTCAGCGTTGCCACGCGGGTCCTGCTTACGTTACGGGACTTTCGGACTAGCTCAGTTGGCCCCCGATGCCGTCCTCGCATCAGGGACTCTCGCATACTTCTCACACTCGCCGAGCTCTGCGAGTGCGCGTCGGCTCCCGCGGACGCCGTAGCACTATCACGAAAAACTTGCAATGTCATGAACCATGTGATGTGACATTGGTGTTCGTAGGCCGGCCTGTCACAAGGGCCTGTCGCCTGCAATCGAATGTCCGTGTTTGGCTTAGCTCGCAGAGCGGGCAGTTTCCAGTGGCACCACGTGGAGGAACGGACATCGCCACCACTTCTTCCCCTCCATGCCCAAAATTTTATGCGTAGTTGTTGTAATCATGCGCATGCAACCTATGCCTACCAAGAGGACTGCTCGAAAAGCCGATTGTTTTGTGACTAGGTGTTCCTTTTCGCACTCTAGCATCTTGCCAGTTTCCTTAATGAACTTAGCGTTACAAGCCATGCAGTGAATTTTGTAGGTCACTTCAGCTTTCGCGCAATCTTCTACACCACCATTAAGGCGTGTAACGCTTGCTTGTTATAAAGCCTATTAATGATGTAGAAGAAGCTAACACCAATCAAACAGCAAAGAAGCCTAGGAGAAGGAAGCTCGTTGTCAGATGTGAGAGAAACAGCCGCCTCTCTACATCTCACACTCATCTCACACGGCTGAGACTCCCAATATCTATGTATCAGGTCGTTGCATATGAAAGGGCCGACATTGACCGAAAACTTTGACAGATCATAAATTTGCTTGGATGCAATTTTATTAATCGAAGTAAGCACCATTACAAATTGATCGAAGTAAGCACCATTACAATTAGTACACTTTACTCAGAACAAAATAAGTTAGACATTCCATTATGTAAAAATCAGAATTGCAAGAATTAGTAAGACAAAAGAAACCATTTTCGACGTCATCTTGGTCACTGAATTTTTATCGTTCAGATAGCGACCTAAATGCTTGAAAAAATGATAATCAGTAGGGAACAGATCTGGTGAGCCGGCTAGATGTGGCAGAGCTTTGCACGCCAATTCATCCAGTCTCTGTACGACAACTTTGAAAGGTGCAGACGCGCTTTCTCATGCAGTTGGATTGTGCCTCTTCAATTGGCCGAAACCGACTGTTTTTCAATCAACTTCTGCTACATCCCTTCCATTTCGGCACAGTACCTCTCCGCTGTGATAGTCTCTCTATGCTTCAAGAATTGTAATCGATTATATCAGCCACTGTCCACCTCACGTCACCATGATATTCTTTGTATGGAGGCTTGGCTTCGGCATTTCCCTGGGACTCTCATTCTTCTCCAGCCATTGTGCAGAACGACGGCGATTATCACAGAGGATCCGTTATTCGTCGCATGTCACGATCCTGTTCAATAAAGGCTCCCTTAGATGGCGCAGCCTCAACGAAACACAGGCGTCGTGGCACTTCAGCGCCTACCCGGTTAGTTCGTGTTGGATCCATTCATCCAACGTCTTTACTTTTCCGATCGCATTTAGGTTGTGGCTGATAGTGCTGTCGTCAACGCCGAAATGCTGTGCCGGCTCTCTCACAGTTTGACGCGGATCCGCCTCCACAATGACTTTGAGTTGGTTGTCGTTAAGTAGTGAGGGCGGCCTACCCCGGTCTTCATCTTCGAGATATTCATCTCCAGATCGAAACCTTTCGAACCAGTGCGTTCCTCAGCGAAATCCTCCTCAAATGCAGCGTTGATGTTACGAGCTGCTATCTCGGACGACAGTCTTCATCCTCTTCATTCATGACTTTCAGCTCCGGTCCAAAACCTCTCGAATCAGTGGAGAATTGCACCATCCTGATTCTGTACCGTTAGCTGTTGCGGCCTGCCTACGAAGCATGCCCAGACGCTCTTCATTGCGAGGTCTACCCGTCTCGCCGATATACTCACCGTTGCAATCCGTGCACTTTATAAGGTCTACCACATCTGAGACCATGCAGTGTCCCTCCTTACACAACGGGCAGATAATGCATTGGCGAGTCTTACAGCTGGAATCGTTTAGTTGATTCCTAATAAGACGTGCCTTGAGATTGGCCAGCGGAACTTTGATCAAGCGGACCATGCTATCAAGAGCAGCTTTGCGAATACAGTTTCGCACCATCCGGGACAAAAGGCACCTTAAAAGAAATTTCATTCTCGCTCTGACGTCTCGGTGCCGTTGCCGGTGTTTGATGATCTTTAGTCAGGCTCTGTTCGGAGTACCCGTGGACGTCGGTATTCCATTTCCAACGACAGCGATGTGAGATCGCTGTTTGAAGACACCGCGGCCGCCGTTCGGAACATGTTCCTTATCCTGGCCCTCTTCGTATGAGAGAGGTGAGCAGACCTGAACTGCGCGATGATGTTCTTACTGCTAGGCCTATATTAGCATTTAATATGGAAACTGCCCTGCGTGCAGCATGCTTGGACGTTCAGGAACGGTAGCCAGTTATCAATGCGTGTTTCCCTTGTAAGCTTAATATGCTCTGCCTGCTGGTTGGGCAAATCGAAGCACATGTCCATTTCGTTTTGCGTCACATATACAATGAAGCATTCATCAACGTGGTAGCAGTACAGTTTTTCAAACTCTGTTTGACTCTTTCAGGCTCTGAAAAAAGCGGTAACGCCGAAACGTTACCAGGAATAAAGTCTTAATCTTGGTTCGCCATCTACATCAGTTGGGTATTCATACTGTAGATAGTATGTCGATGGCACATCAAGAATCTGAAGCCTTCATTCACTTTTTGGCCTCTGAAGACAGCGAAAATGTCGAAACGTTTGGCAGATTAATAAAATTGATTCACCCGCGACTTCGTCGGGCACATAAGCCTGGAGACAATAAGAATAATTTTAGCGCAGACTAGCTTCTTGGACGACTTACTCTGCACTTCAAGACAGCTTAAAAGCATCTCTCATTCGCAGTGCTAAACATGATAAACACAAAGCAAACCGTGCTTGACACTGGAATTTTTCCCTGCCCTTCTTCAGAAGCACTTTGCCGCTAGCCAGATCGGTTACAGGTTGCAGGTTGTCAATCACTGTGCAATTCTGAACTGAGCGGAGAAATTGGATGCGAAAGCACGGATAACTCTTTAACGCAACTCACACTTATGAAGCCGTATTTGTCGTTCAAATGCATAACAATCGCCTTATCCCACGGATCTGGAGGCTCGAACGGGCAAGAGGAGCAGCTGCAATTTCAGTAGGGCTGTCGCTAACTGAAAATGAGACCGCTAGCAAACAATTCAAAAAAGCAATAAAATAAGAAAGAAATAATTATTCAGGGATAAAAAGTATTGACGCAGTAAACGGCGGTTGTGAAAACAGGATTGCGCAGTAAGTTTCAAAATATCCACTTGAGAAGTTTGGAAAACGATCTTGCAAACACGATAGAATAACTCGTAGTCGACATTGGCTCCTTTTCTGCGAATACAGGAATGAAAACGACGGAAAAATTCATGAGCACGCTCCGCAAGTACTCGCTTGGATTTCGTCCCGTGCTTTGAACAGGGTATCCTTCTGCGACTGGTCACTTTTGTTGAAAGTAGCACTAACCTCATTCTTTAAGATCGCCTGAAAAGAGTAATCCGGCGGGTTCACGTTTAGGCTGTGCTCGTCTGAAAAGCCGTTCACACCCGCGCGCGTTATCTGTTTGCCGTTATCGGACAGAGATTGGTAATTTAGGACTTGAACGTTATCATACATCTTACACCTCACACCATCTCACCATAACCCAGAGGATCCACGCCTGATTCCAATAGGAAACCTTCTTCAATTGGATTGCCTTGACCGATCGACCCCTTCAAATTTCGCTCTTAGTTAATAAAAAACTCGGCCTTCCAAGACATCTTCAAATTTGTTTTCCTGCCGCTCTTGCAGTCTGCGACGACAAATTACTTAGATTCAACATTTTCATCAGCGTCTGTACCGCTTGGTGGTGGGGTCCGCTCTTCTGATGTGGTGACACCAGTTCTCCCGATCAAACGCTTGATCATGGTGCACACCAGCCATCTTTAAGTCCAAGTGTAACGTATCTAGCCAACGTTACTTCGGGCGTCCCCTGGGCCGTTTTCCAGGGGCTTCAAGATTCAAGCCAATCTTACACACGTGTCGTCGTTAGCGCAATGGACATGCCATCGAATACGAGCTTCGTGCAGTTTCTCGGCTATCGGAGCGACACCGAACCTCTGTTGCGAACGCGGTCCAAACGTGTAATTACGGTCGCCCACCGTAGCCCTTTCGTTCCCATTACACTAGGCGATTCTCAATTTCCTTAGTCACGGGCCAGCACTTAGCACCGTACGTCGCTACTGGGCGGACGACTGTTCTATAAACCTTCGATTTGAGGCGCTCAGGTATTGTCCTGTCGCAAAGCACCTCACTCAGCGAGCGCCATTTGGACCAGGCTGCACTCACACGCGCATTCACCTCCAACTTTAGGCTGCCATCGGACGTAACTATTGATCCGATATACTTGAAAGATGTAACTCATGAGAGCTCAGTACCATTGATCCTAATAGATCCGTGCTCTTTCATATCCGTCGTCAAGTATTCCGACTTTTTGACGTTTAGCTCGAGTCTGAACAATGCCAAGCGATCGCACCACGCCCGTGCCTGTCGCTCGAGTTCTGTTTTGTCTTCACATGCAAGCATGACGTCGTCACCATGCAGCAACGTCTAAGGTGCCGCCATTTGGTGATATCGTGATATTGCATCCATCACGAGGACGAAGAGCAATGGGGATATCGCAGATCGCTGATGCACCCCTACAGAGATGGGAAATTCCGTCGAGGTGCCCGCTGGCGCTCGCACTCGACTCCTTGGGCAAGAGTACAGGATGCGCACCCACTCAATAAGCTCTTCAGGAATACCATGTTCTCGCAACACGTACTATATAAGATCTCGCGAAAAGCGGTCGAAGGCCTTCTCCAAGTCCAGGAAGGCAAAATGCACCGGTTTCTAAGCTGTCACAACGATGTTTTGTTGCGATCAAAACTTCTAGCGCCAGGCGGGACTCGGACTCGCACTTCCCTCTGACCGGGCGGGAATGCTCCACGCCATTACACCACCGGCACCATTTGATCGCATCCACGGGTGGGTGCTGATCGGTCCCACGAGGTGTGGATGTTAAAGGTTAAAAAAAATTAAAAAAAAACAGAATTCATACAGCTCAGTATGTAATATACGGCTCCTAAATTCGAAGAAGAGATTGACCATTATTGCAGTGGAGAATCCACCGTAAACGACAGAGAGCCTCGCACAGGCTGCAAACAAAAGATAACGGTTAAAGGATGGCGTTGATCAGTCCATCTGAGTGCGCCACACGTTCCACTTCCACGGGATGTCGTCGTGGCAATTTGAATGCCTTTTGGCCATGCAATGAGTTGCGGCGGAGAGCCGTCGACAAGTCTGCTCTTCATCCACGATCCCGGAGGGATGGAAGGAGGATTGGCCTAGGCGGGAAATCTGAACCACGAACCTGGCATCGGGTGTACGCGACAGCCGGCACCTCCTCCGACTGCGCTCCATGCACCCATCAGCGTGTAAATACATTTCATAAATTATATAGAAATAGAGACTTTGAGCACGACAGAAATTTGGACACAGCCTCAAGAGTAAGTGCGGTAATTTTCTGTTCGGTCACTTCTCTCCTGGTAACTTTATAAATAAGACATGTACGACTCCTGCTTAAGATCGGGACAGTTAGGCGTTTTGGTTATTTATTTATTTATTTATTCTGGGCGTAGACATGAGCCCAGAATACAAACTAACAAAAGAACTGAACAAGACAACTAAAATACGTGAACAACTCAATTAGGTATCAGTTCTTGTGCCACGTTATCAACACATCTCATATGACACAGCATTGAAATATTTGTCAAGCAAGATACGTTTTACAGGTTTGCGCAGATAGACTCGCCAGATCATCGTACCTCCAAAGCGGCAAATTAAAGTCCTTCAAGATCCTGTACGTTAAGAAGTCTGACCTAAATCGCGTTCTTGCTATGGAGGTTCGAAGTTTGAGCTTAGCGTCCCTTTTACGGATCTAGTCAGCGTTCCATCAAAAAATTGTTGTGCGTGATGGAAAGCTTGTTGGCAAGGATTTTGTACATCATGAGAAGGTCAGCGGTTTTTCTTCTTGTTCTCAGTGACGAAAGACCAAAAAACACAGATCGTTGAGGGCCACGAGGTACTAGGCTGTAGTTCATCGAATAACACCTCATTATGAGTTTCTTGGTGAGGTTGTTTTGAACACTTTCTAAAAGGTCAGTGCCCTTCTTCTTCGTTGGATTAAATACAGCCTAATACCCTTGTTTATGGGCACCTAACCTAGCTATTTATACAATCTCTGCCGCTAGAGTAAATGAAGGCTAAAATTTGTGTTGAACAGTTACGAAAATGAATGTTTCGTTATGAAAACGCGCGTTTTTTTCTGATTAAGACAAGGTTTCGAGAAAAAAATATGTACATGGCTCACATTTCTCCAACAGCATGAATGATAATGGTAAAACGATGCTACTACTTTCTAGCGAAAGAGTAGATTTCTATTGGCTTTCATCAACCTTTCTAAATACTTCCAATCATCGAATATTCACCGGATTGGGTGCAAGTTATGACTCGTGGCAATCAAGCACGTGCATTTTTTATTGCTCAACAATAAAAGGGCGTTGTTGCCTTACGCATCGACCCATTTTTGAATTTGGGACTGTACATCTTTTTTTGAGCAACCTCACCAAGGCGTGGACGGCTTTGGAAGTAGCCGAAGGTAAAATTCCGGCACCTCTTCTCACAGCAATAGACCCAAGCAACCGCAGCTGCTCGATGCGCGCCTTAAGGATATCCAATCGGCTATGGCAGACTTACAGTCAGCTATACGCACGGTCAAAGATCGGCGCCAAATATTCCTTACCACGGTTGGGTCGTCTGCTGATCCAGAGGCAGACAACGCGGCGTACGAAACCTACATGCATGAGACACGTGTAGACGACGCAGTGGTAGAAGCAGAGTCAATCCTGATGACTTTGCAGTCAACCCTCGATGAAGTGCAATTGCTGATCGAGAGGTATCGCTTATCGCAGCCTTCCGAAGTGACGCAAGCCACCAATACCAACACAGAGGCATCAATATGGCTGTTTCTGCGGCATGAAAAGTAGTGGAATTGTCGCTGTAAACCACGTCTGGCGCGCCTCAAAGCGCGACGAATCGCCGAAACGCGAGAAGGAATTCCTGAGTAGTGTTGTCCAAGACGACCTCGAGGTGAATGGCTCGAGTCGTCATACACGTAATAAGGCAAATCCATACCTTTCCGGAGCTGGTGCCTGTACAAGCATGCGGACCAAGATAGTCGAGTCCAACGTTCTGGAATGGTCTTGAGCGTTGAGTTCTTTCCGGTGGAAGAGGTGGAACGTCCGGATCTCGATACGGGGCGGCGTTGAACTTCTTGCATGTAATGCAGGTACGCAAAGATCTGGAAACGCACATACGGATAGACGGGATGAAAAACCGAGTTCGTATGTTGGCGATGGTATGGTAAAGACCTGAATGGTGGTTTTTGAGGTGGTAATGGAGCACTACGAGGTGTGAAAGCCTATGTTGGGGTAGCAACAAAATGGGGGCCATCTCCAACGGTTCTATGCGGTACGAACAACGGATGAGATGATCGGACGCTCGTCTCGCGTTGAAGTTCGCGAGTTGCAAGCGAGATAGTTCCTGCTCACCCTCGCAATAATGCGCAAGAATGAGCCAAATTTCTGCGTTCTCGATGTCCGATGGTTGGATTGTACCGGAGCTTGAAATTGAAGCTACCTGGGGCATTTTACACCCGAGCTTGGTCTGAAGATGGTTTGGAAGCTTGTTGTAAACAGACATTCGGAGGAATTTGAGCACGTTGCCGTAATTCTGACCAGTTTGAGGTAGTTATTGGTACGTGAAAATGGTAAGACTGATTGTAACTTATCGTCTACCGCTGAAATGGTATTAACGTACTCAGATTGGATTTCTTCGCCGGTGGCTGGCGGAAGTTGAAAATCGACATTTGTCTGAGGCTATTGCTCTATAGGAGCGGTCAAAAAGGATGGTCCGGTCCACCACATGTGGTTTTTTGCTTCCTTTTTCGCAACACCGCGAGTAGCACAGTCTGCGGGATTATTTTCGGAAAACATAGTGGAACCGGAATTTGAAGTTTTGAGCCTCAAACGCTGCAATGGCGTTGCGAATGGCTGTTACACGGTTTTTGATGAACACTTTGAGTGCTTTGGTGGTATGTATCCAGTGTAACGCTATAAGCGAGTCAGAGAAGATGTGGATGGTGGAAATGGGTAAATTGAGTTGCTCAACGAGATATTGCGCTCAGCGAACGCTGATTAATGCAGCTAATTGTTCCGAACGCGGAACTGTAAGCGGTTTTGGGCTACTGAGATGGGATTTAGCCATGAGCAGCCTGGAAGACGCAGAATTTTGATTGCGGCTGAGTAAATATGCGCAAGATGCGTATAGCCGTTTTGAGGCGTCTCCAAAGTCGCAAAGCTCGAAAGTGCTTGTAGCTGCATTGATTGGGATGATGGTGTGCGGCAATGGAGGGACTGGATCGCGTAGATTAGCAAGAAGATTGGGCCACTGCTGAAGTTGCGCCTGATCCATGGGCGTATCCCAGCCGAAATCTTGCGTCCACAAGTCCTGAATAAAGACTTTGAGTAGAGCTAAGAAGCTAAGAACGGCACTAGGAGGCCTAATGGATCATATGTTGATGCCAACGCGCGCAATGCAGTGCGCTTGCTGTTTACCGCGATTTTGGTTGTTTTGATGGGTATAATGAGATTGCTCCTTGCGGGTTGCCAGCTGAGTCTCAGAAGAGTAGCGTTGGATGGATTAATGGCGCGATCTGCACTGTTTATGGCAGAATTGATTTTTGCGGAATTACACAAGAACTCTCTAAGGTTCATGTGCATATTGGAAAAGATGGTTTTGGAAGTGGTGTATTTTTGGATAGCTTCCGTATGCGAAGCAGCACCCAAGACGACGTTATCCACGTACGTATTACGTAGGATCTCGTCCCCGAGAGGGATAATTCTCTACGTAGGTTGTATTGGATGGATGCGGCAAGCAAAAAACATGAGGCATTGATCCCGAATGGGATGCGGGTAAAGCGGAGTATGCGCAAATTAGATGGTGAGGGTGGCTGATTTGCATTTTTGAGCCAAAGGAAGCATGTGGCATCGCGCTGGGAGATTTGAAGCCTGATTTGAGGGAAGGCTTTCTCCACGTCTGCTGTAAGCAAAAAACGGTGGAGGCGTGAGCGTAACAGTATTTCTACAAGCTCTGGCAGCAAGGTTGGTCCTTGATGTATGCAATCCTTCTGACTGACTGCATGTTTGGTCTTGGAGGAGGCGTCGAATACCCGTCATACGTGAACTCGTCGACCTCCTCTACGACGCCAGCTGAAACATGATCGTCGATAACCTTAAGGTATTGTTGCCAAGCTTTGGACTGGCCTAAACGCTGAAATTGGCTAAGGAGTCTACAATAGGCTAAGTTTTTGTTGTCGTTTAGAGGAGGATGGTCTCCTTCCAAGAAAATTGAACATAAAGATGGCCGTCCATAAGTTGAGAAGTTTTGTTGAAATTGCCTAAAATGCGCTTTTCCAGCTTGGTGTCGGCAGCGGGATCGTGGTCATCTGTTATGCCTAAGGCGTCTAATGACCACAGGCATTGGATGGCTTCGTCGAGCTGTGATACTGCGTATATGTCAGCGGAGTTTGTGTTCTCCGCGGGCCCAACCGCAAAAACCGAATTGCCTGAAATGACTGTTCCGAAACGAGTATGGCATAGAACCATGCCCGTCGGCAGGCAAATAGGGGCTTCTGGGCAGATGATGTCCCAGTAGTGATCGATTCCGATAAGGATATCGGGCACGATACTGTCTTCACGGCACAACGGTAACTCGAAGCCGTGATGGCGTATGAAGTCGACATCTTCCTGATGAAGACGTGGTGGTCGTTGCGCCAAAGTAACGACTTCCTTGGTGATGAGCTCGAGTTTGAGCTTCTTGCCGAGCGAATCGACAAGCACAATATCTGAAATGCCTGAAACTTCTGTGGTGGTTGATCCACCGAAGATGGTATAGCTACGAAGTTTGCTGTTTGTGATGTTGAGGCCTAACCTACGAACTGAACTTGTAGCAATGAAGCTATTTTGAGCTCCTGAATCGAGGAGTAGGATTACGTCCTCGTAACAGGCGCTAACGAAGTTATAGGTTTTGGCTTTGACAAACATTAATGAGGCAGAATTGTTTTGCTTGGTGGTTGAATGTGCATTGTTGTTAATGCAACACTGTTGGACCTGTTCCGCTTCAGTGTCAGGCCCGGAGGCGTGAAGCTGAGACGGAAACGGAGATCCGTCGCGACGGTTTGGAGATTTTGAGCGTTCCCTTACGGGAGATTTAAACGAAACGCGAGATGGAGACTGCGAGCGGGGGTAACTGTTGCGTTGATAGTCGTCAAACCTGTCCGGCGTGTACCGGTCTCTGGGTGGTGAGCGTGATCCACGATAGTTCGATCGTTGACGTTGTCGACGGTAGTCGTAGGATGGACTTCTCGAAGGGTACCGTCTCGGAAATCGGTATCTGTAGTCGTAGCGACTACTACGTTCTCGACTGCGACTGCGTCGATCTCTGGCTGAAGTACTGCTGGATCTGTCCCTGCGGTCTGTCCTTCTGCAGAGGAGTCGATGATGATCTCCTCCGCAAAGGCGGCATGCAGGATATATGCATGTGTGGGAGGCGTGTCCAGTTCGCAAGCACCTCCAGCAAAGATCTAGCAAACGTGCGATGTTTCGACGAAGTGGTGCCGGTGCATCTGAAGTACAACGTGAAGAACTGTGATCAGATGAATTACAAAAACAACACTGGACAGATGTGGTCCTGGCCGGTGAGGGGGATCGTGTATTGGTCTGTTTACCGTAACATGTATATACTGAGAGACTATTTTCTAATGTTGTTGAGTCCTCGTATTTTTCTTTTGAGGCAATGATGTAGTCAAGTTTTTGCATGACTTGATAAATCAAAGTCTGTCATACTTTGATATTCAAGATCGTGCAGCTTTTGACGTATGTCTGATGGAAACTTGCTCTTGACTAAGTCAAGGAGCGGAAGTACAGTTCGAAAGTCTTCGTATTTGCGAAGACTGTGTAGTATGCCTGAAATGAGAAACCAAGTGTTGCGGAGGTCGGATCCCGTATTACGTGAGAGAGGAATTTGTTGGAATTGCTTGTGTAATGTGGCACGTGTCTTATGAGCACGATCGAACCGTTTTTTAAGCACTCGCACTAGCTCGTACTAGTTATGTTCCTCTGGACCCAAGTCCTGCAACACCATTTGGGCTTCGCCCGTTAAGAGACTTTGCAAGTATAGGAATTTGTGAACTGGCGCGATGTTGGGGTCGTTGTGGACCGCGATTTCGAACGATCACCAGAAACGATTAAAGTGCGTTATGTCGCCGTTAAATGGTTCCAGCTTGAGTTCGGTGAGCTGGATCGGCGGAGTAAACTGCACTTGCGTAAATGGATTATTGACAGGCGCTAGGGTGTTATTAGCGCAATGTGATAATGGAATGGTGGTGTCTGATTGCTGTTGTTGTGCAGGCAGCGGCGATTGTGGGGCTGTTTGAGGATGATGCTGATTCGTATGCGACGTAATAGTAGTGTGTGATATTGATGCCTCTGTGTTGGTATTGGTGGCTTGCGTCACTTCGGAAGGCTGCGATAAGCGATACCTCTCGATCAGCAATTGCACTTCATCGAGGGTTGACTGCAAAGTCATCAGGATTGACTCTGCTTCTACCACTGCGTCGTCTACACGTGTCTTATACATGTAGGTTTCGTACGCCGCGTTGTCTGCCTCTGGATCAGCAGACGACCCAACCGTGGTAAGGAATATTTGGCGCCGCTCTTTGACCGTGCGTATAGCTGACTGTAATGCCATAGCCGATTGGATAGCCTTAAAGCGCGCATCGAGCAGCTGCGATTGGTTATGCTGGCTTGGGTCTATTGCTGTGAGAAGAGGTGCCGGAATTTTACCTTCGGCTACTTCCAAAGCCGTGCACGCCTTGGTGAGGTTGACCTTGCAGATGAGCTCCAGATGAGCTTCGTTTTTTGTTATGTATCAATCAAAGATTTTGTAAAGCTACATTTCAGCTTCAGACAGCGTTTCGTTCAGGTAGAAAATGTTTATTTTTGGAAGAAAAATTCAGCATGATCTCGCCTCATCGCAACGAAGGTCGCTTAGAAAAAACTTGATTTCTTGAAGAAGTTCTAAATAAAAGCTGTACTGTTGTGGACTCTAGTTTCAGCTCCAGTCGTAGCCTTGTTCAGAAAATACTTTATTTTTGGAAAATTCAATATAGGAAAATCAGTCCACCTGATGGGATGAAACGATGCTTAGACGGGGTCTGATTTTTTTCCTGCTACAAATTGAAGGACAAATTCAGGTGAGATCCATTTTCAGCTTCAGTAGTTACATTTCTTATCTAAAAAATGTGTTGGGCCATCACTGCGAAATTGAGCAGCAATCGTTCCATTTCAGCTGTTTTAAAAAATGCTCTAAAAATTTGTTGTCTAATCAATAACTCTGCAAATTCATATAACGTCTGCTTTCCATAGAAGAAGCGGTGCTCCTGAAGTTGCCATGTTGTTGTCATGACTAAAAAATCTTTATTTAATTGATTTATTTGCGTCAAAAATTTATTAATTGAATAATAATAATAAATTTATTAATTACAGACCTCTGGTCATAACAATTGCAAAAGAACGTTCGCTCCGAGGAATTTTGTTATAGGAACCAAATCGAAGTACGACCCCCCATCCACATTGAGTCAATGTACGACCACCCCCCTCCCACTGCGTTTCTCGCACCCCGCGCTTGAGCCTGATTTGGCAGTGCTCCGCCGCCATAGTCGGTATAATCGCAAAGTCATTGCGCAATAGACATCTTCTTCTTCTTCTTCAGCGTCTGTCCCGCTTCGTAGCGGGGTCCGCTATTCTGGTGTCATGACGCCACCTTTCCCGATCCAGCGCTAGATCAGGGTGGACACCAGCCGCTTTCAAGTCCGTATGTAACGTATCAGCCCAGCGCTGCTTCGGGCGCCCTCTAGGCCGCTTTCCTATTACCTCTAAGTTAAGGCCTATCTTGCGGACGCTGTCTTCTTCTCCACGCAGAACGTGGCCGTACCATCGTAAGCGAGCTTCGCGCATCTTGTCAGTTATCGGCGCGACACCGAACTTTTGCCGAATAGCATCGTTTCGGATGCGGTCCATGCGCGTGACTCCCGCCGTCCAGCGCAGCATCTTCGTCTCCATGACGCTGAGGCGCGTTTCAACTTCCTTGGTCGCTGGCCAACACTCAGCGCCGTACATTGCTACCGGTCGGATGACTGCCCTGTAGACCTTTGACTTAAAGCGCTCTGGTATCTTCTTGTCGCCAGTCAACGAGCGCCACTTGGACCAAGCTGCACTCACGCGTGAATTCACTTCGACCATAAGTTTGCCGTCAGACGCGACTGCTGACCCCAGGTACTTAAAGACCGCAGTGCGTGGAAGCTCGATGCCGTTAACCTTGATGGAGCTGGACTCGGTAACGTCCGTCGTTAAATACTCGGTCTTCTTCACGTTCAATCTGAGTCCAGACCGCTCCAAGCGATCACACCAAGCTTGCAACTCTCGCTCGAGTTCTCCTTTGTCTTCGCTAGCGAGCATCACGTCATCGGCATAAAGCAACGTCCAAGGGACGGGCTTCTGAAGATCTCGTGTGATGGCATCCATGACGACAACAAAGAGGAGTGGGGAAAGGGCAGAACCTTGGTGTACTCCGACAGAGATGGGAAACTCCATCGAGGTCCCAGCTGCAGCTTGAACTCGACTCTTTGGACAAGAGTAGAGAATTCGCACCCACTCTATGAGCTCTTCGGGAACTCCATGATGTCGCAAGGCGTACCATATCACTTCACGCGGTACGCGGTCAAAGGCCTTCTCCAAGTCGAGGAAGGCGATATGCACTGTCTTCTGTTTCTCGCGATGCTTCTCTATCAGGAGGCGGGCGGCGTGAATGGCATCAACGGTGCCACAGCCAGCCACGAAGCCGCACTGATTGCTGGAAAGCTGGACGATGTCCCGAATTCGTCCATCGACAATTCGCTCAAAGATCTTCATGCTGTGCGAAAGCAAGCGAATTGGACGGTAATTGGAGCAGTCTGCGGGACTGCCCTTCTTCTTCCAAATCGGGATCGTCGTACTTTGGCGCCAACACTCAGGCACCTTCTTCTCCGCCACAACCTGATTAAAGAACTTCGCCAACCACTCAGCAGGGTACCAGTACTTGGACTTCCACAAATCAGCTGCCACCTCATCGGGCCCAGTCGCTTTGCCTGGCCTCATCTTCTTCAAAGCCGCTTCAATCTCCTCCACGGTGATCTCCTGAACGGGGCCGTGGGCTGGAGCCGTTGAAGGGATGGCCGGATGAGGGAACTCTACCGTAGAGATTTCCTCAAAGTAATCGCGCCATCGCCTCAATGCCTTCTTGCGGTCCGTAATAAGATGGCCGTTCTCATCATTGATGCCGAAGAACTTCTCGATGTCCTCGGTCTGGCGATGGCGATTCTTTGCAAGTCGGTACAGATACCGCTCACCATCGCGAGACTCGAGCTTCTCGTTGACATCTCCATAATGAGTGGCTTTCGCAACAGCCACGGCCTTCTTTGCAGCTTTCTTCGCTTCTTGGTACTTCCACCAGTTATCGGCTGTCTTTTCGCCGAGAAACACGTGATAGAGCGACTTCTTCTCTCGCACTTTTGCTTTCACGTCGTTTGTCCACAGCCATGTCTGCTTGTCAACCTTCCGTCGCCCAGGCTTCGTAATGCCGAGTTCTGACTGTGCAGCTTGACGAATCGAGTCGGTCGCCTCCTTCCAAGTTTCGTCGACAGTCGTGACTGTCGGTAACCGCACGCGAGAAATCACAGCTGCTTCCTTCTCTCTCATTCGCCACCACTTGATTCTAGCTGCACCGCATCGCTCAACCTGCTTCAGCCTCGGAGGGACGATCTTCAAAGTGCAGATCAGCGGTCGATGCTGTGGGGCGACCGTCTCATACGGCACGATCTTCGCGTCTGTGACAAGACTCCGGTCGCGATCTCTCACAAGGACAAAGTCTATCTGAGTCTTGGTGCTCCCACTGTAGTATGAGATAAGGTGCGAGTCGCGTTTTCGGAAGACGGTGTTCACTATGGTGAGGTTATGCGATTCCGCGTAATCAAGAATGCGCTCACCATCGGCGTTACGTGATCCGTATCCGAAGCCACCATGACAGCTGTACCCGTCTTTCGTAGCACCTACGTGCCCATTAAGGTCACCAGCGACTATGATGACATCTTTCGACGGTACCACTGCTGTCTTCTCATCAAGCAGGCTCCAAAACTCTTCCTTGGCTTGATCCGAGCAGCCAGTCTGCGGAGCATACGCTGAGAAGAAGTGATAGAGTCGCTCCTTAGCGGCGACAACGATCTTCATCAATCGATCGTCAAAGCGCTCGACGCTTACAATCGAGTCACGAAATCGCTCGGAGACGATTATTCCGACACCACTGGTGGTCCTGGTACTTCCACATAGAACGGCCTTAAAGCCACGTCCTATGTCCCTTGACTTGCGGCAAGACCACCTCGTCTCCTGCACCGCACAGAAATCAACTCTTCTACGCTCTAGTGCTTCAACCAACTCGCACGAGCGGCCCGTCAACGTACCCACATTCAGCGTTGCCACGCGGGTCATGCTTACGTTACGGGACTTTCGGACTAGCTCAGTTGCCCCCCGATGCCGTCCTCGCATCAGGGACCCTCGCATACTTCTCACACTCGCCGGGCTCTGCGAGTGCGCGTCGGCTCCCGCGGACGCCGTAGCACTATCTCGAAACACTTGAGCTGTCATACACCATGTGATGTAACATGGGTCTTCGTAGGCCGGCCTGTCACAAGGGCCTGTCGCCTGCAATCGAGTGTCCGTGTTCGGCTTAACTCGCAGAGCGAGTAGTTTCCAGTGGCACCACGTGGAGGAACGGACATCGCCACCATAGACCATAGATTGCGCAATAGACATGTATAAGCTAATTGGTTTCCGATACTCTTCGTACAGTTCTCGCTACTAGCCCTCGCTACTCTCATGCCGCTCCGCTCCCTCTCTCGCCCACTCCATTTACTCTGCCAGGCCTACATGCATTGTTCACAGCGCGAGCCATGCCGACAGTTATTTCCAAGCAGTACGCCATGCTCTTCCATACGCGTGGACAAGCTCCCTCCACCAATCTATCGTCCAGTAGTTGAGGACGCCATAACGTGACTGGCCTCAGAGCGACGCATAGCGAGCGGAAAACAGCGCTTTCCGGCGCATGTTTCGCCGCTCTTCATCTTTCGGGCCGTTCGTGCATGTTCATGTTCGGTGTTGTACATATGTTGTATGTAAACGTATGATTACATTGAAGTGTGCTTCTCCAACCAATGGAATGAGCACTGCCACGCGGATTTCGATGGAGATTCGGCCAAACACGAAAAGACACACCTCAAACTTGGGTAATTAAACGTTTATCTTTGAATATATGCAAAATAACACCCACACGAATAACGATTATCAAAGTGTAGCACCGATGGTGAAGCGATTTGATGATATGGGATGATGAACATGAAGAAACCATGACTACACTACACGCACAAAATAAAGGAAAACAGAATGCTCTTCGATATGAGCAAAATAGAAACTATCTGTGAGCACGAAACCGGCTAAGTGAACAGCAAGCGACACAAATACTAATGATGTTGTGAATCGGTAGTCCCACTGCAGGTGAAGGTGTGCCACTTGACTGGTCCAACCGACTGCCCCATGGCAGCCGACGCCTGCTAAGCCTCCACAGCCTCCGCCTAGGTAGCGTGGGCAACCCCAAGGTCCAGACCCATCTCGCACCCCGTCGCAGCGTGAGCGCCCCGCTCGCCCAAGTGGGCGGAGCCCATTCACGGCATCTTCGTACAGTCATGTAGTGGGAACCCGGGACTGTAATGTTATTTGTTACCCCGCGGGAGACTTGGATAGACTTGTGCATGTATTGCTGTCGACCGGCTAAGCGGGGGCGGAGCTCACCAGTGCCAGTGAGCCGCCGTGAGCCGGCGCCAGGGCGCTACGGCCTCGGGGCTGAGCCCGCCTGCGGGCGCGGGGCACCGCGCTCCCGCTGGAGCCGGTGTGCCGCTGCCAGGACGCCGGCCGATCGATACGCGCGCGGCGTTCTGTGTGAACACGCGCGGCCAAGTCAACTATACCGAGGGACCAACCATGCACCTCCTACCCGGTGCGCAACAGAGTACCATTACATGTTTATGATATATAGCCTTTTACTAACAGAATACGTATGAGTACGAAACATTACAAAATAACATAGGGGGTCGAAACGATGCTGTAATGAACTAGGACTCACTTGTCCGCTTCAGCGATCCATGGATGGAATGAGCGTCTCTCTGGAGTGGGCCCTTCCAAAGGGGCAGGTGAACGTCAGCCGTGCCCTCACCAATGGAATGTCGTGAGGCGTGGTAGGGCCCCTCAGCTTCCTCCGAAATGGTTTTGGACTCTGACAACATTGCGAAAGGGCGACGTGCACTGCCCGCGGCAGAGCGGTGCCCGAGGCGCGGATCACGATCGATGCCGCGCATCCCCTGTCGAGACGAGGGGACCGGAAGAAAGAGCCAGCCGGCGCCGAACCACGCGGCTTTTATAGCCGCGGGGGGCTATGGACGGAGCTTATTTTGAGCAGACCGCGGCAGCAGGCCGGGCAGCGCACGCCTTAGGGAGGGAAGTCTTGAGGGTACGGGCGCCCGCGGCAGAATTGAAAGGAGCGATACTCGCGATTCGCGACAAATGATATGACAAAAGAACCCACTTTGGAAGAAAACAGAACCCACATAGGGGAACGGCAAGGCAAAACAGCAAAACACAAGCATATGTGAACAGAGTAACATAAAAACTAAATATATGAAGAATAACGAGATATGATAGCAATACAATAGAATAGCAACACTACGAAACGACAAGCACACAAGATACATGAGAAAGAGCGCAATATGTACAAATCGAGGCCCACAAGGCACACGCAAGGGGTATGAAGAGAGAGAACACTCCCCCTTCCCCTCCCCCCCCCCCCCCCCCAGAAGAAGAACCAGGGACAAAAACACGCGCAGCATGGAGAGCCCCCTCAGACCAACCTATCCGGACGCGCACAGCCGCACGACTGTCCGCGAGCCCATGAACGAAGGCTTGCAGCAATATTGAAGAAAAAGACCCTGAGAATCAGGTACAGAGAAATAGCCCGGGGAAGAAGGACAGCCCAGAGAGCGCCCGCGGTCGAACGAGGCGCGAAATTCTTCAGCGGAGACGACTTATCGTGAAACATTCTGTAATACCACTAGCCGGATTACAATCATGAATAGCACATGTTTTGCAAAAGAGCAAAAAAACGCAGTCAGCGGGATTCAAACATCCGGCGTATCCCTCATGAGTTGGAGCCGCTGTAAACTGTGCATCCAGGGGCAGACTCATCAACCGCTCACCGGCCGGTATCGGTGAAAAGTACCGCCAAACCCCTTGGTATGAGATTCATCAGCATCAGTTTTAGCGGCACTTTTTATTTATCAACCACACCATCAAGCGCTTCCGGGCCGATAATCGGTTGATGAGTCTGACCTCAGGGCACTGCGCTGTCGCTCATAAGCCGCAAACACATGAGCCAATGCGCCACCAACGGCCTAACTTCCGTCGTCCCTAGCTCTGCGTACTCCGATCGAGATCTTGCATTTGGTTGTTTCCCAGAGATAGGCGATTCTGCCCATATACAGCACTTGGGTCGCTCCGACCTAACGTTGAGTTAGTGCTGGTTAGCGGCTAACTAGAGCCTGTCCAGACGCTTGCTCTCCTACTCCAAGACATTTCATGAATGCGACCCTGTGCCATGGTCACATGGGACATACACGCGGTAAAATGAAAAAGTCGATCGAGGGAGGAAAGATGACCCTTCGAGTGCGCAACAGTGTCTCTTTTTAGTGAATTTTGAAGGCCTGTTGTAGAACGAGTTGCTATTTAGGGGACCAGAGCTCTTGAAACTGGCGGTCATGGTCAAGTCGAAAATAATGGCCAGACACCCAACTTTGCTGGGCTGCCAATGCTCAGAAGGTACGGGTTCAAGATTCGACTTAAGCAAGCAAAAAGCAAAACATATTATAACTTCACTCATCATCCATACCAGCCGCTCTATTCTTAGTGGAAATCGTGCAAAGACAAAAATAAAAAACAATTGAGCAGGATTTTTTAATCAATGGGGAGACAAATTGAGTCAGAGTGCAAAGTACTAAGTGAAAATTCATCTAAATATAAATGCGCAATCGATTCGTGAGGCTTGGCTTATTTCAGACGGATGTTTCTGCATTCTTGGCAGAAAGCCAAGAATTGCTAATCAGCAACGGAATTCGAACATGAGCAACATCCAAGGAACTCTATCTCCACATTTGGAACCCCTTGGCCGTCACCACGATACCAAACACTTTTGTATTTGTGTTACCTTTGCGTGTCTCTAACTGTCGCGACGTGGAAGGCCGTCCCCGCTGACGCATCGGTGGAAGCGGGAGGCGACGGCCCACGCCGTGACTATGTGGCACGACGGATCCTCAGCTCGCCCTACGCTCACCTGCTGGCCACGCGGTTCCCACGCGCTGGGGGCCCTGATGGATCCTACCGTGCCTTAAGCCCTAAGGGTTTTATCCTGCACACGTGCTACGTCCATGACTGCATGGTACGCAGACTGCCTGGTGCGACTCCAGCTTAGGCCATCATCGATCGAGGCGCCCCCCGACCGACGACGGCAATGCGCCCTACGAGAGTGTCCACGAGGACTTTGAGGATAAAGGCATACTGCGATACAACCACCTTTTACGATATAGTACATTTGTATTTTTAAGGTAATTTTATCTGAAATAAATCTATAAGGAGCTGCTGTATAGGAACATAACAACTAGGGAGTAATATGCCTACGAGTTAGAGGGCCAGACCGCACCCAGCCTACGAGGGGGTCGAGACAACAACCCATACTGGGTGCCGAGCCCTGCCTTTGTGGCCTTTGCCAAGGCAAAGGCATCGAGGCTCGGCAGAGCCAGCACGTTCCCTGTTAGCGTTCCCGAAGACGACGGCGGCGACACGGAGATGATGGCGAAGAGCGATCCTGACGTAGCCGGACGACACGATACCAGCGAACCATCCAAGCCTGCGATTCAATCGAACCGACGACGTATCAAGCAACGGAGCGGGGCAAGGCGATGTCGTTGACCAACGTCGTCCCCAGGCCTGGGGACGACGAGCGGACCGGCTGTCCGCAGCGGCTGCACCGGAGGCGACACACACGACGACTGACTGCCTGCGGGCAGGGAAGCGCGTTCCTCTGCGTCCCTAACAGTTTCCAGAAGGTTCCGCGGCGTTGACAGGTGAACAGACGCGTTGATCCGTGTCGATCGACGTGGGTCACCGCGTTGACCGCCGGGGAGCGGGATACTGTCGCACGGAAGTCGCGACACTAACGTTGCCAAAAAAACACGATATGTCCTCAGATTTAGAGCTGTTTCTTAGAGGTTCTGGCCTACAGTGAGACTGAATGAAGCAGATGTTCTTAGGAGATGACGTCCTCAAACTGGCGCTGAAATAGCCGAAGATTTCAATTCAAGCAAATCTTTAAACTTGTCCGCATCTAAATCCTCGCCTACAGGTGAATGGCGAAAGTGTTCTCTACTTTAAACAGGCTTAGTCCTTATTCTAGGAGAAGTAGAAACAAAAGAAAATCCCAGTCAAAAGCACTAGATAATGGATTGGGGTTTTCTTTAGTGCGCTGCTGAGTGTACCACCTTTGAAGTGTTAAGGTGGATATAACCAGTATTCCCTCAAACACTTGCTCTTTAAGCGATTCTTTTGACTGGGATTTTTTTCTGTTTCTCCTCCTCCTTATCACCTTCCTCACATTCATTTAAAAAATGTTGAGCTGGTGATTTTGGAGACTGAAACGGCATTCTGCCGATACTTTTCTACTGGTTTCTACGCTTCCGATCTCTCGGCTGCTGCTGAATCCCACAGCCTTTATCTTATTCTCATGAGAAAACAGTGCGGCGTAACATACTGTAAAGATTATGCTTGGCATCGTTGATCAGCGCGATTAACTGCGGGGAAACAACGAAACAGTAAATTGTCTGTATATCACCAAGTTTGCAGTTGATTTTTTTAAATCTTAAAGTCGATCAGAATGCAGAAACTTGGGAATTTACTTTGGGTTTTGAAATCTTTCCAAACTTGCTAGGAAAGTAATTTTAGTAGAGGGACCTGTGCTTTGAACGAGCTCTCCTTTGTTGACGCAGGTTTTATGCCCTATTCTCATGTCCAGAAAAAGTCAGCTGATTGATTTTCACAACAATTTAAAGGCAGAAACTTGCCTACAAAGCAAACTAGATGAAGGTGCAGCACATCTGCGCAGAATCAGGTTCAATCTTATAAAATTTCAGATTTTCGCTGTTCCTATCAACAGCCTTCAGTGCTCCCCCGTTCTGAGATATTTCGGTCGCATTTTTTTTTGATTTTTCAGCAAATCCCTCGTTTTCGTTCGGAGCCATTAACTATCGGGTCGGACGGACGATTAGTTGGTCAAGCGAAGGTGATCAGCGCCGTGAACAGCAACTAATAATCTGAATTTCTACTGAAGCTGGAGCATCCGCTAATCTTTATTGAGGGCTAGAACAGTGCATTCCTCTATGTTGTTACAGGATGTTTTGTTACGATCAAAACTCTTGCGCCAGGCGGGACTCGAACCCGCATCTTCTGCTTTCCGGGCAGCGATGTTCGCCTTACACCACCAGCGCTGTTTGACCGCACGTAACATCCGCGATATCCTGTTCAAGCAGTGCATTCCTCTACTGCTGCTGTTATACAAGGATATTAGCTGATATCGAGGAGATCGAGCTCATGTATGACAACGTCTTCTCCCAAGAACACCTACTGCATTATGCTGTTAGGTGATAGAGAACACGCCCTTGGTTTGAAGAAAGGTCGAGTTTTGAACAACATTGGAAATATTCACGTCCACGCCACGAAAACGTGGAGGTGCCTAATATCGTGGTGACGGCGAAGAGGTGCTGCATGGTTGGAGAAGAAAATCCCAAATTGTTTCACGAGCCAGTCTATCAAATATCCTGAGGAGGCACTTACGATTCCCTTGGAGAAGACATGAAACAATTTAATGCCCAAGAAAGGAAACTTTTTCGCGAGCAGCTGCATTGAACATTAGGAGTGCATGCTTCTCCGCCAACCATATTTCGATTAAATAATTGTTATTAGAGCTACTGGAGCGCAACTGCTTGCGAAGGAAAAATCTGTCACTGTATATAGTATAAGAAGTAGGGTGGTATTTGAAGAACAAAGGATAAAGCTCGGCTAAAGCAAGCAAGCAATTCTTGTCTAGAATGTGCCATGCATTTCACTTCAACAGAAGCTCGCGGAGGCAATTTTAATGTGCATTTGACCATACAATGACTTGCGGTGGTCGGCCGATGGACAAGTCAGTGCTCTATCCTTCCCAGACAAGTCTGGCACCAATCATCCGGCCGGGATCTATGAGACGCTTGGTTGGTCTACCTGAAGCAGGAACTTCGATTCGTGATTGATAGTGATTCCGCCCTCTCCTCCAACAGCGTTAATTCTCACCACGGTAGAGCATTTTGACTCGAATAATCATAGCAGTGCTCTTTTTGGGTAAGAAAACTTAATTCTGAAAAAAGTGTTAGAAGTGCTCGTCTATTAGCTAGCTACTTTAGTGTGCACCATTTATTCTTCCCATTCCTGAAGGCAATTCTGGATTGGTATTTTAAACCCGTAGTCTACAGCCTTTCACTGGCAAAAATCGTGTAATATCTGCACTTTGGAAGTAGTATGTCATTCTGCTGCAATCAGTGCCAGCTGAAAAGCCAGTAATCAAATGTATGTTAATTTCCACAGAAATGGCATACATTCTAAGGCGAGTATTGGAATATTGCTGCGCATACAAAGGAGGGAAGGTAATTGTTTGCCTAGTGAATGGCCTCAGCTGTCGCTATACAAATGGAGCACGTGCTTAAACGAAAAATGGAAATCATGTCTGCATCTCCGTTAGTTTCTCAATCTCTTAATCTCTGTTTCTGTCGATTCAAGCCCTGTTGATTCCTTGGGATTTCGAGGGCTGATGTCTTGTATACGTCTGAAAGACGGAAAAATTACAGAAGCTGTTAGTGCTACGAAAAGCCAGCCCTGGGCAAATGTCTGTCCTGCAGATGCTTGGAGATCGGGGCGGAGTGGCGTTCTACCCCCGCCCTTTAAACAGGGGCGTGGCAAATGTCCGCGTCTCCACTATCTCGTAAGGCAGCCACTGGACTCTCGAGCAAGCCCAGGGGTTGAGGGTGGGCGGGCCAGGGGGACGAGGGGGTAGAACGCTCGACCCCCAGAGGTCGGACGGTCGGACACGGTCGGACACCTTTCCGGGCAAAAGGCATTCGAAATCAAGAAACATACAGCTGCGTAGATGGTGACTGGGTGTGTCGTCAAATTTGCATCACATTCGCGGCAATAAAGCACGTCTTCTTATGTACTCAGTGACGCACCGTAGCTTCTCATAGGGAGGCTTGTTCCAGTGCACCAGTTTTTCTTACTCTTCAAATGTCACTTTTTTCTGGCAGAGAGCGCTTAGACATCCATTTACCACCGAATGTGGAAAATCATTAGGAGTTGTTGCTTTCGTTCAAGAAGAGAATTTTTAACATTTTTGGAGCATGGCTTCTCTTGTATAAGATCATCCTTAACTTCATAGAAAAAAGCGGTCCGTAGGGCAGGAACGAGGCATCTGCAATAGCAAGCAGTTCGCCCGTTGACCGGGCTGGTGGAGTCTCAAGTTGGGCGTTATCTTATCAGTGCGGGACTCTGAAACGAGCACTGCCCCTCAGCTGAATGTCGTCACCTCTATTTAGTTCCTGCTTTTAGTGTCAGATATCTTTTAAGAACATTCCAGTCGGTCGCATCAGACGACTTTCAGTTTATCCATTACGTATAGATGAACTTGGGGGGCAATTGTTTCCTATTCTGTGCTTTCCATTTCGCGTTCAGAAAATGCTTCGCGATTCACGATGTTCTAGATGTCGGGATTCTGGTTCTTCTACGGGTGTGTTATTATTGGATTACTGTACTATGTGAGCTATGACGTGTTCGTTGGTGAGATGAACGAGGTGGCCGTCGAGGTGAACAGGACGGAATTCGTTTCTAGGAAAGGTGGGGCAGTTTCTTCACTTTTGCTCACTTCTACTTTATTAAAAAGTTAACTCGTGTCTTCGTCGCTTTGTCCTTTCGTTATTCTTTTCGCCTGCTCTGTAGGATTCACATCTCCAATGACACCATTTATCGCTTTTAAGTGTAAACGTTTGAGGTAAGAATAGCGTGAGTAAGCTAGCCAGCGGACAAGCATCACAACAGGTGAACAATAGCACCAGTAATACACTTAATATTGATTGATTTCATCGATTTTTGAAACAGATGATCGACTTTGGCAGGAATTGACAGTTTGAGTGCCGCGGTGTGTAGCCTATACAACACGCAAGCATTATTTCAGTCTGCTGTTCATTTTTTTTTTGATTTTTGTCAAAAATCAACAATATATGGTCATAATTGAATGTATATGTATGTTGAGAGTGGATATAGGAGTTACCTGGAAAGTACTATTGATCGGATTATTGATCGATCAAATGTCAAATGATGGTTGACAATTATCGGCTGATTTTATCGTGTTTTTTTGTCAGGAATAGACCGCTAAGCCGGAAATAGTGTGAATATGTTAGCCGATGGACAGGAGTCTCCGTAAGAAAACATTTCTGAGGATCTTATAGGCGATCAGTGGACCATACCGATCGATTCTATCGATTCTATCCAAAGCTGAATGTTGGGAGTAGAGATGGTGGATGCGGTTACGTAGCATTGTTGATTGACTAGTTAATATCATTGTATTATCAGTTTTCTCTAGAATTGCCCATTAAGATAGGAATTGAGTAGATGTGTCGAGCAGCGAACAGATTTTACAACATGTAAACAATGTGAGCAGGTCATTATCAGTTATTATGGCGAAGTTCCGGTCACTAATCCCAGTTGTCAATAGACGGGCTGCACTGCTCCCTGATTAGAAGGGTGCGTTCATATGATGTTTTGTTTTTCCTTACTCTCATATTTATAATTTCTTCATATACTACGTGTAAGTGCTCCTCCACGCCTATCGGTCGCCTCGCACTTGCGCGCTTCGCGCGATTTTGAGAATTACTAAAAGTTAAGGACAATCACGTCAAGTTAGCCGCTCTGCTCATGCAGCTTTCGTCCCTTATGATGATGATGGTGATAGCGTGCAGCGCACGTGAACAGCACACCATCGCTAACGATGATAATCACTTAACATCCACCCTGATCGGTTGAATCTGAGAAAATCGATAATATCGATCGATATGGATTCGTCTTGACATGGCTTCAGATTCGTGTTCAGCGGCCTCCCAAGGAATTAAGTTTTAAGGACCGCCTAAACGACACAAAAAAATCGATAATTGGACCAATATCGATTGATGGTCATCGACACATCAAAGACAAACTTCAGATTCATGTTCATCGACCACGACTACGCCTGTACTGAAGTTCCCAGGCATGTATTAGGTTGTCCCATAAGTCCCCACCGTTTTTTTTCAATGATTCACTGCAGATTTCGCCGGCAGTCTCTTGCACAGCGAGCCTTCGAAAGAGAATGATTTGCTCCATCAGAACATATATTGCACTTCTTTTTTCATCGTGAAATTTGCCAATTTTTAGGTCGTTGAAGTGAAAAGTGAAAAAGTGAAAAAGTAGCCATTTGCGCACTTGTTCTCTCCGCTTAGGTTTGTAATTTTTTTCGCAGTTTTTTATAGCAGTTGGAAGGCAATGTTCTGTACTACAAGAATATGTGTTGATCTTATTTTCTCACTTGCCCTTTATTGATTTTTAGTCCATCAAATTGGGAATTCCGACTTTTCCGTCCGAAATTTTACCAAAACTCCGGTTCTGTGGTTGGACTTTTTTGCTTGGTGTCATATGTCGTTTGGAAGAGGACGTCTTGCTCAGTAAGAATTTGTGTCGCGTTTATTGGCTCACGCTGATTTCTGTCGAATATCAACAACCGAAGAAGGAGTTGTTGGTGAAGACGATTTTCCTCTTTTTGGCCTTTTTGTTGATATTCACAAGAAATCTATAAACCCTACGCATATTCTTATAGTGCAATACATTCTCTTTCGAATGACATATAACACCAACCCAAAAAGTCCAACCACAGAGCAGGAGCTGTCGGCAAATATAACCATCCTCCTACGGACGTCCCAATTTGATGACCTAAAAATCAATAAAGGACAAATGAGCAAATAGCACTAACACATATTCTTATAGTACAGTACATTGTCTTCCAAGTGCTTTAAAAAACTGCCTAAAAAATTACAAACCTAAGCGGAGAGAACAAGTGCGCAAATGGCTACTTTGTCACTTTTTCACTTTTCACTTCAACGACCTAAAAATTGACAAAATTCGTGATGAAGAGAGAAATGCAATACATGCTCTGATGGAGCAAATCATTCTCTTTCGAAGACTGTGCAGCGCTATGCAGGAGACCGCCGGCGAAATCTGCAGTGAATCGTTGAACAAAACGGCGAAGACTTATGGGACAACCTAATAGAAAACATTTGGGTATTTTTCGCTATTTTCGCGCCCCCAATTTTCCTTGATTTTCTTCTATATTTTATGACTCATCGCTCAGCGAATTAGGATATAGTATGATAGTGAATAGCTTCACTTGTCTGCAATGAGACATTGTACTACCTCAAGTTCGGCTTAATTATCTCAGCTCCTTTGAAAGCAGCATGGAAAGGAAGCAAAATGCGGCTGTTGTGCGTGACCGGAATTAAGAGCGAACTCATGGGTGATTCTCTAGGTCTAAGCAGTATGAGAGTGATTTCCTCACTGTAGCTGTACTGATTGCCAAATGGACCTCTGCACCAATATCGCAGTGAAATTATCTGCTTAAACTCCGTCTCCTTGTATACAGGCGTTGCTGCAATACAATAGACCTTACGAAATTGCAGCGCATACTAATACCATGCTTTACTTTGTTCCACAACTGTGAATTTATTGAAATTGGGCAAATTTTGCAATGTTCTTTGTCCCTGTCATATTAGCGCACATGTGGTTCAAATATCCTACTACCAGCGTCCGTCGCCGGCTTCGCCGGCTCTTCGCCAAGCTTGCCGGTTTCGCCGGCTTCGGGTAGAGGGCCACGCTGAGAACGGAGCCCAAACCTAGATGGGATTCCTTACTCACCCAGCGTCCGTCGCCGGCTTCGCCGGAGACTGACGCTGGGTAAGGAAGCATCCCTAGCGTCGAAGTCGAACACGTAGAAACGCACGCCTGCTACAGATTGATGCCTTGCTGTGCATCACCCACATCCCTTATAGCATTCAAGAAAGCGCCCACAGCACTCCTGCTTCGTCTGGAGTCGTGTTCACAACCTATTGCAGCTCGTCAAGCCTAATTGAACGTCTGACCGTTTCGGTCCAGTCGCCGTGCCAGGAGGTTTGACGAGTATCGGAACAGGTGACTTGGGACAAAAATACTGTCCTCCTCTGCATACAGTGCTAATGGAAATTGTTCAAAGCACTGCAGAAAATTGGGACCTAGCGGCAAGACTTGGTTGAAAGCGTAGACGAACCATGCGTAGGTCCGACGAACTTCCTTGGCTGAGCTGTCCTGGTCCACCGCTTACAATTCGAGGACCTGGGTATAAATAGCTTATTAACCCAGCCCGCGAAGTTAGTATGCATCAAAGTGAACAATTTCCAAATCAAAAAGAGCGCCTTCCAGATTATGACATTGACCGCTAATTTTGAGGAGCCGTACGGGAAGAATTATACTCGAGAGCCTGATGTAGTCGAAATATTGGGGAGGGAACGTTGTTTTTGCTATTGAAGAACCACTACAGAAAGTAGCCATGCTGCCATGTTGTGGAGTTCACGGTTGGCGGCGGCGATACGATGAACGGCTGGGTCTAGCGACAGCTGTCGGTAGAAAGCGACAGAATGTCGGCAGAAAGCGACAGAAGTCTCCCGTCAGTGATTCATGCCTCTTCATGCTTTATATAATAGGATCTATATAATGCATAATGTCATGTGTCCTTCACGGGGGGACTAAAGTCAAGAGATGCCTACGGCAGTGCGGGGTATGCCATCCGGGTTTTCCTTGAGTTTAACCATGGGCGATTGCTGACGAACTATATCCTTGGCAGCGGATCGTCCAAGCTTACGATATGTTCAGCGGGCAACGCGTCAGGGTATGAATGAGGACTAAGTGCGGAGCGTAGAGATTCAGAAGACGTGCTGAAGGTTTCGTCCAACGTGCTTAGGGATTCAGAACACGCGCTGAAGACGTCCAACTTGCGTAAGGAATCCAAGTAAACCAGCAGGAGGGGCACGTGGAGAGGGGGTCAGCGAAGGGAGACCACTACATATAGGTAGTGGACAGTATATGCCCTCAATATCGTCCAACGTGCGTCGGGTTTCTTAACCCGACGGGTCACGAAAGTCGTGGCACGTGTTTCGGGATGCAGAAGTGTCGCGGCAACGTGGTGACACGTGAGTCGGGCTAGTGTCACATCTGCATGCTTGACTCTCGCTCCGTTTCTATGCCAAAACATAGGCAAAGATAAAGAATTGTTACCGAGGGGGGAGAAGAGGGTGGGAGAGTGAGTATGAGATTCTGAGGAGTATTATTGCTATCGGGCAGTGAAAGGCATCGGCCAGTCGACTAACATCGAATGGTTTTATTTATGTTTCTGCAGATTAAGCACGTCGGATCGGGGCTCTCATGGTTCATTTCTCGCTATGTAAAGAACGGGCACTTTGGAGAATAGATCGCGCACATGCGATAGAGTTGGATGGGCTTCATAGAAGCAGTGAAGATTCTGCCCCACCATATCCCGTTGCACTATCCATATAGCAAACCCAGTTTTTTACTCAATAAAAGTAAGAAGCCTTAAAATAGGATGGAGGAAGATTGGGGTTGTTCTATTCTCGGGGTGTGGCGAAGCCCACAACCAGACGTTTGGCGGTCACTAGGCCGCTGAACGCCTGGTAAACTAAATAAAACAAAAATAAATAAAATTTCTTGCGCTATTCCTATCGCCGTTATCGAACACACTAGAGTTTTTAAATGTTTGCTAGCTACATACCATGCTACCATATGAGGTAGTGTCGATCCGTGCTTCCGCCTATCCCAAAATAATGACCATCACGAAATGCAGCAAGAATGGAGCGCTAGCTACTCCCGACTTGAGGGGATGACGCTGTTGCGATTATCGCTGTATACTGCCTTCACAACAAGCGAAGAAAACCGAAAAGATCGATAATAATATCGTTCAATTATATCGATTTTTGAGCAGAATTGGTTGCTTAAGATAAGGCTAACAGTTTGACGGTCGTTGGGCATGTTCCGTAACACTTCAGCATGATGTAAATCTCATAAGCCTGTGTAGTACACACTGTCGTCTGAAATTTAGGTGACAGTTGGGAAAGCCACATGATTCGATACTTCTTCACCTTATAGGGCCATGATTGCTTCGAATGGTAACAGAGTTCAGGTCGATCGTGGATCTCTCTTTATAGGTAATTCATCCAGCAGTGTGAGCAGAAGCACGATACCTCAGAAGCTCAGTAGTTCTTCTGCTCTAAGCTCCTCCGCAACTGTAACAGCAGCCGCTGCGGCGGAGCTCAGTAGCTCTTCTGTTCTGAGCTCCTCCGCAACTGTAGCAGCAGCCGCTGCGGCGGATATATTCGACTTCTGTCCGTTTGAGCCACCGGATCCCTGGCATAATTCAATTCTGAAGTACATGGACGATAAGTATGGATTCCTGAAAGTGAGCTTGGTTTCTGCAGGCGCTCCATGTCATCCAGAATATCTTCTCATTTAGGACTGCACACCTAACGCAACTCTAGAACCAGTCACCGACTTGGTGAACGGCACTGTGGTGCTGAAGAAAGGAAAGGAGAAGTTTCAGTGTCAAGCACGGTTCGTTCTTTATTATGTTGACATTATGACTGTGCGGGGAGCGGGTGATTTGTCACAGCATTCGCTCACAGACAATCTCGTTCTTCTATGCAAGGCCTTAGTTCCAGGTGTATTGAGTACGTCGGCGACAACGAGTACTCGCTCTCAAATTGGTCGTCGATTAATGAGATCGCATTCAAATGCGACTTCGTGGAAACCAACTGCTCAATGAACAACATCACGAATCGATACATCCATATGCAAATCGTCGAACAGAAGTAAGAGCGCAATTCTCTCAAAATTCTTTGACTGCAACTTTCTAAATATGTTTTTGAGCTATTCTTTTGCACAAAATAGCTCACAGACAAGGAGCTGTTTAGTTCTGGAATTATTTTTAAGTACTTTTTGCACAATTCTAGGTACTTTTTGTCCTTCATATTTTATATTTTGGACAGAAAAAGTGAAGGGCAAGAAAAATGAAGAAGAAAGCCACAACAATTTTGAAAATCTTGGAGTCCAAAAACTGTTTTTCTTGATTAGTTGATACTCTTATACTATAGCGCCCTTTTAATACGTTTTCTCAAATTATTAAAGCATTTTCTGTTGAATGCCTTTTTTGACAGGACAATCTCCTCTGCTAGAAATTCTGCTACGCTGATAAAGGGACTCATCTTTCTATCCAAACGTCCGCGCAAAATTAATGGTCGCCCGTCCAACCGTCTTCACACCTCTATCTAGAGTTTCAAACTGTCTCAATCAACTTTCAATTCAATTTACATTTTTTTTAAGATCAATTTCAATTTCTTGTTGAAAGTTTGAATATGGGATTCACGTGCATATGAAAACTTTTCCCTCGAGCAAGCCCTTCCCTTTTCCTCGCATCGAGTGAGAATCGCACAGGGACTCCCCTTCTCATAAATTGATTTTGGCTTTGCTCTACCCCAACGCGAATCGGGATTTCCATCAAAAATTATAATCAAACCATGAGTAGCTAATTGTAATGATTGAGGGCTGACCTTCAGATCAACATTTTGCCGAGTTTTCATATGGAATAAAGATGCGTTAGGTTCAAGGAAATGCGGGATCGCACTCAATTTAATTTCCTTATTATCTCTGTGATGAAATGTAGTTGCTTATTTACTTGCCAGACGTTCAGCGTCCTACCGGCCTAGAATAGAACACCCCGAACGTCTTCTTGTCCTCTTTAAGCCTTCTCTCTTCATTACAGTAGAAAAACAGGTTTTGCTATATAGAATGATAGAGCAGAATGCGGTAGGGCAAAATCTTTTAAACTGCTCCCATGGGGCCTCACCCTCTATTGCACGTACGCGATTCATTCTCTTAAGTACTCGTTCTATTAATTAATTGTGGTCCCCTTTTAATGGTTCTATTATTGGACCTTTTACTGAACCCCCTTAACTGGTGTTCTCTTTATTGGTCCCCTTACTGGTCCCTCCTTGACTGCTCCTTCACTGGACCCCCACCCCGTTCACCGCTTCCATTACTGGTCCCACCTGCACTGGTTCATCTTTATAGGTGAACCCAGGTCCTCACACCTTCACCGGTCCCTCCCTCACTGGTCCCCCACTCACTGATCCCTCTTCAGTGGTTCCCCCTTTATTGTCACCCTTTTCCGGTTCACCCTTCACTACTCCCCCCCCCCTCTTCGTCGGTCCCTACTACTGCTCTCACCTTCACTGGACTTCGATTTACTGGACCCCTCTTCACTGGTTCCCCTATTCTTCACCGGTCCCCCCTTTCATAGCACATTCTCCTCCCCCCCCCCCCCCTCTTCACCGGTCCCCATTGCTGGTCCCACCTTCACTGGTACCCCCTTTATTGGTTCCCTCTTCACTAGTCCCCCTTTATTGGTCAACCCTTTCTCGCTACCTCCTTACTGGACCACCATCCTTCACCGCTCCCCTATTACTGATCCCATCTTGACTGGTAACACGTCGTTTGAATCCTGACAGGCCTTTCGCTACATCAGTGACACCTCCTCTGAACCCAGGCACCAGATGAACGAGTCGGTGACATGTCTTCTCAAACCGGACGTATTTTGCGTGACATCAGTTACACGTCTTCTTAGCTCAGACATCCATTACGCGACATCAGTGACACGTCGTTTGAATCAGAATACCCCTTGCGCAACATCGGTGACGGATGTCCTTTGCGCCAAATTGGTGACACTTCTTCTAAAGCCAGACGCCTCTTGAACGACGTCCACCACATCTCTTCTGAACTCGGACGTTCGCTTCGAAGAGGCGATTTGAATGCGTATTTGGCCATACAATGACTTGCGGTGCCCAGCCGATGAACAAGTCAGCGCACTATCCTTCCCAGACAAGTTTGGTACCAATTCACCGATCCCGGAGGAATGGAAGGCTTGGTTGGCCTGGGCGGGAAATCCAAACCAGGAACCTGGTATCGAGTGTAGACGACAGTCGGCGCCCCCTCCGACTGCGGTACTCGCGCCCGGGCCCGCGCCCGCGCCCAAAAATTCTAGGTAGGCTTAAAGTGTGTGTCTCTTTTTCTTCTTGGCTAAAAGAACGGATGAAAGAGAATATTCGTTTTAGTCGATCAAATTAGAATTCGCCACTCATCGGTCTTCTGTGCGATGTTCAAAAGGTATGTAAACGGAAGGTAGAACAAAGTGATTCAACAATGCCGCATTGTAAATGTATTACTAAGGAGAACTCGGCGTCGCTAGGCAGGCCTTTTCCCATCCGCGGACGGAAGAATGGCATAGCCGAGATTCGAATCTAGAAACAGTTTAAGGGCGTAAGGGGTGGGCGCCTCCTTCCAACTGCGCTGCCACGTGGATCCTAATCGAGAAGGAAAACTGGCTGGTGCATTCTGCAACGTATCATCTCAGATTTCCTCGCAGGCGAAACCAAGCCGCGCTTCCCTCTTTGACTGATCACTTTTACTGCCTGCAATGTCAATATTTGCGCAATTTTCAGCAATACAATCGAGAACAAGCTGGACGGTCAGAAAAATCCTGACGTTCTACTGTTGGTCATAGATTCGGTGGCATCAACGCAAATAATTCGGTCAGTTTGGCTGTGAGCCTAATTTTGTTTGTAACGATACTTACTTAGAAGCCTAACCAATAAAAAACCCTTAAATGTAAACATTTTATGCAGCAGCTTTTCAGAGGTCTTCCAAGGACGATCAATTTCCTCATGCACGGAATGAAAGCAGTGGAGTTCCGCAAATTGAACAAGGTTGGATCGAACAGTCGACCAAACGCCTTTCCCACCTTGCTCGGTGAGTACACTTCCCCGGAAAAATAGAATATCTAGTTTTCAAGCAAAACTCGTAATCTTTCAATGCTTTTATGCATTCTCTTTTATTAACAAGAACAAAGTAAAGAAGGTCCACCTCATGGTCAAAAGGCTGGGGATTTTGTTCAGCCTGGTCACAGGAGCGGGACTAGTTGGTTGATACGTTTTCGCCTCTGTCCTGTGCGCCTGTTGTTCGACTCGAATAGATTTATTCATCTCTATGAGGCGTGATATAGAAAGCCGACACAATAGCACGCAGAGGTATTATGCATGGCGTGCCCTAAGGCGGCATTGCAGCATTGTGCATAACGTAGACTCCTTGAACGTCAGTGCGCAGGAGTTTTCATACGAGCTCACGACCTTTCCGAAACATGCATTTGGCAGCTTTCACCGGGATTTGGTAGCGTTATTCCTGTTCCTGTAGAAAACGTGCTAACTTGCTATGAAATGATTCTTTCTCAGAGCTATACTCACTTGATGTGGCATTTTGGCGGAATATCCGTCGAGTCCTAAGAGGATTTCGACGTTATCCACCCGTAGCCACCTTAAGAGTGCTGAAATTCAAGCTCCCACCAGAACAGCTTATGGGCTGTATGAAACCTGACCTAACACCATACAAGTGAAAGCAATTTATCGAGAATACAAGGCGATACATACATATATTAGCGTGTTTCTTCTTTAAGCTGTTTACCAAGATTGTTAAACAGGCTCTACTTCGCCTGACATTTCGGTGTCTTCGCCTTCTTCGAAGCCTGGAAAAGTCGAGAATGTTAGTGAAACTATTCCCCCAAACGCCGTTTCATCATACAGAATAGCATTCTCAAGACAGCTAGAGTAAAGAACCGGTGTCCCAGGTACAGCGTATCAACTAACCTTCCAGGTTGGTGCCGACGAGCACCACCAGTCACCCGCAGGTGTAGATAGACGTGGGTGAATGAGTTTAGCCACGGATGCTATCCGACTTAAGTACCCTGGAGGTCAGATCTAATTGATCAAAGCCTACAGAGCTCGACAAAGGGTGCCAGTTCTTGGGTTATCGCTATGCATTCATCCTTGCGGTTAACCTGTGGGTTCTTGGCCGCTATCCAAAGCGCCTCAAGTGTCCTGCGAAGAAACACGCTGAAGTATACTCGATATACCAAGATTTATCGGAAGTCGGACTGGGGCGATTCATACATATTTCTAGGATATAACGGAATTTTGAGGCAGAGTTTCTCCTGCTTTGTTCTCCTTTTTGATCACCAATTATTTCCTGGTGTTTCTTATTGTATGTTCTTTCTAGGTATCCTACTTTGGCGCAGAACGTTAGCCAATGTTATATGGATGTCATTTTGTACAGTTACTGGTTGCCTCAAAATTCCGCCTCCCTATCCTTCTCCTTCCCCCACTTCACCAATAACCCCGTACGTCCCGCTGGCACCCCCGCGAGACTGTACCATAGACCTTACCAACATGCCGGCGGAGAACGGTAGTGAGAATCAGCGCACACTCGTTGTTGCACGAAGCCTTTAAGCCTTTAAAAAGTCATCTCTCCTCTCTCAAGTCAAATCTCCCCGATGCTGTGTAAAGTCTTATCTGTAGCACGTCTTCTTGATCCGACGTTGGATAACGTCTGTGACACATTTGCTGAGTCTGAACGCATATGTCACGACGTCTATGACATGTCTTCTGCTCCCCTACACACGACTCACGACTCTTGTAGCACGTCTTCTGACGCCACGTTGGACGACAATGGGAGAAAATACTGGTCTCCTTATTGGTCCCTTTCAATGATCCCCTTCATTGGTCCCCCTTTAATGGTTCTATTACTGAACCCCTTAACTGGTATTCCCTTTATTGGCTTCATTACTGGTCCCTCATAACCGGTCCTTGACTGGTACCCCATTTATTGGTCCCCCTTCACTGGAACCCCCCCCCCCACTCCTTCACCGGTCTTGATTACCGGTTCCCCTTTTTTGGTCCCTCTTCTCTTATCCCCCTTTATTGATTAAACCTCTACAGATCCCTCTTCACTGGATCCTCCCCCCTTCTTCACCGGTCCCAATTACCGGTCCCACCTTCACTGGTTCTCCTTTTACTGGTCCTGTTTTCACTAGTTTTCCTTCACTGGTTTCCCTTGACTAGTCAACCCTCTATCGGTCCTCCTTCACTGGACCCCCTCCCGTCATCGGTCCCGATTACTGGCACCACATTCCCTTATCCCCTCTTCACTGTTCCCCCTTTATTGGTCAACCCTCTACCGGTCCTCCCTTATTGGACCCCATCCTTCACAGGTACCCCATTACTGGTCCCACCTTCACTCACTGGATCCCTTTATTGGTCCCCTATTACACGTGTTCGGAATCCGGACACCTTTTGCGCGACATCAGTGACACATCATCTGAACACAGGCACTCATTGCGCGATATCGTTGACACCTCTTCTTAACACATTCGCGACCATGTCCACTCATATGAGTGGACAGCGGAGAGGGCGCGACGGACGGTGTCCACTCATATGAGTGGACGGGGGAGTTTTGGAAAGAACTTTGTTTATTGTGGTTTTCTTCGATTTTCTTCTCAAATTCACAAATTATAGTAACAAAAAAAAAGTTGTGTTTGCGTAGACAGAAAAATGATTGGCTTTATCGTAATTAACAAGACAATAACTTTTTCCATTACTGAAACACAATAAGCGCACATACTTCTAGACCAGAATTAATGCACAAACTTCAGATGAAATATGAATTGAACTTCTAAATAAAACAACCTCGGCCCTGAATGATTATGACATTGTTCAAACTTTTAACAAGAACACTTCCCATCGTTGGAGCATCTCAAACAAACATATTTTTCGCAACTGGTGCAGCGCGTATGCACTATCTTTTCTTCTTGGCGAAATCTCTTCCCAGGCTGCTACTCAGTTTTTTATAGCAAGCTGTGCAGTTCTTCTGGGCTTTCCTTGAGTTTACAGTCTTGTTTTCTAAGACTCTGTCTTTTTTTCAGCTCCTGTCTACGCAAATGAGTGTACACACGCACGCGCCAAAAAAGCCACGGGCCGTCGCGCGCACTGGGCGCGAAAACGCTCTGGTCGTGAATGTGTTAGGCCCCGTTTATACTTCGTCGCGGTGCGACGCGACGCCACGTATAGTGGCCATATTGATTGTGCGATGCGATCGATCAATTTGGCCTCATTGCGTGGCCATCGCATCGCCCCGCGACGAAGTATAAACGGGGCCTTAAGCAGGACACCTGTTGAACAACGTCGGTGACATATCTTCTTAGCCCGGGCGTGTTTTACGCGACATCGGTGACACGTCGTGTGAATCCGGAGAGGTCTTTCGCGACATCGGTGACACCTCTTCTGAACCCGGACGCCTGTTGAACGACGTCGGCGGCATGTGTTCACAACCCGGGCGTGTTTTACGCGACATCGGTGACACGTCACCTGGATTTGGACAGGCCTTTTGCGACATTGGTGACACCTCTTTTGAACCCGGACGCCTGTTGAACGACGTCGGCGACATGTGTTCTCAACCCGAACGTGCATTGCGCGACGTCGTGGACACGTCGTGTGAATCCGGAACCCCTGGCGCGACATCGGTGACACGTCACCTGAATCTGGACAGGCCTTTGGCGACATCGGTGACACCTCTCCTGAACCCGGACGTCCTTTGCGCGACATCAGTTTTACATCTCTTCTTAACCCAGACACCTATTACGCGACATCGAATTCTGAATCCGAGCACCCCTTGAGCGACATCTGTGACACCTCTTCTTAACCCAGACGTCCTTTGCGCACCATTGGTGACATGTCTTCTGAACCCAGACGCGTTGAACGACGTCGGTGACACCCCTTTTGAAGTCGGACGCTCGCGTTCATGACGTCGATGACACATGTTCAGAGCTCGGACGCCCTTTGCGTGACATTGGCGACACGCCTTCTGACCCCTCTCAAAACGACGTAGGTGACATCTCGCCTGAACCCGGATGGCTGTTACTTGACGTCTATGAAAGGCCGAATGAACAGACGGACGGACAGACGGAAGGACAGACACAACCGCTTACTCTTTTATGTATAGTAAAACTATTGATAACCTTCGTGCACTTTGCAACATATGTTGTTCAAGCTCTTAATAATTATGCATCACAATTGGGCAATTCTCCCCTTTGGCGACGTTGTTCAAAAAATAATAATCACTGTTTATGTTGTAATTAATAATTTCGATTGGTTTTAAAGCCCAGTCAGTGTCAAAGAACTTAATTACTATAGCACAGGGAAAACCACGGAAGCGGTAGTACGAAAGCCAATGAACCTGCCGACCATCGAAGCAGACTGGTCGTACAATGACTACTGTAAGCGATATCTCGACGATGAACCGTTCATACCGCTGGAATACAAGAAAGCTGGATACAAGGTCTGGCTGGGTTTGCTGTGCCAAATTTTAGAATGTGTTCAGGAAGTCTGCTCCTTTCAGACCTATGGCGGTGAAGATTACGAGGCGAGTATTCTGAACTATCCGAACTGCTTTGGAACCAAGCAAAGGCAATTTCATCACACATACAGGTCCTGGTTTAAGAACGAAAGGATGATTTTGTATAGATGAAAAGATTTTGTGATACAGCAAGATCACTTAGGCATAAAGCGTTATAATACATATCACAGCTCGTACACTTCCATTTACGTGTCTGCAATTTACCACTTATTTAGCTTAACTTGTGGAAACCGCACGGGAAATTGATATATTAGGTTGAGTCATAAATCTTGCAACAAAATTTGTCTTCCAGCAAAATAAGATTATACCCCAAAAGAAAAAAGATTGCCTTAAACGAAGTAGTTGACGCTATTCGCAATGAGTTTCCTTCGGTTTTATGCACTGAGTGGATTACATATCTGTCGAATTTGATCGGCTTCGACCTGAAGAAGTAGTGCACCACCGCGGTGACCTCATCGACTTTGGCGAAGCGCCTACCATGGAAGAAGTGATCCATAGACCGAAGCAGATGGCAGTCAGACGGAGCAATGTCCGAGGTGTATGGCGGTTGCTTGATTTTGGTCCGGCCCAATTCCTGGATTTTTGCCAGCGTCTGAAGTGTCGTGAGCAGTCGGCTGTTCCCTGGTGGAAGAAGCATTGGTTCGTATCGACTTCTTTCTCCACTAATTCTTGCCGTAACTAGTCGAGTTGTTGGCAAAAGCGAATCGAGGAGGGTTTGACTACGTGGAGCAGCTCCCGGTGCAATGGGCCACTACGCATCCACCAAACGCACAGCAGGATCTTCTTTCGATGGAGCTCCGGTTTTGACGTCAGAACCCCCAGCTCGTTGCGTTTCAGCTATTGCTTTCCGGCTTTGCAATTGCAGTGAAGCATCCCATTTTCATCGATGGCAAGGATTTGATCCAGGCCTCCTTGCTTGAACCGGTGCCTGAGCTCTCGGCAGTCGGAAGCACAGCGATTTACTTGGGTTTCTGTTAAGGCATGAGGCACTGACGAAGGCGATTTTGCCGACCTTCCAGTCTTCTGCAGCCGACGAGCTGTGGTTCACAAGGAGGTGTGGAGCGACCAGTCTTAGTGTGGAGGAGAATTCATTTTGATGGATTGGCAGGCGCCCTTTGTTTGCTGCAGTTGGACTTCCCGGGAGTTTGCCTTTGTTGCCCTTCTGGGCGGAACGGAACTGATGGGACTATCTCCAATAATTTATTCGGTTAGGAGTGAACCTGCCAGCGGCTTCCTGAATGTGCTTGACTCCCCGTCGCTAGGTTGCTGCTGAGCTTGAACTAATTGAAAACGAAATCACACACTTTTTCACCTAGAGTGGTCACCGTTCTTGTGAATAAAGCTTTTCAAAAACGCAAGAAAAATTAACGACTCATAACTCGACTCATAACGCTAAAAACAAGCTTTCAAACAGAACATAATACTTCAGCGGCTTTACGTTGAAAGCCAGGAAAAACAGAAATGTTGCAAAATTCATGGCTCAACCTAAAATATATGTACCCGTGTTCTGTGACTATTACAGCCCGGGCTAGTATACAGTCATACAGTCAGTATACAGTGGCTCATCAGAAAAAGGGGGAATGTAATTTTGTAAACTAGAAAAGCAAGGAGCAAAAAAAAAAGAATTGATTAACGGAGTGAAAGGTAAGGTAAAGCTTGCGAACAAGTTTTTAGGTAAAAAAAGATAATATATTCTAGCGGTGACAGTCAGTGAGGACGCACTTCTTAAATATTTCCCATTAATCAGAGATCATGACCAACTACTGTGGGTTTCGCCAAGTTGTTGCTTGTTGTTCAAATGTTCAGCAACTTTTTCATGGTTTAAAAATAAAAATAAATTGGTGGTGATAAAGTCCAGTGCAGTTTATTCGGAAATTTTCTTTCTGTCCATGCCAGACACTCCAGCGTTTTAATTTGACTAATTTAGTTATTTGTCTCCCTACTGACTGTAGAAAAGCAACATTTGAGAACATAAACCTATGACTCTATGGCCCGCCTGCAGGCTAGTCAGAACGATGTAGTAATTGACCGATCTGTGTAGAATGCATCAGGCATTCTACACAGATCGGTCAACGATATTGACTAACGCCGACCTTTATCCTAGTCGTAGAGCCCACTTGAACTCGTATTCGGTCAGTGGAATGTCTTTCGCTAGCCAGCTGATGCATAAATCACTGTGATCCTTCCCAGCCGAGACTGGTAGCAGTTAAGTAAACTTCGGAAGAATGGAAGGTTGGCCGTTCTGTGGGCGAATTCCGAATTAAAACCTTCAGTCAGAGCTCTCTCGGCTGCGGTGCCCAATAAATAAACGAGTAGTAAGTCCACAGAAGAAGTTAAGTGTCAAAATTTCGTTGACAGAACCATGATGATGTGCTTGAATGTCGTCAGGCAACTGTAACAATCAGTCAAACTAGGGGTTATCTGCTTTGTTTTAAAATAAGAGTCATTGAGAAATATTATCAAAAAAGAGTACATTAATGTTGGCGTTCAAATGAGATCTTAAATAATGCTATTTTCTGGTGCTGTAGTAGAACACTGAACATATCCACCATTTAGACCGTACCATGTACGGCTTCGGAAAGACGCCGAGCTCAAGCATATTCACCTGCAAGGATCGTGCCGTCTTCATCATAGTAATATGCTTGACTATCTCTCATTATTTGTGAACGCCTACAAAGGTGACAAATCTTTTTCCTTGAATTTTTACGAAATTACTGAAGGCTGGTTCCTCTACCGTCCATCGGCGTTGCTCTCTGATTATCACACTGCACTTTCATGCACAGCTACTTATGTAATATATAGGCGCTCCGAAGTTTTCCCTAACATGGCTGGTTGATCTGGCACACGACAATACCAAGCATATCTATCGTGCTGACTACGAACTCTACAACTTTTTCCTGAAGAATCGAGACGCGGTACGGATAATTTTGATCCTAAATTCCTCATCATTTTTTCTTTACATTACAAAGATTCAGCTCAACAACACATTCATCTTCTTCTTCGGTGACCATGGACCGCGCTTCGGTTCGGTGAGTGAATTCTTTCATAGGCGTCTTCATTATTCCTGCGACTGCTTATAGCGCTTCTTGTTTACTTCACGTTATTGTTATATATTTTATTTATTAACTTAACAAAAATAACTAAATAAGATAATTTCATATTTGAATATTTCTTTGCATGTTCTTTTGTTACCATGGGTAGCATGGTGCTGACATGTCTACCAGAGTACATCGCGAATGTTGCACTGGATCAAGAATAGTCAGAACTTTGACAGTATAAACATTCTGCTCGAAATATATTCAGAAGCGATATTAAAGGCCATTTTACTAAGGAATTTACCTATTCTTATCTAATCCTACACCATAAGCGCGCTTAAAACAAAAAAAGCAGCAATTTAGCACTTGATAAGGATTGGATTGACAAAGACTAGAAAATACAGGATGAGGTGAACAATACAACACTGAGGGGTGATTCCGTTGTTTTCTGTAAGGAGCGGGTTGCACAGCGCAACCTCTATGCGAGAAGAACATAGAAAGTTGGAGAAACGCGACTCCCTTCGAGTGGCAGGCCAGGCGTCTAGAGAATCTACCAGGCTGTCCAATAATTCTTGTCCGAAAATTTCACCATTTTTAATTTTTTCAACTTTATTGAAAAGCAAGTCTAATCAACAGTATAATCCTCACAGTTATCCACAACAGTGGCCCATCGATTGGGCAGGTCGCCGATGCCCTCCGCCCAGAACTTCGGGGGCTGCGACCCGAAGAAGTCCGCGATGTCGGATTTGAGGTTGTCGTAGTTGGTGAATTCTCTTCCGGCCAAATGGTGCTTCAGCGGGCGGAACAAGTGGTAGTCGGAGGGGGCGAGGTCCGGGGAATACGGCGGATGGGCAACCGTCTCCCAGCCGAACGTCGCCAACTTCTGCTGGGTCTCCTTCGCACGTGGCGGCGCGCGTTGTCGTGCAGCAGGTGGACCGAGGCCCGTCGCGGACGCTTTTCTCGGATGGCGGCGGTTAGTTTCTCGAGCTGATCGGTGTAGATGGAGGCGGTGACCGTCCTGCCTTACGGGAGCAGCTCGAAGTACAGCATGCCCTTGGCGTCCCATCTGCAGCAGAGCATGATCTTCAGAGGGTGCAGGTCGGCTTTCGGCGTCGACGGCGGCTCTTCTCCGCGCGGGATCTAGACTGCACGGCGGGCGACGTTGTCGTAGAGGACCCAGCTCTCATCCCCAGTGAACAGGTCCTCGAGAAACTCCTTGCGATGAGGACGAAGGAGGAGGAACTGGCACGCCACGCTGCTCTGCTTGTTGGCGTCCGTCAGACGGTAGGGGATCCAACGGGCCAGAACTCTGTGGTAGCCGAGTAAGTTGAGTCGATTGTGTTGGTGAACTTGCTGCAGCCAAGCGTCGTCGCCAGTTCACGGGTGGTGGCTTCCGGCTTCTCCTTGATACAGCGACGGACTTCGTCATCATCCACCGTAGAAGGCCTCCCGCTGTGCCCCCTGTCCTCGAGGCTCGTGTCGCCGCTCTCGAAACGATTGAACCAGCGCCTGACTGCGCGTTGGGACACTGCATCCTCCTTGCACGCTCTGCAGATGTTGGCGACCGCGGTGCCCGTGTCGTTGCCCAGCAGCCACTCGTAGTACACGAACGTACGAATTCGACCTTGGTCCATTTTAGCTTGTACTGGTAGCTAGACGCGGCGACTGCGCCTTATATACCCCTAGCGTGGAACTCTGGAGAACATTCTAGAAGGTTTTTACACTTGCCTGATATTATAACCCTTCTAAGGAAAATTATAGAATTTTGAACATTTTCGGACAGGAATTATTGGACAGCCTGGTAAAAACCGCAGCAAACCAGAATTCTGACCGCAACAAATCTATGACAGCTCAGTCCCCTCTATTATTTCAATGAGCCAGATTATGGTGTATTCGACATCGCGCACGTTCGGCATTGGTTCCACCCATTAATGGCTTCACATCTTCTGAGCCTAGATAGCTGTTGGAATCGAAATTTCTCTCCTTTATGCAAACCATCACTTGTGTTGCATATTTATGTTATTTGGGTTATTTATTAAGACGCACAGTGGCGCAGTCGCAGAAAGCGCCAGCTGAAGTGAGCACACCGATTGAAAGTTCTTGGTTCGTTTCTCTCCTAGAGCAATCGGGCCGTTAGTCATTCCAAGGTTAGTGAATGGGTAACAAGCTCATCTGGGAAAGATAATACATACATTGCTCCCTTATAAGATAGCTTTGGCGACCGATTATATTGCCAAAATGCGCATTAACTGATATCTTCTTCTTCTTATTCTTCAGCGTTTGTCCCGCTTAGCAGCGGGGTCCGCTCTTCTGGTATGATGACGCCACTTCGCACGATCAAACGCTTGATCGGGGTGGATACCAGCTTCCTTTAAGTCCACGTGCAACGTATCAAGCCAGCGTTGCCTAGGTCGTCCTTTAGGCCGTTTTCCGGGCACATCTATGTTGAGGCCAATCTTCCGAACGGTGTCGCCGTCCGCACGAAGAACATGGCCATACCACCGTAGGCGAGCTTCACGTAGCTTGTCAGCAATTGGAGCGACGCCAAGCCTTTGACGTACGGAGACATTGCGAACATGATCCAAACGCGTGACACCAGCCGTCCAGCGCGCATTAACTGATATAAATTACTTTTAAAACGGAACCTTTAAAGGAAAGCATGTAGGACAGCAAAATTCTTTTTTGAAAATTAGATCGAGCAATCATAATGGGATTCCGCCCAAAAGTCCTTTCATTTCGGTTCAAAACATTATCGTTTTCTTCTCCATTTTTAAACTGTGAGCTTTTTTGCCATAAATTCATATTAAGTTAGATTCTATCATAGATTATCCCTATAAATATTATAACCGTAGACTTTTTACATCTCCCCAACATTTTGTTTTGAAATTAGCCTCTTTTAGTAAATCTAAAAAGGCTCTGCATCTCAACTCATCATTATCTATCGTTGCTGATGTATTGACGTTTTAGGAAGCAGGCACTGGCTTTGGTGTCAGCGAGCAGAAGAACCCCTTCTTGTATGTGGTGGCGCCGAAGCATCTTCGGGATACGAAAGTACACAAGCAGTTGATGATTAACAGCCAGGAGATCGTCACTCACCATGATTTGCATTCAACATTTAAAGACATTCTCTATGTGAGTCCTTTATATAATTTCATTGGGGTGTCAGTGAGAAGTTCACGTCTAAACAGCTATACCCACATTATCGATTCCGGCCGACGACTAGACAAATCCGCATTTGAAAACCTCCACGGCTTCACAGAGACGGAAAAGACACAGAACATCACATACCAATTTCACGTCAAGTTGGACACGCTTTATATTCAAGTGGACACTCATCTAAACAAGTCGATCTGGAAGACGTTCACTTTGACTTCAGAAGCATCAACGTTGTCTAGAGGAATGTACAATTTGACGAGTGTTCAGTTTGAGGTTAAAATAATATATATAAACCTATTTATACACTTTGAAAAATTACGCTGGAGTTTTTAGAATCAACCTTCATCGGGATTCAGTGACGTCACATTCAAGCGCTTCGAAAGCAATCCACGGGGATCTTCTCTGCTTCGGCAATTCGAGAGCGGCATCAAACGGACATGTAAAACGCTGCCTATACCATTCCAGTACTGCATATGTCAGTTTGAGAGAGAACCCGTGAGGTGAGACATTACTCAGATTGTTGCTCTTTCCTTTGCTTATTTCATTTATTCTTGCCAACTTACGAAACGGCCCACTATAGAAGAGAGTAATTGGTGAAAAATTCTTGTAAGACACAACGAGAGAAAGAAAAGAAACCGAAAGAATGGAGCAAGGAATGTGTCCAAAAAATAGGAAAAATATGAAGCTTGAGCTCGAGCACAAGGGAGCTTAGGTATTTCTTCAGTTTTTTGTTGTTGTGGAAAGTACCAATCTGGAATTTGGTCAGCTTCTATACATGAGTCCTGTCGCGATTCCCGGAGCGGATTTTTTGCTGACAGTTTTGCAAAATTTCTATGCCAGTGGCAGACTCCTACCTTGGGTTATGCTTACACGCTCAAACTGCAAGCAAACGCTAATTACCTTCGAGTTTTCTGATTTGTTTCCATTATTTTTTAGAAATTTATTGACAAAGTTACAGAACTACAGCTCGAGTTCATCAATACCATTCCGGTACGTGTCGCGAAAACGCACCGCGGTTGTGATTGAATGCGCAGTTGGACCCTGTCATAATCGTAGCAGCCAATCATATGCCCTGCCTGTGCGCCTGCGCCGGTGCCTGATTGGCTGCCGCGGTTACGGTGGGAGCAACGGCGCGTCCCCGCACGTCTTTGAGACATGTATCACCATTTCTTATGATTCAAGGTCTACTCTTACTTCATGGAGGAGTGCTTTCAGCGATAAAACCTTACTGCAAGCGCTTGGTCGATTCGCGGTGGGACGCCTGGCGGCCACGTTGGACACTCATAAGGTCTCGTCCAAATGCGAGAAAGTCTCTCTTGGCGAGGTGAGCGAATAGCCTTCTCCAATTTATAACGAAAAAATCGTATTCTTTATTTATTTTATTGCATTTACTTGTTGGGGAAGCGGAGTCAGAGAAGGCGCAGACCCGGGATGGTTTCGAATTTTCCTCCCAGACCAACCTTTCCGTCTATCCGGGGCGATGAGCTACTACCAAACTTGCCTGCGAAGAGTAAAACAATGACTTGTTTGTTCACCACCAGCGTTCAAGTCACGATATAGGCCAAACACGTATTCAAATCGTTTCCGCAACATCCCGTAGAAGCAGAATGCGTGGCGCATACCAAAAGAGTGATTGTTCAACCCCACTGTTTGTCCTTTATCTTTTCACTTATTTACTAGTGTAATGGATATTGTTATTGTCGGGCGCGTGGAGCGCAGTCGGAGGAAGCGCCGGCTGTCGCCTGCAGCCGATACCAGGTTCCTGGTTCGGATTTCCCGCGCGGCCAACCAAGCCTTTCATCTCTTGCGGGTCGGTGAATTAGTACCAGACTTGTGTGGGAAGGATAGAGCGCTGACTTGTACATCGGCTGGCCACCGCAAGTCATTGTGTGGCCAAATACGCATTGAGCACGCCTCCACGACATCCCGTAGGAGTAGGATGCGCTGGCACATCCCAAAAGGGATTGAGTAACGCCGTCCTTTATCCTTTTTTATCCTTTAATGGTTATTGGCATTATCTTCCTTTCTTTAATTATTTTTCACTGCTATTTCTGGCTTCCTTCTAGGTACTGGCTGAAAGGTACGTCCTGCCGAATCAAAACAGCACCGCTGTTGAAAGCAATCTATACGATGTCACTTTTACTGTAGTTGCACCTGCGCTGGGCAAGTTCAAGGTGAACCAGATGTCGCTTTCCGTCTCTTCAGAGAGAACACTGCAGAATTAAAGAACTACCTCTTTACAGATACCAATTCGTGAAGAGAAAGGCGGCCACTTTGAGTTAGGAGGCGACCAGTTCAATCGCCTTGATAAGTACGGAAAGCATGGGGACTGTATGCATGCTGATATTCTACGGCCATTGTGCACCTGCAAGAAATAGGCTATTTGACTGTTCTCATGTCACAGGGTTTTCTCACAGCGTCTACGTTTATTTGTTTTACTAGAAAGCACAAGATTTATTAGGGTGTCCCATAATTTTCTGGGCTCTTTGAACCATGAGTGTTTGGCGCGATACAACTTCTTTATACGAGATCCAAACGGGATGTTCTCTTGGCACAACAAGGCGATTCGAATATCTGTCGCAACAGCACATCGACTACCTCTACCGGCCTACTGCCTGCACTTTGGTAATTTCTTGAAAACGAAGTTGCCGACTGCCGAAATCGCGACATCACTCCTTCATCACTTTCTTGCTGGACTCTCTGCGTACGCTGCTCACAGAGCTATCGTTGCTTTGCTAGGTCCAGACGTCTACATCGTCAACGTGCGAAACTGGGTCCTATTGTTTCTGGAAGAGAATGCGCAGCATTACGGACAAGAAGCATACTGACCGAAGACCCATCGTACCGGAGTCGTGCACTACTCGCTTTTACCGGATGGACAGACGATTGCAGCAGACAGTTCATTGAAAATATGCTGGAAATAACGGCTGAGCTGCTTAAGAAGAGCCCGAGATTCGGTACTATTCGTGTGTTAATGTATAATGCACGACCGCATCGAGCGAAACGCACGCAAGAGACGATAAGGAAGGAGTGTATCGAAATTGTGGCACATCCTGCGTATTCACCGGATATCAGCCCTTGTGGCCATGCTCATTTGGAGGTCTTGCTCCTTTTTCCATGAACAAACGATTCTCGTAATGTCAAGAGGTTCAGTGCGCAATCGAATGGATCGGCAGCAGGCCAGCCTCTTTCTGGTAGAATGCAACCAACTCTCTGCCCATCGTTGGAGAAAAGTTGTGGCCACAGATGGAGAATATGTCGATTGATTATCCTTCCTCCTTATCTTGTTGCAATTAATTTCAATAAAAATGGTATGGTAGCCCAGTAAACTATGGCACACCTCAATACATACATATATCTAGAGGCAGACGAGTAGCTGTTTTGTAAATGCTGGAACCACGTAGGATTGGTGACTTCTTTATTGGCCCACCTTTCGCTAAGATCGCCTTCTTCAAGAGCTTAAATGAGCAAGAGATTGCGAAATTGAACGATCAAGCGCTTCAGTGAAACTTTACAGGCAGTGTCGGAGCGCTACATATTTAGGGGAACGCAAGAAAAGAGACTCCAGTAGCCGTATACCAATCCCTCGTTCGTTCCCTCATTCGACGTCTACGGGTCTTTCTGAAGGTTATGGGTCGTGTTGTCTAAACAGTGGCCAGACATATTTTGCAAGATGCCACTGCAGCGTTGGTCGTTCAATCTTGGAAGTTCCTTCTCATTTAGGCCTCTGATAATGGGGAATTCACCAAAATGTCCCTTACCAATGCCTCGTGGCACAAACAACCATAAAGAATTTAAACACAAATGCGGAATTTCGCATATAGCCTTACACGGAGTATATAAATGGATATAACGGTGCCTCAGGTGCAGTTTGACCTCTTCTCATAGACATATGCATTTGTTTAAGTTGTCATTCATTCCATGTATGTATTTAGTTAATATTTAGCGCTTTCGTGTTGCTTTACTTCGCGTAATTTCATTTACGCATTGTTGAATATTAACTTAAAACTGGTTTTGATAAGAAAACAAAAATAAATCTTAAAACTGACGAGTTTTCCACATAACCATCATAAGAATTAGAAACCAAACCGGCTAAACCACAGAAAAATCGGTGACTTCGAAATTGGTTATTGTAGTGGCGATGTCAGCGACGAAGACAAAATTAATAATAATTTACATGGAGGAGTAAAAGGAATGCTGGAGCTTTCGCAACCGTCTTCAGACGAAGTCAAGTGCTTTATGTCGTGCCCCTCTTGTCCCTCAAGAAATGTGGAACATAGTGACAAATTGTTGACAAATTTGGTCAAATTGAACATTGAGGAATTGAAGGAAAAAAGAAAGGCTGAACAAAAGAAATAGAGGAGTGAATGACTGGTCGAATAATAATTGATAGTCTATAGAAAAATAGATGCAACAATCAGTTAAGTGGAGAAGGTTATGATTTCAAAGAGTTAACAAGGCTCAGAGTCTCAAAGGCTCTGTTCGAGAAGGACACAACGAAGACAACAGCAATAGCCCGAGGTTTGACAAAGATAGCGACATTTTGATTTTATCCTAACACCAGCCGTCCGTACGGCCTCACGGCCTCACCGACGGCTTCTTGACGGCTTCGCCGTGGCAATAACTTCTCATCATCAATTGTAGCTGCACCTATGTCATAGTTTCTTCAGGAAGAACATCTTAACTGCGTCGTTTACGGCAAGTTAGAAAAAAGCGAAAAATGCACAACATCCACAAAAACGCTTATTTGCCCAATATCGTTTGATGGTGATCGACAGTTCAAAAACGAATTTCAGATTCGTGTTCAGCGACCCAGATTACCCCAGGGCTAAAGTTTCGTGCCGCTTGAACGTCATCCTCAAAAAAATCGATAATATCGATCGATATCGATTGCCTCCAAAGCCCCTCCCGTCGATGATCATCTAAATGCCCAGGAACGGTTGCCGACGTGTTCAGCACGTCTACGGCTCACCAGGCACGGTTGCCGACGTGTTCGGCACGTCTACGGCTCGCCAGGCACGGTTGCAGACGTGTTTGGCACGTCTACGGCTCGCCATGCACGGTTGCAAACGTGTTCGGCACGTCTACGTCTCGCCATGCAGGGTTGCCGACGTGTTCGGCACGTCTCCGGCTCGCCATGCACGGTTGCCGATGTGTTCGGCATGTCTACGGCTCGCCATGCACGGTCGCTGACGTGTTCGGCCACTGTGCTGTACCACTACGCAGTGCCCGCACTCCAGTTGTGACGACGGAAACACACACACACACACACGCACACATACACACACACACACGCACACACACACACACACAAACACACACACACACACACGCTTACTCCTTTATATATAGTAGGATTTCGACGCGGGATGACGCAGTGGGAGGAAGTGCGGGCTGTCGCGCGCACTCGATTCCATGTGGATTCTCGGTTCGGGTTTCCCGTCCCGATCAACCAAGTCTTCCTTCCCTCCGGAGATGGTGAATTGATCTGTTCATCGGATAGCCACAGTAAGACATTGTATAGTCCGAATGCGCATTCAAATCGCCTTCACGATATCCGTCAAATGTGGAATGCGTGACTTATCCCAGGACTCAAACGCTGCCCTGTGGCTTCACCTTTATGAAGATATTGCTGTACATAGTAGTTATATTCGTATCTTTGCACACCTGAAGTCAAGCATGTAGTTCGTGCAGGAGGTTTTCTCATTCGCTTTGTTGCTCCAGTTATTCAGTTTGACCACCATGTCTGGGAGATGAATCACTCATACGTTTAGAGAATCTCCAATACAGTAAGCTCTAAAAGTTGTTCATCAGCTATGTGGTCCTCATTGTGTTCAGCACGAGCGCCTACTTCAAAACGTCTTGAAAGTGAAATGGGTAGCATCTTGCTAAGCTGTTGGCGAGCGTTCGAGTCCGGCCTTTTGTTAGAAGTCTAAGCGCAGATGCAATGCATTTTTGTGGCAAGCTTTTACATATACAGGGTGGCCCATAAGTCCTGCAACAAAATTAGGAGACCTTATTGGTTGTCTTTTTCCAATAGCAAAAAAACCGCATACCGACAGTTATGTAGCATATACTTAGTGCTATACTTATGGAAAGTGTCGTGGTTGTAGCTGCTCTTATTACAAAGTAATGCGCTCTCACGTAAAACTACCGAAAATTCTTCTCTGGCCAGTGGTGGGGCGCTTCCGTTCCGATGTGACTAAATTTCGGAAGATTGGTTGTTGAACATGCAATATAATGTTATTGTGTAGGGCAGTGCAGAGGCTTCTCAACAGTGAACATTGGATGAACGGATCTGAACTACAGCAGAAGAACGCTATTAATTTTCTGATCATACAGGATGCAGCAACCAGCTGGAACAAATTCAATATTCAGCCATGTGCGTAATCTATTACTAAGCAGTATGTTGTTTCTAGAAAACTACAAGGAAAGCTCTACAAGCCCACAAGTGAGATTAAGACTCAGCTATGAGGAGAAGAGAGTAGAAGGAAAAATTTGTAAGCGCAGTTGGAGGGCGTCGTTCGAAATGGGTATTCAGCCTCTGCCTCATTTGATGAAAAATTTCTCAAAGCTGAGCGATCCCAGAAAGGTCAAAATAATAGTGTGTTTAATACTACCTTTGCGGGAACCTGACGATATAAACACAGTGGTCACACATGGCAGGATTTTGTCATAAACGATTTTCCAAAATGTGTCCCCTCACACCCTAGGTTTTTGTGTAAAAATAGTGAAAATCAATAAAAATGTTCGCCTGATAGGAACAAAAACCTAACACCATATATTAGAGACTCAGTCGCGCTGTTTGAGGGCAAAATGCACATTTTGGTAAAACGATTCCTGTAACAGCAAAAGAAAAGGACGTGGTAGCGGTTCTCAGTCCATCTGCAAAATATTGCACCTGCGAAAGACTAGCTGTGAAATTCCTAAATCTTTAGATTTTCAATCTTTGTTTATTAACCATCTTAAAGAAAATGTCTTGCTCTATAAAGCCTGGGAAAACTATTGTTCAATATCTTCTTTGGAACGAATAAGAAGTAAAACTCCGTAAGAGGGGCTGCGACGTGAGCTGCAAAGCAACCCACACGATCTGAAGGCTCTTATCAATCCAGGAGTGGTCCCTTGTGAATAATGCCGCTCCACCATAATCTACAAACCATGGGCAAACATGGTTTAAAAATGTACCAAATTTAGTGCATTCTTAGCCTTTTTATACGCCTATGTTTTTGTTGCAGGACTTATGGGAAACCCTGTATACTACCATTTTTACGTAAAATTGCACACACCGGCAGGAGAACGTCCTTAAACATCCTTCTAACACCTTCTACCTTGTATAACAGCTGCTCGAGGGTAAAACAAAAATGAAGACATCATTTTCACGAATGCCTCCAGCTTAACCGTTTTCATGCTGATATCAGCGGCCAGCGGCCGCTCATCCCGATATTATGGGTGAATGCTGATAGGCATGTAGCTGCTAGGAAGATATCGTGGATGTTCTGTCCGATCACACAGCGCTGGTGTTGTAAGGCATAGTATCGCTGCACGGAAAGCAGAAGCTGCGGGTTCAGATCCCGCTTGGCGCAAGAAATTTGATCGCAACTAAACATCCTTCTGACACCTAAAGTGATACCATTTCCACTTTAATTAGACTAGACGGTTTTCATTTGAAACTGGTCACTTTTAAAAATAAAACAGATACATTGTATACGAAAATAAACGTAACGTAGTAAACTGTCAATTAGGTCACATCGAATGTGGGTGCTATTCAGGTAGGATGCGTACGCAGGCTACTCTGTTTGAGTGGATTGGTTATGATTGGCTGGCCAGCTCTACTGTTCCAATGCTGCTCAGATTCGCGACATAGACTTAAAAAGCACATTACCCATTATTAGAGTCGCCAGCGGTGTTATCGAAACCTGCCAGGAAATGCTTGGATTCGGAAATCATATGAGATCCGTTTTCTTCGAGGCACCTGAGAACACTAATGATTGAACAACAACGTCGCTAGAGGCGTGCACTTCATCCGAATTGTGACCACTTCGCGATCTCCGCGCCGGCCGACGCCTCCTCCGGCCGTATGCTCGTCAACTCCGAGTCTCCCCATGGGGGATTGGGGCGTCATAAGATATGGACTGGATTTCACCCGTTCGGGGAACATGAGCATACGGTCTCCGATTGCCAATTCCAATAACCTGGCTGGTCAAGTCTCGACTTGAGCCGCCTATCTTATCAGCTCCATGCATCGCAACTTATTGAAGAAGCTCTTTTTACTGTTCCTGTCTTGACTGTCGGATGTCGTTGAGCCGCGCTTCAGCTCTCTTTCTCTCATGAGTTCTGCGCATCAAGTAGGTGTGCTAGAACTCCAAATTTTTTGCTCGCTTCATGTCTTGCGTTCTAGATGCACGGCGGCGGTTTCTGGATCCTTTGTGGATGTGTTGTTATCGTACTGCTGTATTGTGTGAACTATGGAGTTTTTGTTGACGAGGAGAATGTGATGGTCGCCACGATTGAGCTCGATTCAGAACGTGGTATGTCTTCCTTCGATGCAATCCTAGTTGGTGGTGGCCGCTCTGAAACGATTTCACGACCCAACGAGTCACAATAATTGGGCAAAAATTGTATAAATAAGTAAACTACGCCAACTGGTTCGCCCAGAGACTCAGTTTACTAATCAGGAGAGGAGACCCTAGAAAAGGACATTCTTGGTGCAGATCTAGTAAGGGAGAAACCTCGTACTGAATTTTCACCGAGAACGGGTCATCTTCAAGCAGATAAAACAGATAACGTCAGTAAAGTAAAATAAAATTTGGCCACAGCAAAAGCAGACAAAGTTTTTGGTAGAGGCGAGGCAACGCACTTCACATCCTAATCATTTGAAAACGTCTCGAAATAGCTCACCAATGTTATGCATTCTGCTTTCTCTTTTATTTATTTTGATTTCGTTAGTGCAGTTGCTTTCTAAGGAACGAGCAAGTTCAATGTGTTTCAATACTGACCGCACTCATTTCTTATGAAATCGTATAAGAGTGGTCATCACCAAGTAGGATTGCACCCCCTTTTTTGTAACAGGCCAGGAGGCCGGCTTATGCCTTAGAAAGCTTTCTTTGTGCTATGAGCCGAAAGAACTGCAAGGACGGTCTGCGGTTGAAGGGGGTTAGGGGGGAGGTTAAGGGGGTTATGACAATAGTTTTCTTGGCGCTTGGTGATCCGGAGGAGGAGGAGTCAGCTTGAAGATATCCAATTCATCTTCCTAGGTAAGGATGTGCCCAACAACATCAGTTGTGGCCTAGCTCAGTTCAGCACAGCGCCGAAAGATTTAGGCGAAGGGCGGCTGTTGGCAACATGCCCAGCAACGCACGTGGCGCAGTCGCTTGCACTCCACTTCGGCGAGGGAGCGCGGAACCCGTGCGATTTGCGACTCTTATACGCCCGCGCCACGGATCTCCCTCGATAGTGAGCCTTCGGGCTCTCTTGTTAAGAGGGATCTCGGGCCGCTTGTCGCAGGACCACGTGGCGCGTCCCCGGGTGGTGGATAGGGGAATTAAACGTAAACCAAATGCGACCGTGTACTGTCTAGAGACGCAGATGGGATGCAGGGGATGAACTCCTTGCTCCTGCTGTGTCGGGTCGACGCGTTCCTTGTGCGTGGGAGCGGCATGTTCGTGCACAGTGTGCGCGGATGTGTCCGTGACTGTGCGGATTGTAACTGTGTCGGCTCGGCCAAAAGCTTGCACTCGGTAGACTGGGAGTACATGTAAGGCGATTCGATGCCGCCTTAAATCTCGTCCCGTCCCTTCAGGCAGTTTGGCTGGCTGCCCGGAGTTCTTCGCCCGCACGACAGAGCCCGACTAGCTTCCCGTGTGTATTCCAGTCAAAAAAGCAGCACTAAAGGGCCTCATTCCCCTGACCCCGAAAGAGCCCCCATTTCTGCAGCGATGGGAAGGACGAGTACGGAGATGCTGCTAAAATCTCAGGGCCTAACCAGGCTGCGCAATTTGAGAAGGACTAGGATGACGATCTGCTCTTACAACGTCCGCACGCTCGCATCGGAAGCATCCGTCGAGGACCTGATGATGCAAGCCAGGAAGATCAAGTACGACATCATCGGACTGACCGAGACGAGAACACACCATCCCCTACACGCCGCCTACGACTCCGGAGAAGATCTGTTCCTCGGAACATGCGACAGCAGGGGAGTAGGTGTCCTCGTCAACACGCACTTGGCCATGTACACCGATTCGTACGAGTCTCTAACAACCCGAATCGGACGTCTGCGACTGAAGCGATGTGGCTCCGTGCCAGCCTTGACTGTATTCGTCGCGTATGACTGTATTCTGTATTCGTCCCAACATCCGACTACGATGACGAAGAGGTCGAAGCCTTCTACGTGGAGCAGGAGAAGTTCTATAAGGAAGATCACACCTTCTACTAAGGTGATCGTCGGCAACTTCAACGCCAAGATCGGACCGCGAAGGTCGCCGGAAGAGCTTCACATCGGAACCCACGGTTTGGAGTGGAACGAGCAAGGTGAAAGGCTGAGTTTATCATGTCGACCAAGACCATTCATGGAAACACACAGTTCCAGAAGCCTTCCTCTCTACGATGGACCTGGGAATCCCACGGTGGCCAGTTCCACAACGAGATCGATCACATCATCTTCAACCGCAAGTATTGCCTGACCGATGTCTCCGTTGTCCCCAAGTTCTACACGGGATCGGACCACCGCCTCCTTCGCGCAAGGTTCCGTTTTTCGTGTCAAGGAGAGAAGGCCGCAAAGTTTAAGAAGAGGAGTCCAGAACGATCATCAACCTTTACACCTCTTTTGCCGGCCTTTGGGAAGATACCGTTATGGACAACATCGACGAGGAATACGACTACTTCGTGCACCATCTCCGCGATAGTGCTAAGTGAGCCGAGAGCTTGAAGACTACCAAGAGACGCCTGTCTCCTGAAACTCTCGAGCTTATGCGCCAGCGTGGAGCAGCACGAGCATCAGGCAACTACCAACTGACGTCCGAACTTGCGAAGCTATGCAGAGCGGCGATAAAGGAGGATCTTAAAGAGAGAAAGGCGGAAGTGTTGGCTGAAGCTGCAGAGGCAGGTTTGAGCATCCGCAATGCCCGCCGGAACTTCGCCAACTTCAAGACCAAGATGACCGCTCTCCGACGTTTTGACGGAACCGTCACCACTTCCAGAAGGACCATGGAAAAGGTCATCCACGACTTCTACTCCGATCTCTTCGATAGCCACGTCCACCTGCCCTCACGCCATCTTCTGCAGCAGGAATGTGCGTTAATTTTTTTTTGGTAAATTTTTAACGACCACTTTTTAACGTAAAATTTTTGCGTTAAATCGGTAAAATCGGTAAATTCGTTGAATAAAATGTTCCTTAGCTGCAGTCAGTTCGGCTGTATTTTGGTGTGTTATGTAAAAAGCCAGATCTTTTTCTTGATTGATTTTTTCGACTCCATCTGCTGACAATTATATGACAATGCCTTCATCTTCAAATAACAACAGTCTATCATCAACAAAATAAGCGAGAAGAACCATTAAGATGCTGAAACCAAACAGCAACAAGACTTCTAAAATAGGAAATTTCTGACTATGCCTGGTGGAAAGTCGTCCTCTTTCCAGGATGATCCAAAGTGCATCGTATCACGGCTCAACGTTTTTGAGCTTTTTTCTTCTTTTTTCTCAAATTTTTACGAAAGTTTGCCAAATTTTTACAAAACATGAGCTCGCTAAGTACACTTTTGCAACCAAACATTATTCTATACTGCCATAATTGTTTTGGGAAACTAGAGAATGTTTAATGAAGAATTCAATCAGGCGGCGACCACAGCGAATCCCTTGGTAGAGTCCGTCTTTGTGGAATATTTACGAAGTGTTGTTAACTTTCCTAATTCTTCCAAGTAGAGCTCACCACAGTCTTTCACTCATTTACGATTTCTCAGTAAATGACCACTCAGATCTTCTTCTTGAAGGACCTGGTTCCAAACTGTACAGCACATTTGCTTGAGGTTCAAATATGCTTTGAGCTTTCGAATTCTTCCCACTTTTGTAAAGTACATTTTGGATTGATGAGCTGTTTTATAGTAAATTCGTAAATTAGACGAAAAAATCCATACACATAAAGAAAATACCAGCTAAAGCCGGACCTGCACCTTCAAAGATATACCTTTTCCGTAAATCTTTAAAAAATCTCTTTGCAATGGACTGCATCTAAAGTGCCAGTCTTTAAACTAACCTGTATAATAAATGACAGAGATTGTTCATCGACTTCATATCTTTTTATGTAAATCTAGTGTTTTTAGTTACATATTTCACTGTTTCTCATGTATACTGGCTGTGCTTCTCCCAAAGGAAACTGCAAAAAAAAGTCCTTGAAGAGGACGAAATAGTTAAGAAAAATCATTGACATGAACGGCATAAAATTCAGTAAAAGCGAAGCAAAGACAGTACCAGTAGCCACGTTCTATCAACTAGGCGAGGCTCAAAATTGCCATAATGTGTTTCTAAAGTCACCGGCTGATGCTGCACGAAAAATTCCTCCTACTTTCCGGAAAACCTGAGGAGAAGAGCGAAGGAACCCATCTCTTCCCTTGTTTCGTTTCTTGTGCTTGTTTTTCGCATGTTTCGTAACGTTTTCTTCTTTTTTTCCAAACAAAAAAAACCAATATGTAGCAATCAAACGCAAGAAACGGACCAGGAAGTCGAAAAGCACGGAACAACAGCGTAGAAAAGTGGAGTCGCACGCAGATAACTTGGTCAAGGAGCAAGGTAAATGCCAATAATTTTTGAAACTCGAGGACAATATCGATTACCTACACTGATTCAAGTAAGCAGAAGGTTTTCTCGGAACACTGCGAAATCTCATTCAAAACAGTAAAAAATAGTAGAATAGAATAGAAAATACATTTACATGGAGAGGAAGCAAAATTTTAAAAACAGTCATAAAATGTCGTTAATGCAATTTAACGGAATTTTTCGCCGTTAAATTTCGTTGAAAAGTTTTACCGAAAAATTCCGGTAAATCCGGTAAATCGTTAATCGTCAAACGCACACCCCTGCTCTACGCCCTTACACCACCGGCGCCGTTTGATCGAACGCAACATCGACACCTCGTAGGGCCGGTCAGCACTCACCCGTATCCGGGATGAGATGACCGCTGATATCAGCATGGAACCATTTAAGCTAATGGTCTTGATAGAAATATTTCACATCAGTTTCTTTAATCCTCAAGTGGCTGGTATCTTCGATCAAAACTTCTAGCGCCAGGCGGGAATCGAACCCGCACCTCCCTCTAACCGGCCAGCTCATCCCGGATACTGGTGAGCGCTGATCGCTCTCACGAGGTGTGGATGTTGCGTTCGATCAAAAGGCGCCGGTGGCGCAAAGGAGTAGAGCATTCCCGCCCGGTTAGAGGGAGGTGCGGGTTCGAGTCCTGCCTGGCGCTAGAAGTTTTGATCGCAACAAAACATCGTTATGACAGCTCACAACCTCGATACCAGCCACTTGACGCTTAATGAAACTGGTTTGAATTCTTTCATCCTGAAATGATTTTAATGTCCTACATGGTTTACTTGCTGGTTCTGCTACCTTGCTGGAACTTCTCCTCTAGTCCAGACCATTCAGAGGACGGAAAAAAATGAACGGTTAAATTCGGGAGTGTGCGGGTGGAGGTAGAAATGTGCTAATGATGTGACTTCCACCATTGATATATTATAGGTTGTAGCGAATGTTCCCGCCGCTTTATTGCCTTGAATGTCATTCATCATTGTTTCTGTTTCTACTTTTTCTTTTTTTCTTAAAAGATTCTGACACCCTTATTTATGTAGAGAAAGAGCATGTACTTTAAGACACATATGAAATGTGTAAGATGAGTGCTAAAGTCTAAAGAATATGGCTCGCTTTTCCAGCAAAAGGTCAGATTTACCTTCATGGAGGTTTGTGATTTGAATCTAAATTTAGGTGTTAGAACGGCACCTAATCATCTAAAAAACAAGCAGGGAAGTTCTGACATAAGACACTTTAAAACAGAGATATAGAAACTTAAAATAGCTAAAAGCCTTGCTTATATTTGACGGTTGTACAGAGGAATAGATAAAAGAAAAGCCGAAATGGGTGTTCCGCGTGTAAAGAACTTATCTTGAGCAACATTAAAAAATGGTCAGAAAAGCATTTGTAGAGGAACTAGCTTTCGCCAACCATTGCGAATTTCCTAAGTAGGATTCAAATGATATGACAACGTTTGATATTTGATGATCTATTGTCGGCATAATTCACAATGCATTTAGCGAGCAACCTAGTAAATTAAAACAGAAAATTATGACTCAAAAAAACGAGATTCTGCCGGAAATGATCCTTGCTCTGTCAGCAGAAGTTTCCACTCTTTAGAGTGGCATCTCCAAATAACAAACCGCTGAATCCGATGTGTTATCCAAAGCTTTCACGACGTTATTTTCTCGTATTTTTAGATTGCTCTCCCATCACTGGAAAACTCTCACCGTGTACATAGAGTGGCGTCAAAAATCGTCCGACAGTTCATGAGCTGAAACTTTCCAGTTGTTCATACACTGAAGAATAATGTTAGCGGATTTTATTGGCACCGATACTCTACGTGCAACGTTCTACCTTAACTGAAATTCTTGGCAATGAAAGAGGTTAGGAGCATTTCGACTTTCAAGTCGAAAGCGGCGAGAGTTTTCCTTGCAACCCATTGCTTTGCCGATTTTCAGTTGTTTTTTTTTTTTGCTTTCGTTGACCATATTTGGGTATATGAACTCTAAACACACCAATCTAAATATTACGATCACTCCCTTGCCTACTGATAAACCTCTTTCTTAATTTCTCTACTGCCTCAGCAATTATGTCCTGTATACATATCACTTACACAGAGATGAACCAGAGCATAAACGCTAACACCTTTAAAACTAGAACTTCTTGCGTTACCACTCCACTTTCGATTATTTTTTGCGCACCCATTCGCTGGTATACTGCTAGGTGGAGGATACTCGATAACCCTCATCTTCGCATGCCTATAAGGGTCTCTTTATCTTTACTCCGAAGTAAGTTAATCCTTTCCAAGAAAAAAAGGTTGCTAGACACTATACATTGGACCGAATGAATCCGATTCGGATATTCCGATCCGAATCATCCAGTCATCCGGCCCCGCGAAACTGCCCTCATCCGAATCATCCAAGAATCCATGGTCAGCGAAATCGCCATTATCTGAATCATCCAATTATCCGGACCGTGGAGAAATGCGATGATTTGGATAAAATCGGATAACCCGTTCAATTTTCTTGCTCCATTTTGAAATCGCGCACCTTGGATAAAATCGCATTCAAAACGAATTTCGAGGGCGAGCACGCCGATGAGTCACACGTTTTCGCTTCTCACTGTGGAATAGTGAAACGTCGAATACAGCTAGCACGATGCTGAGCGTTATGTCGACCCTGGCATCTTTTCTTCAAATATCATGTTGCGCTACGGAGGATAGGAAGAACGGGGACTGAGGGAGAGAAGGGATTAAACACGTAAACTGATTGGCACTTCGCTATTTCACATTCTATAGCATACGCGCAAATTGGTCGGGAGGGAGGGGGTCGCCACCATCAGCCCATACCGCACTTTTTGCTGCACGAAATTAAACATGTTATTCAACACTTGGGTGTCTACCATTTGGTGAACTGTGTTAGACCATTTCTGATGTAATTCGACATTCATGTGCCTTCTTATAAAGGAGGAAAACAACTGAATACATGGTGACTCACCTACCCACCCCTTCCCTCGACCCAATTTGCGCCATTTGGTAGTGGCATATTGGAAAGCCCGGATCTTAGAATAATTCATCATGGAATGATTCAGCTCTTTGATGTTTCCTTCCTTGACGAGCAGTTTTTCGGTATATGCACTGTTGTAGTTGGTGTTGTTGCTGCTGTTAAAGAATGGGTTCATCTTTAAGGAATGGCAGTTTTCTGATAAACTGCATCTAACTTTAATGAGTCGAATATCCGAAATCCGGTGTCCGCAAAGTTGTCGTCATTCGAAACATCCGAGAATCTGTGGTCCGCAAAATCGCCCTTATCCGAATCATCCAGTTACCCGAAGGCTTTTGATGTATACGAAACACCCTAAATGCCAGTGAACAATTGTTCGATTTCCCTTATCGCTTCGATTGACAGGTTGTCAACCCAAAGATCCTCATCTTCGTAATGTCGTGGAGACAATTGCAATGCGAATTGGCCTATGCAATGATTGCGGTGGCCAGTCACTAGACATGTGAGCGTTTTATCCTTCCAAAGCGAGTCTGGCACAATTTAACCGACCCCCGCAAGGATGGAAGGCTTGGTTTGCCCGTGCCGGAAATCTGAGCCAATAATCTGGCATCGAGTGACAGCCGGCATCTCTCCAACAGCGCTAAGATTGATACCATCGAGTCTTATTTGATGCGAAGTCTATCCAGTGGCCAACACAACATATTAGTGCGCTCTTACTTGAAATGGCTAAATTTTAGGAGTGATAGTTGATGTGATTAGCTGAAGAGCGCTGAGCGGCCAGTAATTTTGAGTGTACGCACGAAAGGACATAGACACAAACTAGAACATAAACAGATCCTGATCCAGCGCTAGATCGGGGTGGACACCAGCTACTTTCAAGTCCATATGTAACGTATCAGCCCGGCGCTGCTTCGGGTGTCCTCTAGGCCGCTTTCCTATTACCTCGAAGTTAAGGCCTATCTTGCGGACGCTGTCTTCCTTTCCACGTAGAACGTGGCCGTACCATCGCAAGCGAGCTTCGCGCATCTTGTCAGCTATCGGCGCGAAACCGAACTTCTGCCGAATCGTTTCGGATGCGGACCATGCGCGTGACTCCAGCCGTCAGCGCAGCATCTTCGTATCCATGACGCTGAGGCGCGTTTCAACTTCCTTGCACTTACGCGTGAATTCACTTCGACCATCAGTCAGACGCGACTGCTGATCCCAGGTACTTAAAAACCGAAGTGCGTGGGAGCCCGATGCCGTTAACCTTGATGGAGCTGGACTCAGTAACGTCCGACGTTAGGTATTCGGTCTTCTTCACGTTAAGTTTGTGTCCAAATCGCTCCAAGCGATCACACCAAGCTTGCAGCTCTCGCTCTAGTTCACCTCTATCTTCGCTAGCGAGCATCACGTCATCGGCATAAAGCAACGTCCAAGGGACGGGCTTCTGAAGATCTCGTGTGATGGCATCCATGACGACAACAAAGAGGAGTGGGGAAAGCGCAGAACCCTGGTGTACTCCGACAGGGATGGGAAACTCCATCGAGGTCCCAGCTGCAGCTTGAACTCGACTCTTTGGACAAGAGTAGAGAATTCGCACCCACTCTATGAGCTCTTCAGGAACTCCATGTTGACGCACGCAGGGTGTACCATATCACTTCACGCGGTACGCGGTCGAAGGCCTTCTCCAAGTCGAGAAAGGCGATATGCACTATCTTCTATTTCTCGCGATGCTTCTCTATCAGGAGGCGGGCGGCATGCATGGCATCAACGGTGCCACAGCCAGCCACGAAGCCGCACTGATTGCTGGAAAGCTGGACGATGTCCCGAATTCGTCCATCGACAACTCGCTCAAAGATCTTCATGCTGTGCGAAAGCAAGCGAATCGGACGGTAATTGGAGCAGTCTGCAGGACTGCCCTTCTTCTTCCAAATTGGAATCGTCGTACTTTGACGCCAACACTCAGGCACTTTCTTCTCCGCCACAACCTGATTAAAGAACTTCGCCAACCACTCAGCAGGGTACCAGTACTTGGACTTCCATAAATCAGCTGCCACGTCATCGGGCCCAGTCGCTTTGCCTGGCCTCATCTTCTTCAAAGCCCCTTCAATCTCCTCCACGGTGATCTTCTGAACGGGGCGTGGGTTGGAGCCGTAGAAGGGATGGCTGGATAAGGAAATTCTACTGTGGAGATTTCCTCGAAGTAATCGCGTCATCGCTTCAATGTCTTCTTGCGGTCCGTAAGAAGATGGCCGTTCTCATCATTGATGCCGAAAAACTTCTCAATATCCTCGGTCTCGGTGGCGATTCTTAGCAAGCCGGTACAAATACCGCTCACCATCGCGCGACGCGAGCTTTTCGTTGACATCACTATAATGAGTGGCTTTTGCAACAGCCATGGTCTTCTTTGCAGCTTTCCTCGCTTCTTAGTACTTCCGCCAGTTATCGGCCGTCTTTTCGCCGAGAAACACGTGATAAACACTTCTTCTCTCGTACTTTTGCTTTCACGTCATCTGTCCACAGCCATGCCTGCTTGTCGACCTTCCGTCGCCCAGGCTTCGTAATGCCGAGTTCCGACTGTGCAGCTTGACGAATCGCGTCGGTCGTTTTCTTCCAAGTTTCGTCGACAGTCGTGACTGTCGGTAACCGCACGCGAGAAATCACAGCTGCTTTTTTCTCTCTCATTCGCCACCACTTGATTCTTGCAGCACCGCATCGCTCGACCTGCTTCAGCCTCGGAGGAACAATCTTCAAAGTGCAGATCAGCGGTCGGTGCTGTGGGGCGACCGTTTCATACGGCACGATCTTCGCGTCTGTGACAAGACTCCGGTCGCGATCTCTCACAAGGACAAAGTCTATCTGAGACTTGGAGCTCCCACTGTAGTATGAGATAAGGTGCGAGTCGCGTTTTCGGAAGACGGTGTTCACAATGGTGAATCTATGCGATTCCGCATACTCAAGAATGCGCTCACCATCGGCGTTACGTGATCCGTATCCGAAACCACCATGACAGCTGCACCCGTCTTCCGTAGCACCTACGTGCCCATTAAGGTCACCAGCGACTATGATGACATCTTTCGACGGTACCTCTGCTGTCTTCTCATCCAGCAAGTTCCAGAACTCATCCTTAGCTTGATCGGAGCAGCCAGTCTGCGGAGCATACGCAGAGAAGAAGTGATAGAGTCGCTCCTTAGCGGCGACAACGATCTTCACCAATCGATCGATAAAGCGCTCAACGCTTACAATCGAGTCACGGAAACGCTCGGAGACGATCATACCGACACCACTGTGTTCCTGGGACTTCTACATAGAACGGCCTTGAAGCCACGTCCTATGTCCCTTGACTTACGGCAGGACCACATCGTCTCCTGCACCGCACAGTAATCAACTCTTCTACGCTCCAGTGCTTCAACCAACTCGCACGAGCGGCCCGTCAACGTACCCACATTCAGCGTAGCCACGCGGGTCCCGCTTACGTTACGGGACTTTCGGACTAGCTCAGTTGCCCCCCGATGCCGTCCTCGCATCAGGGACCCTCGCATACTTTCCACACCTTCCGGGCTCTGCGAGTGCGCGTCGGTTCCCGCGGACGCCGTAGCACTATCCCGATACTCATGTAACCTCATCAACCATGTGATATGACATGGGTGTTCGTAATCCGGCCTGTCACAAGGGCCTGTCGCCTGCAATCGAATGTCCGTGTTCGGCTTAGCTCGCAGAGCGGGCAGTTTTCAGTGGCACCACGTGGAGGAACGGACATCGCCACCATACTGTTCGTTTTCTCGCCGACGCTTATTCAGCTTTTGGTGCCATTGTCGTCTTGCATCCAGCATAGCAGGCGCCTAGTGCTCTCAAGTAAGACGAGTTCACTCCTTGGTCGATGAGCGTAGACGAAGGGCCTTCGTCTCAACGCTGTCGAATGCTTTTCGTCTAGGTGTGATCAACGTAGCTGGACACATTGCGTAAGCTCATATCCATATTCTCGTACATATCGCATTCCTGTCCTGACTGCCAGACAAAAAGCTGCAGTAGCTGTCGAGGTTTATGAACCCTTTTGCGTCTCAGAGCGCATGGAGCACAGTTGAATGAGGCGACGGCTGTGGCGTGCATCCGATCCCAGGTTGCTGGTTCGGATTTCATTCCGAACTCGGTGTGAGTTGGTACCAGACTTGTGTGAGAATGAAAAAACACTGATTTGTCCACCGGATGATCACCACAAGTCATCGTACAGGAACAAATACGTGTTCATATTCCTTGATATCTCGTAGAAGTTGAATGTGCATGGCGCATCCCAAAACGGATTAATTAGCACCGGCCGTTATCCTTTTATCTCTTTTGCGTGGCTGCTTTTCATGTATGCATGAAAGAAATATAAATACAACTCAGTTGTTGTTTTAATTCACGCCTAACACACACAGGTATGTAACCGGTAACGTCAACGACACCGGATGAGCCATGCGTTTGACTGCTCTAGGACATCTTATCCCTAAATTCCTTGGAAATACTTTGGTTTGATATATCAACTACAGTTTACAAAATTTATCGAATCAAAGTGATCAAAACCTGGCATGCGGAGAAGCCCCTTCTTTGATGCCATCTGGATGCATAAAATGCCGAACATTTCTTCAGATATGAGCGCCGCCGACTCCGATGCGTCAGCAGCGGACATATTCGACTTTTGCCCATTTGAGCCTCCTGATCCGTGGGACAAATCAATTGTCCAATATATAGATGATAAATATGGATTCATAAAAGTGAGCTTTCCATTAGCTGCAACGTGCAATGTCGGTACAGCCTAAAATTAGCATTATACAGAACTGCACACCTAATGCGACTCTGGAACCAGTTACCAACTTGGTAAGAGGTGCGGTGTGGTTGAAGAAAGGAAATGAGAGCTTTCATTGTCAGGCTCGGTTCGTTCACTTTACTTATTGATAACTTCTTTTAAGATACATGGACCTTCCGATGCGTGTGTTGGATTTGAAGTTAGTCGATCCGATCCTTTTCGTTTGCCGATTTTCACCAATAGCTCTCTATGCACGGGTGCAAGCGAAGGAGCTGTCTCCATTGCTTTTGAGTGGGACATCGGGAACTGTTTGCGTCTTCCACGCCTGGCGTTCCATATATGCCGTCTGTTACTTCTTGATATATTTCGCCTCTTGGCCATTGCTCAGTGCCACGAGCACGCTGTCGTCTGCAAGGTGTATGTGGTTCATTTGTCGACCGCCGATCTTCACTCCCATGTCTGTCCATTCAAGGCAATACGTACGACCCCTTTCAGTGTGGCGCTAAAGAGCTTCGGAAATATGGTGTCCCCGAACCAAAGGGCAATGGCGTCTTAGATTGGCGATGTCTTGGTTGTGAATGCAGTGTACACCTCTAGAAGTACTCCGATTTACTGAGAATGAACGCCCTGTATGAGAAGTGCTTCGATATTCGCTTCAGTCTCGACAGAGACTAGTGCCTTCCTCAGGTCGACGAACACAAGGAACAGCGGCGGCGTGTACTCTTGTAACTCTTCGAAGCTTCGTTTATGTGGCTCATCGTGTGGATGTCTCTCCAGAATAGTGCTCGTTTGCATGGCTGTTCTTCGTGCAGAGCTCTTCTGATGCTATTCAGGATTAATAATTAGGTTGCGAATTAGGAAGCTAATCTTCTTTCCAGTCGCAGCAGTGATCTACCTTTTGTAGTTTCGCTACATTTTTAAAGCCGCGCCTAATTTAGTTATCTAAAACATACAGCATGAGAGGAACCCATCCTGGTCAAGTCGACACGACCAGTGATGTCAATGGTGAGACTTAAGGTGCGAGGAGTGGACGTCGTGTTGTCAGTCGAGGGGTAGCAGCAGCAGCAATTACAGTGCTTTTCAAAAGTATGTGTCCACCTCATGATCTGCCCATACAAAAGTCAAATCGAATTTTTCCTGTTGGTAAAGAGTTTAAAAATGTTAAAATTTAGTCTGAATAGTCCCGATGAATGGCGAAATTGTTGAAGAGATCACCGAGAAGCCCCCGTGCTCGCCACATTGGAGGCGGATTGTTAAGGAAACTGGCCGGCTTCTGCAACAGCGGAAGCTTTAGGCTTTGTCTTCCGTCGTGTCGCATTAACAGTGTTAAGGTGTACTGGGGTCTAGCTTTCTGCTCATCTTTTGATTTAGAAGACGCCAGACACATGTTCTGCGGCACCACAATGTGTCCAGGTCGACCAAAGATTGCCACACCATCGCAACATTCAAGTAACGTACTAGCCGACCTCTCAACTGACTGCAACACGATGAAGAACATGTGGGGACTCTCGGTTCAACGAGACTACGCAAATAACCGACAGTTTAATAACGTGGCGGTGATTTTTTCTGTTCTTTTTTTCTTTTCTGGGACGCTATCGAGGATAAAATCATCCAGAACCTTGTCAACGGCATGCATAACAAGATGGAGGATGTTATAGGAAATAATGGTAGTCCGATTGACTTTCCAATTTAATAAAAAATTCGTTTTCGGTAAGTGGATAATACTTTTAAAACACCCAAACACCATATTTTTGTTGTCAAGAAAGTCTGGTTCTCGCTTGAGACGAGCAATTTTTCTTAAAGTAAGTGCTTACCCATTTTCGACTGTGAGAAATCAAATGGAACTAGTGCGGGCCTGCAGAGAAGAACACGACGCGAGATATGGGCGATTATGAGGTGAATGTATACTTTTGAAACGCACTGTATTTGGTTCACTTTGAACGAATCGAAGGCAAGGTAGAGTAGACTGGGTGAGACAGAAGATCTTACCAAAATAAAGCACGAATTTAACGGCAATTATGTTACACGAGCAGGTTGAAGTCATCACACGCGAACAGAAGTATCTTGTCACCATATCAAAATATTTCACACGAAAACGACGCACAGGAGTGAAATCGCTCCAAACATGAACAACCATAAAATTGGGTCATTAAGCCTTATTTCAAAAACCAAAAAGTACACGGAACAAATATGAAAATGGACGGCGCTAATCAAATGACGTTTTGAGAGCTTTTCTTTTTGTTCATTAGATTTTCCTTCAACACCCTTCAAATTTTTGTGCAATGGGTGCTCTTCCCTACCAGTTCAGAGCAATAGGTCATGCACATACATGTTCACAGGGAGATGAACACCCCGGCGCAAAATTATAGGTTCACTTTCTGATTCATCCACCATTAACCAAAGAACCCGCCACCAACCCTCAGTAACGTTAACATATTGCCCCTCATTAACGAAAACCATTATATGAAAATCCTAAGCATGATGCCTGACCAGTGCAGAATATCGTGGGCCTTTATTGAAAAATGGAAGAAATATGCCGGTGCAAAATTACATATAGACCCACTTCATAAGAACTAGTTTATGACAAGAATAGTAACAAACAAAATGCGGTTTTATACTGCAAGGAGGGGTCAACAAGTGATTTCGTCTTCACCACTTCACTTACTTGGGCCTATTTTTTACACCTGGGGTTCGTGTCAGATCAAAAAGACAGCTGTATTGCCGGTCCGCTCTAGAGCAACGTCTGTTAGCTGCGTTACTCAGGCTGACCTCTCATATCTCACTGCTGCTTCGATAACACGTAAAACACGTTTTTCTAATATTTACATTATTATTTGAATTATCCAAGCTATGAGTTATACTTGAGCTCGGATAGGTTTAAAATAGCTTATTTACCATTAAATTCTTTTTCGGCTCTTAACCTTCTTTATATTAGGCTGGCTGAAAAGTCTTGAAACAAAAAAATTATTCAACCATATTCAACCATAAATACAAACCTATTCACCACATAGCGGTATATCTTCCCTCAGCTACTCTGCAAATCGCTAATTCCCTTTGTACAGAAATCAGCGGATTGCGACTTAAAGAAATTGTGGACTGCCATTTTGAGGTCAGTATACCTTTCAAAATTCCCCCATTTTAAATGTTGCTTCAGCGGTCCAAATAGATGGTGTTGCAATTCGGCGGCCCCAGTGCAGCGGCTGTGCCATCAACACGTGGGACACCAACCTACCCCATGGGGCACCCGAAGCTGCCAAGGCCCAGCGCCTCGGGGAGGTGAAGGGTCCCATGCCCTGAAGTGCCACTTCCGTAGTGGGGATTTCCCGGGTCCATCCCTTCACTCCCCACCTGGCTCGTATCCCTTCAGCCCCAGGGCTGCAGCCAGCACGAGACCGTGGGGGAAATACTACACTAGCCCTGGGTTGCCAGCCTGATTCCCGACAACACTGCCCTCGAGACGTCCAGGCAGGGGGCCAGAGTCTGCCCCCTGCCAGGACCCCGCGAGGGGCTTAACAGGCTTTATCCCGACAACCCAGTAATGGCAATGACAACAATAACACCAATACCAGATACACTGTACAACGGACTCACCATATTCCCTCGCTTGCACACAGAATACCATCATAGGTTTATCTCAATACCACACGCCGACATAGCAGGATAAGGAATAGGCCGGACACGCAATGATGAAATCACAAAACAGCCGGCAGAACAAGGAGGATCGGGACTAGAATGGGCCGGGCGCTTCACTGTGCAGGGGGCACTCAGCGCCCTCAGCCCTGGCGACCCTTCTAGGAAGGGTCGCCTCCCATCCGACCGGCAGTCGATGCCGAGCAATGCAGGGACGACGTGATGACCAGACACCCGGCGGCTGAAGTGAGGCTGGCTGGCGAGCGCGGCCGCTCGCGGTCGATGAAGGCGTCGAATGGACCCCGCGGCTTGCGCGGGAAGCGGGTTATGCCCGTTCCGGAGCGCGCGCCCCGCCCGCGGATCAATCCAGCGGAGGCGGGGGCAGGCCGCGCGAGGGGCCGCTCGCCGACGCGCCGCAAGTGCGCGCACCCGCAGGAGGATGGAGGGGAGCGCCGTGGTCGCGAGACGCGACACTCCCGCCCAGAAAAGAAGGCCTCCCGCGGGGGATAAGTTGTGGGGTTGCCTGGTCACCACTGGGCTTAAAGCCCGTTTTGAATTGTTTAGGGGACATCGACTGCGGATCACATGGAAGAACGACCGCCCCCCCCCCCCCAATAGAACCGACCAGGACCTCGGAACGCCGTGAAGTAAAGATGTGAGCGGAGCACCCGACCGACTAAGGATGAAATGGCAAGGGAGATCTCTGCCGGCTGACAGGAAAACACACATAAACTTCATACATGGAATGGCTACCACTGCGCTGACAGGAAAACACACATAAACTTCATACATGGAATGGCTACGCGGCCGGCCCTATCTGAAATGCCTCGACTCCACACATATCGGAGGAGGCTTGCACGGGATGGGGACACTAGGCTAAGAGTTGCAGAAATGGGATGAAATGCATGAGAGAGAGTGTCTGAACTAAGCTATGACACTAAGCCACTGATGAATGATCAACTACAGCCTAATATGTCCAAGAAGAAATGAATTGACTGAGCAAGGCCTCCTCGAGGGGGAGCATTAACAACCAGAAACCTACATAATGCGGCGGGACATGCGAGCGATGATGAATTGGCGACACAAAAATATAAACAACATACAAAATAGCAAAATACACAAAAATATGAAATGCCAGATATACAACAATAATCAAAATACATACAAAAACATTCAACCATACAGACATACTGAACTGCCGTCGAAAAGGCTGGGTTCGGCCACGGAGGGCCTACTACTATCGCCTGGGTCGGTCCGTCCGACTCGCCGTATCTCGACCCATCCATGGGCCGGAACCATCCATCCATCGAGCCACATCCTCCATACGGACCGCACGACCGACCACCAGAACTATAATGTACCGGTTTACCTCTGTATGGTTATATCAATAAAGATTCTTCTGAAAGAATGTATTGCATAATAAAGGAATAAAACCGACAGTTGAAATGAAGCAGCTCAAGTAAAAGGACTTAGCCCTGTACGAGATGTCCAGCGTGCGTATGATGTTGTCGTCGGTCGCCGTGTATTGTCCTGTCGTTGTGGTTCGCGCCATCGATTCGTTATTGACTCGAGCTACCTGGAAATAAAAAGGTTGGGATGAACTGTTCACTTGTAAAAAATGAAATGATTAAAGCTCGGCTCAATGGCTGCGTTGCTCTTGGCGACCGGTTCACGTCCTGGACGGCTTGGCTGCTGGCGGGCTCCACGATGACGGGGCCTCAGTCCTGTCGGCGTCTTCTATTGCAGGTCGACTGGGGCACGGCGCGATCCTGATCATGAATTAGTTCCAAAGTTCACTCACGTCTGTGTCCGGATCGCTGTCGATGTTGGCTCGAGCCCGTCGCTGACCTGCCTCTACACTACTCTGAAATAACTAAAGGGTTATCTGAATTGGGTGCATTACTCTAAACGGTGCGCTGAGCGCTGAATTGGCTATATTGCTTCACCACGACGCCTCGCTGTCGTGGTCCCTGTCCTCCTCCTGCTGCCCCGGGGGCTCCTGCTCCTCGTGGGGCGAGGCCTCCCGGCGGCCAGTTTGGGGTGGAGCAGGAGGAGTGGCCCTCTGCCGCGATCCGCGGCGGCGTTGCGCCATGGCAACGTTGAGTGGGACGTCGTACTTTCGTACGTCCTGTTGGTCCGGAGGGCAAGGACGAAACGTGCGCTGCGCGAGGCGGCGATAGAGGGCGTTTGGCCGTTCTGAAGTGTCTGGCAACGCGCGAGGGTTGTCGACGCAAAACGCGCTGTGATGGCCCTCCTTCTTGCACATAGTGCAAGGTGTACGACGCAAACAAGTGCCTCGATGTTGCTTGAGGCAATTCGAGCAGTACCTGAATTGGAGTGCGAGTTTCTCGCACTCGCTAAGCCTTGGATGACGTAGGCAATCCGAGCTGTAGTGGTCTACATCGAAACAGAATGCGCACGAACGCCGTTGTGATGGCGGTGGATGCGGTGGCGGCGTCTTTGGCAGGTACCTTCGGGCCTCCTCGTCCAGCCGAATCGGATTGCGGCCCCTGTATGGGTTAAGGGGCCAAGGCTCGTCCTGCAGACGCTGTTGCTGAGGCTGCCCTTGGGCCTGACGATGCTGCCCTGCCGCGGAGGTGGACGGTTGCTGGCCCGCAGCTGAAGTGGATGGTTGCTGACTTGCAGCTGAAGTGGATGGTCGCCGACTTGCAGCTGCAGTGGATGGTTGCTGCGGAGCGGGTGCGGGCTTTTCAGCTGGTGGCTTCTCTCTGGCAGCGGTCTGCTGGACGGGTGTTGTAGCCAGCACCGCAGGCTGTGGTGCCGCCTGCCGCTACTGCTGTTCTCTGGCCCGCCGCTCTTCCTGCAAAAATTGGTCCACCGAATGCGTGCGCAGATAGCCGTCTGTTACGGCGACCATGAGGGCGTTGCTGTAATTTTCCCTCCACCACTGAAGTGTTTCTTCGATGCGGTATCGATTCGTTGGAATGGGCTCCGGGATTGGTAGGGAAGAGTCTAACGCGTATTGCTGGTCGTCGTTGGTGATAACACCAACGCCTGCGTGGAGCACCAGCAGAAGCTGATGAGCTTCCACCACACGAATCATACGAATCGCGTGGGCGACGACCGCGGAGGCGAACTGAATTGCGTCTGAAATGGTTAGCTCCGTAACGCGGAAGAGCTGTAATGTCGCGCGGAAGTAGTCCCGGTCCTCTGCCCAATCCAACAGCCTCGGGACGGTGATGTGGTTGAGCTGGTAGGTATAGTCGTTCAACAGCGCAATGCTGTGGACCAGCTCATGGATCCATCCCATGAGGACAGTGTACCTGAATTGGAGGGGGTCTGCCCGTGTCATCAGGACACCTAGATTATGGAACCGCTGCGTCGTTGTAGTGGACAGCTCCTGCATGGACCGAAGTAGCTCAACGATTCGCGCTACTGATTCGTAGTCGGCCCTCCTTGATGGTGTCACCTCCTTAACAGGAATCTTGAGGGCGGCGATGCTCGGTCGCAGGAGGTTGATGATATTGATGTAGTCGAAGGCCGTCCTGAAACCGGTCTCCGTGAGCTGGTGGGTGCTACGGGCGTCCGATGACGATGCGGCGGATGACTGGGCCGCTGTAGCTGAATTGTCGAAGGAGGCTCCTGTATTGAGCCTTATCTGAAGTAGGGCGAGGAGCTCCTGGTAGCGCGGGTAGTCCGCTGCTGATGTGGGCTCCTCGCGGGCAGTCTCCTGCCCGATTGCTCCTACCTGAGCCGGCTCCTTTCGTGGAGGAGCTACAGGCGGCTCTGGAGCGTCTGGAGCCTTATCCTCCTTTTGAACTGGGGTTGGCGATGTGGCGCGAGGCTTCTTGGCTGAACTGACCAAAGAGGGAGAAATTTGGGAGTCAGCCTCGCGCCGAGCCTGTTGGCTCTGAACTGCCGTCTCGGCTTCCATATGCTCAGCCCAACTGTCCTGTAGCTGTGGCGCAGTAGACGCCGCTACGGTTATGGGGGCAGTGGCGAGTACGGCCGTCGACCGAGACACTGAATTGGCGGACGAGGCAGCAGGAACAACAGAAGAACTACCCCGAGGCTGAGACAGCCTCGTGGACCGTCTAGTGACGGAAGCATAGGAGGAACGCGAGGGAACTTGCCTGGTTGCTGGAGTTGTCCCTCGACTCTGTCCTCCTCGTCCGCCACGTGCGGTAGGTTCCTGCTGCTGGCGGCTTCCACGATCGCCTCGTCCTCGACGGGATTGACCACGGGTTTGCGAAGGCATTGTCGCACGAAAATGCTTGAGAATATCTGAAATGAAAAAATTTCGAACCGTTCTCATCTGTAGTGGCGGCAAATGCACGTGAATTATGCTAAGAGATAGCGAAACCCGTTCTGAAATGGAGAGAACTCGGAACGGGTAGAGAACGGTAGGGGGCAGGCTAAGTGAACTGAAGTATCACGCGCCGATGAGTCATCGGCGTTAGGGCTGCGACGGTAGCAGGGTCCGTGCGCCTTAAGGACTTCGTGGTGGGACCCACTAATAGTGCAACTGTGCCTCGCATGGATGAATCATCATGAGGAAGCCCGTGGACGATCATGAAGTGATCAACGTGGGGAATGAAATGGACGGAACCTTGAACGACAAGAACAAACAATATAGAACACAAGGGATAGAAGAAGGAGGAGGTAGAGTAGGAAATTTAGGTGAGAAACCTGAAGGAGAGAAAAACTACGAGAATGTGGAGGGAAGATGAAGGTGTTAGGATCAAATAGAGTCGGTTTAGCATACAAGAGGGTGAAGAACAGTGGACTAAGGATATAGACAAAGGAGAGTAGAGTAAGAAATTGGAAAGAGAAAGCAAAAGGAGCAAGGAAATGAAAAAGGAAGTGAAATGGTGCCAATGGGCAGACTGTAATGACGGAGGACGTGCTGCCGGTGGAGTTAGGAGTGCGACTAACGAGCGCTGCCACTGTGGTGGAGAATGAGCGCGATGAGGTCAGAGCGCGAGCCATAGCGGCTGTATCCTAAGGTTGTTTCACCGGCGGCGTAGCACGGGTACTGTAGTGCTCAGAGGAGTCTGCCCGAAAGGAGAGAAGATATGGAAAAGGAGGGAAACAAGTGATAAGAGCGAAGAAGATATGGAGAAGAGGGAAGAACAAATCAGAAGAGCGAAGAAAGAGGAAATTGCTACAGGGGATACTAAGAGAGAAACGAGACAAGGAAATAAGCAGCAGAGGTCCCTAGTGAACTGGCCAGAGTGCAATTGGAGCGCAATTAATTTACGAAACACATGAAATTGGACGAAACTACAGTATCGACGGACAAAATGGAAGAAACTCATCTGATGAAGGTCTTCTTCGCCTTTCGAGGCGGTTGGATCCTTGTTGGCGTGCCGGGCTGCTTCTTGGTTTTGACGAGAGCGGTATCTTCAGCGACGACTTCGAGGGGGATCAGCTGGTTCACGGATCGATCTAGAATTTTATTTTTGCCTGTTTTAACCCCTACAGATCTTACCGAGCCGTCAGCTGAGCTGTTGATCTTTACGGTCAGTCCCAGCGGCCAATTAGACCTCGAAGTATTGTCCGTCTGAATTAAAACGACGTCTCCTACATGTGGCTGCCACAACTCCCAGAAGGTCTTAAGGGAGTCTCTGAGGAGGCTGTACTGGTAGACAAGAAATTCTTGGGACTCCGTAACGCGAACGGGTCCCTTGAAGTGACTGCCATCTTAGGACTTCCTAAGTGGCCTAGACTGAACTGTGGGCTAACCAAATCGATGGGCCGTAGGATATGAACTGGTTCTGTGCTTCGCCTGAAAGTGGAGTTAGTGGGCGCGTATTTAGCGTGGATTCTATCTCCGTAAGGAGCGTTTGGAGGTTCCAAAGGTCGCGAGTGTTGCGATGAACTGTCTTTTTCAAGGCGGTTTTCACCGAGCCTACCAACCTCTCGTAAAAACCTCCTTTCCACGGCGATAACGGAGTGATAAAGCGCCATTCGAATCCCGATGAGGAGCTGAAATCGAGGACTGCCCTGTCCTCCATGAATTGACGTAACTCATTTAAAGGACTTCTCGTCCTAGCTTAAAGGTAGGCTCATTATCGCTTATGACGAGGTTTGGAGTGCCTCGTCGCGATATGAAGCGCCGAAACGCTAGGAGAAAATGGGTTGTTGTATTGTCAGCAACTAATTCCAAATGAATTGCACGAGTAGACATGCAAGTGAATAAGCAAATCCACGTCTTTTGGTCCTTGTTGTCGTCGGTACGGATCAGGAGCGGTCCAAAGTAGTCGAGACCGGTGTTTTCGAATGGTCGACTCTGGTTGACTCGCTCAGCGGGTAGATCAGGCGATCTCGGGTACGAATAGTGACGACCCTGGTGTCGGCGACAGATGATGCAACCTGAAATAACATTAGCGACGAGCCTACGGACCCTAGGAATGAGGAACTCATTCCGGAGCGCAGAGATCAAGTGTTGGATCCTGCGTGGAGCAGTTTAACGTGATAATAAGTTATCAGCATGCGTGTCAACGGATGGAAAGGTAAGAGTAAAATAGGATTACTTGATATTGATCGAATCCTTGCGTGGGCCATCCGTGACGTTCCGCGGTAGATCCCGTCAGCGCTCTGGTTAACCTGAAATTTCTGAACCACGCGACTCTGCAGCTGGTCAGAGCTCTCGCGATAGTGTTCGCGGATGACGACAAGCTCTGCTGCCTTCCAGTCGCTTGTGGTAATACAGGGTGACGTACTGAACTGACTGATAGTGCGATTTACGTTCGCTGGTCGGCCGTCGTGCCTTTTGGCACGGAAAGATTGTAGTTTAGCTACAAATTTGAGCACATAGGCAGTTACCCGAACGAGTTTCGCATATGAATTGGTTCGTTCGAATGGTACGAACGACTTATGTGACTGGATTGAGACTGAAGTGATAGATTTGAACTCAACTTCCGCCTCTTTGGAGACTGGAACGTTTGAAGTGAAATCCATGTTGGAATTGGGCCAAGAAGATGGTGATTGCAGAATGTACTTGGGCCCATGCCACCACATGTGATTCTTGATCTCTGAGGCCGTAAGACCTCTGGTGGCACAATATGCTGGATTTTGGTCTGTATTGACATAAAACAAGCGGCAATGGATGTTAGCCGTTTCCAGCTCATTTTTGACCTCGTGAATGAGTTTCACGCGGTTATGAACAAAGGTTTTGAGCTGTTTTTTGGAATGAATCCAGTATAATGCTATCTGCGAATCAGACAGCAACTGAACTGAACTAATTTGAATTGTAAGCTCCTTCTTCAGGAACCGAACGATCTTAACGGCCAAGACTACAGCTTGTAATTCTAGTCGCGGGATGGTGGTCTTCTCCGGCGCAGCGAGTTTGGCCTTAGCATAGATGAGGTGACTAAAGGGCTTTCCGCGGAGCGGCCTGCATACCAGGTATGCCGCCGCTGCGAATGCCCGCTTCGAAGCATCCGAAAAAACAACTAAATCGTACCTGCATTCCGAAGTGCTCGCGACGTATCTTGGCACGGTTCCAATGAATCCGGATATGCCGTGGATGATGTCGTTCCACTTGGCCATGGTGTCTTTGTCCAGAGGCGTGTCCCAGTCAGTTTTCTTGAGCCACAGATCTTGAACGAAGGTTTTCGCTGAAACGAAAAGAGGGGTTAAAAGCCCAAGAGGATCGAACGTCGATGCGAGCGCCTTTAAGGCGGTTCGCTTTGAATTGACTGCCTTCAACGCTCTGGTAGGCACCTGTAATTGATCTGAATTGGGGTTCCACCGAATGCCGAGAAGTTTAACTGTCGCTCCTGGTGTCCTTTTCATGCGATCCTTTTCAGGAACGCGTTCTGTCACAGCCTGGTCGTTGGACATGAACTCACGATGGTTCATACCCATATTGGAGAATACATCCTTGCATTGTCGTTGTTTTGAGATGCCTTCTTCGGTGCTCGTGGCGCCGATAGGAAGGTTATCTACTTACGTGTTGGCAAGGATCTCCTCCCTAAGGCTGTTGTCCTGGTTTCTCTCCAGGGCATATTTTATGGACATGCTCAGGAGGAAAGGAGAAGCGTTCACGCCGAATGGAATACGCGTGAATCTGAGGGTGCGGATGTTGTCCCTGGTAGGTGGCTTAGATGGATCAATTAGCCACAAGAATCTCGTCGCATCCCTCTGGCTCTCCTGTAGTCTGATCTGATTAAATGCTTTCTCGACATCTGCTGTAATGAGGATTGGAGTGAGTCTTGCGCGGAGCAATGTTCCGCACAAGTCGGGCAACATTGTTGGCCCTTGATGTATGCAGTCGTTGAGACTAGGAGCGTCTCTCATGTGACTGCTCGCATCGAATACGATGCGAAGTTTTGTGGTGTTGCTGTCTTCTTTGATGACAGCCTGGTGGGGTATGTAATAGACGTGTGTCCCTTTTGTCGGATTTTGTGTAACCTCCTCGATGATGCCAGATTTCAATTGTTGCTCGAATGTATTGCTGTATTCGCTCCATAACTTGGGATTGACGTGGAGCTTATTGTATTGACTTTCGAGCCGGCGCATTGCGAGCGCCTTATTTCCGGCAGGTGAGGATGGTTGGTTTTCCAAGGGAACTGCACGTGAATCATACCTTGAATTACCTGAACTGTATTGTCATATTGCTGAATTATTTCTGAGTCCGCGGTATCGCGGTCCTCGTCCAATCCTTCTGAGTCTAGGGCGAGGAGTCTACGGACTACAGAGTCCGTATCTGCATTGATCGCCTTCTGATCGACCGAAGTCGAAAGGACTCGAGGAAATGGTGCGTTTGGACCGGAGAGAAGCGGACCCAGTTTGGTATATGACTTGACTAAACCCGATGAGAGCTGACGATTACGATTGAGGTCGACGACGCTCCAGCAGTAGTCCATCCCTATCAGGACATCGACGTTTACGGAGCCTGTTCGGGGACGTTTTTGGTGTTGTGGAGTGGTCTTGACGCTCATGCTGTCTGGCACAGATGTAATGTGAGTGCGTGTCCAGAGTTTCAGCCTCATCGGGGTACCCGTAACTGGGTTTTGAAGTGTGATTTTGACCTGGTAGGACTTTTCGGTGTGTTGATATCCACCGAATGTAATGGCTGTAATGGTTTTAGGCTTTTTGAGCTGCAAGTCGAGGGATTGCGCAGTATCTTTGCAGATAAAACTGTGCTGACTTCCACTGTCTAAAAAAACAGTAAGAAGCTGATCGGCCTTTGTATTGAAGTTGTGCGTAAGTGCCTCGACAATCATGAGCCGAGGCTCCCTACCAGGTGATCGCGACCTGCATGCGACCGTTTTGGCGGACGCGTTTGGAGTGATCGCGACGTGAACTCTGCGACCCTGGTTCCTGAAGCTGCTCGAGCTCGCTATCGCTCGAATCGCTTGTCTCGAGGGATGTCGTGGTGTAATGATGAGATTGAACTGGATCTGAAGTAACGGGTGGGTTTCTAAACCCGACTCTCGGGTGGGGAGAGTCCCGGCGTTCAGGAGAACGGCCTCTACGAGGGGAGGAGTCCTGGAGGACCAGCTGGACGAACGTGACCGTCTACCATTTGAATAGCGAGACTCCGTGCTGGAAGATCTCCGACGGGGTGAGCGTGGTCTTGAGAAACGATCCCGTCTTGAGGTGTTTCGACGCACCGGACTTGTTCGCTCGCCTATAGCATAGCGACTTGTGATGTCTGCGGGTGCAGTACTGACATGATGGCGCCGTACAGTCGCTGCTATGATGTCCAGGCTTGAGGCATTTCCAGCAGAGTCGACGGTCTCTCACCATTTCCCTTCTGGCGTGCTGCGTTGGAACTTCATAGCATCGTTCCGGCTCGTGTTTACCACGAATACAGAACGGGCAGCGACGCCTTTGGGATGTGTTGTCCCTCCCTGGTGATTGGCTCCTGCGCCGCTCGGTGTAATGACGGCGTGGTGATGGACGCCGTATTTCGGCTCGGGATGGCGAGCGTGAACTGTGCTGCTGAGTGACGTGTGCCGACGCCAAGGCTGGGTGGACTCCTTGGAGTGCCTCTTGACGGTCGATGACCTGGTCAAGAGCGTCCAATAGAGGGTTAACTGTCCAGTCCTCGCCGGCGTTCTTGAGTTCACCAGCTTTTTCCATCGTGCGCAGTGGGAATTTTTCACCTATCGTGCACTTGTGTGCAGTGGAGGCAGGGTGTTCTCCGAGCTTCTCCAGCTGCACCCACAGCGCCTTCAGCGTACACAATGTGGTACGCTGTGACGTTGGAATGTCGTGCGCCGGCGGCACAGCTTGAAGCTCCTGCACGAGCTGGATGCGCAAGATGTCAGGGCGCATATACGTCTTCTTCAGCAGCTGAACTGCTTGTTGATAATTGCATTCGGAAAACTGAAGTGGGGAGATAAGCTTGTATGCCTCGCCTTTAAGTTTGCCTTTGAGATATAGGAACTTTGAAATAGTTGGTACAGTTGGATTATCATGAACTGCTACGGCAAACATTTCCCAGAACTCTGGGAAGGCATGCATATCTCCGTTGAAGTCTGGAAGCTCAAATGGTGGAAGCTTCACTAACTGAATTGGATCAAGATTGAATGGTGCTGACGCTCCTTGGCCTGCAGGGAGCCCGTTAAGGCTGGCCATTGGGGCAGAAGGAGTTTGTGGATTCTCCCTCCGCGGTGCCAGCTGCTGTTCCCCTGGGCCGGAGCGTGGTTGTGCCGGGCCTCGGTCGGTGGGTCGTTCCTGAGATGTAGTGGAAGGCTGATGATTATCGACCCCGATCGAGTCGGCAACTGAATTGACCTCTGGTAGTCCACCACTGGAGGGAGTTTGCCTTTCGAGTTGCACTCGAGCAGTACCCAACTCGAGTACGAGCCTTTCGGCTTTCACTATGGACTCCGCGCATGCATTGGCTGTCCAATGCGCGCGGAATTCCTCGAGGACACCGGGCGCGTCCTCAGCCTGCTCCAGAGCGAACTCTTCAGCCCGCTCCCAGCGCTCCTCCAGCGACTCGATGCGTCGCTTTAGGCGGAGGTACGCGTTTCCAATGGTCGACCACGTGAGAGGGTCGACCGACGCGGACTTACCTGCGGGGGCGTCAGATGGTACTTGCCCCGTCCGCAGCTTCTCGGCCTCTTCCATTGAGGCCCTCAGCGCCTTCGCCGCCTTGGTGATCTGGGTCTTGATGGAACCGATCGTCGTCATCGTCGGAGTCAACAACTGCGATTACCTGAAATGCGCACTATGAATGACGACTCACGGGGCCGCCTAATGGCGGACACCCGTGGTAGCGCGTGGTAACGAACGGATGGATAGGGAGATAGAATGGATGGGGGCTGAGAGCACTTCGCGTCCTGTATACAGTAAAGCGCCGGGGTAAGAAAATGAAGAAGAAGAGAAAGGTGGAAATATCAAGAGAGAAAAGTGATGGGAGCTAAAGGAAAGGGGAAACTACGGTAAAGTAAGCAGCTACTGAAAAATAGGAAAAAGCTAACTAAGGGGATGAAGAAAGGACTGAGGGAGATAGAGAAAGGAAATGACTGAAGAACAGAGGAGAATGGGTAGAGAGGCAAAAGAATGAGGGGAGAGTGAAATGAATTTGCAAGGTTTGAGATAGACCCACGCTAGGTGCAGGGAATGTGATGAGTTACCTGTTGCTATGGAATGTACTACAAGAGGGGGGGGGGTGGCTGCAACCCATCACTTGCTGAATTGACACCTGAAGTTGTGAAGGGGAACCCAGTTCGTCCGTCCTACAGACGGAGCCCAAAGGAGCTATGGGGGCCAACTATAGGCGTATAGGGTACTAAAGAAGGAGGGGACGAAGGGGTAGGGATAACCCAAGGAACCGAGGGAGCTAAACGAGAGGGGGGACTGAGGACCATGCGACGGGGCTGCCAACCGACACCTTTACCACGCTACCTAACCGGGTGGCCAGCCCGTACGGCAGTGGATGGAAGCGCTTCCCCTTAGGTGCGACCAGGACTTATCTATGCCTGGTACTACTTAATACGCGGTCTAGACCCCACCCGTCGCAGACGCCCAGCGCGTCGCCTTACCCCCATGAGAAGCCCTTGGCCTTGGAGAACCCCGAGGGACTGCACGCCCGGGGACGGCGCACAAGTTGGCTGGTTGCCACAGTCCAGCCTGGACCCCTGCGCCGTTGCCTCCCCGGCCGTGGCCCTCTGTTGCCCACTTTTGGCCCCAATCCCTGCAAAAGACCCCTTAGCCTACAGGCCCCGAGGGCAACACAGCCCCTGCACGGGCGTGGCAGGGCCGTTTTTACAGCCAGCCGGCTGTCTCCAGACCGACTGGCCAACGGATCCGCTTGCCAACGTCCGATGCACCATGTTGCAAGTTGGCGGCGGCTGTGCCGTCAACACGTGGGACACCAACCTACCCCATGGGGCACCCGAAGCTGCCAAGGCCCAGCGCCCCGGGGAGGTGAAGGGTCCCATGCCCTGAAGTGCCACTTTCGTAGTGGGGATTTCCCGGGTCCATCTCTTCACTCCCCACCTGGCTCGTATCCCTTCAGCCCCAGGGCTGCAGCCAGCACGAGACCGTGGGGGAAATACTACACTAGCCCTGGGTTGCCAGCCTGATTCCCGACAACACTGCCCTCGCGACGTCCAGGCAGGGGGCCAGAGTCTGCCCACCTGCCCGGACCCCGCGAGGGGCTTAACAGGCTTTATCCCGACAACCCAGTAATGGCAATGACAACAATAACACCAATACCAGATACACTGTACAACGGACTCACCACATTCCCTCGCTTGCACACAGAATACCATCATAGGTTTATCTCAATACCACACGCCGACATAGCAGGATAAGGAATAGGCCGGACACGCAATGATGAAATCACAGAACAGCCGGCAGAACAAGGAGGATCGGGACTAGAATGGGCCGGGCGCTTCACTGTGCAGGGGGCACTCAGCGCCCTCAGCCCTGGCGACCCTTCTAGGAAGGGTCGCCTCCCATCCGACCGGCAGTCGATGCCGAGCAATGCAGGGACGACGTGATGACCCGACACCCGGCGGCTGAAGTGAGGCTGGCTGGCGAGCGCGGCCGCTCGCGGTCGATGAAAGCGTCGAATGGACCCCGCGGCTTGCGCGGGAAGCGGGTTATGCCCGTTCCGGAGCGCGCGCCCCGCCCGCGGATCAATCCAGCGAAGGCGGGGGCAGGCCGCGCGAGGGGCCGCTCGCTGACGCGCCGCAAGTGCGCGCACCCGCAGGATGATGGAGGGGAGCGCCGTCGTCGCGAGACGCGACAGATGGTACTCCGATGGCGCAGGATCAGACGAATACGGTGGATGGGCTAACGAATGCTAGCCTAGTTCGACTATCTTCTCAGTATCTTCTCACAAGTTGTCGTTGCAACGTGGGCTGGCGTTGTTGTGTAACAGGTGGACACTTGATCTTTTCCGCCCTTTTTATCGAATTGCATCGGCCAATTTCTGAAGGTGGTTAACGTGTATGGAAGCGTTGATTGCTACCAACCAGCAGCTCGTATTTAGATTGGCCATTTCGGATCCCACCAACGCTAAGTAAATGGTTGCGTTGGTGTGGATCTGGCTTCGGCTAGACTGCTAGTTCTGCGTCGTGTGGCGCCTGACGGCGTGACGTACGTTGTTATCATAGACTATCCAGCTCTCATCTCCAGTCACTAGATCCTCAAGAATCATATCGCTTCTCTGCTCTCGGGTTTCCCTGCTCTCCCGGACATTGGCGGCAGATCTTTCGAAGCCCTCCGTGTGTGCCCCCATTCTGTTCGCCGTACTCTGGTTCGCTTGCTGGATTCGATCCTATTCTGTGGCAGCTATTCCTGATGGATTCATCTGTAACACCAGTGGCTACTCCGAATCCGAAGCGTCGAAGGCCAGCGCCAAAGAAGTCCGCGATCAATACGACTGCAAATTCGACTGATTCACTCGACCTACAGAGCCAAGTCAGCGCCCTACTCGCTGACGAAAGCATTCCTGTCCATCTTCGCTCCATTATTTCTCTCCTGCTGCAAGAACTACAATGTCACGACCAGATGATGGAGCAGTTGCGAGAGTTAGTTTGAGAAGTGGCGGCTCTACGGGAGGAGAATAGTCGACTGAAGGCGTCACTAGAACTCTCTCAGAATCAGAAGTCGATCGCCCCTACAACACCAGCTTTCCTCCTCGCCCACCTTTCGCAGCCCTGGTCGACGATCGGACGTAGGATGAGCCGGAGCGCGCAAGATCGGTAGTGATTTATGGCGTACCTGAGAGCTCAGCTCAGGTACATTCGGTGAGAGTTATTGATGACTTTAATCGAGTACGCGATATCATGGATTTTCTATCTATTAATTGCTCTACCATCTCTACTTATCGCATGGGACGCTTCAATCCTAGCCGTCCCAGAACCTTGAAAGTAGTTTTGCCTGCTAGTTTCTTCGCTAAGCAGTTTCTCGCTCGTGCTCCGCGACTCAAACACTTCACCGCATTCAAGGCTAAGGGACTTTTTGTGAGGCCTTCTCTGCTAAGGCAGAGAGGGTACGCTTGTACCAGAAACGCCGAGCTCGTCTTAGTCATGCTGATTGTAGAAGCAACTCGAAAGTTAGCACTTCAGATGTTCATTCTGTTGTTCACGTCAGCATTACGCCTCCTTTGAATAATTTAGTGCCTGTATCTAACACTTCCGGCCCACAAAATTCTCTTCCTTTAAAGGTGTAAGGTCACGCAAAGCTAAGAAGGCTAGCCTAACATGTCGTTTGTCCAACATTCGCTCTTTAGCAAGCAATAGAAATTCTTTGGCTGTTTTGCTCCTTCAAAGGAACTTCGACATAGTAGCTCTTTCAGAGACTTGGCTTACTTCCAAATTTAGTAGTGAATCTCTTCTGGGTGAGTTCACTTCTCAATACGCCATTCTCAGATGTGATCGTACAAGGAAAGAGAGGTGGAGGGGTGGCAGTTCTAATTAAGCAGGTTCTCTCTCCATGTCTCATTTATAAGTCTTCCATTTTGAATGGTTATGAATTGCTTTGCTGTGAATTGTTCGCATGTTTTTGATCCAACCCTTGGTAACAACATCTTCGATCTTGTACTAAGCACGCCACGACTTGGATAAGTTATCGGTCGACAATCCATTGGGCTTTAGCGACCATGTCTCGTTCTATTTCAAGCTTAAACTACAAAATAATAGATCCAATTATGTCTGGAAAAGAAATTTCAAGGTTGCAAATAATGAGGCCATTGGGTTCTATCTACAAAACGTCGACTGGTACGGATCTTTTGCTGCATGTTCTTCAATAAACTAGATTTGTGAAATTTTTATTTCTATCGTTACGCACTGCATAGATCTCTTCGTTCCAGTTGTCCGTTCGTCGGTTCATCATGGAAATTTGCCGTTCTATCTAAACTCTCTTTTCCATTTGAAGTCTCTTGCTTGGGATCAAGCTGTTTCTAGTGGTACTGAACAGGCGTGGGATAAATTTAGGAAGAAAACTAGGTTCGAAAAGTTAGGAAGCTATATACTAGGTTTGAAAAGAAGTTGAATAAATACAACAGCACCGTGGAGAAAAAGATTATAGAGTCAAAAAAACGTTCTGCTTTCTATCAACGCCTGAACCGCAAGCTACGTTCTAAGCCCATATTAGGTACAGTTATCTCAGAAAATGGTTCCGTTTGCAATTCCGACATGGATAAGGCTGAACTATTTGCTAACATTTTTGCAGATGTTTACACCTGTGATAACGATTTGCCTCAACCATATTACCCACCCCAGTTTCCTCCTATGGAAGATTCCGTATGCTTCCATGCTGATGAAATTTATTCAATCATCTCCACATGGCCTAATCCATTCTCGGTAACTTCTGATCATGTCTCACTGCAATTCATTAAAGCTCTTACATTTGTAGTCCCCTCGAATACATTTTCAATCTCAGCTTTATGCAAGCTGAGGTTCCGTCTCGGTGGAAGACAGCAAACGTAATACCCATTCCAAACAAGTCATCTTATACTTCAGCAAATAATTACCGCTGTATTAACATAACGTCAGCATTTTCTAGGGTCCTTGAAAAAATTCTTAAAAAACGGATTGAATGCCATCTGCACAAATAATTAATAATCTCTTTACTCCAACACGGCCTCCAGAGTGCGAAATCGTCGATTTCTGCCATTCTAAAGGCAACAAACAACTGGTCTTCTATTCTTGAAGAAGGGAAATCAATACACGCACCTAGATTTCTCTAATTTTCGATATGGTTCTTATTCGAAGTTGATTGCTAAGCTTAGCGTAGTTGGGATTCATCCGCGAATAATTTCGTGGATTAGAGAGTTTTTTCAGGTAGCACTTTCAGAGTTCGTATTAAGGACAGCATTTCCTCTTCAAAGGTAGCTGCTAGTAGAGTTCCTCAGGGTAAAAGCTTCTAGAGCTGCTTCTGGTTAGTATTGTCTCCTGTACTGCTTAACATATATATGCTTTCGAACTTCCAGGTCTAATAAAATTAATGGATGTAAGCTGCTGTGCTTTTGCAGATGATCTAAAAATGTACAAGGCTGTCTCCTCTGTTCTTGACTGCTGTACTCTTTAAGATGCACTTAAAAGCGTTCACCAGTGGTCAATTACTTGGGGCCTCCCAATCTCAAAGAGAAAGGCTAAACTGCTCAGTCTAGGAACGAGAACAGTCAACTATGATTATACAGATGAAGGTTCGTCGATTGAGAATGTGGAGCAGATCCGAGACCTGGGATATATTATAACCAGATATTTAAGCTACGATTACCATTGCGAATAAATCGCAGTAAAATCTACCATGGTTATGTATAATTTGTTTAGGGCCCTAGTTGCTAGAAATACCAAGGTGCTGATCACAGCGTTCAAATGTTCCGTTAGGCCCCTCCTGGAGTATGGCACGGTGATTTTTAATCCATTGAAGAAGAAAACCAAAAAAAGCTTGAAGCTGTACAGATCTGTTTCACAAGAAAAGTGATCATCCGCTAGCAGGGTTTCGTGTTTAGTCATATGCCTCCACCTTCAGAGCGCAATCGTATTTTCGGCCTTTATTCACTTGCTTACAGAGGGCACAAATTGATCTGATATGGTTTTACAAAATTCTGCACGGACATTGCGAATTGAACATAAATGAGTTTTGCGCGTCGATTACCAGAGGAGGTTAACTTAATTTCGTTCCTATCAAAGCAAGGTCAAAATACAGAGTAAACCATTTTTCTGTGAGAGTTGCTTCCGATTACTTGAAGTTGAAAAGGGCTACCATTCCTCACAACCTTTCATCTTTTAAACGCATGTTAAGCGCCTTTTATACTCCCGCCGCGCAGCGGCGCGTCAATTCGGAACGCGGCGCGGCCAGTCGCGCCGCGCCCGAATTTGACGCGCCGCTGCGCGATTGTAGTTAGAAAGGGCAGCGTCAGCGACACGCTGCGACCAACTTCTACGTACTACGTTCCGTGCGCCATAAAGGACGACGGAAGAGACGGTCCATGAGTCATTGAAGAACCAAAACAGAAAGAATTCGTCTGGCCGATCAGCGGAATGCATCTGGCTAATGTTAGGGGTGGAAATCCTGTGGGGAACGACGAATCCTCTCTTAGATCTGGGGTCGAAGTCGTCTGCTCAACCTACGGTTGAAATTGGTGAGTGTGGTATTGATTCGGGGCCCCTGCAATGCAAATGGCACTAAACGACTCTTTATTTTGCAAATGTGCAGGTTCAAAAGTAAAATTGCTGGAAGGTATTCATTGTCGAGAATCGCTCAGAATTCTATCTCGTATTGCCATTCCGTGGTCATTGTTCACTGAACATATCTTTAGCGTAGTAGGTAAAACTTTGTGGATGTCTACAGATCTCCATCCCCTTCCTAAGTTACGAAAGGTACGGGTGACTAAGGTAATGGTCACCGAAAACGGATGTCAGATTCGTGGCCAGCACCCTAAATAACCCACCAATAAAAAAACCTTTTCGACCTCTCATCGACCTCTGGAGTCCTGAAAGTGCAATAGTGCCACCATTTTGCTACACCTTCTTTGTTTTGTTAGTTGAGGAGCCAAAACAAGGAGTACATAGCAAAATGATTCACCTCGGTGGTGAATCTCCCACTCCACATCGAGTCTACCGCGGCAGATCGCGCCGCGCCGTGCCGCGTCCTTCCCTCCAGCGGCGCGATTCGCCGAATACCGTAACCCAACATTCCGTCAAGTGTGGTGTTTTGAGGCGGCGGAGTATGAATGCGATGCGGCGCCGCTCGTGAAAAATCGATAGCTATGTCAACCATCACGCCGCGCCGCGCGGCGGCGCGAGTATAAAAGGCGCCTTAGACCGATGGCTTAACGTAACTTAATTCTCATTCTCACAACTCTGTGTTCATATCTCACCTGTTTATCTTAAGTTTCTATGTTACCTAATGCATCTTTTATCATCTCATGCGTTTATTTCACATGATTAGTTCATGTATTAAATAAATAAATATAAATATAAATAAATAAATAAATAAATAAATAAATAAATAAATAAATAAATATATATATAAAGAAATTCATTTCGATGGAGCCGCACCATGAGTAACATGCATATGTTCATTCGCGCTTATGTGCCTCAATCATCCTATGAGGGATCCATCCTGTCAAAGCTTTTTGATGGCCGAGGTGTGGAGATGCAGCTTGATGGTGGAATGGGTGCAGCCGAGGGTTGTTGCCAGTTCCCGCGTAGTTGCTTCTGGATTGTATTTGATAGCGAGCTGCAACCCATCATCATCGGTAACAGAAGGTTGTCCACTGCGCTCTCCGTCTTCGAGGTTCATATCTCCTGAATCAAAGCGAGTGAACCAACGATGCATATATATGCATATAAGTGCATGAATATGCATATATAACCTGCTACAACTACCAGTGTGATTTATTACGCACAATTTAGGCAGACGAAACAAGTTTACAACCGCGCGCATAAGACTTGAACAAGAACACCACTACCTAGATATGAACTGATGCCCTCAAACAGAGAATATTTGGTTTAATACTAGCAACCGATGGTTTCTAGCAATTAGTTGTCGTTGGTGTGAGCGTGGACGGTGCGCAGGAGGTGAGGTGTTGGTTGAGGCTACACCGGCGTGTAGAGGAGGTAGCCGGATAGCTCATCCTTATCAGCGGAAGAGCTGCCGGGAGAACAATGAAGCTGTGTTAGGGGGACAACCTGCAGTGCCACGTCGTTTATACCAGTTTACCTGGTAGTCTCCCTTAGATTCATACAACACATTCCCGGAATCCTGCTTACACTATCATTTTGCACCGGTCCACTTCTTCTACATTTCAATAAAAATTAAGCATATCTTGCACTGATCAGGTTTGCTGCCAAGGACTCTAATAAAGAGGATTGTTTTTGCTGATGAGGAACACGATGGTGACATTACTGAGCCTTTGCACAATTTTTTGGCTACTAATGGATAAATCAGGGATACGTCTGTATTTCTGCACGGGTTTGATGAAGGCAGATTTCGCTTTTTGGATAACTTGCTTCCGCAGATGTCTCAGACCATCGAAGCCCTAGAAAATCACACTATTTTCAGGTGTATTGACTACGCCAGCGACAACAAATATAAGCTTTCAAAGTGGAAGCCGATCAAAAAGTCCACATTCAAGTGTGACTTCGTGGAGACCAAATGCTCATTGGGCAACATCACCAAACGATACATCCACATGCAAATAGTCGAGCAAAAGTAAGTGAATTGCAGTTTTTTTTGAAGTTTTATCTGGAGATTTTTAAAGCATCTTTCCGCATAATTCTTTGAGTTTTCTAGCCATTACTCCTCTTAGTTTCTGTTTTTGTTCTGCAAAAAGCGAAACAAGGAACATGATATCCGTATAGTCACCAGAATATCCCGATGCGCTTCAAAGACAATGTTTCGTAACTTTGCTTTGTATTAGGTTGGGAAAAAAGTCTCTTCACACTTCGAAAAGTTTTTTACCGTTCTCCTTGTAAACGCACTAGCCAATATTGATAGCTGATTTCGTAATCCTATCACACTTGTCTATTTTCGCACATGGACTTAGATCAAGGCCCTTCTTGTACTCCGTTATCTATCCAATCATCCGGACTCAATGCCAGATCTAGCTCATGGCCATTTTCGGCACGGCATTCTTCATGAATTCATTAAAGGATCTACAGCACGTCAGGCAGCCGACCAATGCATATGGCTTTGGATCTACAACTCATCGCACCTGTTATGGGTGGTTCGGAAAGTATTTAAAGGGAGATTATTCACTCGAGGACAAAACAAGGTCGGGAAGGCCAACTGAGTTGGATGACACTGAACTCTCTTATTCGTACCGATAGTGGGCAGAGGACACGTCAACTAGCGGAGAAGCTCGAAGTTCTCATAGGATAGTGGGAATCCATCTGAAGAACCTCGGCTTTGCACGGAAATTTGGAGCTTGGATTCCACATGCCCTATCAGACACTCAGAAAGGCCAACGACTCTCCATCACTGCTTCTCTTCTGTACAGATACGAAAGAAAATCGTTTCTGCCGCGGATTGTGACAGGCGAAGAGTCCTGGGTTCTGTATGCCATCTTCCGAAGAAAAACGCATGGGTACAAAAAGAAGAGAACCCTAAGCTTGATCTAAAGCCAATGTTCATGAAAGAAAGATTCCCTCGGGTGTTTGGTGGGATGTCAGAGAAGTGATTTGCTGGGAAACTCTCAGAAGTGGAGAGACACTTACTGCTGCCACATACTGTGGCCAACTTCACGAAGTCTTCGCAACTCTCCAAGAAAACCGGCCGGAGAAGTCAAAGGTGATGATCCTGCATGACGATGAAAACCACATGTTGCAAGACTCACAAGAGAAACAAAAAAGGAGCAGGGCTGCGAGGTAATGCCATATCCACCGTATAGCCCTAACCTCGCCCCTACCGACTACCATTTCTTCCGTGCTCTCAAGCAAGAAATTGGAAAGAAATATTTTGAAGCGGATGAAGACCTCAAAAATTGGATTAAGCAATGGTTCAACTCCAGAACTACAGTCTTTTAAGCGAGAGGAATTGGAAAATTACCCAGTTTTTGGAGAAGTGTAGTGGAACAGAATGGAGTTTATTTCAATTGATTTGACTTTGTAGTTGTGAAGTAATAAATCTTTGAAAAATATGAAAAGACTTTTTCTAACCTAACACATTGGACCAGGATCCTCCGACAACTCGCCTGTGCTTCTTCCATTGTTTAGTGGCGGGCAAAACGTAGCTACTCGCTCTCCAAAAGCACAATGAGAATGACCACTCAAGGCAGAAAGCGCAAGCAGTGCTTTCTGCATTGAGTGGTCATTCTCATGGATTTATGTGTCAGTAATTACGGAATATTTAGGGATGAAGTGAAGAACAAGCTTGACTGGCGCATAAATCTTGACGTTCATCTCTTGGTGATAGATTCGGTGGCATCTCCACAAATAATTCGGTCAGTCTTTGTCTAGCCGCCGTTAGTGTTTAAATGTTACATTGTTTAAATAGTTTCTGTCACTATGAAGTTTGATCGTAGATGACGTTTGAGTGATCTTACTCGGGCGGGATACGCTTTTCAACGTATCTCGCGCAAGCAAAATTTTCTATTCATCATGGGATGCTGCTACAGCAGGGGAGGAGCGAGCTCTCCCTGCTTCTTAAAACGGCAACTGCGCGTGTTTCTGATCATCCGGATTCGGAAGACATGTCGCCATCGTCGCGAAACGGGTGTCGGGATCCAGAACTGTCGTCCGTGCCGCCCAACGAGCATCTCGATTCAGAGGCCGTGTTACCGATGCCGTGCAACAAGCATCCGAATTCAAAAGATGTCTTGCGTGACGAGCGAATGGATTTTGAAAACATGTCAGCAATACCTGTAACAAGTGCGCTGACCAATGTAGCAGTTGCGGAGCAGCCTGAGGGAAATAAGTACGCAGAAGCACAAACCAATGACCCTACTGGACGGTGAGAGAGAATGCCTTAGATGAACGTGCGGAAGTGGTGAAGAATCCATGTCGTAAAATTACGCAGCAGAACGTAGAGATCAGCTGATTTAGAGTTTTGCAAAAATTGCCTTATTGTAGATTAGTGCTAAGCTCGCGCGAAGTGCGTAATTGCGAGGCACACCGTTTCGAGATACTTGTTTTTATTGTACTTGGCTTCATATGTCTTAACTATGCCAAGATAGCTTCTTGAAAACTGCTCTATATCCATAAAATAGAAGATCTGTGCAAGTTCGCGAGTTAAATATTTTCAGAGGTCTACCTAGAACGATAAATTTCTTTCTGCACGGATTGAAAGCGGTAGAGTTCCGCAAAATGAACAAGGTTGGGGTGAACAGTCGACCGAACGGATTTGCTGCTTTGCTCGGTCAGTACATGTCTCTATAAAACAACTAATGCTATGCTGCTAATTCTCTCTGCTTTCTGATTATTTTCAAGTTTATTTGATACACAACTAGAGCACTTTAGTGAACTAAAATGCTTATCATTTTCGACAACATTACTCTATATGTCTCGAGGCTGGAGCATATCATCGCGATATTAGCTGTGTTTTTAAAAATGATCCAGGTGAATTTTGCAAATGACTTCCTTCCGGAAGGTGCATTCCGAAAAGAAGCCAGTTGCTCCTCCGCCACAATGCTTTTGTAACGATCGAAAGAGATGATAGTTATATGTTGACGCGTCTACGTCAAAGTTGGGCAATTAAACCAACATTAAAAGATACTAATCCACCAATGTGTAATGACAAGCGATCATACAAATAAGAAAACAATGTACAATGTAATGATGACATAATATGTAAAGTCGAAAACAAATAACAATATCGCGGTCTCTTTCCCAGGTGGCTGCCGAGCTATTTGGAAACGTTTTATAGCGCTTAATGTCGAATTCCTTCCTTTCTGAATATCTTGTTTGGAAAAGTTGGTTGCCGGAAGATCTATCCTCCACGAATGAACATGTGAAAAGAAGTTGACTAGTGGAGAATTAGCGGTTTGTATACCGTTATAGCTTGATCGCAGATGATATTATCGTTCAATAATATCACTCTACAGACTTCGCTCTGTGCTTTACAGAAACTTCCGGGCGGACAAGGCTGTAATGTAGGAATGTATCACAAACACACAACAGATTGTCTTCATCTTCAATTTTCGTCGCTTGTGTTCTTCACTAGATACTTTCTCTTTTTTGGGTCGTACTCGTTGCTTCATGCCTTTGCCCTTCTTCACTGGTTTCCTTCACTGTGTGTTCTGAACGCTTTCCATGAATCGATCGGCGGCATAGTCAGCCTTGCTTGTGAAGAGGATGGTTGAGGTGTTGCAAGTTGCAGTGGTGTTGAGGGAGCGCTATAGAGCGCTGACCTAGTGGAGTTGGTTTAGGTTGCGACATACGTTGTGAAGAATTGTGATGATGATAGGCGAACAGGTGTGTGGGAGGGGAAGGAAATCCACGAGGCGACAGCAAGCAGCGACTTCACTGAACCGTTTGTAGAGGGGGGGGGGGTAGCTATACAAACGATTTATTGTCGCGTCTGCGGCATGAGGTCAGCCAGCGCGGCAGCGGGCGCGGCAACTGTCAGAGGGTCGGCCGCCACTGCCGCAGAGGCCAGTTCGAGCGCGGCGGGCGCGACGAGGTCCAATGTTGGTGTAGGGGTGCTGTATGACGTTGAAGTTAGGTTTAGTACTATGTATAAAAAGTGTAATGTGTGTTTCCATCCGTCCGCCACAACTGCAGTGGGAGCACGGTGTATTGGCGGTACTTAACGATTGATGGTGATCGACAGCGGCTAGGAACTTCAGCCCTGGGGGTAATCGAGGTCGCTGAACACGAATCTGGAATTCGTTTTTGAACTATCGATCGCCATCAATCGATATTGATCAAATTGTAGGTTTTTTATGGGTGTCGTTCAAGCGGTCCGAAACTTCAGCCCTGGGGTAGTCGAGGTCGCTGAACACGAATCTTAAGTTCTTTTTTGGAGTATCTATTGCCGTCAACCGGTATTGATCAATTTGTTGATCCTACTATATATAAAAGTGTAGTGTGTGTTTCCATCCGTCACAACTGCAGTGGGGGCACGGTGTATTGGCGGTACTTAACGATTGATGGTGATCGACAGCGGCTAGAAACTTCAGCCCTGGGGCTAGTCGAGGTTGCTGGAGGGTAGTGGATGAACGTTTGTATTTATAGACTCTACAAGATCCTCGCCCCGTTATAATGAAATGATGATTCTCTGAATATTTCATAGCATTCAAAAATGTTGGATTTTTTCGCTCTCACGGCTGGGAAGGATATAATTCTTACCATTTTGGTAAGTCCACTTACTCTTTTGGCGCAAATAGGGTCTGGAGGTGTTACCATGTATTACAGCCCTATTTGCTTTTTGAAACCGGAACTTTTTGCAGCAATAGTGTGTTTCTACCCCTACAGTGAATTGAGGTAGTCCATTTATGAAGTAACTGTACTATATATGCCTTCTTACCAAGGCGTACACCACTGAGTAAGGGGTGACCCCCCCCCACCCGGACCCTATTTGCGCCACTCCTTTTTTTGCATTGCCGGAGGAAATCGACTAATGTGTGCCGATGCTAGGCACTAACTGACCTTTCGGACCCTCCATTGCGCGCTAAATAGCCGACGGTCTCTTGTTAATGACAAAGATCGCGAACGAGGTTTTAACAGGGGGAATCAATATAACATGTGAAAGGATGTTGGAAGTGGTCATAAAATCAAGGCTAAAGTTTCGGACCGTTTGAACAACATCCATAAAATTCTACAATTTGATCAGTATCGATTGATGGCGATCGATACTTCAAAAACGAACTCCAGATTCGTGTTTAGCGACCTCGATTACCCGAGGGATGGAGTTTCTGGCCGGTTTCGATTGCCATCAATCTCTGAGAATCGCCAATACGCCGTGTCCCCACTCCAGTTGTGACGGACGGACGTAAGGACGTAAGGACAGAAACACACACACTACTTTTTTATATATAGTAGGATACAACAAGGCATATAAAAGTGCCGCCGTTATCTCGAGTATTTATAGTGAAACTATGAGCTGGCTAGTACTTACCCCAGGCAGCCGGCATCCGGGTGGCGCTTTGATGTATGTTCGCACATCAAATTGTGTTAGGGCAACAAGTGAGCCTGGTCAGTCAACACTTCTTGCATGTAGGTGTCTGTCCGATTGTATAGGTAACATCTCTCGTCACGCTCCTAATTTCTAGTTCATTGACGTCTCAGATACTGCCTTCTGCGGTGTTTAAAGCTGCCGCCATAGATTTTGTCTCTTTGTCGTTGTTCCTTGCAGGTATTGGATCGGTGATTCGTAGATGTCCTTGCAAGTTTAATGAGGGGAGGTTGATATTCCGAGATTTGAACAAAGGATTCCAACTGGGAAATTTTATGCTGATTGCTGCTTTAACTTGCTAACCATGAAGTGTCCGTGCGACCTCAAGCACAAGGTAATCTCCATTGCTTCGCAAATTCTCTAAACAAACCACGGTCATAGCGACATTCGACTTCTACGTTTCTGTCGTGGCAGCTTTACTGGTTATGGCAGTTTAATAAATTTCTTCAGCTTTCCTCGAATTCTAGAATACAGGGTGTCTCAAAAAATGTATACACTGTTTGAAAGGTCATAATTTTGCTCGCAGTAAATGTACTGAAAAAGTTAAGGGCTCACATGAAAGCTTAAGAAAATGGAAATTTTTTAACATATAAGTGGTATGAATTGCTCCATGCGGTTGTTGCTTGTTACTTTGTTTTTCTCCTGCTACTACTTGGCCAGATTAACCTGTGTTGTGCTTCTTTTAACGTTTTCCGTTGCTCAGGAGCTGCAATTATGGCGACTAACCTCTCCATTCAGCTTGAATGTTGCTTCATCAGTCCACAAAATCCGTCTTGGAAAATGGGGCTCCTGCTCACATTTTGTGCAATTAGCAACCCCGCATGTCACTTGTCTTTCACATAATTGTCAAGTTCTAAACGTAACAAGCATTCACCCATGCACAATCGATCGAGTATGAAATGCAAGATTTAGGGCGGGGGCATGGCGCGATCTTGACTATTTACGCGCCACAGAAATCTCGTTAATCTTTGTTTTCATATGATTCTCAAACATCTTCCAAAAGCTTCACCAGCAGCAATTTTAGAACCGTTCAAACAGTACCTTTTCGCAATCAGAAGAGTGCTTTTGAGCTTTAAACCTTAAAAGAAGCACAAATCAATCGATACGATCACTTTGCGAAGAAATTATAGCAAGTATTCAAGCGAAGCACAATCAATCGAGCGTAAAACGCAAAATTTCAGACGAGTGCATGGCGCAATCCATACCACTCATATGTCAGAAAATTTCTATTTTCTTAAGCTTTCATATGAGCTCTTAACTTCTTCAGTACCTCTACTGTGAGCAAAGTTATCACTTTTCAATCAGTGTATACATTTGTTGAGACACCCTGCAGTTGGATAAAGCCGCAGCAGAATAGGCCTCCTGAGCGATAATTGGCATTCGTCGCGTCACGGCGGCGGTCCCCGCCCGCGCGACGAGGTCAACGCATCGGCCGGTGTGGACGTCGCGCTGAGCGGCCTCTGTCGCCGCGCCGCCGCATACGAATCGTTTGTATAGCTACACACCCGTTTGTAGATGATGTCTATGTTGAGCGTAGCTTTGGATGACTTCATACGGCAAAATTACTCACAAACCGCTCACTTTATCTTCCTGAAGGTAGAGCAAGGTTGAAATATACGTAAGAAGGTTTTCAAATATCGCTTTTTGTGCTGTTAGAAAGCGAAGAAAGCTGCACAAGCAGAACAACTAGCTTGAACTGAGTGCATTATCTTACAAGGAGAGCCTCCGGGGAGTGGCAGTGAGCTTTTGCGACGCAACTTTTACGGGATGTAAGTCCCCGTGTGGGAAGTCCAAAACCACAGTTTTTTTCGGAATGGTCTTCTGTGGTCGAAAAAAAACGAGTGGACGCGTGAACGCGAAGTTCATGGAGCCCTGCTGCCACCGGCTCGATGTTGTCGGTTGGCGTTGTGGTAGCGGGGTCGCCTCTCGGGCGCACCGATCGGGTTTGATGGCTCCGTCCCCGTTGTCGCCAATGTTTTTGCACACATCGGATCGTTATTGTTATGGGCTTGGGTGATCAGGGGAGTCACGAGGGTTGTACACGATTATTCGCTCCGCTATTCCACCCATGTCTGGCATACGCTTGGGGGCGGCTGGATATGTTGATGATCACCCGAGGCTCTTCTCTGCGCCTACCGATTATGCCTTCAACGAAAAAGAAGTATTGATACCTTTTCAGGGAGAGGATTGTTTCCCTAGCGTTTGTAAGATGCTGCTGGTGTGCTAAGCGATTGTGTTTTAAATGTTTCATAGTTCTATATCATAATTGTTGACTATCATTGTCAGCAATAAACACAGTTACTTCATGTGAGCAAGAAATTTCTTTATGTTAGCGATTCAACAGAATGATACAGTGCAAACACGATCCATTGAGAGCTCAAATGAAAGCCCATAAAGACTGGTTTAAATACTAGAAGCACTAATCGTGTACAAACTGACTCCTGTCGTCACGCAAGCTTAATAACGATCCGATTTGTGCAAAAACACTGGCGACACCGGGGATTGAACCATAAAACCCGACCGGTGGCCCGAGAGCCGATCCGGCTACCACGACGCCAACCGACCACATCGGCGTGGGTGGCAGCAGGGCGTCATGAACTTCGCGCTTACTCGTCCGCACGGTTTTTTTCGAACGCAGAGGAGTAATCCGAAAAAGTAACTATGGTTTTGGACTCTACACGTGACCTTTCATCCTGTAAAAATTGCATCGCAAAAGCTCACCGCCACTCCGGAGGCTCTCCTTGTTAGTGATAATCCAACATCGCGCGAAGCGCGCAAGTGCAAGACGCGGCGCCGACAGGCGTGTCGGAGCACCTGTTGTTTAATAAAGTGTCTATTCGTAATACTACAACCAAAATCGGGTTACCAGAGCGAATGAACCCAACAAGGTGGAGACTGCAGTGGCGGCCCTTCTACACTGGAGAAAAGCACTTTTTGTTTTCAAATAAGGAAATACCGTAGGCGAACTGTGAATGCAATATTTTTGCTCTTCTGTCCCTACGGGGTAGGACGTTCATGAAAAAGCAACGGCAGTTTGCTGCCTGCCGCGAAAAATTATCTTGATAGCAACAGTTCATTTGTTGAGCAGATGTGACCTGGGTAGCAGCCTTGGCGCAATGGGCGGACGGGGGAGATAGCCTATGGGCTTCAACCGCCTTGAGCGAAGCAGTCGGATATGGTTCCGTGGAATTTTCCACGTTGTACACGAACTGACGCGTGTCTACGTGTAAAGCAAGTTGCAACGAGAGGGGCCCACAGTACCGGACTCGTCTTTTGAATAGAGACGCGGTTTTGCGTCTTTTTGATATATCTCGCCTAAAATTCATTCGTTTCAAAAACTAAGGATATGTTTGAGCTCAGCAGCTCGAGCTCTATCTTTCGGTATACACTGTTTATATGTAGCCATGAAAGTGCCGAAATTGAAATCTTGCACTCCATTGCGAAGGGCGGTCGCGGACGAGTTGTCGGTCGCAAGCCGTCGAAAACTGTTGCGTGCTCACAATTCCTCTAATTAGAGGTTTTTTGAGAAACGGTTGGTACCGCTCGATTCGACTCAGCGAGATCTGCACAAATATGTATACATCCTCGGCAGATCGCAGTGATTTCGCAGTGGGTGGTCAGATATGACTGGAGAAGACTTTTGTTGGAGAAGCTTATATTCCAGGACCTGGATGTTCTCGGAGCGTTTCAAGCACGGCGTAAAGTGTCCTGTCATGCCAGAAATCCTTTGGGAGTGCGCCGTGCACAACGCATATAGGATCGAACTCACCAATCGAGGTGGGGAGTAAGGGCGGAAGAAACTTCACCGCTGCCCTCCCAGCTCTAAAATTGCAGCTGGGACAAAGACAGGTTTAGCAACTGGAGAGTTATGGTCACTTCATCGTAAAGTACCTTAACTGATTTGCTAGCCTACCCATTTGCATGCCATTAGCTCGGCTCATCTTCCCGTAGTAGTCGACTGAAAAAATTGTGTCACACAAGACTAACCCGCATTTTCGTACCGCAGTCACTTTTTCCAGTCATAAGCTACGTTGCTACGTTTCAGTGGGCCTTTCTGAACTTTTCATTGCCTACAAAATTCACAAGTTGCAGCCGGAAGAGGCGAACTTGACAGTTATTGCGCTCAGAACACGCCCGAGGTGCAATTTGCGAGCTGCCGCCCCCAAGCGATTGATAGGTCGATCCTATACACATTTTGCACTCTAAGGTCTCGCCGAACAGAGCACAACAATTCCTGAGTAGAGCGGCTAAGAAATTCTGTAAAACTACCCAAACGCTCAATCTACAAGCTGTCGCGCTGCCCACTCGATTGATAGGTTCGATCCATATACATAGTGCACAGCGCACTTCAAAGTCTCGCCGGGCAAAGTACAGCAATTCTTGAGTAGGGCGGCTGAGAATTTCTCATAAAACTCCCTAAATGCTCACTCTACAAGCTGCCCCCCTTACCTCGACTGGTGAGTTCGATCCCATATGCGTTGTGCACGGCGCACTCCCAGAGGATTTCTGGCATGACAGGACACTTTACGCCATGCTTGAAACGCTCCGAGAACATCCAGGTCCTGGAATATAAGCTTCTCCAACAAAAGTCTTCTCCAGTCATATCTGACCACCCACTGCGAAATCACGGCGATCTGCCGAGGATGTATACATATTTGTGCAGATCTCGCTGAGTCGAATCGAGCGGTACCAACCGTTTCTCAAAAAACCTCAAATTAGAGGAATTGTGAGCACGCAACAGTTTTCGACGGCTTGCGACCGACAACTCGTCCGCGACCGCCCTTCGCAATGGAGTGCAAGTTTTCAATTTCGGCCACTTTCATGGCTACATACAAACAGTGTATACCGAAAGATAGAGCTCGAGCTGCTGAGCTCAAACATATCCTTAGTTTTTGAAACGAATGAATTTTAGGCGAGATATATCAAAAAGACGCAAAAACCGCAAAATCACGGTTTTTGAAGCGTCTATTCAAAAGACGCGCCAGGTACTGTAGGTCATACGGTACGTCACGGGCCAACTAAATGCGTAGAAACTCGTCCTACAAACCCCGTCCTTGAAATGCCGAAATGCCACGACACGTCTTACTTTTTTGAGTACTCCTGGGCTGCCCCGCCCCTCCGTCCGCTCATTGCACCGCAGTCTTATGTAGTTTTTCGAGCGGGTTTTTATCGGTTCACTCGTTACTATTAGATTCGAAACTAAGTCGCCGCCGACAGTGTTGCACATCATTTGAAAGAAGACTGATCGCCCTACAAAGACGTGTGTTGGTTTTTTTTAGCTCATTTTGATTTTCGTTAATTTTCATTGAATTAAAGTGAAATTTCTGTAAAATATAAATCATTTTCATCAAAAGCTTCTATTCTTTAGTTAATTTTTAAACAGTCTTATATCCTTTTAAAAAACAGAATGTTTTAATCTATCAGAACTTCGGTTGCAACTACTTGTTTATGTTTTGGTCAGTTTTTAGCGGAATGTTAAAGGAAAAGGAGCATTTGGTAACGGTAAATTTTCTCTTTTTTTAACATTCCGCTAAAAATTTATAAACGTCGACACTAACAAAAAACACAACAAACGCTTTGATATAGCAAAACATTCTCTTTTGAACCGCATATAACACTTGTCCAAGGAACATTTCAGTATGACTTCCTTTGAAGTTTTGAATCATCTACTTGCAAGTTTATAAAATTCTCATTTTCTTGCGCAAAAATATTGGTATGAAGCTAGTTTTAAGGCGCAGGAAGGCGGCCATGTTTAGTGCCAAAAAAGAGATAGCGCCATGCCCTCGTCCACGGCGTCGCAATTTCCATTCGATTATTAGCAAAGTGTCTGTTTGCATGGAGTATCACATCTGCAGCAATACAACGAAAACAGTTGTAGAAAATACACATACAATACCGCTCAAATTCTTTGCAAATAAGACGCTTCGCGACGGATTAATGCGCCACAAAGCGTAGCATTGCCGTAACTCTTTTCAAAATTATTTGTTTAAAATCTAATTAACACCATTAGAAGCCGTCTCATTTTCTATCCAGCGATCAAAACATGATCTAAAACGATTGCACAGTGACCTAGTTATGAAGCTCTTGCTTCCTTAGCCTCGTTAATTGATTTACGATCCCTCCGAGATCCCCCAGTGGCATATCCTTGAGGCTTTTCGTTGACGAGGTTTATCGAAACTCAGAAATTTTCTATTGTTTCAGTAGATCTGTATTTCTTACGCATTAGGTGTCACTGTGGTACTAAATAGTGCCAAGTTTGAATATCATAGGCCCGATTTCAGATAAGCGCAAACGCGCGGAAACCTAAGATTCAGTTAAGAATTACCCAACTAGTAGCCTGTTACAGAAGACGGTATTCTACTATTCTATTGTGGGAACGATGGCCTTTATAAAACGTGTAAAATGGCTTCGAGAAATGGACAGAATTGACAAGATTTTCTTTTTTCTTACAAGGGATTGGTCTGATCTCAATATGTGGCGTAGGATTTCTCCTATCTTTGAACTTCGGTGGCTCCTGTACAGGTAAAATACGAAAGCCGTATTTTCTGTGGTTACAGTAGACTACAAGCGCATTTGAATCTAAAAAGAACGATAAGATTTTGGCCGTTCAAATTAGATTTCTATGGGGCCAAAGTTTGACGAGAACAACAGAAAATTTTGTTTCAGTCGCTTACCTCTTTGTGGATAAGTTTATTCGAAAAATCAGCTGGACAGCACTGTTCAGCACGTTGCGAGCTTTCGACAGATGTAATATTGTCCGTATTCAAACTAAAAACCATCTTCTCCTCTTCCGCCGCAGAAATAAGTTTGGGGCTGCGCTTCAGCGCGAGTGCGGACGCGGCGGCGGCCGCTCGCTGCCCTTGCGACCTCCCGCGGCACTCCACATGTCGTATATCGCCTATGTACAGTATTCACACTTCCTGCGCCGCGGTCTATCAATGATCACCTCGGATACCTTAGAAGCCACCGGCGCGAGTTTGGGGCTGGTCGGCGAAGGCGGCGTACTCGAATCTGGGCGACATGCGAGAGTTAGCGGAAGAGGCATTTATACAAATACATACATTTACAAACAATTAAAGAACAGGGTGGTATTTCAGTGTCGCACATCAGTGATCATGCTGGATACCAGATATAACCAAAGCGAGGCGTGGAGTTTTAACATCGATCTGCTCTACCTAGTAGAGCCTCCGAGCGTTCCTTATAGAAAAAGAATTAGTGCACAGTAAGCGTCGCGATATCTGCGAGATGGCGCGAGGCCTCTAGCGCGTGGCCGTTGTATTGGAAGCAGACGTCGTTTACAAGATGTTTAAGGCGAGTGAGTTTAAACAAACAGTACCACATTACGTTAGCCACCTCGCTGATGTTCGTAGAGGTCTGCGAAACATAGTTTTCCAAAACAATAGTGAAATTTGGTTTCTAACACTTCAGCTTTAGCACCGATCCCAGTTCATTTCGAATTAGCTACAGCCCAAGTCCTCCAGAGTGAGTGACACATCCTGCATTTATGATTGAACGTGAAATTCAATGCAGAGTGTGCGACGCTTTAAAGGGATAGCATAATCACAACTGTTTCGCGTTTTTGTTTTTTTTGCCGATCTCTTGCTGGTATAATTCATTCATTATAATTCATCAAGGGCAAACTATGATCATCTGTTGCAAATATACCTGCTCAGGTAAATAAAGAATTTAGCAGCAACTTCAAATGACCCATCACTAAACTCAAGCGTGCAAGAACTGTAGAGTTTGAAGATGAAAGTTATACTTTAACGGAATATTATTGTTGAACCCGTAATGGGCCTATAAAGTGTCGTCGCTTAACTACCTGCAAACAATTTCTGGTCTATGATCTGATGACCTTAGTGCTATGTTTAATGCTGAAGTCGCCAGAAGTCATTTGCCCTGCAGTACCACTGGATGTAGCACCTTGGTGTAAGAGTCAATGGTACTGCCCCATCTGTGATAGAGCGCCACCGTGCTAAGCCTCATACAACCCTTTCTAAGGCATTTATGTTGTGTGCTCGTTTCAGAATTTTAGGGAAAATGACATTTGTGGTTTGAGTTGGTTGGGATGCAACTTTGATCAGCACATTGCCAGATGCTTCGTTCTGCAGAACGCTTTGTGCAGTAATGCGTAGGGCACTCTAATTAACCTCTGTCTTCTGGTATGCGTCATGTGCTGCACTCATACGTGGTCTAAAGTGCAACTACAACGAGAACATATAAGAAGTTGTAATCAAGTCCCACAGCTTTATTAACCTAATAAGCGTCATCATCATCGTCTTCAAAAAAGTTGCTGCCTTGGCGTTCTCTTGCTGAGGTTGGCACTTCGTTTTCCCGTAACGCTTTTCGATACCTCCTAACGCGAGCGTTCAGCGCATTTTCTGCATTCCTCCATACATCGTCCCGCAGATGTTCAGGAACTTCATAATATTTGAATAGGCACTGAAATTATACTAAGCTTTCTTGTAAGAGCGAGAAATACGTAGAGCTCAACCGCCAATAAATAGCTTCACCTGCTGGATGAAAAGGACGCGGTCCGTGGATTGTACACTGCTATCTACTGCAACCTCGAGGTCCCTTTTGTCGTCTTCGTACACGATCTTTTCCAGTGCTAGCACGAAAGCATTTCTGTTTAGTCCCTTAAGCTCTCTAAGATCTGCCACCGAATTCATGCTAGCGTAGGTGTACAATATGTTGCCTAAAATCTTCCATGACGTCAACAAATATGTAGATACCATCAGTCAGCGCTCAAATTGCTTTAATTTATCTTCAATAGGCGGTTCAAAAATTTACCGTGAGCGGCCTTCGCGGGGTTTCTACGCAATATTTCGTGGCCCATCTTTTCCAGTCTTTCCATCCTTTCAGACTGTTTTTGAATCCGAGTGTCCCTCAAATAATTTGCTAGAAAGCCTTAACAAAAATCAATCGAATAGCCTACTTACAGGTTTTTGACTATACCCATAATAAGGGAGAGGTTCTCTTTTGTATGGTGTTCTCTCTTCTAATTGCCTCTATCTCTGTGTCCGCAACAGCTTCCTCTCTAGAATCCGTTCTGTTGGACTCCCTTTCGCGCTCTGTTGCTTCAAGAGGCGACACATCGAAGACGTCTTCGAGCAGTTCTCCGTCCGCTGTGACGGAAGAAGATTTTAGTTCACAAATCTCCTTTCTTCCGATGAAAATTGTCTATAACGGAGTTCGCAACAAAGACATGACGACGGGAAGTGGACGTCAGCAACTTTGGATTACCTTTGCTTTGTAGCTCCTTGATTCCCATCGAACCTTGGTGACGTCTCCAACGACACATCCATGAGGAACAGCCGAAAGCGGTACAACATTAGTGGAGCACGTCTTGAGGTTCTATGACCTACAGAACAATGTAGGTTGCGATCAAATATCCAATAGATGTAACAATTATACTACATTCCGTGATTCATGTATCACTACAATTAGCTATGTAATTACTGATATTGTAGATGAGCTCCAAAATTTATAACCAGCTCAGCATAATAGTAAAACTAAGACAGCAGGGAAAGCCAGCTAGTGAAGTCACCAGGGAGGTCCGGAAGTTGAGTTTTTTTTTTGGTGCCCTCTTAATTTTTATATAATGTATGTTACCGGATTTAAGCTGAGCCAACGATCACATACGCTTCAGTGTCGAGGTTTCTGAAGAAGTTTGAGGGGCCTGACTTCTTAAAGGCACCAAACCCTAGAATATTACACAGTTTGAAAGTTTATAAAGAGTTTTATCCATAAAAATCTTCATTCGTTTGACAGGCGTTTTCTAGCTCTCTCTAACGAGATTGCTAAGGAAATCGAACGCTGTTACACAAGCAATAGTTCGGCGACTGCAACGGATGTCGTCCAACGATTGCGGAAGCGTTGAATTTCAACAAATGTCTCTACCGTTAAGAGGATGAGACAGAAACTTGGTTTCAAGAGGACCACGACAAAATGTTGTCACACAATTAGGGAGCAAAATCAAGCGGCCCGTGCTGACTTTTGCAGCGAGGGGATTGAAGAAGGAGAACTTATTCTAACTGTGTATTCACTGACGAATGCACAGTTCAAAGTGAGTCTTTCAAAGCGATCATTATGATCGGAACTGGTCACAAACATCACGTTTTCGTGAAGGATCAGCATTACTAGACCTTGTGCATACTGGATTTGTAATTCTTTCAGTTGGCTGTTCAACACGTTTCTGCTTCGCGAAAGAAGGAGACCAATTCTCAAGGCTCCGTCATCGAGCGAAACGCCCCGCGAAGGTGCACATTTGGGGAAGCATCTTTGAGCGAGGACCTACCCAACTGATAATCATTCCTGGCAGTTGTAGGATTGATAGCGCGCTCTATTGTAGAATTCTAGAGAGAGGCTATTCTATTGTAGAATTCTAAAGAGGCTACCCTTCAAAAGGAAGGTTTACAATGGTTTGTTCCCACTGTTTTCATTACTATATTACAAGCAACTTAATCAGTGAGGAACTTCAATTATATGTCAATTGGCTCAAGACAACGCGCCACCTCACAAGAGTAGATATACTAAGGAATTCCTCGAGAAATGGAATGTTGATATCTTCACGTAGCCTGCAGAGTCTCCCGACTTAAATCCAATCGAGTTGATATGGGACAGCATGAAGAACTACATTAGGTGAGACTATTAAGGGACTAACTGAAAGGCATTGTTGTGTCATACATACCATATAGATGTACGCGTGTAACCCGTTCTTAATTGTTCTATCTAGGATGCAAGAAGTTCGCACACTTGATGATTTGAAGGTCGCAATACTCAACTTTTGGAAGACTCTAACTCCAGGGATATGCAAAGCTTACATTTCTGGTTTAAGAGAGAAGATGGCTCGCGTTGTAGAATAGGGAGGGAGGAATATAATAGAGGGCAAATAGCACCATGTTCTTTAGTTGTTTGTATATATATGTATACATATGTTATACTTGTACTACGACGTTTTTCAATTTGAAATTACAAAGCACAGTACATGTTTTATACATTCAATCGTCGCTACAATATTCTGATAAATAATAGGCTAAAATTAGAATTTATGGCGTTTACTGTATACATGTTTATATGTATGTAGATATACATATATGCCATACAGCGAGTCTGGTGGAGTGAGTAACCCGACGTCGCTAACTCTCGCATGTCGCCCAGATTCGAGTACGCCGCCTTCGCCGACCAGCCCCAAACTCGAGTCGGTGGCTTCTAAGGTATCCGAGGTGATCATTGATAGACCGCGGCGCAGGAAGTGTGAATACTGTACATAGGCGATATACGACATGTGGAGTGCCGCGGGAGGTCGCAAGGGCAACGAGCGGCTGCCGCCGCGTCCGCACTCGGGCCGAAGCGCAGCCCCAAACTTATTTCGGCGGCCGAAGGGGAGAAAATGGTTTTTAGTTTGAATACGGACAATATTACACCTGTCGAAAGCTCGCAACGTGCTGAACAGTGCTGTCCAGCTGACTTTTCGAATAAACTTATCCACAAAGAGGTAAGCGACTGAAACAAAATTTTCTGTTGTTCTCGTCAAACATTGGCCGCATAGAAATCTACTTTGAATGGCCAAAATCTTTTCGTTGTTTTTAGATTCAAATGCGCTTGTAGTCTACTGTAGACCACAAAAAATACGGCTTTCGTATTTATCCTGTACAGGAGAAAGAAGTTCAAAGATAGGAGAAATCCTACGCCGCATATTGAGATTAGACCAATCCCTTGTTAGAAAAAAGAAAATCTTATCATTTCTGTCCATTTCTCAAAACCATTTTACACGTTTTGTAAAGGCCATTGTTCCCACAATAGAATAGTAGAATACTGTCTTCTGTAACAGGCTACTAGTTGGGTAATTCCTAACTGAATCTTAGGTTTCCGCGCGTTTGCGCTTATCTGAAATCGGGCCTTTGTTATTCAAACTTGGCACTATTTAGTACCACAATGACACTTGATGCGTAGGAAATGCAGATCTACTAAAACAATAGAAGATTTCTGAGTTTCGATGAACCTTTTCAACGAAAAGCCTCAAGGATATGCCACTGGGGACCTCGGAGGGGTCGTAAATCAATTAACGGGGCCGAGGAAGCAAAAGCTTCATAACTAGTCACTGTGCAATAGTTTTAAATAATGTTTAGATCGCTGGATAGAAAATGATACGGGGCTTCTAATGGTGTTAATTAGATTATAGGCAGCGAGACAGGAGGTACACCCGCCCCTGCTGGGCGGCGTGGCGTCACCGCTGTTCTGCGGATCATTTGTTTTGCGTGTCAAAGGTTTCGTAAAGCAGCCGTTAGGCTCTCAGTGAAGCCTAGGAAGTTGGGACTGGGTAAGCAAGGGGGATGAAAGGAAGATCGCACGCCCCCCAGCAGGGGACGGGTGTACTTCCTTACCGCCCCCTAGATTTTAAACAAATAACTTTGAAAAGAGTTACGGCAATGCGACGCTTTGTGGCGGATCAATCCTTCGCAAAGCGTATTATTTGCAAAGAATTTGAGCGGCATTGTATTTTGAACCATGCTCTTTTAGCTAAGCATCGTTTACACTGCCAAACAAATAAAAATCGCGACGAGCTTCTCGAGTGCATAGCGAGATTTCGTTCTTAAATGCATCATATAATTGCGGCATTGTTGTGCTTTAGAACAAAATTTAATTTGCTTTTTTTCTCGAGAAAATGTAAATTTTATTATTACACTCATTCGGGAAGCCGGGCTAGAAAAAATCTAAGAACGTTATAGTGAATTCCCCTTAAACAGAAATTTGTTTTTAGTTTAATGTATTTAGGAGCTAATTCCGGTTTGGATGATGACAGGTTTAATTTCAAAAGCTTAGGCTCGGTCAGAAAAGTGTCTAGTTTGGTGTGAAAATAGTATATATCACAGGGAAGACCGTGGAACCAGTGATACGATCACCAATGAACTTGTCGGATGTCAGAGAAGACTGGTCCTACGGTGAATACTGTAGGCGATATCTCGATGACAAGCCTTATATTCCTTTGGAATATATGGCAGCTGGATACAAGGTGGTACTCATCTCGGTCACAGTTCTTGACACTTACTCATGTAACTATCGCAAAAAACTGCTTATTTCAGACCTTCCACGCTGAAGATTACGAATCGAGTATTCTGTACTACCGGGATTGCAAGGGGACTAAAGGAAAGCAGTCTCATCATACATACAGGTCCTGCATAGTACAAAGAGCAGTTGGTGCAAAAGTGGAGGTGGCGGGAAAAATACCAATATTTGGTGACTGAAACGCATATAGGAAAAGAACGCCCTTGTGCGAAGCTTATTTCAGGACAAAGACCCCGTCACATGTGTTAAAAAAGTAAATGTAAAACAACAACCCGACGGGAAAAGCAGGCAGGCGGGTACAATGAGTAAGACAAGAACTAGTCAACACAACCAGTGTAACCAGTCGCTTAAGGAAGAACAAAAACGTGTCAACAGCATTCTCAACTTCAGAGAACGAGAACTTTACTTCTCTTTCGCTCCAGTAAATGAAAAAGCTTCTCTAGTGCTGCAACCATAAAATGATCAATAAGTTTTCTGGTTAGAATTTTACATAGGAGAACGTAGCCTGATGTCTTCTTGAAAATAACATAATGAACTCCCTTATAGTGTCTTTCGTCATCCTTCAAAAAAATATTAAGCCTAGGAAAGATGAATAGCGTAAAGCTGTCAGGGTTAAGAATGTTAATACTATCGCTGGTTCACCGACACCGAAGCATTCCTGATGCACAATGAGTGGCAAGTTTTTACGAAAACTTCCAAAAAGCTGCATGTACTTCCTTTGGCAGAGAGCGCACTGGAGCTAGACGACCTTTAGTGTTCACTTGGACGAGTTATTTCTCGTTTCGTTAACTCTTTCGTGACTCTCGAGTGGTCGCCCCTCCCACAGTTCTTATTGGAAAATGTCTTTGTTGATTATACTAAACCGTGAACGCACTTCTACTAAGTAGTATACAGTATATAATACATGAATAAAAATATAAATAATTGTTTCAGACAAAACATTTGCGTTTCCGCCTGGCATCGCCCGAAGTTGTTCAATGCGCGAAATAGGCGTTGTACAACACTGACCGCCACTGTTGCGAAATGGTTAATCCATCAAATAAACTATTAGGTTGGTGAAAAAGTCTTGCACCAAAGCGTAATTTTTTCAGAATGTTATAGCTTTTTTGTGAGCGACTTCAAACTACACAGTAATTACCGCCTACGTCTACAGCCTTCTGTCATCTGCTGGGAAGATCACGAATTCCTTCCTCCCAGAATGAAGTCGGCTGTGACTCGAAGAAGTGCTCCACCTCGGATTCCAGTTCGGTTCGGTCGTTGAAGCACCTATCCCTCAGCTTTTGCTGGAGAACTCGAAGGACGTGGCAGTCCGATGGCGCAAAATCTCGCGAAACGGCGGGTTGGGCAGCACCTCCCACCTAAGCTCCTGCAACGTCTAGCGTGACGACCTTGCAAGATGGGGGGGGGGGGGGCGAGCATTGTCGTGAAGAAGCATTCCTCCGCCCTCGCCGTTTGCGCGACATGGCCACGCTCAGCTTCAGAAGCTGTGTAGCGTAGATCATCGCTGTTGCTGCGGTGCCGTCGTCAAGGAGCTCATGATAGAGATTCCTCGAGAACCCCACCAACAGCGCAGCATTACCTTCCTCTGGTGGATGGCCGCCTTGAAGTTGTAGTTTTCCCTGAGGGAACCGCTGGGCATTCCGAGTATGGTTAACGAGGAAGACCCAGGATTCATCTCCCATGGCGACATTTTCGAGAAAGTCCTTATTACGAAAACTAGCAAGGAGAGACTGAGTGATAGTCAGTCGCGAAGCCTTGTCCGAGTCACGTAGTTAGTCAGTCTTCACTGCAATCGTAGAAAAAGAAGCAAATAGCCACATATGCGAAATATTCTAGAATGTTTGTACTACAACTATGTGGCACCAAACAGTTCCTGGAAGTTCCTGTTAAGTCTTAAAAATTTTTCAAAATTTTTGGTGCAAGACTTTTTCAACAACCTAACATACGTGTTATAGCTGCTTTCTAACTAACATTTTATAATGAAGCTTAAAACCTAGGTCGCCAGTAGAACAGAAATTATTTTCTGCTGCTGTAGTAGAACACTGAATATACCCACCATTTAGACCGTACTATGTGCGACTTCGTGAAGACGCAGTGCTCAAGAATGTTCACTTGCAAGGGTCGTGTCGTCTTGATCATAGTAACATGCTCGACTATCTGGAGCTATTTCTGAACGCCTACAAGGGTAAACCAATCTTTTTTCCTGAACTGCTTTCAAATTACTGATGGCTGTCATTACAACCGTTCCTCTCCATAGTTCTCTGATAGTTCTCTTATAACATCTCTCCGCTACTTCATAGGTGCGCCGAAGTTTTCTCTAACATGGTTCGTTAACCTGGCTCATGACAGCACGAAGCATATCTATCGCGCTGACTATGAACTCTACAACTTTTTCCTGAAGAATCGAGACGCGGTATGGATGATTTTGCTACAAAATCCATAATTCGATTTCATATTACAAAAGTTTAGTTCAACAACTCCTTCATCTTCTTCTTCGGTGATCATGGGCCGCGCTTCGGTTCGGTGAGTGCATTCAGGCAGCATTTTCTCTCCTTTTCTCAGCGTTTGTCCGTCTCCTGAAACTTTCCTTTATTTCCTCTCGATGCCTTGTACTTATCTACTATTTCAATGAAGAACACATGTAAAACAGATGGCGAGCGAATTCTTAAGCACCCAGAACGGCACTTCTTCTAGAAGTGTACAAAATCTCTGCAGGGGCACTGCAAGGAAGTGGAGTGTTTAGCGTAATTGACTGCCAACAACACACTATTCAATTTTCTCCTCTTTTGTAGACATTTTTACATATATGTAGACACTTAGATGGCGCATCTTTTCTAGTCATGAAGGATAATCGTTTCTATTCGTTTTTCTCTGTCTAGCCGTTGTCATCCAAGATGCTGTTACGATTCAAAAATGATGACGCTCACGAGAGGCTTTATTCGGTACCAACTGAAATACTTGTCAAGTCAGCCGTGCAACGAAAGTGTCGGTCCACTTTGCTGTAGGTCTTCTAATAGGGCTCTTGACGTTGTTCGAAGTCAAGGTTCTTTTCGTCAAGTGGTCGTCTTGTTTGCTCACGGTTGTGCTCGATCGAATATATTCGAATAATTTATTCGAGCATTTACTCATGTAGTCGAATATTCGATGTTTCTAGATTTCCTGCTATTCGTTCAAATTCGAACATCGATGGTTTTAAAATGTCAAATGTTCGTTTGAGTTCGAACAGCGAAAGGAAGCCATACAATTATTAGGTTGTCCCATAAGTCCCCGCCGTTTTTTTTTTCAACGATTCACTGCATATTTCGCCGGCGGTCTCTTGCATAGCGCTGCACAGCTTTCGAAAGAGAGTGATTTGCCCTATCAGACCATGTATTGCATTCTTTTTTCATCATGAAATTTGCCAATTTTTAGGTCGTTGAAGTGAAAAGTGAAAAAGTGGAAAAGTAGCCATTTGCGCACTTGTTCTCTCCGCTTAGGTTTGTAATTTTTTGCGCAGTTTTTTATAGCACTTGGAAGACAATGTTCTGTACTACAAGAATATCGAATAGATTTTTAGGCCATCAAATTGGTAATTCTGACTTTCCCGTCCGAATTTTTACCAAAACTCCGGTTCTGTGGTTGAACTTTTTTGCTTGGAGTTATATGTCGTTTGGAAGAGGATGTCTTGCTCAGTAAGAATTTGTGTAGCCTTTATTGGCTCACGCTGATTTCCGTCGAATGTCAACAACTGAAGAAGGAAAAGGAGTTGTTGGTGAAGACGATTTTTCTCTTTTGGCATTTTGTTGATATTCAAAAGAAATCAATAAACGCGACACATATTCTTACAGAGCAAGGCACTTTCTTTCGAATGACATATAACACCAACCCAAAAAGTCCAACCACAGAGCAAGAGCTGTCGGCAAAAATAACCATCCTCTTTCGAACGTTCCAATTTGATGACCTAAAAATCAATAAAGGACAAACGAGCAAATAGCAATAACATATATTCTTGTAGCACAGAACATTGTCCTTTCTTTTTCTATTCTTGTAGCTCCGAATGCTATAAAAAAAGCTGCGCAAAAAATTACAAATCTAAGCGGGGAGAACAAGTGCGCAAATGGCTACTTTTTACTTTTTCACTTTTCACTTCAACGACCGAAAAATTGACAAAATCCATGATGAAAAAAGAAACGCAATACATGTTCTGATAGAGCAAATCACTCTCTTTCGAAAGCTTTGCAGCGCTATGCAAGAGACCGCCGGCGGAATCTGCAGTGAATCGTTGAAGAAAACGGTGGGGACTAATGCGACAACCTAATATTATTCGAAATTCGAATACAGTAGTCTCCTGCTATAACGCCTCCGGATAAGACGCGACTCTTGATATAACGTAGATTTTCTCGGGAACCAGTCGGCTCACCTTTTCGCCAATACAAACCAACTCCGCCTAAGACGAGTTGGATATGGCGCTGTTCTAGGAGGAGCTCTGCATTCAAAGTGACTCCCGTTATAACGCGACCAGGTCTCAATTTTGGCCCACACAGAAAATAAAGACGAGCAAGATGCTGACTAGGTTTGTGATCAGACCCACCCTTCTACAGCCTCGTTCGTAAAGACGAAAAGCACCTGCGCGACAATGTATTATATTAGATACACATAGACCTTTTTCGCGCGTTCAAATCCTTAAATATAGAACCAGATTCCATAACCTTGTTCGACTGAACAATCGAGTATTCGAATAAACGAAAAATGGGCTTATTCGATTTCGATCATTCGGAATAATTGATGAGCGAATAAATTCTTGCGTTCATTCGCTCGAAAATTTTCGATCATTCATTCTTCGAAAATTTTCAATATCGAATTTATTCTTTCATTTGTCTGATATAACTTCTTAAAAGCACAGCTATATTCATAGTGTAAACGGCAACACGGCATTCGGTCTTCCACCCATAGTCCGCAGGGGCACGAGGATGAGACATTCTTCTCATGACGGAGCCTCAAAGTCCAGCTAGGTGCAGAGTTCGCCGGTTTTGCCTCAGAAAGCACGGCTACAGTGTCAGCCCACGTCTCCGCAGCGTAACAGAACGTAGTGAGAACAGCTGTGATGTTTTTGCTTCTGTGCCAGCGAGGTTGGTAGGTGGAAACTTTATTCTAGGCCTGACGTTTCGACCGTTTCGTCGTCTTCAGAGGCCTAAAGATGGCTCGACGTTTTTAGTGATTTGAAGGCTACCCGACCAAAGAAGACCTGCTGAGCTCTACAGAAGACCTGCTGAGAACATCTCACGTCAAAACAGAGTTCCGCTATGCCTTCCGTTTATTTCTGATAAGCTTACTGCAGCAATTCAACGTTGTATTGCTCGTGCACAGTTGCAAGATGATGTTATTCTCGTCAATATTCCCTCAAATAACATCAAAAAGCAACTTGTGCGAAATAAACTTTACGACAGGCAGTGCATATCAGATAATTGTGTTATTTGCCCACACACTAGAACCGGCGACTGCTCAAAAAGTGGAGTAATTTATCAGATTCGGTGTAGTGAGTGTGGTAACACATATATTGGGGAGACTAGTAGACCGCTGGGGATACGTACCAAAGAACACCTGGCTGAGAAACGACGGGGTAATCTTTTAACACCTCTCGGCAAGCACAGAGTTGAAGATCACAACGGTAATGACTTTGATATCGAGTGCAAGATTTTGGCGTTCGAGGCCGAGATTTCTTCGCGCAAAGCGCTCGAAGCGCTTTGGATTTCTACCAGAAATCCTAGTATGAACAACAGAAATGAGTGCTTGTCTATCACAAATGATCGGCTCCCGTTTGCACCGCTCTGCGAGCTCAACGACCAGGAGTGAAATGGGGTTCCAGTGAGTCTCATTCGCTACTGGTCTGCTAACATCGAGTTGTAGCGATTGCTACACTCCGTGGTGGAAAGTCGTGTGAGTTCATCTTCAACATTTCTTGAGTTTCGCGCCGTTCTTGACTTTAGGTCAAAAATGGCAGGGCGGGGGGGGGGGGGCGTTTGGTCGGGTAGCCTTCAAATCACTAAAAACGTCGAGCCATCTTTAGGCCTCTGAAGACGACGAAACGGTAGAAACGTCAGGCCTAGAATAAAGTTTCCACCTACAAACCTCGCTGGCACAGAAGCAAAAACATCACAGCTGATAACGATGCCGAGGTTTCAAGATGAGAGAACATGGAGACTAGTAGTGAGAACAGTCAAGTTGAATAGGTTCGCTCGAAGGTCGGGGTTCATCTGCAGTCTCCTGTAGAATTCCGAAAGCAGCCTACGCGCCTCTTCACCTACCGGGTAAGCTCGTCTCCCACCTTGTTCTCCATGTCCGTTTAAGATTCGAGGTTCACGATGGCGTCTCAGTGAATTTAGAGCCTTCCAGCTGAGCTCCTGCTCCCTCGCAGTAGATGTTCAGCATGAGCTGCGCCTTCCTCCTATTGATTCGCAGTTCTGTCCTTCTCCCTGCTTAGTTTACCCCAGCAAGCATCGCTTCTGCTTCAGAGATAGAATTCAAAAAGGACACGATGTGGTTCTGTCTCTGTCCCTCTATCTACACCTGTGCCGTTTTCCTTCTAAGCGAGCAGCTTCACTATCTAGTGCGGCCTGCGGTGAACAGCTTCGGCAACATGGTGTCCCTGTTGCACCCCTTTCCAATAAGATTGGTAAGGGGCGGTGGACCACTTGAACTGCAGTGTTGCATCCGGTAGTCTCCAAAGTTTCCACATAGGAAGAAAAGGAGACTCCTTGATTTATGGGTGCGGACGTAATGGCGTTCGTTTCAACGCTGTCGAACACCTCGTAGTTGACGAAGGTGAGAAATAGGAAGAGACGGTATTCCCGGCAAATCTCAATGGTCTTGGTCTTACTGTTCTTCTTAAAGGATTTCTGAATTTTACCGTCTCAAAGACGTTGATTCACCGCTGCTGAACTTTCGAGCTTTCAGGAAGCCTACACTAGATTCGGCGTCAGAGAGCAGCGGAATCCGTTTCTTTATGTGGTAGTGCCGAATCATCTCCGGGAGACGAAAATTCACAAACAGCTTATGATAAATAGCCAGGAAATCGTCACTCATCACGACCTACATTCAACCTTTAAGGATATTCTCTACGTGAGGCGTTCTACTGCTCAATTAAGGCATTACGACTACAGAGTGGCTCATAAGTACTGCAGCAAAACTCAGTCATATAAAAACAGTAAAAGTATGCCAATTTCAGTACAATTCTAAGGTAAGACCCCACTTTTTTCTACGCTTGCGAAACAGGAACTATTCTTTAACGTGCTAAATAAATAAATATTAAAACAAAAGGGGATGAATTTCATAGGTAGCCTTTTGCACGTACGAAGTTGCGCAGAAGAACGGCAAGCCGCAACTGCGTCGTTTTCATGTTGTCGCTAGAATCGTCACTATAGCGGAATGTGCACCTTGACTTTAAATAGGTCGATTAGGATCAGAAAAACTGGTACTGCTTTATGCCTACAGAACAAAGGTTTTCACTGATTTTCACCTATTTTCCACGAAAGCTGTGTGGTGTGTGGGAACACGTGCTTAAAAAATCGTGGGAGTCGAATCATGAAAGACGACATGCGCAGCCATTATTTGCATACCAATGTCTCCCAGAGACAATATTAAGTACTCTATTATTTTGGCCTTTCTAGGATACCTAAGCTTTGAGGAAATCTTTATCAAATGAAGCGGTGGCTGAATATGTACGCTGCCTGAGCGGCGCGCTCTTCCCACCTTAACACATCCTTTCTAGTGTCTTCTCATAGCTGAGTCGTCGGCTCACATCTGCGATCTTGTAGAGTCGACCAAGTAGTAAAGAAAACTAGACGCTGTATGACAATAGCTAGGCACGAGACTGATTAGTGCATTCGTTCCAGCTGCAGCTTCCTGCTGCATTATGAATGATCGACAAACTAATATCGTTATTCAGCTGTAGCTCAGATCCATTCACTTGAGGCTTACTATAGAAAAGATTCTAAAGTGTCCTACATGCTCCTATAACACTGAACGTTCAACCCTAATCTTCAGAAATTCAGCAACTTTTGAATGGGAGTACGACGACTGCAGTGACTAGCAGTAAGTATACTCAACATAACAGTCGGCATGCTGTTCTATGTCACTGGAAAATTCTCCTGATAAGACGGCCTAATTTTGTTGCAATACATACATATTAGCCACCCTGTAGACAATGTAGAGAATGTGGGCCAATGTCTAGGCAAATGCGTTTTCGAAATTTGGCCTCACCTAGAGATAAAGAGTTGAGCATTATAAGGAATAGCTCCAACGCTTGTTCTTATCACAGCCTCTTCGCATGTTGTGAGCAAATTAATTCATTTTCAGAATCAGCCATCTACAGGGTTCACTAACATCACATTCAAGCGCTTTGAAAGCAATCCACGGGGGTCTTCATTGCTTCGACAATTCGAGAGCGGCGTGAAAAGGACGTGTAAAACATTACCAATACCATTCCAATACTGCATTTGTCAATACGACATGGAAAATGTGAGGTGAGCTACTATCGAACTCTGTTATTTTTGTGCATATGATACACGATTATTACTAGGTTTTTCTGAGAAGTTGTATGCCGATTCATGAAGTGGCTAGTGTGCAAGTAGTTTTTAAGAGGTGATTCCAGCTTTGTCAGGTTCTGATGACAAGGCTTGCAAGCAGTTCCGTACTTACAAGGAAAAGTTCCCAACTCATGGTGAGCTTTTGCGATGCTATTTTGGCAGGATGTAGGGCCCTGTGAGTGGAGTTCAGAAGCACAGTTAGTTTTTGCTGAACGCTTTTTTAAAGACCTGAAAAGGAGGTCTGAAAGCATGCGCGCAACTGTTATCATCCCTACGACACCCAACAAGGTGTGCCTCGGTGGCGAAGCCGGTAACACCGCCGCCTCGTAGGAGCACACCGGCGGGCTTTTCAGTTCGAATCCGAGTGCTGCCAATATTTCGCACATATTAGTTTGTTGTTATTACGCTTTCTCATGATCACAGGAGGCAATTTTAGACCATTGATGCTTACAACAAACCAAGGCTGTCTATTTGCGCCTTCATAGGTGCTCTTATTCAACTATTCATATCTATACCATATCATTTCTCTGGGAATAAAACGTCTTATATATTATTCAATTAAAAGTCTTATATTTATTATTTCCCTTTTAGTGAACAGCTAGGGTACAAAACTATGAAACAAGTAAAACACTAGCGCTTGTCACACCAGCAGCACCTTACAGAAGCCAGTGAGGAACAAAGCTGTCCCTGGCAAGGAATGACCATTTCTTCTTCGTTCAACGCGTAATCTGTGGGTGTAGAGAAGGGTCCTGGGTGAACATCAACGTAACCAGTGCCACCCTCGCGTATGACAGACACGGCCGAAACAACGGAGAGCAGAACTGTCGGTAGGTCTGGCTTATAATCTGCAATCAACAAAAAAAGACGGGTGGTACCCTTTTTGTATAATATTTTATCCCAGTTACCTACTTTCAATACACCATCTCGGGTGCATGTAACATATTCCGAATGGCCTCTAACCTGCTGCCTCTAATCTGTACTGCATCTTCTTCCTGACAGTTGATATCTCCATAAATGGCATCTAGGAGGAGTCCTTTTATGGCATCCGAAACCGCAGTTTCTCTCTCTTTTGAAATCGGTGAAGGTGGAAACTAGTCGGCCGACAATACGTTCTGACGAGAGCATATTTTTATTGCACTTATGTACCGATATGGCCAAGGTTCATAATACTCAGCAGTAAGATGAGCGTATTTGTTGTAATTATGGTATCGTTGGTGATACGGTGTGATATGGTGGTGGTACAGATATGCATTTTGAAAAACTAGCACATATGAAGGCGCAAATAGAGAGCCTTGGTTTGTTGTAAGCATTGATGGTCTAAAATCGACTCATGTGATCATAAGAAAGTGTAATAATAACAAACTAATACGTGCGAAGATAATGGCAGCACTCGGACTCGCACTGAAAAGCCCGCCGGTTTGCTATTATGAGGCGGCAGTGTTACCGGTTGCGCCACCGAGGCACATCTCCTTGGGTGTCATAGGGGTTGACAGTAATTGCGCGGCACGCCTTCAGTCCTCCTTTTCAGGTCTTTAGAGAAGCGTTCAGCAAAAACTAACTGTGGTTCTAGACTACACTCACAGGGCCCCGCATACTGCCAACATATTAGGTGGGCAACTAATTTCGTGGACTCTCAAGCGCCTTCGACAAAGGTGTTCATAAATAAATATCAAATAACAGTTTTCAATCAAAGTAAGATCTGTTAGAACGTGGGACTGCTTCCTAATTATCAGCTACCTGACTCATCCCACAGCTGCAGAATTCCTGTGCTTTTGAAGCTAAGAATCCTTGGAGGTGCATTTTGACATGGTCCACATTAATAAATCATTCCCCAACCAAGAAGTGCTGCAGCAAGCTATAAAGGTGCTAGTTACTTGGCGTACAGCCTGGGCTGTAAGGTGGGTGAGTTAGACGCTCCCAGCTAAGGTCTTCGATTTTTTGAAGCCCCCGATTCGTGACGTGTGATCTGGCGTTATCTTGCTGATAGATAATTCCGCTCCTGAAAATCTGTCTGAACCGATTGTAGCAGAGTTCAACCTGCGCGCGGCCAGGTTAAGAATAGTAGATTTCAGCATTAATGCTGGAACCGTTCTTGATGAGCTTCCAGAAGTTAATGCCTTCTTGACACCACCAAACGGAGAGCCCTCCGCCTCAAAAAATAGAAGCCCTCAAAGAACCGGACGCCTCAAAAAATAGAAGACCTTGACTGGCGTCAAACTCATCCACCTTACAGTCCAATCCTTGCGCCGAGTGACTACCACATCTCTAGCTCGGTGCGGCAATTCTTGGTTGGAAGACGATTTATTAATGTGGACCGGGTCAAAATGCACCTCCAAAGCTTCTTGGCCTTGAAAGCACAATAATTCTATGGCCGTGGGATAGACCAGCTACTTAATAAATGGGAAGCACTTCTTCATTCCGAGGGATCTTATTTTGATTAAAGATTGTCATTTGTTATTTGTTAATAAATAGTTTTGCTAAAGATTCTTGAGAGTCCACGAAATTAGTTGCCAACATAATAGCATCGCAAAAGCTCACCATGAGTTGGGAACCTTTCCTTCTTATCGTTAGTATAAAATTTGTAGTGATTGCAGCAAGAGTTGCGACGTATCATAGGGAGTCTTCCTGCTTTTGCAGTTTTTTTAAAGAACTTTTAAGGGAAGTGTCTAAAGCGTATGTCTGAACGGGGAGAGCGAGACATATAGGAGTCCCCACCCCTCAGTTAGTATAAAAATGTGTTCCCTTTTTGCCAGGTCGGTAAACCCCAAGGAGTAGGAGGTCCTTGAATTTACTGTAGAATCGGTGCCTTACGAGCGCTGGGGATCCATTGTGTGCCCGCGATGCCACTGCCAGTAAGCGGCTCGGAGTGAATAATGGATTTGCTTCATGAGAAGGAGCTCGGGATCCGATTCGCATGCGCTGCGGTATTTTTGTATTTCAACTGAATGGCTGAGATTTCAGCGGTCGTGAAATCTACGGAATTTTCAGGCGCTTTATGCTCATTTTTTCAGCTGTATGCTGTGAAGGGAAACGTTTTGCGACTTGTTTGTTACTGAGCTGCTTTAAATCAAAAGGTAATGAGAAAGACAAAAGGTAATGAGAAAGACGGTTAGCTTCTCATTCAGCTAACCGCAACTTCTACAATTACCTTCAGGACCTTTTTTCCTAATCAAAAGAAAGGTCATGCACAATGACGTGGGAGTGCAATCGTCTCGTCAGCTTACGAAAAGGAATCTTTATAAATCTGAAAAAGCACACATCCACTGGTTGAATCTGGCCGGTGGCACCCGAAGATATAGACCGCTCAGTATCTTCTCTCGGGGTGTAGTAGCTTAAATCACCACGTGATTCAAAAAGTCGGCCGGCTCATGAGCCCAGAGTGAGAGGACAGCTGACGGGCATATGTCGGGCGACATGTTCAAAGAAGAAGGGCGTTAAAGGAAACGCAGAGCATGTTGAATGCCTTTCTCGTTGCCTTTTGGTTAAAGACCGGTCAGTAATAAACAAGTAGCAAAAAGTTTCTCTTCAGAGCATGTAGCTGAAGAAATGCGCAGAAAATGCGCAGAAGGACTACAACCGCGCATGAAGCAACAACGCCACTAACCACTGCGCTACGAGCCGCTTGCCGGCTGGGCATCGCTGGCGTACAAGACCCCTGAACTCGTGAGGCGCTGGCTCCATCGTGATTTCAAGGACCCCCTACTCCTTGAGTTTGACGACTTGACAAAAAGAAACAACATTTTTATACTAATTGAGGGGTGTGGTTTCTTCCTATATGACTCACTCTCCCCGTTCAGACATACGCTTCAGACCCTTCTCTTATTAGTACCATTCGCTCATAACTATAAAACGAATTCATTTAGCTTTGAGCAGAAATGAAGGCTGCTCTTCTACAAACGATGAATCTCGCTTCATGACCAACTGATCGTCTTCTCCATTAAATGAGTGCTTTTCAGCGACAATATCACACTTAAAGCACTTGGGCAGTTCGCAGTAGAGCGCTTGGCAGCAACTTTCGACGATTGGAATGTCTCGTCCCGTTGTGAGAAGGTCTCTCTTAACAACGTAAGCGGTTGCTTTTTCTTTGCTTGGGAAGCACATTCTCGTAGATATTCTCAGAATCCATCCAGGTAACCGCCGAAATATATGTCCTACCAAATCGAAACAAGACCATCTTCGAACGAAATCTCTACGATGTCACTTTTACTGTGGCTGCGCCTGCTCTGGGCAAATTTGGGGTGAATCACGAGTGCTGCATTTTTTGTTGTCTTGCCTTCAAGACTTTCAGACACATTGCTGTGCAAAATCAATTCCACCTCCTTTAAGATACTAATTCTTCGTGAAGAAAAAACCGGTCGCTACAAGATGGCAGGCAATTTCAATCGTCTTGATAAGTATGGGAAGAATGGAGACTGTATGGACCGTGGTAGCCTTCGAAAATTGTGTACCTGCAAGAAATAGGCCATCAATAGTTGCAATGTTATAGCGCTGGCTTGTTAATATGTGTTATAACTCTATCCGAGATGCAGGTCTCTATGACTCTATGCGCCTCTTATATTATGATAACTGCTACAGATAGCATTAATTGTCGCAAAGCTTCCATTAGTGCTTTTTTTCGTGCCAATTACGTTACGGGATAAAATCGGGCTTTAAGTAGATGTTGAGGTAAATAATTAGGCATCGAATCTTCCACAACTATAAATCACCCATCTCAACTAAAATAACTTTAGCTTCGGAAGTAGAAGGAGAACGTGTGATGTTGCCATGTAGTGCGCACATGATATGAATTGGGGTGATATCAACACTCCTATCTATGATGTTACCATGACGCTCATTTCTCTATTGTACTCTCAAGCGATGTACTTGTTCTGAAATCCGTTTTTATCTACCAGTTTTCCTACCTAACTGACGGCTAACCAGCATGTGAGATTTCTCTTGTCATACCCAAATAAATAATTATACTTATAGAAACGACGTCTTATGCATTTTGTTAAGCCTATTGAGGCTGTTGTAAAGGTTATGAGCTGCCAGATGAATGTTAAGTTACGGCCAAAATTCTTGCGCCAGGCAGAAATTGAGCCGGCACCTTCCCTTTATGGGCGATAAGTAATTTGGTGCTGGGTGAGATAGGTTGGGTTGTCAATACAAATTTATTTTAAAAAAATTGGCTGGAGTTGGTTCGTTGGCACCCAAGTGACGCGTTAAATCCTTGTAGGTTTCCCAGCGAGTGGACGGTGTCGCACAACGGTAAGAACAGGTTTATTGAACACAACAAAACGATCACGAACGACAAAGAAGAAGGAAAAGGAACGAAGGAATGGGTCCTTAAATCGAGGCGTACAAGGAGACTTTCGAGGGGAACGTTTCGTTGGAGATGACGGCAGGAAGGGTCACCTCCTCGTAGATCCACTGGAACCTAGAATAACCACAAAAAAAATTCGGCCACGGAGACCCCCTGAGCCGCCCGCTACGGTTCCCGCGCCTTTCTTGGCGCCGCCGCACCATTTCTTGATCAGCTATTGACCTACATCAGTCATCACTATTCCAACATGCCTCCCCTCGCTTTTTAGACCGCTCCACTCGGTCTGGCAATGGGACTACCACAATATAAACACACGATATTTTAAACTGCTAACTGCTGGGGCACCTCTTTTACCACCCTCCCGGCTGCCCGTCCTGCCGTCGTCGCCAACTCTTTCGTTTGCTTACTCTTCCTTCGGAGCTGGACCAACTCCTCTATTCTGACGGTGCCGCTGCTCCTCGGTTCGAGGTCTTCTTTCCGGCAGTATTTATAAACGTACCCATGGTGCTAATTGTTGGGCGCACCCAGCGTAGAACACCCGCGCTTGGTGCTCAGATACTGCCACGTCTATGTCTGCTATGATGCCCATGGCGAAACACGGTGCCTTGACGTCCGCTGCCTCCGACTCCGTCGATAGCTTGTCTACAATCCGTGTCCTGCAGGGTGGCCGAATGTACATATTGACACATTCCCTTGCTTTTTTCGCCAATCTGAACCAGGATTTGTCGTTCCCTGTCCGGGGTCCCGCCACCAGATACACATGACATCCTCCAGCGAGCCACATTCCTAGGGCATCTGCGAATGCTGTCCATGAGCCCACGCCAGCATCCTCGTCTCTCCATCTCCAGTAGAAGAATATCTTGGGGTCCTGTAACCCTCGCACCCGTCTCAGCGCTCGCAGGACCTCGGGTATCACCACGAGTTTGCTACGATCCTCGCCTCGATTTTTCCACTGCTCCTCCCGGTTCAGGTCCTTCTCGACGCCGTCGGCCCTGAAACAAAGGTATTCACCGTCTACCTTGACTCGGCCGCACCTCACAACTCGCACATGCTTCTTTCTCCCTCTCGGTCCCCTTCTCGTTCTAACCTCGATCGGTTCGTTGGTTATCTCCTCAGGACATACCCTTAACAGATCCATCTGAACCCGCAAAGGTTCTTCCTCCCGTCCAATGCGCGTCACTAGCGCCGAGTTCTCGCTAGCTTCCAAAATTCTAAAGGGACCGTCCCATTCCCAGGTCAATTTAGGGTGTCCTCTTTGTGCTTTTTCCCTTGGTAGTTTCATAAATACTCTCGCGCCTACTTTGGGAAGCCTTTGTAATTCTACCGCTTGGTTGGCATCAAAATACTTCTTCATTTTCTCTCGATATCGCTCAGCGTGTTCTTGGACCTCCGTCCTTATAATTTGAAGTCCTCTGCACAATTCCGCTTTGTAGTCATCCATATCGACACAGTATGCTGAGACCTAACTCTCTGGGATGGCCGTCGAAGGGAGGTACGGGTCGAAACCGTACAACAGAAAGAACGGGCTCTCTCCGGTAGCTTCATGAGGAGTGACATTGTACGCGTAAACCGCGTTGGGAAGCCAATAGTCCCAGTAGTCGGGGCGAACCACCTTTTTCTTCAGCACCCGCTGCAATGTCCCTATGGCTCGTTCGCATACCTCATTCGCCCGGGAATCGTACCCCTTAGTCGTGGACCTCCTTATGCCCGCCACCTTAGCCAGCTCGTCCATGGCCTGATTAACGAACTCGCCACCCAAGTCTGAATGTAGCTGCCGCGGCCAACAACCGTTTTCGCATACCCATCGTTGGTATATGACGGTCGCCACAGATTCGGCCCTCTTATCCGGCAGAGCGTACGCCCCCAACCACTTGCTAAAGTGATCCACCAACACTAATATATACTTTATCCCAGTGGCACTGAGGCCCATCTCTAGAATGTCTACACATACTAGTTCGAAAGGCTTTACTGCCATCATAGGCTTCAATCTTGGGACCAGTTTCTGTCGCGGATTGGTCAGGAAACATTCGCGGCATCCTCGCATCCATTTGGCAATGTCCTGTTCCATCCCTTCCCAGAACACTCGTTTTCGCAACATTCTCACGATTTTCCTGGTCGCAAAATGGCCTGCAAGGTTTTCCTCGAATACCTCCCTCCGCTTCGTTCTCGGCACCACCAACACAGGTTGTCCATCCTCTCTGACGAACTTCAAGCTCCCGTCCTCTAGGACAAAGTCCAGCACCTTCAACCGCTTAGACAGCCGAGGCAAGAGAACTTCCCTGTCCATATCTCCCTCACGCAGACACTCTATCACCTCACCGTAATGTCTGTCCTCCTCTACTTCCTTCAGCCACTCCCCAAGTTCCTCTGTGGCCGCCATGCATACCACTCTTTCGTCTCCCTCATCAATCTCCTCCACCTCATGAGCAGGCCACGGTATTCCTCTGGACAGGGCGTCGGCCACCGGATTTGCCTTTCCCTTCACGTATTCAATCTTCAGCTTGTATTGCTGAATCTCAAGTGCCCGCCTTAACACACGACCGGATATGTTAGACCGCCTTAAGAGGGCCGTTAGCGGAAGGTGGTCTGTTCTTACCACCACTTCCGTTCCATACACAAAGAAATGAAATTTCCGAAGCGCAAATACGACTGCCAAAGCTTCTGCGTCCGTTACGTGGTAATTGCGCTCGGCCTTAGTGAGACTACGGGAAGCAAAGAACACGGGATGTAACTTCGCCCTCCTGGCACAACACGGCTCCTATTCCGCACTGAGACGCATCCGTGTAGATTACAAAAGGGCGTTTCCCGCTTCTTGCCCCCTCAGCATCCGGCTGAACCAACACCGGCGTACTTGTCATTGCTGCCTTTAACTGCTCGAATGCCTCCTCCTGCTCAGCTCACCACTTCCAAGGCGCTCGCTGTCTGGTGAGGTCGAACAAAGGTCGTGCTGTTTTTGCGAAGTTCCAAATGAACTTCCTGTAATACTCGCACATCCCCAGGAAGGTCCTCATCTCAGCCAGGTTTCGAGGCCTCGGGTACTCCTGCACCTTTTTCACTTTATCTGGGTCAGTTCGCACCCCTTGGCCGTCTATCCGTTGTCCCAGGAAAGCAATCTCCTCCTCGAGGAAGTTGCATTTCTGCGGTTTGAGTTTTAAATTGGCCATCCGCAGTGCCTGTAGCACTTTCTGAATCACCTCGTAATGTCGCTTCTCTGTCTCGGTGGCTATGAGGATATCGTCGATGTAGACAAACACCTCGTTGTCTTTCCGCTCGCCCAGCACTTTATCCTCATTCTTTGAAACTCCGCTGGGGACGTACTTAATCCGAATGGCAGCACAGTGAATTCAAATAACCCCTCCGACGTGGTAAACGCGCTCTTGGATTTCGCATCCGGCGACAGAGGGATCTGCCAGTACCCGGAGCACAGGTCCAAACTGGTAAATACCTTTTTGCCCTGTAGACTTTGCAACATGGCGTCCACTGTAGGCAAAGGATACGCGTCCTGCCGAGTGTGCTTGTTCAGTTCGCGGTAATCCACGCAGAGTCTCAACGAACCATCCTTTTTCCTCACTAGCACTACAGGGACGCCCACAGAGAGTGGGAGCGTTCTATAATTCCCCGTTCCAGGAGGCCACTGAGGATCTCCTTCAATTCCGCTCTAGCCCCTAGAGGTACCGGCCTTGTCCGTTGTCGGATTGGCGCAGTGTTTCCTGTATCAATTTCATGGGTAACCAGTGGTGTCTGCGTAAGCTCCGAATCGTCTACCGCGAACACATCCTGATTCTCCTTTACGATATTCCACAACTCCGTAGGCATCGTCTTCTTCCTCCAATTCTGTGCCAATATCTCCCTTAACATGTCCATCCTATCCCCTTCCGAACGATCAGCCCGCGCCATGGTCAGCAACTCTGAGGGCACGTCTACCCCGTTGACCTCACTCCAGTCCTCTTCCTTTTCCTCCCATCTGCCCACAGCCTCTCCGACTCGTAGCACGGCAGGTTCTTCTTGCCCATTTAACACCGGCACCTCGACTACCCCGTCCGCTCCGACCTTACACACCCCAGATCGCAGCATCCCGTGCGTCGAGATTAGTAGGCACTCCTTACGCTGATCGCAGCCCTTTAACCGTACCCAACTAACTGACCCCGAGGCTATGTGAGTTCTACGCTCCACATACGCAACTCGGTCTTGCTTTCCCGTCGTACTTATGGCATCCCGACTTCTGTTTCCACCATCGTCCTGATCGCCACACCTCACGTGCTTCGTCAGCGTGTATCCCAGGGCAGGGAGTACGTTAGTGCCCAATATCAACACATCCTCCATGGCTCTTGTCACATACATTTTAGCGGCCACTTCTCGAGCGGGCTCGCCGCTCTCGCACCTTAACCTCAACAATAGCGACAAATCGCATGAGCTGGCCGGATGCATCGCAGACGCGTAGTGATTTGTCCATTGGATGTTCAACCACTTCCCGGTCTATGTCGTATCCATCCTCCATCGCCGTGAGCAGCACGTTGGCCGGGATGATCGAAACTTCGGACCCCGTATCCAGTAAGCCCTTCCATTTCCTTCCGAACACCTCAATAGATGTCGTGCACTTGCTCCCTATCAAAGGACACAACGCGGTGACGTCGGTTTCTGATTTCTCTGTTCCTTGTCTGCCTATCGCTCGGCAGGCCGGTTGCAGCAGACGCACTGACAACGAGGTCATCCCTCGGCTGTCCGCAGTCCCTGCTCGTGTTTCCTTTTCCTGACACTCTTTTGCTATATGGCCCGCCTCATGACACTTGTAGCACAACGGGGAACGCTTGCTGGCACCGGCTCCTTGGGATCCCCCTTTTGGGTCCCTTGGTACTCTAGGCTCACCCATCCCTCTCTGCGGTTTTGGCCTACCCTCTTCTCCGCCGGTTCCTCTCTCGGACCTGGAGGACGCCCTACTATTTCGCAGCGATAGGTCCCGCCGCTCAATCCTCATTGCGGTCTGCTTCAGCCTTTCATACGCCTGACCTTCACTCTCCAATGCCTCCATTAGATGATACGAATCATTCCAATGGGCCAGGTGCTCGTATAACAACTGAGCCCTCTGCGCGTCCAGCGCCGCCTCATCCATATGAGGATGCACGCGTCGGGTCAACCGTTCCAACTCCACGCAGAAGTCGGCTACAGACTGCCCCTCCTTCATACGTAATTTCTTCAACTCTCCTAGCGCCACTATACGGTGGTTTCTTGCTTCAGCTCTGCATGCCCCCCTCAACACCTCTACCTGGGCATCGAAACTACCCTCTCGTATCGCTGCCGGGAGAGCCTCATACTGTTTCCTAGCCCTACCTGTCAGCTTCGACCGCAGCAGCACGCCTCGCTCTGCTCCCGCCCAGCTATCCCTTGGGTATTTCAGCACGAAGCTCTCTAAAAAAGCGTCGAACCCGTACGCGGGATCCTCTCCGCTATACGGACGTACCTCCGGAAGTTCGTTGCCGCCGTAGCCAGCCTGTAACACTGTCATGTTTTTACTGGTTTCGGCTTCGGTCCGCAAAATCCTTAAGATATCCGCACTCCGCCTGCGTCTACCTGGGTGCTCCTCTGCGGCACTCTCCTTCACTGTTCCCATTGGCAACTCCATTTGTTGACGGAGCCGCAGCAGTTCCGCTTCACGCTCCGCCAGTCGCTTCTTCACCTCAGCCAGTTCTTCCAACTCGCATCGTTGTCGGCTGGCCTCCTCCTGCAATGCATTTTCTCTAACTAGTTAATCGAACCTCTGCACGAGACCCTCCACGGTAACCCCGTACGCCTCGCCCAGGCCTACCAACTCATCGCGCAACTCTAACAGTTCCGCAAGCCGTTCCACACCTTCTGCTCTACTACAGCAGCCTAAACTCTCGAGCACTATCTGCACCCATTTATCCACTACGGCACTCTCTTTGCACCTCACTCGCAACGTGCCTAACTCGTTCATTGCTTCTTCCGTCGCCATTCTCCCTACCTGCTCGATTTTATCACGACCCGGGTGCCCACACCGCATAACCTTGGACACTTCGGCCACAATTCTCACCTCAATATTATTGACAGCCTTCCTCACTCTGTCACATGCCTGGTGGCTCGCTGGCTGGTCTTCTCCGCACAGTTTGCGGAATTCTTCTTCGAGGTCGTCCGCAATCATCTCGACGTCGGCCATGTTAGTATCTCGCGTCCTGCGCGAATCTGTAACAGCAACAGATTCAGCCGGCTCATCGCGATCTACACGCGTCTGACCGCTCGTAATCGATTCGCCAATCGGTGCCGGCTCCATCACTTCCGAGCTCCTACCACACACTCCACAGGACAGCTTAGGACGAGCTCGGAAGTCACCCTTGTCTTCGCCTTTGCCGCACCGCTAACTCGCTGGTCTACTTGGGTCACCGAATTGGCCCCCAAGTTGGTTCGTTGGCACCCAAGTGACGCGTTAAATCCTTGTAGGTTTCCCAGCGAGTGTACGGTGTCGCACAACGGTAAGAACAGGTTTATTGAACACAACAAAACGATCACGAACGACAAAGAAGAAGGAAAAGGAACGAAGGAATGGGTCCTTAAATCGAGGCGTACAAGGAGACTTTCGAGGGGAACGTTGCGTTGGAGATGACGGCAGGAAGGGTCACCTCCTCGTAGACCCACTGGAACCTAGAATAACCACAAAAAAAACGCGGCCACGGAGATCCCCTCAGCCGCCCGCTACGGTTCCCGCGCCTTTCTTGGCGCCGCCGCACCATTTCTTGATCAGCTATTGACCTACATCAGTCATCACTATTCCAACACTGGAAGGCACAGTAGAGAAGATTGGATATGAGAAACTCCGAGTTTGGTTGACGAGCTTACTGGGCTGTTGCCGTCGAGACGTGGAGCTGACGTAGGACCGTGAAGGGTGAATCCTATAACTAGATTCTGAAGCTCTATCCCAGTCCTACCTCAAGGAACATGACGGATTAGTAGCCACCAGGGGTGTGCGTAATTACGATTTACGATTTTACGATTTACGACTATTTCTGCCGAATTTTTTACGATTTACAATTTACGACATTTTGGATCGTAAATCGTAAATTTTCGTAAATGTGATCTTTGATCAACAATCAAGTGGCGTCGGAGCTAGCAAGGCTCATCGCATTCCTACTGTCGTTATTCCATTCTAGTCCACAGAAAGACATTGGAGGCCGTTTCTTGTAGAAAGGATAAAAATCCTAGCGAATAGAATTGACGCAAATTCCTGATCAAGTACCATTGGAACCGGGGTCTAGAAAGTTGCTGCTCTCATGTGGAAAGGATGAACCACTGGTGTTTCTACCGGTTCACTTTGCACGCATAAGGCGTAGCAAATTGATATACAAATATAAAATCATAACATCGAGCGCGTAGCATCTCAAGAAAGGTCGAACTGGCCTTGGCAGTTTTGATCACCATTTTCGGTCATGTGATTGCGCTTTATTCACTCTACAATCTAATCCGCTTAGGATGCGGCAGGCTCTCGGAGAGCGAATGTTCGTTACAAAACTGGCGAAGGGTGGCCCGAGCGAGTAAAGAGAATTACTAAATACTAACGCAATATTTTATTCTTCAAAATCGAACAAGTGCAGGTAACAAACTTGCGTAGGAAGCCGGCGCTCTTCTTCTTCTTCTTCTTCTTCTTCTTCTCCTGAGCGTTTAGTCCCGCACAGTCGCAGGGTCCGCGGTTCTTGTGATCTGTCGCCACCTCATCCTATCAAGGGCGTCATCTGCCGTAGCGCCGACTTCGGCGAGATCTCTCTTGATGACGTCCTCCCATCTTTTCCTTGGGCTCCTCTCGGACGCTTTCCGGCTGCCTCGAAATCTAGGCCCACCCTTGTGGGGTGATCCTCTGGTCTTCTGAGGACGTGTCCATACCACCTCAGGCGCTGCTTTCTCATTTTCAGCTGGATCGGGGCTGTCTTCATCACTGCCCTAAAATCCTCGTTTCGCACCCTGTCCCGACGGGTCCATTCACATGCCCACCTCAGCATCCTCATCTACGCCGCGTGCTGTTGCCGCTCCTGTGCCTTACCCAGGGCCCAGCACTCACTGCCGTAGAGGAGGGCAGGTCTCACCTGTTCTATAGAGCTTACCTTTGAGCGTCCTGGAGAATTTACGGTCGGAGAGAATCCCTGTGGACTCCCTCCACTTGAGCCAGGCTGCGTTTATCCGTCCCCTGACCGCCTGGTCCACACTTCCTTCCTCGGATAGGTCACTTCCGAGGTAGCCGAATTCTTCCACATTCTCGATCGTTTCCCCTTGGCAGTCTAGGATCGATCAAGCGCACTGCTCAGAGCTGATGAACTTCGTCTTCTTCACGTTCAGCCGTAGGCCGTTGTCTGCGAGGGCTCTCTACCACAGCTGCACCTTCTCCTCCAGCTCCTCTTGGTTGTCGGGTACTAGGGCGATGTCGTCCGCGTAAAGAATCTGAGAGGGCCTTCCTCAAGGTGGTTCACTATAGAGTCAAGTGTCAGCAGGAAGAGGAACGGGCTCAGAGCCGACCCTTGGTGTACCCCCACTGTGATGTCCACTTTCCTTGTCAACTCGTGTGGAGTTCGTATCGCCGCTTTCGAACCCTAGTACATGTCCTTTATGATCGTGATCAGACGTTCCGGGACACCCTTCCCTCGAGGGGCATTCCAGATTACAGCCCGAGCTAGCCTGTCGTAGGCCTTCTCCAAGTCCAGGAATGCTAGGTAGCAGGGTTTTCGTTTCTACCGATATTTCTCCATCACCTGACGAGCGATGAAGATGGCGTCTGTGGTGGACCTCTCAGGCATGAAGCCCCACTGCACCTGAGAGATGGGTACCATCTCCCTCAGCCTTGAGTCGACCAGTCGTTCGTAGATCTTCATGGTGTGTGAGATCAGTTTGATCCCTCAGTGGTTGGACCATTCGGAAGCGTCTCCCTTCTGCTTGAAGATGGGGACTATGGTGCTGTACCTCCAGTCATCTGGCATCTTACCTTCTTTCGTGATTCTGTTGAGGAACTGCGTCAGCCAGTTGATTCCGAGGTCCCCGAGCACCTTCCATGCCTCTACTGGCACACCGTCAGGCCCTGCAGCCTTTCCGAGTTTCATTTTCCCTATGGCCTTGCAAACCTCTTCTTGCGTCCAGGGTGGGATGGGTCCTTCCGTAGGTTGTTCTTTCTCGGCCTCCCGACAAGGGAACTCCTCGTTCAGGGGTTCCTTGACGTACTCCTCCCATCTCTCTCTGACCTCGACCGGCTTCCGTAACACCCTACCGTCAGCACTCTCTACAGTCTTCACTACTCGAATGTCGAGGCTAGCTCTATGACGCGCCTTGGCCAGGCGGATGGCGAACTTCTTTCCCTCTGGCCCGTCTAGTTTCTCGTGCAGGGCATCCATTTCCGCGTTCTTTGCCTTCGCTACAGCTGTTTTTGCCAGCCTCTTCAGCTTCCTGTAGGCTGTGAGATGCTCGGGTGCCCTCGTCTTCTGCCACATCTTGTAGGCCTCCTTCATCCTCTTCACCGCAGCCTGCACCTCTTCGTTCCAGAACCATGCCGATTTATCCCCTCTGGTTCCTCCCTTTGTTTCTCCCAGGATTTCCTTGGCACATCTCACCATTGTTTGGGCTACCCTCCTCCATGTCTCATTCACGGGACCAGCTGGATCTGGAAGGCCTGCTTCGACCAATGCCCTTCTTAGCTCGTTCCGCTGTGAACCCCGCAGTCTCCATCATCGGATCCTGGGTTCCGTCCTCACTTTGGGCCTGGTATGTAGAAGTATGCTAAGGTCGGCTACCAAGGGTCTATGCTGTGATGCCACGTCTTCTCCCGGAATGACCTTCACATCCCGGACTGTTTTCAGGGCAGCCCTTCGAACCAGGATATGGTCGACTTCCGTCCTTCTTCCTCTGCTAGCATAGGTCATCTTCTGGCTCTCTCTCTTCGCGAAGAAGGTGCTACAGACAGCCAGGTCGTGGGCGATAGCCAGATCCAGAATTCGTTCTCCATCCGGGTTTATCAGGCGGATCCCTTTACCTCCATGAACCCTTTCCACTCTTCTTCTGCCACTCCTCACATGCCCGTTCATGTCCACTGCTATGGAGAGGTAGTCGCCTTCTGATACGGACCTTATGGCTTCCTCGAGCGAGAGATAGAAGTCATCCTTGTCGTGCTCGCTGCATCCGGTCTGCGGAGCGTAGACAGACATGATGGTCCAGTAACCCTCCTTCGTGTCCAGCCGCAGTGACATGATGCGGTCGTTTATCCTTTGGACAGCAGCTACCGAATCCTTGATGGACTCCGCGACAGCTATCCCTACCCCGTTCCTTTTGGTGTCCTCTCCGTGGTAGTACAGCTTGACCCCTTCTCCGATCTCCCTGGCTTTCGCCCCTTTCCATCGCGTTTCCTGCAGACACAGGACTTGTATCCTTCTGCGCTTCATCAGGTCAGCCACTTCCCTAGATCTTCCGGTCAGCGTTCCCACATTCATAGTCCCCAGTCGAACTAGCTTCTTTAGCCGAGGTCGTTCGGCTCTCGGTAGCCCTCGCATACTGACCACGGAACTCGGGCAAGGGTTCTGTGCGCCACTTTCGGACGTCCTAGCCTTTACACTGATTCTATTGCAACTTGTGACCATGGTTTTGTGACGAGGTTTCTCCATCAGCCGGCCTGTCAACCTGGGCCTGACGCTGGAACCGTTGCCATTCCAGCGTCAGGCCCAGGTTGACAGGCCGGCAATTTTTTGCAATTTTGCAGGGCATGGCGTGCCGGAGCCGGGAGTCGAACCTGTGACCGTTTATGCATGAAACTACACTACTAACCACTAGGCTAACTCGGCTTCGCTCTAGATAGGTTTAGGTCACCGCGATAGCTGAATTTGTCGAACACTGGTTTAGAACTTGAGAGGATATTTAAAATTACAAAATATGTATCTTCTCTCCAATCTCTCTGTATTTAACAGAACTTCTGAATTCTAGTATCGCACTGTGGTTATTGATTGATACCCTCTCATTAAGCAATGGATGTGTTATTACCTTCTTTGTACGAGACTCGTCAACCGCTTATCGTCCTCTAACGGTGAAGATACCACTGAACCTGGTGCTAGTGTCATATCTGGAGGTTTGGCGGTACTTTCACCGTTAGATGGCGGTAAGCGGTTAATGAATTTCGCCCCTGCAGCGTTCTATATACCGTTTTTACTTCTGCGTTTAAAACGGAGTTCTGCAAACTCAAACTGAACCTGTTTTAACTTTAACCACGTTCTTCTTTATCCGCAACTCATATGGGGTTACTTTTCAAAAATATATCTTCTAAACCAAAATTGTTTTATTTATGGAATCAAACTGAAGATGCCTCAAAAATGTTGCCTTAGAGTGTACATTAACCACCCCATTTTAAAGCGGCTACAAAAGTTGTCCAAGAAATATGACCACACTGCTTAAGCGGTGAAAAGTTTTTTATTCGCCTGCTATGGGAATATTCTGAACTTGGTCACTCGTCATTGGTGAAATGATTTTTTTTTTAATTTTGGCCTTGAAAGCGACTTTTTCGCAGTTGCTTCTGCTAAATCCTAGATCTATACGCAAGCTGAAAAACTGGCAGTAACATAGAAATTTAACGAATATTTTAGCGTGCAGGTTTTTTGTTGGAATACCATGCGAGGGCTAGGTTTGATTTAAACGATGAAGACGAAGACGTGAGTGAAAAAGTGAACAACTTTGGTAGAAAAACTGTTCAACTTGAGGTGAAAATAACACGATAGTAGAAAAAACCTCTGCAAATTTAGTTGTACTGCACTACAGATCAGGTAACTCCTACGATTTTCGATTTACTACGGTTTTTTCGTAATTACGATTTACGGGTTTCAAATTTCATTTACGCACACCCCTGGTGGCCACTGAGGCCTCGTAGTCCACCAAATCGCAGAAAACCCCAGCCGCACAGGCATGTAGGGTCACCGGGGACTAGAGAAAGAGTGCAGCCACGCAGGCTGTCCGGGAGTGGGAACACTCACGTAGACACAGCCACACAGGCTGTGGACGGGGTACAGCGAGTGATGAACGAATCGCAGCCACGCAAGCTGTGAGGGCTCCTTCGAGACGAATGCACGGTCCCCGAGGCGGACTCCCATCAACAGTTTTGAATTCGCGCCTTTTCTGGCTGACGGGCGGTGCCAATAATCGATGACGTGCTCGGTGACCGCCATGACAACTCCGTTGCCTCGTTATTTTCCCCTTTCACAATCGAGTTCTCTTACTGATATCCTACGCCCCGCACGACTAAATGAGTATTCTTATCTACGACGTTGTTGTGGAAATCCAACTAGAGCCTACTAGCAAAAATGTGACTGCATAAGATTATGGGATAAATGTCGACGGTAGTCAATCCCTTTGCAAACTGTGCCGTACATTCTTCTTGTACGGGATATAATGGAGACAATTTGAACGCTGTTCACTCATGGTTCACAATTTGACTTGTGCTTGATTAAAAAACTATTAGGTTGAAGGGAAAGTTCTTAGCGTTTTGAGTGCTTCACTTTGAACTACCATAAGTTTCTCAAACTTTATTGGATTTGGTCGAGATAAGCACCGTTCGAATCAGCATACTTTTGCCAATGGGCACCTTTCGAATTATGCCATTGACGAAAAAATTAGGTGGTTGAGACTCGAGAAAATCCACGAGAGCTGTTTTGGCTTGGTCCTGATTGGTGAAGATTTTACCAGGGAGAATGTTTTGAAAGTGTTTGGAAAGGTGGTATTCGATTAGTAAGATGTCTGAAGAATACGGCGGCTGAGGCAAAATTGCAGCCCTTAATTCGTTCAATTTTCGAATAGTGATTTGTGGAACGTGCGGGCCGGCGTAATCGTGCACAATTTTCGAAACGTGACAATTTTTGCCGCTCACTCAACTCGTGGGCAGCCACTCTTCGAGCTTTTTTTACCTTCCCAAGGCGTTTCAAAGCATCAGTAGCAGCAGTTTTACTGCCATCTAGCTCTTTCACGATCCCGCGAACTTTTGGGAAGGTTCAGCTTCCACCAATTCCATCAACTCCTCGTGCAGGATTGCTCTAGAGCGACCGCTACGGGGCTGAGACCTCCGGTTCGAAGATTATCGAACCACTGCCGCACAGTGCTTTTTCCAAAACTAATAGGCCCCACACTCGATTGATTCGTCAAGCTGTCTCGGCTGCGGAATCTCCCAATTTAAAGTTAAAATAGAATATCCTTCGGAATTGTTTCTTCGACATACTTCAATAAGCCCTTCAAGATCAGAAATATAAAACAACGTTGAAACATAAATTATTCAGTCAGATAGAGCGAAAAATTCCGTGAAGAAATTAGCACCAATGCGTAATGCAAGTTGAATTTTTACATAATAATAGACGAATGAAAAATAGTTACACAAAAAGACCAGATGGGTGGAAAACTTGGGTGACCTAGCGGGAACCGGCAAAACCCACGATGCAGGGTTCGTACGATAGACGGAGCCTCGGGAGTGCGCTACCACACCTTCATATGAGTGCATAGTACTGTAGTGTATGGCAACTAGGAATGAATTTTACTTCTTAGATGATAGATCTAGTTTGATGAATACAGTAAGCTATTCATAAGTTGATTGACAAAGGAACTATCTCAACGTTACGCTGGAACGGCACAAGAACGAATACTAAGCAAGAATCTCAGTCCTCAAATAGTAGCAGAACATCTTTTGTTTGAGCCTATATCTTGAGGCAAACGAGTAGCAGGCACCGACATTTGAAGTGGTTAACACGTTGACGACAGTGACGCTCAATAGTGCGCGGCAGCCAGTCTGTCTCGTGGGACGACGCCGCTCAATGGTGCGTGGCGGTCTATTTAGTTGAGAGAGACATCAGTCCATCCAAATTTCGTCCGGAAGGGTTATTTGGAATGGTGATGCCGATGTCCGTTGTATCGATTGATCGGTCGGTTTTCTAGCAGATCGATAACTATAGTTCTCATGTCGGGACCTTCGATTTTGCACAAAGCCCGTGTGGAAGGTTACTTGAAAAGCTGGTCACAAATCTCAGGTTTTCTTTTCTGAATTTTATTAGGTTTCACATCTGTAACAATCTGCTTTCTTCAGCGATTTAGCAGCTTTCTTCGTTTCCTCTTCTCTCTCTGGATTTCCCCTTCCTTCTTTCTCTGCATTTTGCGTCGATCCATTAGGCAAGAAATTTATGATCAATTATATTACGCAGGATAGAGCTGGTGAGCGTTACCCATATCTATCGTAACATACCCTAGTTAGTTTGTTGAAATTCTAAAAATCGTGCATCACAGCACCAAAAACAATCTCCTAAATGAAGTTCTTGCTAGATGCCCCGTCATATCGTTTAACGACCACATCATGTAGTTCATGTAGCCCACGCAGTTTACTTACCGTTACCTATTGCAGTTGGCTAATGTTTAAACCGAGAGTGTGATATTCGTGATCAGCACCTCCAATAACCCCTTATACGAAGTTTAGTACAACGATGAGTCTGACACGACTACCCAGTTATCGATTTGGGAGGTAAGTTTACGTAACGTCCAAACAGACACCACCATCGTGTTCATTGTCCTAAATTATACTTTAGAAGAAGTTTGGGTCACAGGATCTCGTCTCATACTTGCGTGGTGCGCTTCGTCTCAAGGGACAGACACGCAAAAATCGCTATCGTCGTCAACGTGTTAAAGGTCCGCAGCGTCGAGCTCACCACGGCGACTCATGGAACTGATGTTGTGGGCTGGGTAGCGCATTGGTAGAAGAACTGCTTCAGGGTTCGGTTCCCGAACTACGTCACAATGTTGCACTTTTACCATATTATCGGATTTCCGTAGAGATTTTCATATCTAAACTTTTTTGAAGCTTGCTGCGGTAAGAAGTTTTCACTACTTATTTTTGTCGATATTCCGTGATGCACAAGCAATGTCGCAAATATGCAAAATATGATTGTATATGAAATATTTATGAAATACCTTCAACACCATTCATACTCAGGCACAACCTGCATGAAACAGTATGATCGACCTCAGTATTGGCAACGCATGAAGGCTTCAGTTTCCTCACATCCTGCTCATCACATGGCACGAAGTCGTCCCGGAACGCCATTTCTCGGGTTTTTGAAGCAATCGGCTGGTGCAGGATTTCTCGACGACTAACCCGCGGATATAGGGGTAGAGATACCTATGAAGGCTGCGCCTCTGTCTCTTATCTTCTCTCTGCGCCTTATATCCAGCTTACCCGCTGGATTAATTGTTGATGAATCCTGCTCCTGCAGCATTCACAGGTGAGAATAACATCCTTTCCGCCAGCTTCATCTCGTTTCTCAAAGGAACAGCATCCAGTGAAGGGCGGAGATTCCTCCTAAAGTATTCGTTGTTGCCGTACTGTTGAGATAATTCCCTTGTGTGTAACTTCCACAGGGATAAGATATGAGTATCGCAAGTGGGTAATAAATAATAAAGAGTACCATCAAAAAGCAAACTCTAGGCGCGGTCTTCTATTTCAAGACTACTGGAACTGTAATTTTCCTAATTGGCTACCACGGTAGATGTTTATAAATAGCTACTCCCACCTACTCTTCTCTATACAAGCTGCCGTTTTGCAATAGTTGCGTTTAACCTCGAGTTTTACGTTGATGGCTGAAATATTCCGACCGAGGTGTGTCTTCGAGGTCTGTGTCTCTTGTGGAGCGAGAGAACCAGTGGTTGAGAGTACTTATGGAAACGGGGTCCTCTCCCAGTGCGCTGTTGATGTTTCGAACGGCCGCTATCGCCCCAGTGCCTCGACGCCATCAATAGAAGTGATGGTTCGAAGGCACATAGTCTTGTGGAATTGACTTCGTGAATAAAGTTATGGAGGGAAACTTGGCTGTATATACGGAGACGTTCCGAGATTCGTTTACATGTACGACGTGTTAGATCATGAACTCCATTCAATAATCGAGAGGCAAAAAAAATTATATTAAGACTTTCCTATCACCCTAATACATAACAAAACGATTATTCCAATCAATGCGGCGCTAGCAGGGTCTGTGTAGGGGGAGGTTCACCATGAAGGACAGCCCTATGCAAGTTTTGTCTTCCACGAAACTTAAAAACTTGTGCAGCACAGGTAAATTCTACACCTATAGTGAACTGAGGTAGGCACTTCTGATGTTAGATTATCATGCATGTGCCTTCCTACCATGGCAAATTTCCACTGACCAGGAAGGGTTTCGATATCCCATTGAACTTAAAGTCGAGAACAGGATCATTAGAAAGAGCTCACAATGCTGATTACGAATATGGGTGTCAAAATTGCAAAGTGAAACTCCTGAGCAAGCTATGACCTGTCGAATTTGGGTAGCCTGATCAAAGGCCGGCGGTGCGAAAGAGCTGGCGAGTGTATATTGGATACGAATGAATAATTTTCGGATATCCGATCCGGATACCCCGATCCAAATCATCCAATTGTCGGAATCCGCGAAATAGCCCTTGTCCGAATTATCCAAAAATCCGGTGTTCTCAAAATCGCCCTTACCCGAGTCATCTAAAAATTCGGAGTTCACGAAGTTGCAATTTCCGAATCATCCAATTATCCGGACCCTTACTAATTGTGATATAATCAGATAAAATCGGGTGACCCGTTAAGTTTCTTCGCTGCATTTAAATCGCGCACGTTGGACAAAATCAAACTCAAAACGAGTGAGAGTGCTTACTCTCTGTCTCTCTCTCTCTAGTCCTACCCCACTTGTATGGTGCCACGCGGGACTGATGATGAACTTGTGCTGTATTTAACACAAGTTATTTTATAAATTTATCCACAAACAAAAATAATACAAATGAAATAAACTCACAAGTGGTAGAACTTGTAGCGATGAGAGAGGGCATTTGTGTTGAGAAGGTCGCAAAGCGAGCAGTGAAGAAGCAAAGAAGCCAGAGCTAAGTCGCGAAGAAGCGAAGTGATCCTCTCTCCCCTCCACCGGCTTTTATGCAGCGGGATTCTGATGACGACTGAGATAGCCGTGTGCCGCCGCTATCTTGTCAAAACATAACTTGAAGGCATGGGAACGAGGCACTCGAGCTACAATCGATTTAAACCTGACAGTAGTAAAGCACTTAGGTAAACAAATAGCAAATAGTACGCACGAATAGCACATAAATGTGAAAGAATTAAATTCTTAAGTCAAATACAACACTAAACCTAAAACAACGCAATAGATCAAATCGACTTTGTCGACAACGAATTTCTCGGGCGAATCCACTGCTGAGTCATACGTTTTCGGGCTTCACTGTGAAATAGTGTAGAAATTATGACGTTGAATATATTTAGCACATTGCTGAGCGTTACCTCGATTTTGGCATATTTTTCTTCAAATATCATGTTGCGCTTTTCGGGGGAAGGAAGGACGGGCTTGGGGAAGAGAAGGGATTAAGCACGTACTCTGATACGCACTTCACTATTTCACATAGTATCGCAGACTGTGTCGGGGGGTCACCATGTAGAGCAGCCCCATACCGCACTTTGTGCTGCACGAAATTAAGAATATTATTCTTCAACACATCTTAGAATAATTCATCTTGGAATCTGAGATGTGCGGATATTTTTTCGAGAAAAACGGAAGACAGAAGCGGAACAGAAAGAAAAGCTCAAAAATGAGCGGAAACCGGAACACGAAGCACCGAAATGGAAATGACTCAAAACTCACTACTTCGTCTAATTTTTCATAAATAAACCAGAGTCGATTGCGGGCTTCGCCCGCACCCGACTCTGGCCGGGCGCGCCACGCTAGGCTAGCCGGCTTCGACGGCGTCGGGTATGGTGAGAAAAATATGC